>JALDNG010000076.1:215000-815000 GCA_024349245.1 Neodontobutis hainanensis | reverse complement strand
CTGACCACTGACCACAACACACACACACACACACACACACACACACACACACACACACACACACACACACACACACACACACACACACACACACACACACACACACACACACTCCTTTGTTTCACTCACTAGGATTACACCACTGATTATACAGATGGACACATTTCATACCATGTTATAAGTTATGTTGTTTATATTGACTTTGGTTTCAATAAAGATATTTTTTCTTAATTGTTATGTCTGCTTGTGTCGTCTCTTTGTTCCGACCCCTTGAGCCAGGGTCATAACATGGGGGCTCGTCCGTTCGTTGAACTTATTTTTTTGTTTTGATTGAGGTGTTGCTTGCTACGTGTTTGTCAGGTGCGCTAATAAGGAACTGGTTTCAGCTGCGCTGAGCTGCTACTCAGTGTTGAGCGCGCCTGTTTGAGGTCAAACTGAAGGATTCTGCGAGAGGACACTGGGACTAAAGAAGTTGCCCGCAGTTGTTGCCCGCTAGAGCGAGAAGGGTCCTAGCCTCATCCACTGGAGGTGAGAAAGAGAAGCGCTTGCCAGCGTAAAGAAGAAAGATTCAAAGATTTGATGGCATCAATCAAACTTGCTAACATCTCAGTTTATGAGTCTACACAACGTAAAACATTGAACAAGCAGGGTATCCACAACAGGACACCACAAAGGAAGCCACTGTTTACTAAAAAGAACATTGCTGCACGCCTGAAGTTTGCAAAAGAGCACATTGTCACTCCACAGCTGTATTGGCAAAATGTTTTGTGGACTTATGAAACTAAGATTGATTTATTTGGAAAAAACACACAGCACTACATCCACAAAGGGCAAAGCAAATCCTCATAAAAACATCATCCCAACTGTAAAGTATGGTAGAGGAAACATCAGGATTTGGGCCTGTTTTGCTGCATCAGGGCCAGCTTCCAATCTTTGAGAAGATGAATTCCCAATTATATCAGACAATTCTTCAGGATAATCTGAGGATGTCTGTCCGTCAGCAGAAACTGTGTAGAAGGTGGGAGATGCAACAAGACAACAACCCAAAACACCGGAGCAAGTCCACAACAGAATGGCTTCAGAAAAAGAAAACCAACCAGTTATTAATTCTAAGGGTTCACTAACTTTTTCCACTGCCATTTTGTATTTTGAATGAGTGTGTTTAATAAAGATATGAACGATCAGAATTTTTCTGTGTAATTATCCTTGACTTAGACAAAGACATTTTAAGACAAATTTATTCAGAAAACAGTGTTTTTTTTCTTTCCACATATACAAATTATTTAGTCAACCTTATTAAATTGGTCTGATTTATAGTTATATAATTTGTACTTTGAGTTATACAGGAAAAAAACTACTTTTTGAAAGTATCTCTGAGGGAAAATAGGCAAATAGAGCCCTGGTATAAACTATTAACCAAACTGTGCACTGGGTTTGAATAGATTTTTGAAAACCTTTTGTGGGATTGGTCTAAGGGTTTGCCTCCTACTACAGTTTCATAGAAACTTGTATTGTATGTAATAATAAACAGTAACTGACTTCAAAGAAATTGTCTTCATGACTCAATGCTTTTTATCGTTCATTCATTTGTCTTGTGCTTGGTCCAAAGTAAGAAATGGTTGAGCACAGGGCGTTTAGTTTTCATATAAACCACATTACTTTGTACCATCTAATTATGTTGTAAATGATTATATGCTGTTAATCTTGTAAATCTACATCCGCGGTTGAGGATTACTTTTACAAGTGCATTGGCCTTTAAGTAAATAAACAGTTAATTACTTCTATTCAGTGCCTCACGGCGCTAAAATATTTTGTTTCTGGAAATACAGTTGTGCTAATAAGTTATACAATGGCCCTTTTTGTGAATTAATAATCATTATTTTTTTGCCATTTTTCAGAGAATATTTAGATTAGATTAGATTCAATTTATTGTCAGTACACATGTACAAATATTATTAGCATTTTATAAACATAGCAGACATAACTACATTTGCAGTTAAAAACATAACATACGTAGTCACAACTACAGTAGCCGTTGTAACATACGTAACATATTAGACATCAGACAACAATGGGATAGTAACACATGTGGTCCCCTACGGGCTTATCCAGTGGCTACAAGGGGAGGGGGGTAAGTTCGAAAAGAGTCAGACAGATGTAAAATGGCAGACGGTGGTTGGGGGAGTGATAGGAAGGCGTCTGTGGGGTGTTTTTGCGGAACTGATTGTGAGAGTTCCATGGCCTTGTCCTTGATGTCAGTACAGGGACTATGGGCAAGATAAGATAGGGCCCAGCTGCTGGCTAGACTTCTAATCGAGAGAAGTGACTAGGGGCAGAGGTAAAGGAGATAGAAATTGTGATTAATTCATTTTGATCTTCGGTAATTTATCCGGATCGTAGTCAATCAGTTCTGGTTCTCAGCGTCAGGTGCGTGCGTCTGTTCCGTGAAGTAACTTTGATGTTTCATCCAACTTTGCGGTCAGACCTGTAATACTGCGGAGCAGCTCACAGATCTGACTCTTGATCACATCCACTCTTTTCATTGTGTACTCAATCCGGGCTGAGATGACACGAATCAGCTCCTCGGACTGTGCATCACTCTGCTGTAATCCCTTCAGCTTGTCACTCATGTCACAGAAGCACTGTTTAATTTTAAAAGACAGCGGCTGGGTTGATTTAAAGGCAGCTGTCTTACCAATTTTGCGATAGTTTAAGGCAGTCCCAAGACCAATGAGCAGGAGCCCAGCTATCATGAATCCAAACAGAAATAAATTCTCAACGTACAGGACTTCTAAACACAGAACTTGCCAGCTGTTCCAGGCATCCCGTGTGTATCCTGCTGCTGAGGTCCCGCTAGGGCAAATGGGTTCTCCCGGTGCACCCTTCTTCTGGGAAAAAATAGTGTCAATTGAGCTCAGAGACCAGTTAATTAGATCCATTTCCAGTTGTGAAATATGAATGATAACACAATGTTATCATTCATATGTATGTTTATTGTCAAATAATTGTGTTTACTCTTTTCAAATCATGACATCAGAAACTATCCAAATGACCCTGATCAAAAGTTTACAGACCCCAGTTCTTAATACTGTGTATTGTCACCTTTAACATCAATGACAGCTTGAAGTCTTTTGTGGTAATTAAGGATGAGGCTCTTTATTTTCTCAGAGGGTAAAGCTGCCCATTCTTTTTGGCAAAAAGCCTCCAGTTCCTGTTAATACTTGGTCTGTCTTGCATAAACTGCACATTTGAGATCTCTCCAGAGTGGCTCAATGATATTGAGGTCAGGAGACTGAGGCCAGTCCAGAACCTTTACTTTATGCTGCTGTAGCCAATGACGGGTCGACTTGGCCTTGAGCTTTGGATCATTGTCATGTTGGAACGTCCAAGTACGTCCCATGCGCAGCTTCTGGGCTGACGAGTGCAAAATTTCTGATAACATGCCTCATTCATCTTTTCCTGTGCCTTTGTGGCTCACACATCCCCAAAACATTAGGGATCCACCTCCATGTTTCACAGTAGGAATGGTGTACCTTTCATTATAGACTCCTCTCCGAATGTAACATATATGGTTGTGTCCAAAAAAATCCAATTTTAGTCTCATCCCTGCAAATGAGTTTGTTCCAGAAGTTTTGAGGTTTGTCTCTGGGCTGTTGGGCGCATGATGCTTTGTGGCATTTGAGTAGTAATGGCTTTCTTGACCATGCAACCCATTTTCTATTTCAAGTACTTCCTTATTGTGCATCTTGAAACAACCACACCACTTTTTTTATTCACTTTTTTATTCATTATTATCACACACTAATTACAAGCAAACAGATCACAGGTGAGGATGGCTACCTTTAGTAACCATTCAAACCCATCTGTGTCAACTTGTGTGCATGCTATCAGTCACTAGGGTATGTAAACTTTTAATATGGGTAATTTGGGTAGTTTTTGTTGTCATTATGGTTTAAAATGATAAAACACAATTGTTTGACAATACATTGCTTCACCCAACTACTAACTGTGAGTGAAAAAAAAGTTTTTTGTGTTATTATTTCAATTCTCTGAAAAATGGTCAAAATATTACAAATTCTGCCATGGTATGTAAACATTTGAGCACAATTGTAAATTGCTATTTTTGAGCGCCCAAGACTTTAACTAACGACTAGCAGGCCAACAGATGTCAACAATGATGCCAACAGCATCATTGTTGACACTGACGACTGCGTCAAACAGAGCAAATTAACTTTTATGTTGACAGTGTGCCTTGGTAAAACTTGTTATGATTGTATTCAGGTGTGTAACTCTGCGGAGGGATGCTAGGAACATGTCCTTACCTGAAAATTATAGTTACCTAATGTAACTACAGTTCTACTAGTGTGTGTGTGTGTGTGTAGCTCATCTTCGAGCTTTGCTATTTATTACCTCTGTCAATACCTCGGAGACAGATTAAAGCTTTCACCACCCCAATTGTGCCTATGCCCTGGCACCTGGTGGTATAAGCCCTGCAGCCTCCCTTCTTCAAACCAGCTCAGGAGAGGGAGACAGTCCAGCTGGACTTGAGAGTAGGCGAGCTATGCACAGACTCGTAGAACGGTAGTCACATCAGGTACAGGCAACTTAGACCGCTTCTCTCAAGAATTTCTGACACCATTGCTAACAGGCCCAACCCAAGCTGTGCCCCGCCTCTCACAAGAGCTTCAATCAAGCCCAATAATCCCAACACTACTGCATGCTGACGGGCCACCTCTCTAAAGAGTATATGGGCCCCAACATGGCTGGTTTTATACATTTCATACCACTTCATTCCACTTCTTGACCTTTGTCCCACTTTGAGGTGCCCCCTTGTGCTTGGTACCTATGTCTTTGTATATTAACTAGACATTTCCTGTGTGTGTGTGTGTGTGTGTGTGTAGTTATGTTCATATTCTGTTGCAAGCCATGGGTGAAACTAGTGCTGCAACGAAGCGTCGGCATCATCAATTACGTCGACTACAAAAATACGTTGACATGTGTAAGATGGCACAAGCCGCCATCTCGCGTAATGGGAAAAAAATCCCAGCCCATGATTATCAAAAGTATGGGAATTCTTTAAACAGAGGCTAAATAAAATGGTCCTTAATGGTCTTGCAACACAACAGACTGCACTTCCTCCGCCGGCTCAGGCTGTTCGGTGTGAGCAGTGCAGTCATATATGTCTTTTACTCTGCAGTTCTAGAAAGCATCATCAGATACGGAATGGCTGCATGGTTTGGTGTTATCTCAGTCCAACAAAAATCCAAACTTCAAAAAATCATGAAAACAGCGATGAAAGTGTTAGGACAAAAATACGTGCCTTCTCTGCATCTCTTCGTCCATCTACGAAGGCACTGTGTCCTGTGTTTACTGAAGATTAGTTTTAGCTGATTCTAGGTTTTATTTTAAGGTTTTATTTTTAGAATGCATTTTGATTAGGGCCTGTGCAATTATTTATTTGGTATGCGGTATTTGCACAGATGATGTATGGTGACGGTACTGTTGCTGTATGTATGTAGTATGTTGTACTTTTTGTTGTGAGTCTGTGTACTGTATGTTCTGCTGCTGCTGTGGCACTGCATCTAAGAAAAATTTCCCTTCGGGGACTATAATAATATATTATTAATAATATTAATAATAATATTTGATATTTGATTTGATTCAGTTTATTTAAAAATATGCATATTTACTAACCATCTTAAAATACATTACAGTTTATTAATCTAGAGTTCTTTTTTATACAGCAAAAAAACACTAGATTAATAAAAAGAATAAAAATAAAATAATTAATCTTAAAATAAGATTAGTTGACTAATCAAAAAAATAATTGTTAGATTAGTCGACAGAAAAAATATCATTAGTTGTAGCGCCAGGTAAAACCTATTTATGTAGGACACAGGAGACAATGGGTTATAGTAAAACTTTGTTTATTTGTCATTTAGTTAAACTTTTTAGGGATCCAACCCTTTCGTGCCCAAAGTTTTAAAACAAATAAACCATGGTGAGCCGGCCAAACAGAATATAAGGACGAGGAGTCAGACAGGACAACGCTATACAGGGCCGTAGAAGCTGTCTGAAAGCCCGCTACCCCAAACACAACCCAGAGTCTAAGTCCTAGCGAAAGAAAAGACAAAGCCGGTCCGACCAGGTTAAACAAGAAGAACAAAAAGCTAAAGGCTAAAACGTGCTCTTGCACACACACCCGGCATCGGCCATAGCCGGCATAATCTGGCAGGCGGAGGAGAGCTTGAGAACGAGCTGTGACCAGAGCTTCAGCGTCAGCTAGAAGGAACCAGAGAAAACACCTAACATACCCTGACATCATTATTTTATCCTTTCCATCAATAAATTCTTAATAATCATAATTGAATACTCTATTGATATCACTCCACACTTTATTATAATAAACCATATAAAAGTATAAACTCATAAAGCACTTAATGTGCATGCTGCATATTAAGTGACTGAATAAGTGCATAGACATAAAAACATATAACATAAAATGTGACACTACAGGTGCTGACATTCGCCAGAGAGGTAACCAATAGTGAAGTTCACATGAAGTAGAAGTGGATAAATGTCCCAACCAATCGGGCATAAAATGGGAAGGGACAATAGAAACCTGTTATTACAAAATAATGTGACTACATGTTTTTACGCAATTGCAATATTTGCAATTAGACTCACAGTTTGATCCACCCATTAATGATAGGGCTGCTTGGCTCTCCCTAAATGTATGTGTAGAAGTTTGTCCAGTATTTTCATCAGTAAGTTTCTTGTTAGGAAAGATACATAAAGCACCTTTTCATGTCTAACATTGAAATTAATAATCACCTCGTGTTGCTGCAGAGCTAATATTAACTTCTCTGTGTTATCGCTGCTTGCTGACTTTTCTATCGATTAATCTTTCACTTCTTACTCCCCTCAGAGGGGCTCGAGCCTGTCCCAGGTACTCTGAGCTAGAGGCAACGTGCCGTTTTGTTTTTCAAATAAAATGATTACAAAAGAGCATATTTAAATGTTTGAATTTTAAAACCTGTTTAGTATTATTGTAACACTCATAGCTCCACAGTTGCAGCGGTATGTCAAATGTAAAATGTATTTTCAAACCACAGACATCTATTTTCTATCAAATGAATGGCTAATAGATGAATTATTATTGATTAACTACACATGATTAACTACACATGTGTTTGTGTTTGTAGGCAACAAGCCAGCTGTCATAGATGGATATTAGAGCTTTTTTTTTTTCCAAGTGAAGGCATGGTCCTGCCCAGTAGCACAGGCCCAGCTGTAGAAGCAGGCTCTCAGGTCAGCTGTAAACAGTGACAGAAGCCTAATGGGATTTAAGCACACCAGTGTCTTTAGTCCGTTTGTTTGTTGATCTTATGGGTTATGTGCATGAATTTAGAAGTGATGGACACTGAAGTAGTCTTGCAGTTTGTTCAAAGTGGGACGGAGGAGCAGGGTCTCAGGTGAGCCATAGATTGAGTCTAATATAAATTAAATTTATTTCAATTCTATAGAAGACAACGTCAAATGATCTGTATAATGATAATAATTATGTATGAGAGAGAATTACATAGCTTAATAGAGTAGTTAATTGTACATTTTAATATATTCTCAAGGAACCTCCACTATTATTAACTTAGGTAAGTTGTAGAAAACTACCTAGTTTTCTTTACATCTTAGGCCTATTATCTTGTGTACGTCAAAAACGCTGATAGTGCTGAGGCAACAGCTTGATTGATAAGTCCATGTTTCTGTCTTAAGCTGGTAAAACATTTTAAGAAAAAATGGTGTGCCAAGAGCCACTACACTGCTATTTTACTTGGTTTCGCTCACCTCAGTGCCCAAAATGGTACATGAAAACATAAATGTAGTCATAATCTGTTCTTGGATTTGTGTATACATCCACAGCCTGTGATGGCCCTACCACCGTACACATCAAAGTTACAGCCTTTTTTGTAGACATTCATGTTGTTCAAAGTTAAATATAATAACTAACTAATAATAGTTTGTTAAAGTAAAGTTGTGTTTACAGTCTGTTATCTGCCTTTGATGTAGATCCCAAGCCTTAAGTCTGCACCTGTCTCTGCACAAACGCTCACGTTGCCCAGTTTCTAAGTAATGGCTGTATTATTATATTACTGTATGTATCCTGTTAAGATTTTATTATCAGTAATGTGTTTAAAATTGTGTTTTAGGTGAAAATAAATAAATGTAAATGATAATATTTAATGAAACAAAAGTTGGATGTTTTTATTTCTGACCAACATACTGAAGTTAAACAGCTCTAGCCTGTGTCATGTAGTGACTATCCTATAAAAAAACTAATAAATAATGCAAGTAATTTCTGTTGTTTTTATAGTATCCTGGCATACATTATAGGCCACATACTCTAATCAGATATTATATGTTATATATATATATATATATGTGTTAGAGAATATTTGAGCTGTCCTTTTAAAGCTGAGGAGTCACATGAGAGAAAAAGACAGCTTTAAGATATTTTAAATGTCTTAGGCAGGTGATGTTTATTGACCATTAATACAGGACCCGGAGACTGGACAGTACTGAACAACCAGTCTAGTATGTTTCCAATACTTAAGACTACAGTATAATTAACACCATGCCATGGTGTTTAACATTCATGTCGAGACAAAGAGCACCTGCCCAATCTGCAACACAAGCAACTACACTACTGAACACTTTAACACACTGGTGCTGGAGCAAGCCTTCTAGTATCTCTCACTGGGTGTGCTGACAGATATGTCAATAGATAGACACAATTCAGGTTTAGGACATTTCTATAGTAAATTATATTAAATCTAAAGTTCTCCAATAAAATGACCACTTTTTGAAGAATCATCAACACGTATGAGGTGTACTCATGGTATGAAAAAATAGCCCAGGGGGTTCACAAGACAAAAAGGCTTCTGGCATCTGAACTGTGAGGCCTTTACTTGTTATTCTGGTTTAGCACCACATGATGGCACTACAGCTCTGGTGAACTGTGTGAGAACGAAGAGAATGTGCAGGACAGTTGTAGGAATGTTTTAGTTTTTTTTTTTTTTATTTACCTATGACATAGATCAGTAGCTACTAAAGCAATAGTTTGATGGTCAATGAGAAAACATGTTCAACAATGAAACAAAGAGATACTCCTGTTCTCTGCTTTTTTAAATCTAAAATATAGAGATTGAGAATTAGTTTCAATTTGATTTCTTGGAATAAAACAGGGCAGCTCTCTTTTAAAGACAAAGTGTAACAAAGATTCTCCACTGTGGATTTGTGAGAACCATCTCATGAGGACACACATGTTGCCAGAACACTTTATATGATTTAATATATACATTACAGCTAGGATTTGTATTGGATACTCATGAAAAGTTAATCTTTTTTGAATTTTGCCACTGCATTTCTCTCTTTTAGTCTTAGTTACATAGTGTTACTAAGTGCTTTGATAAATACATATAGACTATTAACCGAACTGTTCAAATAGATTAATGTTTGAATACATTTTTGAAAACATTTTGGGATTGGTCTGATGGTTTGCCACTCCTACTACAGTTCAGTAAGCATGTTTATTTAAAAAATCATTAAACATGTATATATTGTGTTAAATTATCGTCTGAACAGATGAGCAGAACAACACGGTCAACAGCCAACGGACAATGTGTCGCAGCCAAAATTAAAACCGACAATCTCTGATCTCATGTAAAACAACAACAGAATGGAATAGACTCCCAACAGAACGTTATGCAAAGACATGAAATGATAATGGGGTGCACGTGGCAGAGAGGTTAGCAAGAAGGTCGTGAGTTCAAAACCCGGCCGACTCAGATATTCTCGGCCTTCTCCAGTCTTTCTGTGAGGAGTCTGCATGTCCTCCACGTGTTACTGTGGGTTCTCTCCGGGTACTCCGGCTTCCTCCCACCGTCCAAAGACATGCATGTACAGGTTAATCGGCAACTCTGAAGTGTCCCTAGTGACTGAATGTGAGAGAGAATGGTTGTCTGTCTATGTTTGTCTCTAAATGTCAGCCCTGCGACCAACTGGCCACTGTCCAGGATGTACCCTGCCTCAGGCCCAAAGCTGCTGGGATAGGCTCCAGCGACACCTAATGGGACAAAGCGGTATAAAATGAATGACTGTTGTGTTTTTCCCTTCCCAAATTATGTCTAATGCTGCATTTTGCTGCATTTCACATCCTGACGTCAGCGCTGTATATTCTAGATACAGGAACTCAGTCTGGCAAAGCGGCATAAACCAATGAATCCCTTCTGTATATATCGACCAATCACATTTGAATGCTGCAGGACAGCCGAGAATTTGTTCACGTCTGCTCTTCAATCAGTTTTAAATAATCAAGAAGAAAAAAATATGTGTTTAAAAAAAAAAAAAATACAAATTGTTGGACTGTCACAATACTACTTACTATATCAACTTATTGTTTGTTACACAAACTGTGCACAATAATATTTTTAGGCTTGATAAATGATAAATGTGCTTATATAAAGCCTAAGCATGTATGTTTAATACAGACGTCGAAGTAGAACTTCATCGCTCTGAATTGATCTGGATCAGACAGCAGCCACAGGCCCTGCAGTGCACAAGGACACAAAACGTCATCACGCAAGTTACAATTCAGGGCTCCAGACTTATGCCTTCCCGTCATCCCAGGGACAGAAAAAAATTGTGTTTGGGATGGTCCATGATGTTCCTCGGGACGGCCTCAGGACAAAACACACACCTCCCTTCTGTCACTGTCATGAGTCAGTTCAGGAGATGGATGTACACAATATCAGTACAATTTTAAACTTTGATAGAAATAAATCCACTTTAGCAAAAGGCGTTCACTTACTCACCGTCTGTGTCTCTCCTCTTCTGCACAGACCACTACCGGGCCGAATCGGCTCTGCACGGACAAGCTGGACATAACGAGCGCGCAACAAATACAAATCTCTGTCTGAGGCTGAGCTTTACTCTCCCCAAAACATGTGGTGGAGAACAGAGAGAATGTGAGCAGTAATCTGTGTTAGCAAAGAGGCTAAACTGTAAACGGAGGCTGTCGTCCCGAATCATCTCTGAGATATGTTACTATTTCATAAAACATTCAGACCCGTCTTGAAATAAGTTTTCATCTGTTTGAGGCCCTTGTCAGAGAAATGTAATTATGTTCTGGATCATATGCTGCCTTCTGTGAATATCTGCTGCAGCCACTGAGACTAAAGACCAGGAGTGTCCAACTTAAGGTCCATGGACAAAATCTGGTCCTTTTGTGGAGTTCTTCTGGTCCTCACATTAATTATCCATCCATCCATCTTCTACCGCTTATCTGGGGCCGGGTCGCGGGTGCAGCAGTTTAAGCAGAGACGCCCAGACTTTCCGCTCCCCAGACACTTCCTCCAGCTCTTCCGGGGGGATACCGGGGCGTTCCCAGGCCAACCGAGAGACATGGTCCCTCTAGCGTGTCCTTGGTCTTCCCTGGGGTCTCCTCCCGGTGGGACATGCCTGGAACACCTCCCTAGGGAGGCGTCCAGGAGGCATCCGTAACAAATGCCCGAACCACCTCAGCTGGCTCCTCTCGATGTCTCAATGTGGAGGAGCAGCGGCTCTACATTGAGCTCCTCCAGAGTGACCTCCGTCACATTAATTATTACTGTTAATACATTCTTGCTATTATTAATAAATAATAGGCAAAAATACATAAACAGGTAACAGTTAAACAAATAAGAGTTGTTTTGATAAAGTTCTACATTTTAAGAGAAAAACTTGAGAAGTAAACTTTGTTAATATTCACTTATTTAAAGTACCTAGTTTTATGGGCAAATGAAATTGTATGTAAACACATGTAGAATTAGATTTGATTTATGTTTATTTATAAACTTACAAATGGACAAAAATTAGACATTTTAAATAAATATGAGGACAGTTGGAACTGGCTGTTGTGACGGTGATGAAAAAAGTTAGACTGAATCCAAATTCCATCTTGTGTTTTTTTTTTTTTCGTGAGTGAATGTTAAATGTGTTTCCATCTACAAAATCTTTAAAGTCAGCAATTGAAACTTATTTCTCTGGTCCATGGTTATTGCATTTGTGGTCATTCAATCATTCATTCATGTGGTGGCAGTGGCTCAGTGGGTAGAGCAGCTGTCTTTCTGCCGGAAGGTAGGCGGTTCGATTCCCACTCTCCTCACTGTTCATATCGTTGTTGTGTCCTTGGGCAAGACACTTTACCCACCTTGCCTCCAGTGGCTGTAACACCGGTAATTACTGTAGAACAATGTAAGTCGCTTTGGATAAAAGCGTCAGCAAAATGTAAATGTATTCATTAGCTTATTCTACTTTTCTTTTAACCAAACCTAGTATCTGGTGCAAGTGCTTAGTAAACAACTAAGGTGCTACAAAGGTGTTCATCAATCTTAGCTTTTTCTTTTCAGTTATTTCTTCTGGTACCTGGCTGCCAGTTATTCTCCACCTCCTTCCACTAACGCCAAGATGTTAGCTCCTCCTTCACCCTCTAGCATGAGTGGCTATCTTCACCCCTCCTCTGGCCACTAGCACCAAGATAGCAGCTCCTCCTCCAGCTCACTCACCAAGATGCCAGCGCCTTCTCTGGCTTCTGCACCAAGTCTCCAGCTCCTTTTCCGGCTCCCGTGATGCCAGCTCCTCCAACGCCCTCTAGCACCGAGACACCAGCTGCTCTTCCATCCAGTAGCACCAAGTTGCTTGACAAGACTCCAGGCAGCAGCTTATATTGCAACATGCTCCAATCCTGTATTAACTCCCAAATGCAAGTTGCTTACCTGTCTGGCACCTTTATCCCTTCTGTTTAGTGCCAAATCCCAGCTTCTCCAAGTTTCACTTAAGTCCACCATATCCCCAGAGCTAATGCCTCTTACTCATCCACCCTCCGTGCCACAAGCTTTATTGCTGACTTCCAGGTCGCTGTTACTGTTTGCTGTCACTAGCCCTGGTTCGCCCTTTCCTAGCACCAAGTTTTCCTCCTCCTAGTTTCTCAGTGCTTCTCTGGCCACCACCAAGATGTCAGCTCTTCCAGCTCCCAAACCAATGCTCCATCAGCAGATTTTGGGGGTTACCTGTCTATCTACCGTCCCCCAGCTTCGTCATTACTACACCAGCTCATCTTTTCTGTCAAAGTTTCCGACATTCCCTTTAGACCTTATTGCTCTGCTGCCCACCATGTTGTCACCAAGGTCTCCATCTTTTCAAATTGCTCTCCAAAGGCTGCCTATGTACTGGATCTAGTTTGGAAGTTCTTTACGTCGTCTTCCTTATCAACTCATCACCTCACCTACCTGCGCTGGACCACCTGTCATCATTAGACTCCCAGGAAACCACAAGGAGTCAACAGCACACCGTCTCAAACACTTACCACCTTTGGAGAGTTGCCGTTCAAACAGCCGTTCCTCAATTTCTCCTTCAACCTCCCCTTGTGTCTCACCCCTGCCTCATTACGAGCACCACCACCAATCTTATCTAACCTACGATTCTTGCACCCTCAACCCAGAGGTGCACACACTGTTATTGCTCCAAGAGCTCTTTTTTCCTTAAGAAAGCCCCACACCCCCTTACACTCACGTCTTATATTCCTAATCACCCAGCACGGTGAGGTTGTGGTCAAATTCAGCTGCAGATAAAAAAAGTCTACAGTGAGAAATTGCTATATTGTATTATAGAAGTATTAGTCATTTAGTTCTTATAACATGTTTAAAGCCTGTTGTTTGTGGTTAATGTCAGTGAACATCCTTGAATATCAGTATCTGTACACCCCTCACAGTGCAAACAGAAAAAGCACACAAATAATTTTTAATGTCTCAAAGGGGCACAGCCAATGTTTTCCTGGACAATTACGGCCTGAAAGGGGGATTGAAAATCACCCATCTGCAGGTAATTTCTCTAATTAAGTAGAGCTGGAATCCTAGGTGGTCTCTTTGTCAGTGTCCCCATTAGTGCCAGGAGTGGCTTCTGTCATATTTGTTTTGGCAGTATTTCAAATGGAAACATTAACTCAGATGTTTAACCGGACACAAACCTCAGGGCAGCATCATTTGTGGGTAGCAGAACAATAAAGGTCCATGACAAATAACTGGAATGTGGCCCAGAACAAATTAAGTTGGTCATAATAAAAGTGACTAAAACACCTGTGTCCTTAGACATGACAAAAAGCACCTGCCTCAGATGTTGTTTGAAGCAAAGTGCAAACTCTGAGCAAATCTTCAAATCTTCAAATCTTCAGACATATTTTACATTTAACTAGCCCTAGAAGCAAGCACAATTTAAAGTTAGCTAGTACAAGATCCCTTGTTTTATTTAAGGTCCTTATTATGTATTATCAAACAGTGCTGTGCCAAAAGTAGTGCCTTTTTATTAAGAATAATACCCAAATGATGTCATATTTGGTTGAGGAAGAGCAGTGACTGTGGACTTGTACTAGTGTTAGAAAGGTCAGGAGTGCCAGGTTTGGTTAAGACAGTTAACCACAGTTAAGACTTGTATAAGCAGTCCCCAAATAGATGCAGATGGAAATGTAATAGATCTGTATTATCTGACCCAGAGTTCTGCTCGAGGACCCATAGAAAACTAAAGCTGTTTATTCAAGAGAATGAAAATAACTATACAGATCCCTCAAACTTATGGAAAACCAAAGCCTTTTCAGGGGGTAATTAGATCATACTGCTCAACCTAAAAAGAAGAGAAAGTTGATGGAACAGACGCGTCTTGAGGTAGAGCTACGTGAAGCGGCGTTAGAACATAAATGTGAGGGCACCAAAGCTAACTGGGACAGAGTCATGAACAAGAACTGCTCTGAATACCCTCTTAATTCAAAATGCTGAAAAAATACAATTAAAACATAAACACATGGTGTATTAATAGGTCAATAGATCAGGAAAGTATTTATCTAATCTTATTAATAATAAATTATCAAATAAAGTCATTACAGAAGTTGAGAGCAATTATGGAAAATTGTATTATAGCAAACAGGAAATTATAAGAGTGTTCAGTAACTTTTATTCACCCCTTCTAAATCACTTCTAAATCAGTGAATGGGGAGGATACAATGAATTACTTCTTCCAACAATTAAAGCTCCCTAAAATTTCAGAAGAAAGACCGACTGAAGTGTGAGTTGGACATAAGTTGTGAGGAAGTGGAGAAGGGGATTGGCACTTTACCCTTAGGAAAGGCTTGTGGGCCAGAGGGTTTCCCATCAGAGATTTAAATAACTTTCAGATATATATTTTCTCCTTTTGTTAACTAAAATGTTTAAACATGCCTTTGCAATTAAAAAGCTCCCTCAGTCTTTGCAACAGGCTACAATCAAAGTGATATTAAAAGAAAACAAAAAGTATTCAAAATACAAATATATAATATATTCAAATATTATGAGATTATTAAATATACTGCAATATAGCAAGATAAAAAAACTTAATGTTTTGATTGTGTTGTTGGATGCCGGAACAGCATTCGATAATATTTAATGGGAATATCTGTTTAAGACCTTACAGGAATTAGCTTTTGGAGAATGGTTTATTGATTGGGTTAAACTGCTTTATTCAAGCATTTGTTTCTATTAATGGAGTGCTGTCTCTTTATTTTTCAATCGGTAAAGGCACAAAACAAGGGTGCTCTTTATCCCCTTTACTAGAAATGTAACAATTCACTCAACTGTCGGACAGACACACAGTGAGCGAGTAAACGCCTTTCGCTAAATTGGATTTATTCATGCTGCCACACCTCTGATTTGAACAATATCAATATCAACAAGATCCACACTCTCGTCGCCATGCTAGAAACTGTTTGAAACAACTTGTTGAAAGCAAGTTTGCAGTAAACAGAGCGGCCCCTGTTGTTCAAAACATGAATCCCAATTGAATTAACATCTCAACCAACTGGAAACATCACATATGTGACTCAATTTTCAATCGGGTCACAGTTAATCCATCCAGATATCTTAATGTGGTATGAGAAAATGATGGCATTGATGTCATTGGAGAGATCTCATGTCCTAAAAGGTTCCCTGGATACATTTGGGTAAAGTTGGCCAATGGCCTCATATTTTAAAGGAGAATGGACAAGGCTTATTTAGATGGGGGCATCGGAAGATGGTGAGTGATAGACTGGGTTTAGCTGGGTTTGCTGCTATAAAATTTGTGACATTAAATATATTTGTGTTTGTATAGGTGTATATATGAACTATGAACTGTTGAAAGTTCTTTTTTTCTTTTTTTTTGTATTTCTTTGACTTTGTGTTAATTTCTGGTTTTCTGTATTGTATAATTGTCTGTAAAATAAAAAAATTCATAGATTAAAAAGACACTGTAAAAACTCACTCCTCTCTTCTCCTTGTTTAACCATGAGCAAAAATTTTCACTGCTTTTGCTTCTTTTATGCCGTGATGAATGTCTGAGACTGACTGACTGGGGTGAGTGTTTTTGTCTGTAGTGTCAATAAGCAATTTGTTTCTTGTGAGACCCTGGCTGGTCTCCGGACGATTCTTGCATGGCTGTTTTTTCCACTGAGAGGCCCTTGGGGGTGGGGACAGACCTCATTTACAACAAAATAAGCCATTAAACATCCCAATAACTCTGTTGTGTTAAGGCGAAAATCCTGCAAAGTTCTTCTCAAATATGATTTACACAACTAAAGGTCAGGGGCACAATTATTTTTTGTAAGAATCATTAGTCCTTGTAGGCTTCTTTCCTTGATAAATTGGTGGGATTGTCCCATTAGGGGTAAGTGAGTGAAAATTGTCAGGTACCATGCGATTCACATTCTTTGTGCTAAATTAGCTGGCTAGGAAATGGGGCAGAAATATTCTGTTTCTGCATAAGCGTTCCATTTGCAACCTTTATTGTTGTGTAGGTGATTTGGATTGTCCATAATTGCACTGATTCTTTGTACCATCCTCCTCACAACAGTCTTGCAACAATCCAATTTTCCTTTCCCGATGAGCTTGTTCAGGCTGACTCGCCAGTCATGACGCCACCTCCCAACTGCCTAACAGTGCTCTTGCGTCTTTCTCAGCAACTTCTTTAATCTCTACATTGTGCTCAAGACATAATTTGCAGCTATAGAACAAATGCTAAACGCTGCCCTTCCTGTTTTGCAGAACTACAAGGACACAATGCAGACCCAGATCCTGGAGTCAACAGGGAAGGGTCTTAGTTCAGCCAAATTTGGAGCCATCCTGCCATTGGAAAAACTCAAAGACTTCCAAGACGAGCAGATCGGTCAGCTGTATGAACTCATGCTGGAGTCCACCAAAACCAACAGACAGTTCAACATTCAGGAGGACACCAAGTGATACGTAATGAAAACGGAATGACTGCTATTAGGCTTTAAGGAGCTTCGAATGAAAAGTGACAAGGATTAACACATGCAATAAAGATTTAGTTTAGTCTTAATTTCAATAAAATAAGATTCTTTGACTTCATTGGGTATTCCACACTCTCACAATTCCCATACATTTACACCCACCAGTGCCTATTGTGCAATAATTGTTTGACAGAAATGCAGATAATCCAGTATTTTGACAGCATTATTTTAAAAAGAGAAGCTGGCAATAATAAATGAAGCATTATTTCACCTGGAACATTTTAGTACAAGATAGGACTAGCCGGTTTTTAATGTGTTACAAAGTGTCCCAAGGTGCCAAACAATCGCATTGAACCACTCCCTCAGTTGTGGTGGTTCCAACTGTGAGTTTCAGCATCTACTCTACAGTCTGTTTATTGGACAAAAGAGAAATGCACAATTGGAAGAAAATGAGACGCAAATGGAAAAAAAAATTATGAAACTGGTGCAGCTTTCTGATTATAAAAGTTTGGAAAGTAGGGAATAAAAAAATCCCTCTCTTCCTTTACTGTTTAAAGCAGCAGTAAACAGTATACTCCACACTATGGCACTGCTATACACAAGTAGTTTTTTTTTAGTTCTTCCAGGTGTTGTAAGATCAATTTAAATCTCACATAGAAACTTGTGTGGCAATTGTATGTCACACTTTGTAGCAGACACGCAATACTCTTCTGGGTTTACTGCTCCAAACTGCCATACACTGGCCCGACTTGACCTGCCTCGTACCTCTTTTTTATGTATTACTGATGTTTTATAGTACAGGTAATTTAAATAATGCTGATTTGTTTTTGAACTTTGGCATCTCATTTGAATAAAGAATCTCGGGGCCATTTGGGTTAAACTAAGACAAATGAGACAAAGCTGCTGTGTGAACTCATGGTTGAATCAAACAAACCAACAGACAGCTGCAGCTCCAGGACTAAAGGAGCGTCAAAGACAAGAAAGTGAATTATACCACCTGAATAGTTCTTTTAGGTGCTTCAGATGAAGAGTGGTACTCAATGACTGAGTCAGGCTTTCAGGAACATTTGATTTTTACATCTAAGTGCTGTGTAATATTCTGTCCTCGTCTCTTTGGTCGTATCTGTGACAATAAAGATGAGATTCTAATGCTGCTCACACAACGCTGTAGTGCATTAAGGTGGCACTAATGAGTTCCTTGTCAACTTGTTTGCATGATTACAGTTGTGAGGTTCAGAGGCGAAAGGCCCTACATCCGTAATGTGTCTTTCTGCCTCAGTGCTGATGTTGAGTCTTTGTTCAGGTGAACTCATCTTTATTCTTGTAGAAATATAAGTGCATCCGTCCACTCAAAGTCATCAGCCATGAAATGTGCTGCAGGATTTGGCCCTGGGTGGAGGAGCCTCTGTGAAATTTGGGGTTGTTTTCTGAAGAGCTCAAACATCATGCATAATGTTTGTTTTTGTTTTTCCCAAAAAATAAAAGGTCCTCATCATGCATTTAAAGTTATAAAATAACTTCCCCTTTAGTTTAGTTTGTAGTAGTACTGTCTCCTGGTTAAAGACAGCTTGACAGACACGCTTTGGTCTCAGATTTAAAACCACAGTCTGGGCTGTTTTTGATGGTTTAATTACAGCTGTACATGTGCTTTCTTTGAGGCAATAGATTTAGCATTTCAAACTGACATGAAATGAGTCATTCTTTAATTTAGTCTATAGTTGGACCCACAGATTTAGGGCCTGCACAAATGACTGAACTACTGTCATTCCTAAAAATAAAAGTCTGTACACAAGAAGGCGTATTCTCACTACTATTTACTTAACCTGCTTACAAATTCTGTTTATACTAGTTAAAATATTACAGCCACAAAACACGCACGCGTAATTGCACACACTACGTTGTTAACTTAGCAACATTTCAGTATAAGTCCGGGATTAATATCTTTTGGACAAATAAATAAATATATAAAAATTTTACTTTCAAATTTTCAGCTTTTGAACACTTGTTAGATATTGTGTTGAAAAGCAAATGAAGCTGACTGTGTATAACTCCACTATCAAAGCTGCTACTATTAACACTATAATCATTTATCCAACTTAACATTTAAACATTTTTAAATGCTTACATTTTTTGTTGCTCCTCTTAAAGGCTTAGAAGTCCCAGATAGTTCACCTCTACCTGATGGGTCAGTGTATTTTTGGTTAAGTTAATTTTCTTTTCAAAAACGAGCATTGAAAATCAAAACTAGTCATAGCTAGTTGTTATTTGATTTTTGTTGAAAAATACTAAAAATAACATTGAAATACCAGTGGTTATTTTTATGGCCAAAATGAAGGAAAGACATTTTAAAATATTATTTTCATTTTCTTAATATATATCATAATGAGACATAAAAAAAAAAAGGCCCGTTTTTGTAATTTCTGAAAACAAATATGGTTATATGGAAGAGCCTGTTCGCAGGACCTGTGCTGTCCCTGTTTGACAGAACACTGGCAATCATACAGTCAAGTATAGCAAGAATGGCCTTATCACCCTATTTTTCATTACTAGTAAATCTAAGGTCAAAATGTCTGTGAAAGCTTTTAGTCATCCAGGTCATCTTGAAGAAAAAGTGAAAGCAAAAGCATCTGGGCTCAGTTTTTCAAGGTGAACCCATTTTGTCTCTATTTCCAAGGGACAGAATTCATAAAGTCTCTGCAACGATGGAAGGATATTTTGTACATGAACAGGCAGCTATAGAGTGCAGTACAGAAACTTTCTGGATTAAAACTCCCGCGCTGTTTCAGCAGATGTGACATAATGTGTGCTCATTTACCTGGTTCTCACTTCCTGATTTGCCTCCAGAAGTAAACTTAACAACGCTATCTGCAAAGTTGAAAATGAATCCTGTGAACACAGGAAAGAGACAGGCCTGCAGTGCACTCGAAACCAGCAGACTCTTCTTTGGATGTAGTTTGTTTCTGCACGTATAACGTGTGTTCAGTGAACATGCACAACACTGGATGCAGTACTGCTAACACCACAGGGGGCACACTAGTACAAACTCTGGATCTTCTAATGCACCTTTAACTCAATTAAGTGGCTGTTCTGTAGATCTGTCTGCCCTGTTCAGTGTTGTCTGTTTGTCCTTTATCCTCCACTGCCTCATGTCCTCTTTTTTCATCTTTATTAAAAATATCAAAACTTTTTGGTGGTTTGACTGGACTGCAAGGATTCTTAATGGCCAGTAGCCTATATACGGTGATCATTCCTAATACAAAGTTTCAGTTGAGGAACCTAAAACTAGTGCTACTAGTAAAATATGTATAACTAACACACATTTTGTTTGTCACTAATAGCACTTAAATGAAACTACAAATTAAAGATAACGTGCTAGTGCACATTCAAATTTGGAATCTACTAGTAAGAAAGATAAATAAGGATGATATTGGCAATATCAGAATAAATCCTCAATCAGGAACTGTATATGGCCATCTTCCCTATGACCACATCCATTTTCAGAAAATAAAAAAAAAACACCTTTTTTTTCCTGTCACTGTGATTTAGTAGGAAAATTAAAAAATATATATTAAGTAGGAAATTGCTTTATTTACATTTTATTACATTTAAAAAATGACTGGAATCTACTCATTTATATGGCCAAGGTAAGTTAAAAACACTAAATTAGACAAGAATGTGATTAACGGACTGTTGTGTTGTGTACCATTAGCAAAAAGTGCAAAAAACTATAGCCTTTACATATTTTGTAGTCCTTGTGAGTTTTGTATGGTGTAAATATGAGTTACTTTACTGAATATTCATTTAAATTGTGTCTGTCTATAATATACATTTTATGTTAATTTGCTTAAAGACATTTTTGCTAACATTTGTTTTCATTCTTGCCCCAAAAGTTTGGCAGATATTTGCAGTAGTTTATCGAGTACGGGTGGTTTTGGTGAGCAGTGGGGGAGGTCCAGAGCCTACAAAACAGTTCCACACATCCACTGAGACTTGTTAGCACATAGCCTGTAGCTGGTAGGCTACAGCCTAAATGCTAATATGTATAGGGCAGCAGAATAGTTACTAGGTTATGTTCTCTACCCACTCACTGACAGCACAAACACATAGTTGGTTGGTTGCTGTTTATCTAAATTCTGTTTGTGCAGAATATGTGATTTAGCCACAGTGAACACCTGCGTTGGTGTAAAATGCATAAGCTTTTGTTGTGTGTAGTTTGTTGCACCTCCAGAAAGTTTAAGAATGAACGCTGCACATATATTTCTTAAGGGAGGTGTGTATCCAGGAAAAAAAATGACTAATAAACATATCAAAATGACTTGCATGACTTTACTTTTTGCATTCCAGCATGCCAAAGTGAGATTTTATTAAGGATCAAATACACACACTTTTGGCAGTAGAGATTAAAGGGCAGCTCATTATTGCACCATCTTGAACATTTGAACTTTTCAAAGTGTGTTCAAGCCACAGAATAGATACCAGGGAGGGCATTTTACATCGTTACATTACACAGAGGTCCTCACTTAAACAGAAGATTTCATCTTTACTTTGTAATATCTTTATCATTCAATTAAAGAGAGCTCCAAGACCACATCTTCTACGTTGGGTTAATTGACACTAATGGATTTTAAATGAGTCTGGGCATCCCTTTCAATTTCAGCTTCTCTCTTTGCACAACACATGCAACCACAATAGAATACAGGCCACATTTGCTTAAATTACACCTATCTGTGCTCAGTTTTCACCACTCATAACAAAGAGCAGGTCGACCTCGTCTTGTTCCAACAGGCTGTTATGTAACCACTGTGTTGTGTAAGGCTAATGGTGAGAGCCAAATGTACTCTGCTTAATTATACTATCTGATATACATTGTGGATTATATGGCGATTGTCGTGAGGTAATTAACAGTCGGAGTGTTCTCCAGTCTAATCTCTTTACTAAATCAGTGATTAATTTCAGATGTGACAGGTCCAGTTACAATTGATTTATGATGCTTACGGTAATTGTCAAGCATGACCTCTGTTCTTTTTCAACAGCTCTGGCTAATGGGCATCTAAGTGTGTAGTTGAAGAGTGAGAGGCCATGTTTGTACAGTTAGAATCTTTAAATAGAAACCTATCCTGTGCATTTAACAACTTCATAAATAGTTTAATTAAAAGGAGAAAGAATGCATTTAAGATGGTGGGACCACTAGCGCGTAGTAGCATTAAACGATTTCTTCAGCCGGTTGGTCCGTCCTCAATAGCAGGGCCAGTTTCTGAAGTGGACCCTTGGGAAAATGACTTGATGCTGGTATTGGCCCGTTCTGACCATTACATTTGTTTGTTGCTCACAGGAGTCACAGACAACACTGCACTACACACTGTGACTGCTGTGACTGCTGAAGAAGATGAAGGTAACATGTGCTTGACGTATGTATGTTAACCTTTAATGTCTCCAAGGCTGGCCGCAATTTCTGGGAGATCTAATGACGTCAGCACTTTCGAGGAGCTACTAATGCCTTGTTTTCCACTGGAGCAGTATTATACAAAGTGAGTAAGTTTTCAAGATAACACACACACACTTGACTCCTTGGCTTTTGACGGGAAACTCTTCTTGACGACTTGTTTTGCCAATAGCACCTAATCAAATTATTATTATTTTTATTATTGCAATGGAGGTCAGCTCAAATTTCACACATGGAAGGTGTGTTTGATCTGACCCAAATGCGCAGGACAATCATTATAATCATTCAATCTGTTATATCAAAGTCATGTGTGTGTCTGCCTGAATTATGAGTCCATCTGCTGATCCAGCTTGAAAACAGTTACTTTAAGACAAATTTAATGACTTGTGACGGTGTTGAATCCTGCTGCTACACTCTGGTTCATAAACTAAGCCTGTAAGACACCTTCTGCTTGCAGTCTTTCAATGCAGATAATTTTTTATTTTTTTTTAATTAGTTCTATAGCTTTTAGCTATTTTCTACAGGTGGCAAAAATAACACTTTTTGCCATAATGGGAGGTGTTACTTATGCATAATTTTAGGCATTATTACTTACAAAGACATACCAGTCCTATGAGACTTGTAGTAGTGCATTATTAGGTGTTAATTCTAAAAAGTTGCAGACATGTTTACATTAAATATTTTTTCTTTTGTTTTGTTTTTTAATTTAGGTCCTGACAATGAAAATGTTTGGAGGTGCCACTTCTCCAACCCCAATGTGTGACTGTGGAATAAATGAATAGTAAACCTTGTAAAGTGCTTTGAAAGTCTTGAAAAACACTATAAATCCAATCCATGACAATTATAATGACAAATTGGAGGCTCGTCTGGTAGGGAAGTAACATCACAGATGGAGTTGGCTGGTTTAAACTCTCAATCTTCTTGCTGTGAGGCAGGAGTGCTAACCCCTCTGTACGTGCACCCTTATTGAAAAAGTGACAAGCCCTCGGGCCAAATTACAAACCACAAGGACACAATAAGGAAATTCACATTATTAAATGGGCATTTTTTTTTCCAGTGTGCATTTAAGGAAAACTGTTTAATCACCTTAAAGCATCTATTAAAAAGACAACATAAGACTTCAGATGTCATATAGGCTTGATTATCAAGCATTTTAATAAATGAGCATGTATGTATGTGAAAGGTGAACGATTTAGCCACAAGTTGAAAATCATTTTGATCTAACATTGAATTTAAAGCTAGCAATTTAAGTTAAGCTCTAAACTGCAGTTAAATAAAAAACAAATAAAAAAATATCCATACTGTTGTTGAGGGTCAGGGGATGAGGTCAACCAGATAGTGGCACTTGAACACTAAAAGATATACAGAAAATGTATGCTTATTTTGATTTCCCTTTATTCGATTATACACACAAAACACAAGAAACTCCACAACTTAAAATCTTTATTCCAGGCAGCCTCGGCCAAACCCAGAAGGTGTAGCTGTCACATCGAATAATTCCACACCCGCCACATCAGACACAACATTCACCTTCAGAGATTCAAAGACCAGTGCCATTAAATGCAACGTACGACAAAGCGTCAACAGGACCGTTCTAGAAAGTATTTCACCTAATGGAGCGTGTGTCTGAGAGATAAAAAGAAAAGGTTGGGGCCAAGTATTGACTACTGACTACAAGCTAGACGTCTGCCTTCAATCGAAAGTAAAATGGTGTCTAGGGAGGTCTCTGGTGGACGTGTGGAAATCAATACCAAACAAGGTCTTTATTTGCGGCATTTTATATGAGCTGAATGAACTTTAAGGAATAATCCCTCTGTTAACTGCACAATCAATCGGAATCAATTACAGAAACAGGGGTTTAATAATTTGAAAACCACCAGTGGACCTAAAGAACTACCGATGTGACGTTTAAAATTAAGTCTCATTTTCAAAAGATTCTTAAACTGGGGAATATTTGAGGCTTTTGCTCGTGGCTTTATCTGCAAAGAAGACTGTGCCACTTAACCTTTTAAAAAAACATTAATAAAACTGAGGGGAATGCTGACCTTTGCCCCTAAAGGCTGTCCCCTTTAGAACAGACAGATATGGAAATGTGCTGGAATTTCACATTAGTCATCCACCGAGGTTACAGCAAGTTTCTCAAGTCTAAACTTTTTTAATTTGACTTCTCTATATATCAAATTGTTCAGTGTTCACTGTCCTCTTTTGCCATCTTTGCATTTACACTACATTTTCTTTTTTTCTTTTTAATCCAGTGACATTTAGGAATGCAAGTGCCCCCACATTTGAGCAGTCATTAAGGCCTGTCAATAATGCTAAATATTAGATGGATATTAGAATAACCTTTACCAGTTACAGATACAGCTAGAAGAACTATGCCACAGGGTCCAGGACATGTTGGCACCTTGGTCAGCCCATACTACTTTACCAGAAACCTGAAAAGAATCCTTTATGAATTTGCTGCACTAGTGCTACAATAACTACATATTTTGGATGTCTGCCACTGACATGGCACACCCAACATTAGCATTGTGTTCTCAAAGAAAGCCCTACATGGAGGCAGCTTCAGGGGCTGTGTGAAACCCTGTGTAGGGGAACACGGAACTACCGTAGCAGAGGCAAAATATTTTGTCCGTGAAACATTTAATTTAGAATTAAAAATTACAGCCAAAACTATGTTTATGAAAATTCTCAGAAAACAGCTGTTTGTTTGAGCTAATCAAAAATGTCCAAAAAATTATAATTGCTTCATTGCCATTTCACATGAGTAACTTGACAGCATCCCCTAAGAATATAGAGTTTGATATTAAAGTCTAAGCACAGTACAGACCAGTTGAAAAGCTGCATTTACGTCACGTTAGTCTGCAGAGGAATACAGAGGCCGGCCCAAAACACTGAGGGTTATCTGCAAAGGGGCAGCTCCACTGTTTTAAACGACAGATAAATCCATTCTCATCGGCAAACGCTGTGTGTCAGTGTGAAATGAGGGAACAAACACTGCTCGGGAGGACTGTCAATATTGAGAGGAATGATGGAATTATGTGTAACTGCAAAACATCCAATCAATTAGCTGACCTTTTTCTTCTTTGTTAATGTGCAGCTGAATGATGCAGCTCAGGTAAATACTTACCTAAACATTATTTAAGATTAGGTTAGTATTATTTTTAAAGATATAATTTGCAAAGACGAGCTTTATGAAACTATTATCTCATCCTGAGAGTGTCACAAAACATTGATTCTGATCAATTCTTTTTTTTTTTCTTCAAAGTTGCTTCAAACTGGTGTCCTGTTAGAAGGGGCAGACTTAGTGATTTGGGGGCCCTAAGGATATTTCAGGTAGTGGCCCCCACCTTTATGTGACCCAGGAGCACAAAGAAGTCATAAGTAGCACAGGCATTTGAGCAGATGTAATACTAACGTTAAAATCTTAATAAGTATAGCACACAGGCTACACAATATATCAAAAGTCCATGTGTTTAAATATACTTGAACTGAACTAAAGTTCTATTTATTCCACACCTACAGCCTGTTTAAACAATGTGGAGATAAATGTAGGGAATCCACTGTCCTCTGTATTTTTCCTTTGTTCAGATGAGGAAGGATGTTTCTGAGTGACACAGCTCACAGAAGAAAGGACAATGCTACAAGATCAAAAGAGGCAGAAGAATATAACTAGATTTGACAGAATAAATCTGGATTTGACAGAAAGGTTAAGGCTCAGGACCAGGTCTGTTTATTAACATCAGACTGAAATCCTTTATATTATGCTTTTAACGCCCAATTAATACATGTGCGAGACAATTTTAAATAAAAAAAAAACATAAATTGAAGCCAAAGATGCAATCATATTCTTCTCATTATTCTGAAGACATCAGGCACAAGGAAAAATGCACTAAACATTTTTTCTAGCATTAGTTGTTGCCAGTAATTAATAAGTTAACAGTTCAATTGTTCTGGGTCTGACTCTTTTATCCAAAGCAACTTGCATTAAGCTTCCATTCACCAGTGTTACAGCTGGAACACCACTGGAGACAAGGTGGGTTAAGTGTCTTGCCCAAGGACACAACGACAATATGAACTGTGGGGAAAGCAAGCTCAAACCACCAACCTTTGGGCTCAGGGGCAACTGCTTTTACACTTAGGTCAAATATGCAACAAACGAGTCAAGTTCTTAATTTACGACAGAATAAATTAGTTAACAGACAAATGCACAACTCACCACATTAGTAGACGTTCTCACTTCCCTCTGAGCCAGAGTCTTTTTAATCCTGACATGATAACTGTTCGGAGCTGTATTTTTCTGATAAAATAAATGTTCCCTCTCCATAATATATGATTTATTTAGGATTCTTGGTATTTTTTGGCAAGCAGCTGCTTACCTTGCCTATTGGTCCACTCCTGCCTGAAACGCATTACAAACATAACAATACCATTATTAATTATTTTGTTTTATATATTATTCTTTTTTTGGATGCATAGAATTACCTGTTCATTGCTGCAGCTCTAATGGTTGAATGTAGACCAGTACCAATACTAAACTAGTACCAATATTAGATTTCCATGCACAGAAAAAGTAAATGTAAAAAACGCACTGTTCAGAAACAGTTTAGAAAGAAAACACATATCAGCAATAATATCTTTAAAATGAGGACATTGGCAGTCGTAGAGTGGTGTTGGATGTAGATGTGCAGTGACGTGGAAGCACTGACAATTAAATTGTGACAGAATTTTTTTCCTGCGCCTCAAAAAGCTTTGATGATTGATAGATAAAAGACACTGAAGACATCGGCACTATGAAAGGAACATATATGGAATTATGTAGTTGTTAAAAGTGCAATTTAGAATGAATGTGATCAGGTTTAATTCTTGTTTTACATGCAGGGAAGATTTGTCTGTCTCATCTCTGGTGTACGCCCGAGCCTGGCAGCACAAATGAACATTGTTGCTAAAAGATGGGACCAACCCTGAATGGGTAACTAAAAGCCAGTTAAACCTGATCCAGAAGGATTCCCTGAAAGAAACAGTCCCATCTAACTGGGGGGGTGGCACTCCACTTGAGGCAGGATCTCTCCACCAACCTGAAGGGGACTAGCCACCCTTTTTCGACTGAGAACCATGGTCTCAGACTTGAAGGTGCTGATTCTCATCCCGGCCGCTTCACACTCGGCTGCAAACCATCCCAGTGCACACTGGAGGTCCTGGCTTGATGGAGCCAACAGGACAACATCATCTGCAAAAAGCAGAGACGAGATCCTGTGGTCCCCAAACCAGACTCCCACTGGCCCCTGGCTGCGCCTAGAAATCCTGTCCATAAAGATAATGAACAGGACCAGTGACAAAGTGCACCCCTGCCCTAGTCTAACATGCACTGGGAACAGGTCTGACTTACTGCCAGCAATGCATACCAAGCTCCTGCTCCGGTCGTCCTCCTTAGCAAAGGGCCCCAGACCCTGCCAGATTCCAGCAAGGAGGCAGACCAGACACCTCACTGGCAAACCAGCGAGAGGTCAGTTTATGCTTTAAAAACACTCATGTGTTCTGGTATTACAATGTGAATGACAAACCTGATCACTTTTGCGGCTTTTGTGAACATGGCCAAGGTCAACAGCAACCAATACAGATTTTCATGTGAGTCATCATGGAGATAGTCATCTTAAAATTAAATAAATAAAAACACTTGAAAAGGCAATGAAAACCCAAACTGAGTCCGTGTTTAAGTGTGGGACAAGTTTGCAGCTTTGGCGCAATGTCCCCAGCTGCCTAGGCGAGCTGCTGGTGCGATGGGTAGCCTATAGTCACCTTTGCAGTCTACAACCCATTTCTGCAGAAATTGCAGCATAATTTGGATGGGAGCTGGAAAGGACTATTGTTTCGTCATTTCCCAAAAAATGACGAAACAATAGTAATTTTGTCATCAACAAACTAGTATGCGTATGGACCAAGAAAAGAAATAGGAGACATGCCTGCAAGGCTATGGGCTGCAGACAGTTTTGCTTCTCCCCGCAGGTCCGCAAAGAGCAAGTCCCACAGTAGCCACCGCAATGTTCTATATCCAAGTAGCTTTTAAACCAAAATTTTCCCATACACCAAAAGAAATTGCCCCTGATTATCAAAGTTGCGTAGAAACAAGTGTAACCCTGCAGCTGCAAATTCTTTTTATAAACGAGCTTTAAAAGGGATGTTTCAGTGAAATCAATGGAGGTTGTGAGCCCATTGGACCCCATTCACCGATATTGGCCTTACCACAGGGCAATAAAATTACATTTAAATCCAGTTACTGAATAGTAAAACTATAGTTTCCAGAGTTGTCATTTAGTAAAAACTTAGCTCTGGAGACTGCACAGACCGGTCCCGGACCAAGTTGGCTCTGCATGGACTTAACGAGCACACAACGAAAACAAGTCTGTGCCTGAGCTTTACTCTCTCCAAAACAGACAAAAAGTTAAGTAAATGACCCATCACTGGCGGTGATGTTAATGGAGGCTGCTGTCCTGAGTCTGAACCATCTTTGAGCCATATGTTATCATTTCATAAAACAGTCAGAGCCGTCTTGAACTAAGTGTTCAACTGTTTGAGGCCCTTGTCAGAGAGAGTAATAATGTTCTGATGGATCCTGTGTGCCTTTATGGGTCTCCAACGTGGCGTGGCATGGAGTCGGTCAGTCTGTGCCACTGCTCAGGTGTTATGAGAGCCCAGGTTGCTCCGATAATGGCCTTCAACTCCTCTGCATTGTTGGGGTATCATCATCCTCTTCACAATACCCCAGAGATTTTCTCTGGGGTTAAGGTCAGATGAGTTTGCTAGCCAATTATGAACAGGGATACTATGGTTCTTAAACCAGGTACTAGCTGCTTTGGTGAATCTGAATGTGAATCTGAAATCTGCATCTCCTAAAGTTGGTCAGCAGCAGAAAGCATGAAGTGCTCCAGAACTTTCAGGTAAACAGTGGACCAACACCAGCAGATGACATGGCACCCCAGACCATCACGACTGTGGAAACTTTACATTGAACCTCAAGCAACATGGATTGTGTGTCTCTTCTCTCTTCCTCAAGACTCTGGGACCTTGAGTTCCAAAGGAAATGCAAAATTGACTTTCATCAGAGAACATAACTTTGGACCGCTCAGCAGCAGCCCCAGGCGAGACGCTTCTGACGCTTCAGCTTCGCATTGCTTGTGTCAAGAGTGGCTTGACACAAGCAATGCAAAGCTGAAACCCATGTCTCGCATACGTCTGTGTGATATTCTAATTATATGACCAGCACCTGTAAGTGTAGGTGTAAAAAGATTCTAAAATATTCCAAAACATACCAGAGTCAAGGAGACAAGATGCACATGCAACTCTTCCAAACTGGACGGAATCATCTGACAGCATGGAGGTGAGTGGAGCAGGCTTACAGTATATCCAGAGGAAATGAGAAGAGTGGAAACAGGTGTGTCTTGTCTGGAGTCCTGAAAGAAAACCAGCCACACCCCCTAAAAAAAGGGAAAAAAGTAAACAAAGAAAAGGGAGGGGAGAACACAACCAAAAACACAAACCTCACAATGGTGATAAAAAAGTTTGTCTGACCCTGATTTGTTTAATAATAAAAAAGGCACTTCTTCACTTCTACTTTGCCTCAATTCATTTAATAAAAGAAAATCTTGACAAAATCAAATTGTAAGAGTTTAGAGTTGTGAATTAAATTGTGAGTTTAGTCAATCTTTACATCTCTACTATTTAATATTTTGCAATCTATTCAGATTCATTCAATTCATTCATTTTTTTTCCCATTCATTTTCTACCGCTTTGTCCCGTTAGGGGTCGCAGGTGACTGGAGCCTATCCCAGCAGCTTTGGGCCTGAGGCGGGGTACACCCTGGACAGTGGCCAGTTAGTCGCAGGGCTGACATATAGAGACAGACAGTGACAGACAACCATTCACTCTCACATTCAGTCACTAGGGACACTTTAGAGTTGCCAATTAACCTGTACATGCATGTGTTTGGACGGTGGGAGGAAGCTGGAGTACCCGGAGAGAACCCACTGTAACACGTGGAGGACATGCAGACTCCTCACAGAAAGACCGGAGTCGGCCAAGAATGTTTGAGTCGGCCGGGTTTTGAACTCACGACCTTCTTGCTGCAGGAGTGCTAACCACTCTGCCACGTGCACCCCTTCATTCAATTCATTCAACTTAATTGATAGAGCAGTTCAATAGATTTGATTTGTTAGTGAACGTCACATCTCTAATTTACAGTATAAATGCATTATCGGGCCTGCCATATATAAATATGTTTATATATATATATAAACATATACAGCTCTGGAAAAAATTAAGAGACCACTGGTGAAGAGCGTGCCAAAACGCATGAAAGCTGTGATTTAAAATCAGAGTTATTCCACCAAATATTGATTTCTGAACTCTAAAACATAGTATTGTGTAACTTATTTTCTTTCCATTATTCCAAGTCTGACAATACTTATAATAATAAATAAATGCTCTAAATTACAATATTTTTATTTGGAATTTGGAAAAAATGTTGTCAGTAGTTTATGGATAAAAAATCAAAAATGTTATTTTTACCCAAACACATGCCTATAAATAGTAAAACCAGAGAAACTCTTTTTGCATTTTTTCCAGAGCTGTATATATATATATATATATATATATATATATATATATATATATAAAACCCTTGCAGAGTTTTTATGTACAAAATGCACTTAAATCCCAAAACAAAAAAGAGATTGAGGGATCTGCACCATTTAGTGGCTGAACGTTACACAGTGCCAAATTAAGATATCAAATATAAATCTCATTCATTTATTAATTTTCTTCCGCTTGTTCCCATTAGGGGTCGCGGGTGACTGGAGCCTATCTCAGCAGCTTTTGGCCTGAAGACTGGAACACACTGGACAATGACTAATTAGTTGCAGGGGTGACACAAAATTGCAATCTGCAATGATAAATGCCAAAGTTTTAATGAAAATGTAAGCAAGTCTGTTCCAATGTATTTCCCAGTTCCATGTATCACCACCAAACTTTGCCAACACTACACACTTTTATACTTTTTTAAAATATACACACAAAAAGGTTTTGCACTTATTTCCTTCGTAATTCTTTTGATGTGCTTCTACAGGGCTGTCTTTATAACAAGTCCTCTGTCTTACCTTTTTCCGAGCTGCTGCACTGCCATATGCCGGGCTGTTTTATGAACATGCTGCTAATAATGACCATCATGTGGCTTCCTTTGACGGCACAGTGATAAACCCTTCCTCTGGTCCTAATCTCTCCTCTCTCCTCCTTCTTCATGAAAATGAATAGAGATCTGTCGAGCACATCAATTATTTAAAGTCAATTACTCAGCTGTTTTTTTTTTTTTCTACGCAGAGGAACATGACTCTTGTCTGCTTTTGGCCGTATTTTTAGGATTCTATCTTGCTGGATATCTAAAAAACATTGAGAATTTTCTCCTTTTATTGAAATATTCTTGGATCTGATATCCATTTATTTCTTTGTATTCTCTACACGCCGTCTCTTGTTTCAGAGTTGCTAATGAATCAACATGACACACAGAATTACTTTTTATGCTGGTGTATCTGGTGGATTAATGTTCCATGCTGCGAGAGAGCAAAATTTCCTTCTTTGGTAATAAAAACTTGTTTGTACACAGTCGTTAATCTTCATCAAAAAGTAAAGCATGCTGTTTTGCATTCAGACCGTAAGAAAGCATCTGGTGAGAAAAAAAAAACAAGTCTCAATCGCAGCTTTGAATTCAAAACCCCTCAAGGTGAAGGACCATTTTTAACACATGGCATCTGTTCTGTGGGGAAAAAATCATGTCGTCAAGCCATGAGTTTTATTATTTTGACACATGTCTAAAACGGTGACTTGATGTCCCTCTAAGCACGCAACCTTACGTCATTTAGACAGACAGACGCTGGTGTTCCACAGGGGTCAGTCCCGGGTCCGACCTCTTCTTCCATGAATCCACTGTCCTCATTTAAACCGTTTGTCAGTTTTTCAAGATAAAAATAAATAAAAATAAAATAAATAATACAAATGTACAAATAGAGGGTCAGAGTTGCAAATTGACCAGGAAATTTATAACAGAATATTTGGTTAATTAAAGAAAAAAGTTAAGCAATTTTACAAACCAAATTCTGTAACAACATATTGTTATTAATAAATATCGAGGAACTATTCTTTTTTTCTGTTTAACATGGATTTGTCCTGTTTTAAAGACCCTTTGTTGCTTATTAGAAACATTTTGGTCATTATTGCCTTTCTAGCCAGCATTAGGTGTCTTTTTGTGCGTTCCCAGTCTATTTAAGCACAGCTATGGCAGAGCTATATGAAGTAGTGTTATATGAGATATAGGGTAACACTTTAGACTAGGGGCACATTTTATCATGAATTCATGAGTCATAAATCATGCATAAAGTCATGATAAAAATGTCACGCATATAATAATGCTTGATTTCATGATAAAAATGTGTCCCCTACTCTAAAGTGTTAACAGATATAGAAACATATTCCCAAAACTATTGCTATGTTAGGGCGAGGTAAAAACTGTGTCTCTGCCCTTTGTCATTTTTCTGTCAAATAATGTACTTTTGCAGTTGGAGCAGATTGTGGCAGGTTTGTGGTCTGACAACAAAGAAATTGCACTGGTTTACTTGAAAGGGGACTGAGAACCACCCTTTTTAGCTGGACTCATGTGTTTGTTAGTCCACACCGGGGTTCCATGGACCTATCAAATCCATGACGTTACTGTTAACACAGACCCTGCTCTCCTGCACAAACCATAAGCACTTTCAACAGTAACCTATACTAAACAATGCAGTACCAATTCAACACGTACTGCACCACTCAGTGGAATTGTGGCTTTACAGTGTGACATAAGTATAACAACAGATTCTGTACACTCAATTAAAGGATTATTAGGAACACCATACTAATACTGTGTTTGACCCTCTTTCACCTTCAGAACTGCCTTAATTCTACCATTGATGTGCCATTGATTCAACAAGGTGCTGAAAGCATTCTTTAGAAATGTTGGCCCAAATTGATAGGATAGCATCTTGCAGTTGATGGAGATTTGTGGGATGCACATCCAGGGCACGAAGCTCCCGTTCCACCACATCCCAAAGATGTTCTATTGGGGTGAGATCTGGAGACTGTGGGGGCCATTTTAGTTCAGTGAACTCATTGTCATGTTCAAGAAACCAATTTGAAATGATTCGAGCTTTGTGACATGGTGCATTATCCTGCTGGAAGTAGCCATCAGAGGATGGGTACATGTTGGTCATAAAGGGATGGACATAGTCAGAAACAATGCTCAGGTAGGTAAGAAAACATCGCCCACACCATTACCCCATAACCACCAGCCTGCACAGTGCTGCATACCTCTGTTGTAACGAGTGGTTATTTCAGTCAAAGTTGCTCTTCTAACAGCTTGAATCAGTCGGCCTTTTCTCCTCTGACCTCTAGCATCAACAAGGCATTTTCGCCCACAGGACTGCCACATACTGAATGTTTTTCCCTTTTCACACCATTCTTTGTAAACCCTAGAAATGATTGTGAGTGAAAATCCCAGTAACTGAGCAGATTGTGAAATACTCAGACCGGCCCGTCTGGCACCAACCATACCACGCTCAAAATTGCTTAAATTACCTTTCCATTCCCATTCTGACATTCAGTTTGGAGTTCAGGAGATTGTCTTGACCAGGACCACACCCCTAAATGCACTGAAGCAACTACAATGTGATTGGTTGATTAGATTCTTGCATTAATGAGAAATTGAGGAGGTGTTCCTAATAATCCTTTAGGTGAGTGTATATCCACTGTTTTTAACTGAGAAAGCTCAACATAGTCCGTGCCCTGCATTATTGGAACAGACTTCTGCGGTGTGTGGTTGTTCATGACCTCTGGAAATACATTTCCTTTGATTCAGTTAAACATACACATTGCAAGAACCAATCCTATGCAGATAATATAGGATAATATTGCATCACTATGTGTGGTCATGTTTCACAACATCATTGAAAACGTTTTAGATAAAAACAGATGCATTTGCTTTTTGGAGTGGCAAGAGCTGAAAGCTGTTTCAAAGTCAGTAGAAAACGTTCACTCATTGGAATTCTTGTTTAGTCTGGTTTATTCTTGAGTTCTGTCAATGTCGCACACCTCATTATAACGTACCATATGCTGTGCACAGAATTTGTGCCTCTTCTTTTTTTGCAAAAGGTGGTTATTCACTCAAAATATCTTCTTTCTGTATAATAAGGAACTTTTTGTTTCAGTGGCATGGTCCTATCAAAATGAAAAATACTTTTGTGATAGTTTAAGCCATGCAAGTCAAAACGCTAAGACCCGCAAACGGTCAGAGAAGGTGTGATAACACTTCTACGGTTCTACAGGGATGTAAAAGATTTTTTTGCATCCTGATCTGAATGAGCGCAAAGGTTTTTAATCAAAGGGCAATACAGTAATTTGTTTGTTAGTTCTTGTGAATGTGAGCTTTTTTCACTTATGTGGATGACATTGTGCACATGTAAGCATTAGAATCTGTCCACGATCAACTGTTTTAAATTGAGAGCCTCTAACTTAACCCTGTAAAAAAACATCTTATTTCAAAATGAAAAACTTAATTGAAAAAGCTTCCATTTATTTATCAAAAGTATATTACTCCTGGAGTTACAGTCAAGCACAGAATGTGCTTAATCACTGATAAAGAAAACTTTACATTACTCAAGTTTGTGCTTGCACAGTTCGTCAGCAAACCAGGATATTGAGGATAAGAAGAGTGGGATGCAAGCTAGTCTAAAAACTCTGAGTCAGCAACCATCTGCACCAAAGGCCTCGATTGAACTTGGAATAGAAGCATTCAAACCAGTGTATCCTATTGTAATCCCAGTCCCTCCTGCGAGTCGTGAGGTCTTAGTTAAATATCGTGCCATGTTTTTGCTTGTCCACTGCAATGGTCAGTCTGTGTCCGGGCACAGACTGTAGCCATAATCAGGAGCCTAATGTGAAGAGGCGGCCGGGAGAATAGAGTCGTCCTCTGAGTGACACCTCTGCAAAAAGGCATGACATTTCATCTGGGCATGTTTCAGCTCAGCTTAGCACAGCGACGCCTCGGCCGGCAGCCACATATTCACAGCAACTACCTCGCACCAATTCTCGAGCTTTAGCCGCACACAATGGAGTGACACAACATGTTAGCGCTGGCTTTTTCTCCCTGCAGTTGGAAAGACATCCGAGTTTGTGTTACCGCACACTTACTCACACTGTAGGTCAGTGTTGGGATGACTATGAAGAGTTTTGTAAGCACTGACAGAAAGAAAATTAATGCTCCAGTCCTCCATGTGGTTGCAGCAAGCACTCAACAAATGCCACTTGCTCTGTGAATAGAAGAGGTGAAAGCACTCCTCCTTTGCTTTTAAACCACATCTCTATTGCAGTATTTCTTCATTTCATACTGACCAACATTTTTTATATTTCAAAGCAACACCTTTTAACATCCACCTCCATAACATTTTAACGATATCTGACGTAAATGGGGATAATGTATCCTCTTTATCACACAGCAAGTTGTAACAGAGGTGAGGCGGCTCCCATAAAAATTGGACAGATGGATACAAAACTGATGTAGTAGATGTATGCAAATTATTTCATTGAATATTCAGATGACTCCGACCGTCCTCTAGACTATACTCTAAACGAGAAACAGAAATCTTTGTGTTTTGATAAGACTCACTGTGTCACAACACTCACGTATTATGGTAAGATACATGTACTTCATGTAATATAGGATTAAAATGAAATAAGAAAAAAAAGCGCAAATTAAAACAACATCGGTTTGACACTGAAGTCAGAGTTTGAAGTTAGATGTAAGTTCTACACTTTAGTTCGGTTTAGTGTAGTAGTATTTTGTGGATGAGATTAAGTTACATTTTTTGCCAGATTTTTAAATAAAATAAAAGCATTAAAAGTTGCCGTGCTGTTGTTGGGGGGATTGGCAAAAAAATGGGGTAAATCATCTTTACTCTAGAGCAGTTTGATTTCCTAAACGCAGTCTGTCCTTCTCTGTTACATGACCTTCAAAGAAGACTCCGGATAATTTACTGTCTAACGCTTATCACTGTATAATAGTTGTAATAAGATAAATTGGGCATTGTGTGTCCTGTTATGGCATGTCTGTCTTGAGACATGTTTGAAATTATTTTTTTGTTAACATTAACAATTAACAATGAAACTTATGAAAAACATGTCTGAAATCAAATGTAATTCTGGTGCTTGAATGCAAACTGTCGGCTCTGGTGGTGGGTTTCATTTCCCACCTAAACCTCTCCGGTCTATGGAGAAAAAAAGGAAAGAAACAATCAGACAAAACTTGATATTTAATCTTCTTTTCCTTTCAGCTGTTCCCTTCAAGGGTCACCACAGCAAATCCTCTGCCTCCATCTAGTCCTAGACACTGCCTCCTCTTCTCTCAACTGCCTTCATATCCTCCTTCACCACATCCATAAACTTCCTCTTTAGTCTTCCTCTCGGCCTCCAGCCTGGCAGCTCTAACCTCATCATCCTTTTATTGATATATTCACTCTCCCTCCTCTGAACATGTCCAAACCATCTTAACCCGGACTCTCAACTTTGTCTCCAAAACATCTCACATGAGCTGTCCCTCTGATGGACTCCTTCCTGAGCCTATCCATCCTCGTCACTCTCAAAGTGAACTTCAACATCTTCAGCTCTGCTTCCTCTAACTCTTCCTCCTGTCTTTTCCTCAGTGTAGCAGTCTCCAAACTATACAACTTTTCTCACTACTGTCCTGTAAACCTTTCCTTTCATTCTCGCTGGTACTCTTTCATCACACAACACACCTGACACTTTGTTTTCCACCCATTCCAACCTGCCTGGACACACTTCTTCACCTCTTTTCCACACTCCCCATTGCTCTGGACAATTGAACCTAAGTACTTAGAATCCTGCACCTTCTTTACCTCTTCTTATTGTCCCAACAACTCCTGCCTTTCCTATTCTCTCTCTGCCTACCAACACGCCTTTCTTCTGTTCTTCTTCGACCAACAGTAGCCCAATTTCCACCAGTGCCCTGTAGGTCAACAAAAAGGAACAAAGGACTTCTTGAGTCACTATGCTAAGCACCCCAGTGAGTGGAAATGGTGAGTGGAAATGGAAGATCACTTCTGTCAAGTCACTCAACTGTTACCAGTTTGGTTCTGTGGCGTAAAGTGAGGCGATGCAATACAACTCCTACTTATCTACAAGAATATAATAATAGTACATAAAAGCCAAAAACTCCGCTTTTTTGTTTGGTTTTCGCCCTGCTCAGGTGGTGTCTGTGAGAGAGAGGGGAAAAGTTTTCTAGGTGGAGCGAACACAACTCTTTCAGCGTTACCAGTTTGGACACTTAAATCTCTGAAAGGAATACCTCATGAGAACTGAAAACTCCTCTTATCCAGCGTATTAAGGTGTCTACGTCGACGGGGGCTGTGAGACAGACAGGACCTGATCCTAATTTATCCTGTTTGGTGGAGAGTGATTACGTGTATGTTTTTTAGGACACTTTCACTCAGGGGTGTATGAACAGAGCAAGAGAGAGAAACAAAAGTCCAAAATAAACAGTTTTTAAAGGACATGCTTTGACATGTTGCCTTTTGTGAAATTGTGTGGCATCATCAACTAGTTTGACAAGATTTAAGTTGACGTCCAAATTCCAAATTTAATTCTTATAGACAAGAAACAGACTAAATAATGTGCACGCACTGAACAAAAATGGAGCTGGAAGTCTCTCGTATCCTGGGTAAACCATTTTCCGTCTAGATTTAAAAAGTAATTTTCCAAAACAAAAACAAAAACATCTTGATCTCAGGTGGACTGGGTCACGATGGTGAAAGGGGAACAGCTCGGACGTCCATAGAGGACTTGGAGTGGCACTTTTGCCAATTGGAGCTGCAGAAGGATGTCAGCAGTTATTCTGGGCATGTACGGTGGGGAGAGAGTCACAAAGCCACAGCGTTCTGCAGGAATATATCTACTGTATTATTTAACCTGGGTACACCATGGGACCTCTAAATACGGCTCGGAGCGTGGCAGCAGAGAATGATCCCTGTGTTCCTCCAAGTCTTAATTTTCACCCTTTACCCTTTACATGTCAAAGTAAATATCTAATCTGAGCTTTAAAGAGCCATGCACTTCTTTGTATGTCAGATTTTAATTCAACCTTTAGGGCCTATTCAAACTTCAAGGGTTTAAAGAGAGTGTTGTGTGTCAGTGTGGGAGAATTGTTTCTTGTGGATCAATAAATTTTGTAATTGCAAATTGTTTTTTACTTACGACCTGCCATGTGTTATCCATAGTTGTTTGAGTAAGTGATTTTGTGTTATGTTATTAGCTAGACTTGGTAAATGTTCTGTAAATATGTTGTGACACCAGTAAACATTTTTAACTGCAGTACTTTATTTCTAATTTGAATACAGTTACAGAGAGTGTGTAAAAGGGTCAAGTTGGCCCACTGAACGTCATACAAAGTGTGAAAATAAACCAACAGATACAATCTAACAAATGATAACTTTTGACAGCTGTGGAAAAGTAGTAAATGTTAGCTGGGTATTTTTAGAACAGCTGAAGAACTGATGATGCTGTCACAATCTTTAGTTGTTGGTTCTGTTTAATGATACACAGATGCATTCTGGGTCCCTCCAGAGCGAGTTTGTGCCGCTACAGACTGCGTGTAACACTGGCTTCCAGTCCTCAGGACAGATGCTCTGGAATAACTAAGTTTATGTTGGATCAAGCCCATTTCGCTGGACAGAGGCAAAGAAATGAGGAAAATCGCTGGTTCTTGGTTCGGTCATTTTCTTTAACTTTATTTCAGAATGACACAAGCAGAGTGACAAACAGGTATGTTCTTGGACTATGCTCTCAAAAAACAACACCTCAACTATACATCAGATAAGTCCATATGGAAAACAAAAAATGTACACAATTGGACAAAAGGTAAAGTCAATATGTGACTGTTGCACCTGGAATCATACAGAGTTAAAGTTTTGACTTTTACTCCAGAAGGCCTGTTCCCAGAAAAAAATTACAGCAGTGGCTCAGTGGTAGAGCGGTCATCCTTCAACTGGAAGGTGGGCGGTTCGATTCCCAATCTCCCCACAGTTCACACTGTCGTTGTGTCCTTGGGCAAGACACTTAACCCTCCTTACCTCCAGTGACACAGCACTGGTGTATGAATGTGTGTGATTGTTGCTCTGGTGTATGGTGTGAGAATGTTGGGACAACGGATAAAAATTAGCTTATAGCTACACTCTGGCATGTTTACATTCATGTGGCTGTGTCTCATGTATGTTCATTAACACGCACTGTCCCAATCAAATAACTAAACTTAATTTAATTTAATAATACCTATAAATGATTAAAATAATATTTTACTTATAGTGTAAGTGTTATTTCTACGTAGAAGCATACATTTATAACAGCAGACAAAAGAGAGGAGACGAAGAGATGAGAGAGATGGGAAACATCTGTTCCCCGAGCCAAAACAAGATCAAGATAGTTTCCACTAATGTGTGTGGGCTCATGAACAAACTGTTTGTAAGCAGTGATTGAAATGCTCTGGCCAGAGGATCATACTCCTTATTTAGATGAATATTAAAGTCTCCAACTTGAAGGATGTTATCAGAGTGGGTTATTAAGTCTTAGAGGAAAGCTCCAAACTCATCCAAGAAAGAAGAGTAGGGACCTGGAGGGCGATGGATTACAGCCAAATAAAATGCTTCCTTTATTTGAGAAGGAATATGTTTGATGAGTAACACTTCAAATAAGTTAAATTTTGCCTGTGATGATGTACCTGTAAAGCAAAATGCAGCTTTATAAATGGCTGCAACACCACCAACCTGTTTCGACGTGCGACCTACCTGTGCATACGCATAATCAGAGGGAGAGGCTTCATTTAGTGGCAGAAAAACATTGGGCCTAAGCCACGTTTCACAAAGACAAAGTAAATCCAAGCTATGAGAAGCAAAAAGATCATAAATTAGGAGTGCTTTGGAGGATAGAGACCGCACATTCAGGAGACCGATCTTCAGTCTTGATGTAGAGCAGACATTTGAAGGCTGGTGGAGAGATAGTGACAGGAACAAGTTGTCGAGCTCTAACAGTTCTGCTTGGTTTAAAAGATGACCTCTGAGTTATATTAACATGAGAACAGGATGCTTTTGGGTCACTGACTCTGTGAGTTTTCAGATGTGTTTGTGGACTAAATAAATTGACCATATCTAACAGATTTAGGCAGTGGACATCAGGATAACACGGCCTAACCAGACAACTAAAAGCTTCTACATTATCCAGTTCCACACCCGCACTATCATGACTAGCAGGTTCTCTAATTCCTGCGACCTGCTGAGATTCCTTGTGTCAAATGCACCGAATGTACCTGTCAAAATTACTAGGCAGCACCATGTTCAGTAGGATGCAGGCCGTCTGCCCCTAAGCAGGCCTAGGCGCTCACAGAAAGAAGGCCAGTTATCCACGAAACCATAACCTTTCTGACTATAGTGCCAGGCCAGCCACCGTTCATGGAAACTAATCTGCTATAATGTTCATCACTACCCCTTACAGGAAGTTAAGAGTAAACAGTTTTAGGATCACATATTTGTTTCCTGGTCTGGAAAAAGATTTAAAGATGTAAGACTAAATTGTTTGCTCCACATGCTTGTAAATGTGAAAATATCTCAAGAGCATCACTGACACAGAAAATGTACATTAAACGTCTTTGTTTTCTAATATATCTTAGCTTCTTATTTAAAAAAAAAAAACATTATTCAGAGCATAATGGATTATTTCCACTTGTGTTTGGTGTGTTACCATGGTAACAGAGAAGTCCTGCTTCTGTCAGAGCGAGGGGAGTGTGTCTGAAAGGGGAGTGCACAAGTTAGACTCTACTCCACACCGAGGGCACTCGAGGGGGGAGTGAAGTAGGTCAAAATTTGATTGGGAAAAATCCATGGTGTGAGCCAAACTGAAATGGGACGAAGTCAGTGATAAGGGGACTCGAGTCTGTTCCAAATATTTCAGCTGTGCATCAATCAAATGGTCTGATCGAGCCTGTTCTCATTCCCATGGTGTACTTTAATATGTTCTTTATTATCTAAAACTGAAGCAGCAGGGGGTTTGCAACATTTTTAGAAGCAGCTGGTTGGTAATGTTGATGTATTTCTATGTCCTAGCAGCCTGTAACGTCATTAACTAAGTGTAACCCTGCCTTCTTCCACCTCACTCTCTGAATGCCTCATATTAAACATGTCAGGACTAAACTTCAACTAGTCCTTTCAAAACCTTAGGCTTCTGCAAGAGCAGGCTTGTGAACAACTTTCCTTGAGTCAGTCTCCAACCTCACGCCTGCTAGCCGTCTGATTGTTTCCAGTTCTGCTGTCACATGAATTTAGATGTCTTTCACAAATAAGATCTCCACAAAAATGCTGTCAATGTTATACAGTCACCATATGACAGTTGTGAACTTTGCCTGACAGAACTGAGTTAACGCTGTCTGTCATTTTGACAGATAAACTAGACACGCTCAAAAGTAAAGCTATTCTAATGCCAGTCAATATCAAACACAAACTTGGAACACTGTGCTTCAACACAGAGATAGTTTACTAACAGTATAATTCTATTTTATTTTATTTTTAAGCCCAATATTACAACAGTTGCCTCAAAGGACTTTATGAACTCAACAGAACTGTCCTTAGAGACTCTATCAGGGTGAGAAAAAAAACATGCATGGAGGAAAAGAGAAATCTCAAGGAGAACTACAGAAGGACAGAGAAGGTCATATACTGTATGCAAATAAATAAAAACAAAAAACTAGTCGATCTAATTTCAGCAGGAAGGGAACCGTTTATGCTGACAACTACAACAAAGTAACTGTCCCGAAAGATTTAGTTCAACAGTGTTGCAAGATACTAAAAGGTGGAGGCAAACAGTGCCGTCAGAGAATATTTACGTGGGCAAAAACAAAATATAAACACATACATTCATTTTCCACCGCTTTGTCCCGTTAGGGGTCACAGGTGACCGGAGCCTATCTCAGCAACTTTGGGCCTGAGGCAGGGTACACCCTGGACAGTGGCCAGTTAGTCGCAGGACTGACATATAGAGACAGACAACCATTTACTCTCACATTCATTCACTAGGGACACTTTAGAGTTGCCGATTAAACTGTACATGCATGTCTTTGGACGGTGGGAGGAAGCCGGAGTACCCGGAGAGAGCCCACGGTAACACGCAGAGGACATACAGACTCCTCACAGAAAGACCAGAGTCAGCCGAGAATGTTTGAGTCAGCCAGATTTTGAACTCATGACCTTCTTGCTGTAAGGCAAGAGCGCTAACCACTCTGCCACATGCACTCTGAAATAAAGCATGTCTTTTGACCAACAATCATATTCCTAAAATAAAGAGTGCAAAATGTTGAACAAGCTAAGCTAGTGTTTCTGTTTTACTAACAGCTGGTCACATTTGTGACTAAAACCTCAAAAAACTGTCTATTTAAAGGAGCACAGCTGAAAATATATATTCTCAAATAATTTTGATGGTTCTTGAATCACAGAGCACTCTCACCTGGACAGTAAGTTCCAATGTAATTATTCTGTCACTGGTAAGTTATCACAAGAGATTGAGAACATGAGTGACATGCTTCACCGCTCATTGAACACCAGTTCAATTTCTTATTAATGCAAGAATCTAATCAATCACATAGTAGTTGCTTCAGTGCATTTAGGGGTGTGGTCCTGGTCAAGACAATCTCCTGAACTCCAAACTGAATGTCAGAACGGGAAAGAAAGGTGATTTAAGCAATTTTGAGCGTGGCATGGTTGGTGCCAGACGGGCCGGTCTGAGTATTTCACAATCTGCTCAGTTACTGGTTTACAAAAAATGATGTGAAAAGGAAAAAACATCCAGTATGTGGCAGTCCTGTGGGCGAAAATGCCTTGTTGATGCTAGAGGTCAGAGGAGAATGGGCCGACTGATTCAAGCTAATAGAAGAGCAACTTTGACTGAAATAACCACTCGTTACAACCGAGGTATGCAGCAAAGCATTTGTGAAGCCACAACACGCACAACCTTGAGGCAGATGGGCTACAACAGCAGAAGACCCCACCGGGTACCACTCATCTCCACTACAAATAGGAAAGAGAGGCAACAATTTGCACAAGCTCATCAAAATTGGACAGTTGAAGACTGAAAAAATGTTGCCTGGTCTGATGAGTCTTGATTTCTGTTGAGACATTCAGATGGTAGAGTCAGAATTTGACATAAACAGAATGAGAACATGGATCCATCATGCCTTGCTACGACTGTGCAGGCTGCTGGTGGAGGTGTAATGATGTGGGGGCACACTTTAGACCCCTTAGTGCCAATTGCGCAACATTTAAATTCCACGGCCTACCTGAGCATTGTTTCTGACATGTCCATCCCTTTATGACCACCATGTACCCATTCTCTGATGGCTACTTCCAGCAGAATAATGCACCATGTCACAAAGTTTGAATCATTTCAAATTGGTTTCTTGAACATGACAATGAGTTCACTGAACTAAAATGGCCCCCACAGTCACCAGATCTCACCCCAATAGAGCATCTTTGGGATGTGGTGGAACGGGAGCTTCGTGCCCTGGATGTGCATCCCACAAATCTACATCAACTGCAAGATGTTGTTCCTCCTGTCAATTTGGGCCAACATTTCTAAAGAATGCTTTCAGCACCTTGTTGAATCAATGCCTCGTAGAATTAAGGCAGTTCTAAAGGTCAAACACAGTATGGTGTTCCTAGTATTCCTTTAGGTGAGTGTATGTGATGGGATCATTTGAGAATAATGATTACAAGTTTATTCAGTCTAGTGTTATCTAGAAATATTTGGATTTGTGAACCTAGTTGCTGCTTGGATCACACTTAAGGCTCATTTATACAGAGTCTTCTCTTTGTACTTTGCATTAATGTAGATACGGGCCAACAGAGCAGTATGGTGGCCATGGGGGGCAGTGATGAGTGCTATTCAAAAGTTGAAGCAGAAGATAATGGCAGAACTTTTGATGAGCAGGTATGCAAATTGTTCAGAAGATTTTATATTTTAACGAGGTTGCACCAGCAGTGTAAGTTGTCTTAAGCTCGCACATGGACTTTCAAAAATGTTAAAAATTATGTTAGTCATCAATTTCTTGCATCGGCAGAATGAGAGAAACCAATTCCACGACCTCATGACATAATGTACTCAAAGGCCATTCAGAACAACGTCGTTCTCACCTCTATTTTAAGATACAAATTATTAAAAACCTCCTCCAGTGTCATATTAGATGGATTTTACGGCATGCATAATGGAAGCATAAAGGAGCCTTAAGGTCGTTTTTACCAGAAACAACATGATAAGTCTATAATGTAAGCTGGCATACTTTATAACCCAAGCCACAAGTAGAGTTAACTCACAGAATAAGCTTCTACAGCTGAAATACAAGATGGGGCGCAGTGCTCAGTGGTAGAGCAGTTGTTCTTCAACCGGAAGGGAGGCAGCTCAATTTCCGCTCTCCCCACAGATCATTCTGTCATTGTGTCCTTGGGCAAGACACCTAACCAACCTTGCCTCCAGTGGCTGGTAATTAGCAGCTCAATGTAAGTCGCTTTGGATAAAAGCATCAGCTAAATGAATAAATGTAAGACTGTGAGTATTTTAGACACTTGTTATTGTTACGTTTTTTTATTATTATTATTTTGGCTAGCTTTCTTAGAATCTTTGATCCTAAAAGAAATTTGAGAAAAGAATGATGATTTGCAGTAAGCGTGTAATAATAATAGATTAGATTTTGTATAAGACACTTACATCATAACTGAGTCCATTATTCATTCACTGCACCGTCTCACACACACCACCAAACACATACACAACACACCAGAGCCACAGACAGTGAAGGTGGGTGAAGTATCTTATCTTATATGAGTTGAACGAGGATTGAACCATCAACCTTCCAGACCTGCTCTGCCTCCTTTGCCACTGCGCCCTGCAGTGATTGAAAGTGCTGTTATTCACTTTAATAGACTTTGAATAGAATTGTACAGTGTGGAATCTTAGAAGTGCTCACAAAGTAATGACAGACTCAAAGACTAAAAGGGCACTCTGAGATAACAAAGATAACAAAGTTATGTAACCTTGTAATTGAAAGAAAACTCATGAAACACTTTATAAAACTCGCTCCTAAATTAAATTCCTTGACCCATAAATTTATTTGTACTTTCATTATGTTTCATTGTGTGGGACTTGCTTACCAACATATACCTCCAGAGAAAGTTTAAATTTACCTTAATTACAACATGTGTCAATTTAGTATAATTAGTATAGTATAACTGTCTCATAAATGCTGAAAGATAAAAAGTTTTACATTTGAAGTGCCACTCTCTTTTGGAAACCCAAAATCCCAAACTCTAAGGATGCTGTTAGCGTTCCATTAGCTCTTCAAGGATCAGGCAACACGCTCTTATCCTACAGCCTCATATACTGCTTTAAGTGGTACAGTACGAGTCATATCAGTACAACATGGTACGATACGGTGCAGAGACTTTACATTTCCACTGTGCTGTGTGCACAGGGCCGGCCCAGCCTATAAGCAAACTAAGCAGCTGCTTAGGGCCAATGTGGACTGAAGGGGGCCCCCTAACAAATCCAGCGTTTGTTGATTTGACAGACCCAACAACTCCACTGCAGAAACTATTCAACGCAATGTAAGTGCAGTGTATTATCTGAAAGACGGGCTTTGCATTACAGTGTCCAAGCACCATCTTCCATTTTTACACAGAAGTAATGCAACAGGACACAGTGTGCACACCGGTGTCTGAAGTATAATTGTGGCAAGAGTACTGAACTTTGAAGTTACTGCTGCAAATCACTTTTGAGGACCACGCATTCTCCATTTAAAAAGATTTCCGCACATGGGGCAGTTTGAGAAACACCATCTGCAAAATCTACAGGTTAGTGGATGCACAGAAAGTGTGTTGTGCTTTGTCATATGCTCCTACACTGCAGCTTTATCAAGGTCAGTCATAACCCCAATTTCTTTTCCTGCGTTAATCTTTGCCCATACAAACTACTCTATTTAACTTCTAAAGCCATATAAAATTTCCAACTGAAATGAAGCATAAATGGTTACAATGAGACATTTTCACGACTGGAGAAAAATTGATACAGCAGCGTAGAAGGGCTTTGAAGTATAATTTAACCACCAAAGTAGGCTGGAGCAAAGTCAAAGGTCGCGACTCTGTGGGTGCTGAGCCCTTCAAAGAGGCTCGCCACGGTAACCAGAAAGCCAATCAAAACCCACTGAGACCTGTTAGCTCATAGACACCAGGCCTGGCTCTGATCTTTCTATAGATTCACAAATGCCACAGGAGCACGCCATTGAGAAACACCTGAACGTTCACACTAAAAAGAAGAGTTGGCAAAAGAGCAGGTATCCTGGAGTGAAGTAGGTGTGCTATAAGAAAAATATAATTCTCCAGGTTGTAGGCCTATTTTGACTCAGGCTTAAAGTTGCTAGCCTTGCACAGCCTGGCTAACTCGCTGAATATTCTATAAACAGGAACTCAGTCTAGCCAAGCTCCGTAGGCCAGTCAGTTCCTCAGACATGTTCCGTAACAACCAATCACATTCGAGTGTTGCCTTGCGTAACACTTGGGTGACCCAAGTTCCCTGTTGAAAATAGTCAAGGCCAAGGACTACCAAAAAAATGAGCTGTCATTGACCTTTTCCAGACTCCTTGCTGATACAGCAAAGAGTCTGGCTTGCCAGACTACAAAGTTGCTGGGATAGGCTCCAGTCACCAATGACCCCTAACGGTACTAAGCAGAAGACAATAAATGAATAAAAAGAAAATATTGACTGTCAAAAATTTAGGACATTTGCAGAGAATCCTGCTGCTGTGTCCAGTAATAAAATATATTTTCATTCTAGCAGTAAGCTAGATGACTATATGCTAACAACTTGCCTCCCTTTCCTTTTTTGCCGCTCAAGCTTATCTAGAATCTTTTTCCTCCTAATATTTCTAAGCACACAAACGCAACTCAAGTTAACACTGACGCCTGTTGTTGACCAGAAACTAATGGTGGATAATTTTATACACATGTATAATACAATGTGGCATGCTTAAAATACATAATTTGACTAGAGAGCCAGACGTCATTACAAAATGGTGTCAGTAGTCACACTGCCCATTAATATCTAACAACTATGAGATCAGAACAACCTGGTTCAATCAGGTTTAGTTTCAGCTCAAACTCCTCCCTCTAGAGAAATAGGCTCAGCTCTCTTACCATCTCAGAATTGATAAAGTCGTTTTTCACTGAGTCCAGATGCTTTTGCTTCACATTTTCTTCAAGATGACCTGGATGACTGAAAATGGTGTGGTGGCTTTTTACTGATATTGGGATTTGGAAACACTTTGTTAGCACTCCTTTTTACTGAGCACCTGAACAGGGTTTCCATACATCCATCAATTGTTGTAGGAAGGTCTCACAGTAAGATGCCTGAAAAAACATCTTAAATTCAGTTCAATGTTGATAAATGTTGAGACTTTTTAAACCAAAGAAATAAATAAAACTTTAACAAATAATGAAACATTGTTTAATCGACATCACTGTCCACCATAGACTATAATCCAAACCTCAGTGTTCAGCTAGTTTACATTTATTCATTTAGCTGACGCTTTTATCCAAAACGACTTACATTGTTCTACAGTAATTACCAGTGTTACAGCCACTGGAGGCAAGGTGGGTTAAGTGTCTTGCCCAAGGACACAACGACAGTATGAACTGTGGGGAGAGTGGGAATCGAACCGCCTACCTTCCGGTTGAAAGACGACTGCTCTACCCACTGAGCTACTGCCGCCCTAGATAGAATCTTTAAGTTTCATTTGCTCCGAAGGCTGCATGATCATTTTACTCCAGAATGCTCTCTATATACTTTCCAACACTATTTTTGCACTGTATGTGAACAGCCATCACAGGTTATTTTTCCAAATGTGGGATCATTAAAGTCTAATATATTCCCACAGGCACCTTAAAGGTGACACCTACGGACAGAACAATCTGAATATAAGGCTGGGTTTTGATTATTCAACTTCTCCAGCTTTTGAAAACACTCGTTCACATAGGACAGATTAAGGAGGTGTTTAAACCAGTCACATGCTTTTACATTAAACATGCTGGAAAATGTTATAAGTCAGTAGTTATAATGTCAGTGACAGTAAAAGATTGCACTAAACTGATGTGTTAAGTAAAGTTTATGATACTTAATTTGGAAAACTGTTTGACCTTCTGACAGGTCAGTTGATCCGAGTTTAGTTCACTTTTGGGTTTTCTTGAATCTATGGAATAGGATCTGAAAAACAAAACAAAGAAATTAATGGGAGTAAATATTGTTTTTGAGAAAAATAAGTTTTAAGTAATTAAAAAAATCTGAAATGAAGACAGTTAAAAATAAATAATGTAGGTTAAATTATATAAAGATAAAAAGTTGAAATGTTACCTGAAGTATTTTTTTTTATTAACAGTAATGATTATTACTGATTGCAATTTTGGTGAATTTGAATTAATAAAAACAAACAAGTTAATTTGATTTTACACATGATGTTTAAGTTTCTGTTTAACATTGAGTGAGGTGAATTCTTTATGTGGAAAAACCTTAGCAATTGATAAAACGTTTTTGTGAATATGTAACGTTTGAGATTAATATGGGAAAAAATGACAAATTAAATGGTTTATTGTATTTATTGAGCACCTGGTGGTGAAACTGTGTTTTACAGTGACAGTATGGAGCAAATCTTCATTAATTTAAAAAGTAAATAATGCAAAATTTACACAGAGCTTTGTTGTCTTTCCTTTTAAATGGCAATCACAATGGTGATGGTGTTTTGGGGGAAAGCAATGTGACCAGAGGCTTTGTGGTGTGTTCAAGCAGCTGAGTGGTGCTCGCTGCCCAGTTACTGGGTTACACCCAGAGAGATGAGTCTGGTCCAAGGGTGATTAATGCTAATGGTTAGCATAATGCTATAACAACTGAGTTTAATACAGTTAAAAGATGAGTTTAAATCAAATAATTAAATAAATAATGTTGACATGACTTTTCTGGAGAAGCACTATTTAGTCTGATTAAACCAAACCTTTCAGATTAAAGTAGATTTCCAGCAGACCATATCTGTGGAAACAGGGTTCTATCTGCAGTTAAATTTTTATGGTTTCATAATTTTAAGGGCTTTTATGGTTTAGTATGACGAAACCTAAAAGTCAGATAACTTTCTGATTTTATTAGTTACTTCTTTATTTGGATGGAAGCCAACTACAACAAGTATACCAGTTCAGTAAAGAAGCTTTGACAAATTAATATAGCCACCAGTAAGAGCTAATATTAACATAGTTCTTTGAACTTATAGGCATCTTGGTTTACACCTGGAGTACACCTGTGAGCAGGGCTAGTGACGGGAGTCACAGGACGTCCTTTAACATCACTCTGAACTTGACTAACAGAGAGATCAGGGACATTTGCAGTGCAAGACGGACGTCTGGAGGTTTTGCGAAAGTAAGACCTTTAGACCAGCATACATCGACGATAGAGGGGTCCTTCGAGGTGTTCTTAATGAATATAATAGATTAAAATTTTCACCTTTTGAGACAATTTATGCAAATGTGGATTAGATTAATTATATTTACAACCAAAAAAGATTTATGAATTGCACGAGAGATGCAGTAACTGTGAATTAAAACAAAAAATTTGAGAAAACTGGTCCAAGGACTGGACAGAACAAAATAGCACTGAGCATGCTTTGAGCTGAAAAGGTGAGATCTACAACAGGATTTCATCCAAGGTAACACAGGTCTAGTTAACAGCACAACTAAAGCTTTTAAGAAAGGACTTCAGATGAATTGGCAGAGTATTCTGGAATAGAGGACTTAATTTTGACCTGGTTTTACAAAATATTTACAAAATATTTGAAAATTGAATGTGATTTTAAATCTGTATTGAGATGTACTTGTGTGGCACTTCCATGTCTCATAACTTTTGTTTGTGTTGATTTCCATGTTTCCGGAGCTTGTTGGTGAGATTGATAGATGTGGCCATTGCTGGGTCAACATTCCTGGACATGCACCTGCCCAACGACTGTGGTCGAGGCTTTGACCTCAGATGAAGACTTTGATATCTGAGGGACGTTAACGTTTGCATGAACACCAACAGGACAACAGCTCCAGGACGGATCATACTACAGTCCTAAGGGCCGTATGGTTCATTGAAGTTATGATGCTTAAGATAATTTATTTTAATCATCAAGAATGTGCATAAGTCTCACTCCATGTGTTTTTCTTTTCGTTACAGGGACAGACAGGGAAAGGCAGGGTCAGGCTGGAGATTTCGAGTCCGATGGGGCGACCAGCTTAACTTCTGTCACTTTGTGTTGGAGTGATACTGTGTTTTTGATTTATGGACTTTAAAGAATCAGTGCATTATTTCGTGGGTTTTTGATTGTCTTTGATTTTAAACATATCACATAATAATCATTTGTTGTCTTTGATTTGACACGTGTTTAATTTAATCATTTGAATTGATTATATATACTTGATGCTTGTGTTTTGTCGCCGCCTTGGGGAGAAGAGTAAACAGAAAAGTTTTTAATAGCGATAGGTCATTTACCAAATGGTCAAATGTTCTTAGGCTAGGTCAGCTGCCCTGCTGGGTTTTCATTTCTGTCATAGTATACAATTCACACCCAAGCTAATATGGTAATTTTCAATTTCCTAATATTTATAATTACTGGTTGCTCCTAGTTCTCTTCATGTCAGGTCAAAACTGATCATGTCATGTACTTCATGCTAATCCAAACCTGAACTACACATGACTAGACGTAGACATAACTTGCCACTGGTGTGAAAGATACGTCTCCTACAGCTTTCATTGCAATGATATAAAATCTAATGTAATGAGGTTAGCAAGAAAACCTCATCCTGTATCCTGTACCGCTTGTGACATGTTTGTGCTTTTGCTTCATTCTTGCAAGAATTAAATCTGGCCATTCCTTTTTTAAATTATACTCTGTCTACGTGTCTCTCTGGATAATATAAGGATAAAGAATTCTTATAACAGTGTACATCACAAAAAAATAAATTAATGCAAATAGTCTTAAATTTATCTGCAGTAACGTTTCAATCGAGCAGCCAACGAATGCTAGAAAACATAGTGTATAATTTTTAAATATGTGCCATACGTTGATTAGCTTTGGCAACAAACCAATCACTACAGTAAATAAATCAGACCCACCCAATCGCCAATCACAGTTGAGCAAACCATCCATCCGGGCCATACTTTCTAGCATCAACCAGCTTGGAAGGAGCGCTTGATTCCAGTAACTTGAGACGGGCTGTGCTCAGGAATGAGGGAGTTTTTGACTCCAAGTAAAATTGGAATGAAAGTGAAGACTCCAACTGAGTTTCCACTGAGAGACACATTTATATCTGAATGTACAGTACAGACATGCATCGACAGTCATGGCTACATAAATGCTCACCCATATGTTATCATTACTGACTCAGAATAAACTGGAAATAAATGGCATTTTAAGGAGACTCACTGTGGTGTTATTCCGTGATTACTTCAAAACCACTGATTATCTTCTGCGTCGCCGGTGGCTTTTGCCTTTCAATTCATGTTCAATCTCTGATTTATGATGAGCTCAAAGAATGGATTGGTTGACTGGCAAAAGCATTCCTTTCAGTCAGGTTGACAGACAGCATGTCAAACAGTGTCTTGTTACAAAGACAAGGCACAGCCCGGTCGTAACAAAGGGATTTGATTGAAAAATTACTTTTGAGTCAATGGAAATGATGAGGAGAGAATAAATCTGTTTGCACGACACAGCAAGGGTCTGGTTTTCTCAAATCTAAAAATGTAGACTTTAGAAAACCTAGAGTATGTCAAACGTGAGTTTTTTTTGTCAAAGCTGTCAAAATTCTGCATGCAACACCTTATCTTCTTTTCACAGTCAGGAAGCCAATTATTGTATTCTGTCCAATGACTGCATTAGCAGCTATGTGTAATAATTAGTGTTAAGTACAGAAGCCATTAGCTGCTTTTCAACACGTGTTATTTAATCTGGATTTTGAACCATTACAATGTGTGCATGTATAAAGATTTTAATGTATATTTTGATTTATTATAGAAATCCTGTACATTCTAGTTCTTTGTGTTTTTAAACCAACCTTCTACATTTGACCATTTTACTTATTTGTTTATATTGGAGACAATTTTGAGTGTGTTACTGTAATCACAGAAAAGAGAAAATACAGAAAAAGCAACAGCTGCAAGCTATTCAGATCTGGTGTAAACCTGGGTTTCTACTCTTACCATGGCTGACAGGCAGTAAGCACAAAGAGAGGATGGGGCATGGTCCCATTAACCATTTTAATGTAATCAATATAATTTAAAAAGACATGCTAGATGTTGTAATGTTGGGCAATATTGTATTATATCAAGGTCATATACATAAATTCATTGTCAGTGCTGAATTAAACCAGGATGATAATAGTGACATGAAAAAGAGAGGGCCCGAAAAAGTACAATTATGCAACAGTATTTTTTTCTTGTTCCTTTGCAGTTTAGGAATCTGAAAATGAATAAGAAGCAGGAATTGCTATCGTTTAACTTTTCACTTCTAGTTACAGAAAAGTGTTCCTCCTGTTCAAGATGTCATGAGCAACATGTCTCTATTGATCCTCCTTCCATATTTCAGCGGGGTTAACAAATTCAGACCTGGGACAGGATGGAGACCCTCGAGCTGCTGCTATGATAATTGCACAATTCCCAGTGGTACAATAGTCTCCCACAAAGGCTCAGCACAGGAAGCAGACTATGATCCATTTAAAGGTCAGATCAGAGCCTATTCCCAGAGCACACCCATCAAAGACTTGCAATGTAGATGAAATGTCATGTGTAAGTGTTGTGGCTCTCTGAGGAAGACATATTAGCCTGGGATTGGGTCGAATGTCAGTGATATGTGTGTAGAATAGATTGTCTGAGCTGAGATTAGAAAGTGATATGCAGCTAAACCGATTCACTGTTTCATCACTACTACAATGCAAAGCAGTGACAACTAAAACACTGAAATGCAAACAGCTTTTTGATGCACTAAATGTACATATCACTGTACATAACATTTCTTGTTCTTCAAGAATCCATACTAAATATTTATGCTCCTAATTATTATTGTGGGGCCTTTGCCTGACATTTACACCTTGGCTCATAGAAATTTCAGGCAACATGTTGAATTAATATTGAAGTATTTTTGGATCTAGGGTAGGTACTTTTGAATTTCACTCCGCTAGGCTTTAGAGCATCAGTCCCCAACCTTCTTTTTCTTTTATCAAGGACCATTTATGTGCCTCTACTTGCATTACAGTTTCAACATTTATTTAATTACTACACTTATAATGTAAATTAATCAAAACTCACCATTATCAGAGGCCGCTCGGGCTTGTTCCCTAGCAACAATCCCATCCAGGGCTGATGGGAGACAGTGACACTCAAAACGTGTCCTTTATGTCCATTATACTCTGTAATCTGTTTTAGTTGCTAATACAGCAGAAAACCCTGCTTAATAAAGATAAGATGTTGGAAATAAAAGCAGGTTTTTAGTGTGGCACACAGAAGAGCTGTGAAGTTAAGTTGAGGAAAGAGGCTACTGCAGAAGTAAATAAAACACCTGGGTTTACATTTGACAGGCACTTTAATACTTATACTTAAAGGAACACCACGCCATCTTTAGCTCAAGAATATACTGTATATCCTCTAAATCATTTTGGTGATGTTGATTTGATCATTTTGATCTTTGATCGTAGATGCGTGGCTCTTTAACAAGTAAGACCTCAGAAATAATTTGTCTCTCTTAGTACGACCAGTATGAGGAGTAGGAAATTCAATAGTGTCAGCCTTTATTACAACACAGAGACAGAGGAGCTTACATAGAAGTAATAGTATTATTGAATTCACTTTGTTCACTCTGCTTTGCTGCTTCACTACTCAAGTGACTATATTAGCAACATTTAAAAGAATACACAAGGAATTATTTGGGACAATGCAAAACTAAAAGCCAAGAAAACTTTATGATCAATGTGCCACTTTACTGTTAACAGTCAATCATTATCTACTGCAGTTTGAAAAAAAGGCAAATTCTAAATAATTGATATTCTTTTCGTGAGTTTGTCTTGCATTAAAATCTCATAACAATTTATAATAGATATATAATAGATAGACAATATCTATAATAGAATAGATATACAATATAATAGAAACAAATATATAACATATGGTCATTTTGGTTTTCTACGTTAGCCAGTATAGCCTGTACTAGCCAATAGCCTACAGTAAAACAGTAAAAGCCCATAGCTAGATTGGTTAAGAGCCTTTTTTCTTTCTTTTAAAATTTTTTGTGTTGCTGTGTGTGCATTTACTGGTGTGCAATGTGCATGCTTCTATTAATGCTCAAGCCTTTGTTACTGCCTCTTGCTGCTGAACAAAGATAGGTTGACTTGACACCCATCAGACAGCACTACACCTTTTTGGACTCGGTGAGACGTTAACACGGCGGGAGTGTTCTGATTTAAAGAGGTAAAAGAGCATCAAAGAGATCCCAAAGTATGAAGATCTAAAGGCTTTTTTGTCTATCATGCATCCACCATTTAGAGTTTGGTCCATGTTTTTAGTATAGCATTAACTAAAATCTTATATAACATTAGATTAAAGAGCTGTATGTTTAAATTAGACCATGCAAAAACTGCATCAAGTGGAAATCCGGCACAATGATTGTAAAACCAGATGGACAAATCAGGCCGAACTAATGAGCACAATTTTAATATAGCCTAATTAAGGAAATCTGGTGGAAAAGCAGAATGTTTGCCTTCTGGCTCGTTATCGTGGCTCCAAAAGCACTTGACATAAAGTTGGCTGCACTTTCAATTTCACTTGCATTATATGTGATTAGGCCTTGCTTTCACTGCGCTCTCTTAAAAAGCTGGTCCATGCTATAACCTGATTTAGACTTGATTTCTTTGTAACTAAGTGGCATTTCTGCTACAAAAGTCAAGACTTTGACATGCAATCATTCGCTGTAGGACACTTTCAGCAATCTGGACTTCAAAGCCATGGTCTTCTATTCCCGCTGAGCTTTGCCCATTTCTGGTCATTACTGAAATCTGTCTGTGTAAAAGTCAAGAGACGTCTGGGTGTGTTTATCTGTTCCGTGGCTGGAGTAATTTTGAGAGACTGAGCTTGAGTGTAGGGGAAGAGCAGAATGCATTGCAGTGGGGGAGCGCTGAGCCTACATGCGTTGTTAGTACCAGGGAGGTTCCAGGAGAAAGGCTTTCTAAGCATTCGCCCACTCACAGTGCAATGACGCTGTAATTAAACTGTCACCTTCTCAATGTGATGCGGGCTGACTAACAACAAATTAAACATCCCGAGCATTGGGGAGTCTTAAGATTTTGGACTAATATTGCTTTTAGTAATTCGGAAAATGTTGATTTTTCAAGCTGACACCTTAAAAAATTCTTCTACTTTATACGTTATGTTAACACTTCATTGTGTAAAATGCTGTAGTATTGTTGCAGTATTGTATAATCACATTAAAATAACAAAAACAGATTCCAGATCAATTATGTGCCTTTTTAGTTTGTCTAGTTTTATGCTCTGTGAATGTAAACATGTTAAATAAGACTATTCAAAGCCAGTTTTACTGTTAATATAGTTAAACATTGCAATGTAAAGCAGAGTGTAAACCAAATATTGTTTGTCCTAGTGAGGTGCTATGCCCAGTATGGCAGCCTCAATGTGCATTGCAGTTTATGGAGCTTCTTTGTAACAACAAACCTTGATTTCTGTGCTCAAACTGGTCAACTCATTTTCTGTCTGTGCCTGCCACTGGTTAATCTAGTTTACAGTTGTTCACAGGGCTCACATCCTCTATGTACACTGCAGTCAGCCCAGATGTAACTCCGCCCAGGCCTCCCTCTCCATAGGTTCTGGTCCTGCCCTTGCTTGAGTAACTACTGGAGTCTTTGATACACTATCTCAAATACTTAGCATAGAACTGGAACCAAACACCCTAGTGTCCCGGTTTGGGTTCCTGGAAGGACAAGACAAACCTACAGTACTGTTAGGGTCATGTGAGAATTATGCAACTCTAAATTCCTTGTTTTGGCTCATATCACATTCACAAGACACTTTACCCACCTTGCCTCCAGTGTTTGTGGCTCTGGTGTATGAATGTATGAGAGTGTTTAGAGGTCGGTGCACACAGTGTGTGACTGTGGACTGAATAATGGACTCTGCAAAGTGCTTTGAGAGCCTTGAAAAGTGCTATATAAATCCAATACATTACTATTAAATAATTGACCTACTCAGGCCAACTGCAAACCACAGCAAAGACAGATGAAGGTTTCTCATACTTTATCGTCAAAGGGGTGCACATAAAGCACAATTTTAATACCCACCTATTTCCACTTGTAGAAACCCCAACAATGGTGAAAGAGGTATGATTTCATTTGAAGATTAAAGTGAAAAGTGCAGGGTTTGTCTTCTAAGGGAGCCATTCAGTAACCTTTGCCCTTTATTAACCCTTTCAGGCTTAGTGGTCACTACAGTGGACGGCTATTCAAAAGCTGTTCTATTGTATGTGTGTATATGGTTTTGGTGTTATGGTTGCATATCAGTCAACACAGTGTACATTTGTGCATCAGCCCATATACTGCCACCTATTGGCCAGTCATGGTAAGTGCAATTATTTTTACTCAAATACGAGTATGGCCGACAGGAAGTCAGAAATGCTGTACATACCAGAAATATCTTGAAAATCTTTCTATAGCAGGACTTCCCTGCAGGTAAAAAAAATATATGCTAACGTCAAGTAGCAAGTAGCAAGTCTTAATATCATTGTTAAAATTTCCAGATATTTATTTTATATTGGGAGAAATTTGCAATTAATCACGTGTCTCATCAATCAATCTCGTGACTAAACTGAACGCCATGCATCACTGGCTATATTTTAGCTGAAATTCCTACCATTATTGTAACGCTGCTGTACTTTATTTGCTGTTCTGTTCTGTTTATCTGCAGTCACATTTTTTGTGTAAATCAATGAATATTTATTAGAACGTAATGAACAGTTTTTTTTTAACAAAAAAAACATTTTTTGCTTATTACTTCTACAATCTGATTAAGATCAGATAAGATAAACTTTATTTGTCATATGCACAGTTATATAAAGTAAAATGCACAGTAAAATGTACCTGCAGCCAGTAGCAAAAACACAAAACACAGGAAAAAATAATAAAGCTATAAAAACACAGCACTCAAAGTATAAAAAATAATGTGTAAAATATAAATATGTAAAGTACAGGTGTATAAGATATAAATTAATAAGAATTTTAAAATTTACAATAAGTTCATTTGTTTTTTGAAGTCCAGTTTAAGGCTCAGAGTTGAGAAGACAGATGGCTTGTGTATAAAATCTCATCTTCATCATCTCTGTTCTAGTCCTCAAGCGGAAACGCCGACCTGATGGCAACAGGGAGAAGAGAGTGTGTCCAGGGTGGGTCAGCTGTTTGAGGATCTTCTGAGCCCTTAACCTAAAACGCTGTGTGTAAATGTCCTGCAGGTTGGGGAGGGTGGTTTTGATGGTCCGATCAGCTGAACAAACTACTCTTTTTAGGGCCAAGTCCTGCCTGGTGCAGTTTCCCATACAGGTGGTGATGCTCACACACAAGATGCTCTCGATAATACAGGTGTAGATGTTCCGAGGCACCTGGAGAGGGAGTTTAAAGTCTCTGAGACGCCTGAGGAGGTAGAGACACTATCCGGCCACATTAATGGTGTATGTGACGAGTCCAGGACAGGTCCTGTGAGGTGGTCACTCCCAGGTATTTGAACGTGTCCACTCTTTCCTCCTCAGAGTCACAGATGTGTAGTGGATGGAAGTCCCTCTGATCAGTTCTTTAGTTTTGCTGACGTTCAGCAGAAGATGGTTCTTCTGACACCAGTCCTCCAAAAGGGAGACCTCCCTTCTGTAGGCTGTCTCATCATTGTGGGAGACATTGCGGTGTTGTCAGCAAACAAATGATGATGATTTTGTCTGAAGTGGCCTCGCAGTAGCAGGTTTAACAATTATATTAACATAGTTTAACAATTATCAATTGTCTATATTTTCTGGAGTTCATCAGCGGCATGTGATTGAAAGGCCTACAGGATAGTGGAGCATTCATCATCTAAGACAAATGAGGCTGATGCCAGTGGAAGTGATGAAGAATGGTTCACAGAAAAAATAAGAGAAGGATCAGGATATGTCAATACATTGGAGTAGTGACCAAGTCTCTGAGGATGCTGAAGGAGCTGTGTGTGGTAAGGTAGCTGACGATGATGAGGGAGCTAAGGATGTACCACCTGACTCAGGGACATGGAAAAAATCAGATGCACTTAAGAAGTACAATCTTTGGTGTGCGTCTGAAACCATTTTCTTTCACTTTTTTCTCTGAAAGTAAATCCAATTGTGTTATGTGTGCAAGAGATCACTATTCATTTTTTGTATATTTGATCAGTATTTTTTGACAGTAAAGCACGTTCGTTGGACCAGTGCACATTCACTAAAGGGAAGCAACACCAACATCAAGCAATTGTGGAGTGGGACACCACGGATGATACCTGACGAACTGGTGACCGGATTCATTCAATAAACACTAGACTAACTTCTGCAATTGGTTCATATGGGTATTGTGTTTTTTTTTGCCAAATTGCCAGCAGAACAGAGTAACACCGTAAACAAATGTGAAAAACATGACAAAGACACACTCATTTTTAGACCAACAAAAAAATTATATTTTTTTGTCACCCTTGTCACAGTCTCCATCCCATTAGTCAGTTGTTTTGCCCCATAACGTTGTAAACCCTAAAAGAAAGCTAGTCTACTGTAGATGTGCTTTCAGAAGGCATCAGTGCCAAGTAGGGACGTTTATTTATTACTTTGCTGTGATCACTTGTAAAGTCGGAGGGGAGCCATCCCATTTATAATAATTATTTTATTAACCAAAACCTACACGAGCAAATTCCAAGAGCTGGGAAAAGCGTTCAGTGCATTGTTAATTTCATCAATGATGTTAATGAATTTTTTTCGCATGTCTCGCTTTAATGAGTCCTTTTCCTCACACATTTTTAGTAAGCTCTTGTGTCCATATATGGGCATTGTAAAGTGACCCTTGACTGTGGGGAAAGTGGGAATTGAACCACCAACCTTCCGGTTATAGAACAACCACCCTACCACTGAGCCATTGTGTTATTAACAGTTATTAATACTGTTAATGAACTGGAGTCACAAACTCTCACTGAATAAGAAGCTCGCACTGAATTACTTATAATCCTCTTAAAAATTCTCTTGACAGGACAACTTTACAAAAAATACAAAAAATATTTGTGAATGCAACCTATTTTTAGGAAAAAATAATGTAATGCTCCATGCGACTGTCAGTCAGGCTGCATGGATAAGGAAAGGACCCAGATAAAAAAAGATTTTGTAGACGTTGGTTGGTTCTCATTCAGTACGTTTACATGCAGTGCTTACTTACCACTACAAATGCTCATAACTCAATTAAACTCTCACAGCTAGATTTCACACCTTGTTCGTGTTTACACACCATAAGCTACGGTGGACTAGCTTGTTCTTTTAAACTTTTTACGACATAACAAGTTAAAATAAATGACAAACGGTAAATCCAGTAGCAAGGTGACCCAAAATATGTGTCTTAGCTAGTGTAAAAATGAGTGAGTATGGCTCTTTTCAGTAAAGCAGTAAACCTGCAGCAATAGTCCAAAAATGAACCACATTATCCAAGTGTGTTTGTTCAATTTAGAGAGATTCAAATGACTGCACGGAGTAAAGTGTTTACAGCAGTTTGAAAGACAATAATTTGAATTTCTTAACTTGCATGTAAATGGACTGTCTGACGATTGGTATCCACAGAGTTATGGACATAATGTATGTTAATACAGAATGCATCCCCATTCCTCCAGAGTGCTTCCAACTGTTCATATGACTATTTATGTTATATTGTCAATGAATTCTCCTTCCAGAGTGGCAAGAAAAGATGGTCAAGATAAATTTATACATGAAGTATGTATGAGCATAAAATGACAATATGCATTTCTTGTACCAACTGAATCATGGTCAGAACAGGCCTTGATGAAGTCTCAAAGTTTATAATAAGTTGTCGTTAGCGTGAAATGGCTAAAAGCGTGTCCTGTACAAACTTAGTCACAGTGAAAGTGTGCAAAAGTACAACAGCAGGGGTAGACATGGCAGTCCTTGACCTCACGTCAGGCGTGATTACATGCTAGGATTGGTGTGAATTCTCTCCACTCCCTCACTCTTGTGACTTTCACAGCCTCGCACCTGCCTCTGAAAAGGTTTAAGCTCTCAAGGACAATTAGAGCCACATTAGACGCGTTGGGCTTTTCATTAGCTTTTTTACTTTCTTAGGTTTACTGACAGCTAAATGCAGATAGTAATAATGCTGTCATTATTAGAATACCATTTCCTCGGAAACCTTAATAGTGCTTTTTAAAGTTTCACTTTTAAGAAAGCTCATCACTTGTAACCAGTGAAATGTAATATGACATGTCGTACATATTTTATGAAGATGTCAGTGTGTTTGAAATAAAAATTCCCAGTGGCTTGTAGAGTTGTTCCCAAACCACAGCAATTAAAGCTGCGCATGAACTCTTCTTGTTGGCATTTTCACAAAGCGAAAGTAAATTGCATTGTAGATACTGGAGATACTTCAGACAACTGTTTTCATGGTACACTCCTACGATTGAGACATTAATGCTGAAGACAGAAGCCCTTAAAAGTGGCTGAGGGACCTTATACTGAGGGACCTTCCTAACACCATAGTCACAGTAAGAACTTGAATTTTATATTTTATTATTTATTACGTAAACATTGCTGTAGTACTCATAATAATAAACACAACTGCTGCTATTTATAATAATAATATCTCGGATTTGTGTTGATACATACATTTAATGGTATTATTCTTATCATTTCAGGCTATGAAAACCAGATTTGCTGATGTCTTGGGAAATAAAGAGGCTATACTTAATGCTGTAACCAAAATTCAAACTTCGCTGGCTGCGGTCACAGGGGTCAAAGAATAAGGCTAAGGCAAGTTTGCTGGCAGAGTGCCGAAGAATTGTCCTTGAAGAACCATAGCCAGGTACCAGCACATCTTAACATCACACAGATTCATACAAAGAGAACAATTTCTTTTCCTTTGAGGAGGATGAGGAGGAAACTTCCTCTTCAGCAGAAAACCAGGTGGCAGACTATATTAGATCTTCAGCACAATTTTCAGTGGATTTTCTTTCATCAAGACAATTTCACTACGTTACAATGCTGCTACTCCATCTAGTGCACCTGTTGAGAGACTGTTTAGCCTGGACAAGCTTGTCTTCTCTCCGAAGAGGAACAGACTGTCAGACAAAAGATTAGAAAAGCTTCTCCTCCTACGTTACAACCACTGGTTTAGTTGTTAGATGAGTAGTATTTTAGAATAAATGAATGTATTATTAATTTTCTTTGAGAATGAACAACATGTTAATCTACTGATACAGTTGGATTGTGTGCTACAGGTTCAGAGATTTGCACTACTTATTGGCCAGATCTTCCTTTGTTTCTTTTTACACAGATTTACATTTGTGTGACTTAATTTTGCTCTTGAATTTTATTTTCAATATTTATTTTATATTTTTTTAATTCTATGCATATCAATTGGCAGACTGCAATCTCTCGAGTTCAAATAAATACCAAATCTTCTAAAATACTATATATAGTGTTTTTATTCTTCAATCAGTTAATTTAAACATCTTTGATATTTGAGCTTTTATAGAACGTGATAACGTTATAGAAAATAAAAAATAACTTTAGTAACTTTGCTGAGTAACTGAGTTACTTTTACAATGTAGTAACTAAGTTACTAACTCAAGTACTTTTTGGGAGAAGTAATTTGTAACTGTAACTAATAACTTTTTTGAAGTAAGATGACCAACACTGGTTATGGAATATTAAACAATTGGAAATGATCAACATTGTTCCACAAAAGTATTTTGTAACCCAAATCTGATCTTGACTTGAATCTTGACTACTGTAACTCCCTGTATTCTGGTCTGGACCAGTTCTACCTACAGGGAGTACAGATGCAGCATCGCAGCTTTTAACAAAAGATAAAACGGCGTGATTACATTGGCTTCCTATAAGTTTAAGTTACTTTTTACATACTACTTTTTAAGTTTAAGTTAAGAATTCATTTTAACATTTTATTAATTGTTTTTAAACGTCTCAATGGCACAGCACCACTTTCTCTGACATTTTGCAACCTCACACTCCTGCCAGAGCTCTGAGGTCTGCAGACCAGCTCCTCCTGACTTTCCTAGGAGTAGGCTCAAGACTAAAGGGGAAAGAGCCTTTTCAATAGTAGCCCTTAAACTGTGGAACAATTTACCACTGCACATTAGAGAAGCCCAGCCTCTTGAGAGTTTTAAATCTATTTTGAAGACTTATCTTTTAATTTTTCAACTTATGTTGTTTTAAATGTGCTATAGAAATAAAGTTTGATTGATTGATTGATTATCCAGCTTTCACCGTTTTAGTCTGTCATCAGATGATCATGGCCTGCCAGGATAGAGAAGAAACTACCTTGCTTGTTGCCAGACAGACAAGTTACAGGTGGATACTGTAAATGTGGTAAACAATGAAGCCCTATCATGGTCCTGATAAACCGCTGGCTGTAAAGGCCCTAATATTCTGCCTTTGGGCTGCTTTAGTATGTAGTATGCGAGTAGGTAATTGGCACATAATGGGAGTAAAAATACAGCAGTGATAGTCTCTTTCAAGTTAGAGTATTTTGGATCGTATTGTGATACAAAATGTAAATCAATAAAATGTCTATAAATATTATCATTTGATGCTGGCTATAAAAATAAGGAAGTGACGTGCATAAGGGATGGAAAAAAAGACAGTTATGCAAGATGCCGGGATCTCTGTCAATGCTTATGGAACCACGGAGCCTCTAAACCAGTGGTTCTTAACCTTGTTGGAGGTACTGACCCCCACCAGTTTCATATGCGCATTCACTGAACCCTACTTAATTGGAAAAATATGATTTTTTTCAAATTCAAAACATAGGTATATATTTTAAACCATTAAACCAATGAAAATTGTGTTTTAATAATTAAAACGTGATTTTCACACAAAAACAAAAACATAATAATGAATATTTACTGCAAATCAGTGTGACTTCTGCTGTTGCCTTTCAGAGACCAGTTCAGAAATGCGTGGCTTCACCTTGGCAAGTGCCACTCTCATGTCACTTTTGCAACACAGTCTGTTCCTTTTCTTCGTTTTTATGTCCAGCATCCTCGAAAAGGATTGCTCGCAAATATATGCTGTAACAAACGGTATGAAAATCTCCAGAGCTTTCTTAGACTGAAGGTCTGAGAAAATAAAAGAGTTTAAAATATTTTTAATGCATTTAGTCTCTGCAGTAAGATATTGTAGACGTATGTTAGCTGAATTATAGTTACTTTTCCCGCTCCCTGTTCCCAACCTCTATAATAGGTCATGTGAGTTTTTTAGTCAATTTAGTTTTTTTACAGGTAGTTCGTCCAATCACTGACCAGGTATTTATCTAAAATAAAAACCTTTTTTGAGGAACCCTAACAAACTACAGAGCTGTGGAACAGACCATCTTGTCAGTTAGGTTACAAAATTATATTAGATAAAGTGATACAGTTGTGCTCATAAGTTTACATACCCCTGGCAGAATTTGTGATATTTAGGTAACCATTCTCACATATGATCTGTTTGCTTGTAATCAGTGTTTGTATACAAGTTCAGTGAGTTTCTGGGCTCCTGTTTTTTTTTTTTTTTTTTTTTTTTTTTGGATTCAAAGAAAAACCCACAAATAACTTCAGCTGAAATACAAGACTCACTGAAAAAAGGTGTTGTGGCTGTTTCAACACATCACACATTCTGCCAGTACATACTGTATATGGCTTGAGGGCATTGCAAATTTTGGTAAGAGAACAACTTTATCCATCTTCTAGGTGAAAATAACACGTAACAGCTGTACTTTTTCTATATAAAAATGAGACAAATAAAAGGGCTTCAAAGGTCTATCCTTTTTAGTTTTTCATTGTAGTTTAAAGGAGGTGTATATTCATTCTTGTTTTGGCCTAAAACCCACCAGTAATATTGTCATAACTTCATGAGACTCCAAAGTGTCTTTTAAAGCTCTTAAACAATATATACAGCATCTTTTAAACTAGCTTGGTTATTAAAAAAAAGAATGGGACAGACCACTAATTGTATCATCAAAGAGTGTGTGTGTCATTTGTCTATATGTTAAGGATCTTTGGTCATACACATTTTGTATGTTCAAGGCTTTAAACTTTAGAAGTTTTGAAACTTTTAGCCCGCAGGTGATCTATTAGCGACCACAGTTTATTGACACTCCAGCCCTCACACTGCTGAGAGCCTGCTCAAACAGCAAATACAAAGTAGAATAAAAGAGTGTTTTAGTTTTATTTTGGCAAAAGAGCCTCTCACTTCTTTTAAATAGCTCTGTATTGTTGGTGAAAAGCCAAGGCTGTACAAACATCAGTCTGACCTTGAGGCCAGCTTCACTTCCACATCTCCTGTGACAATCCCACACAAAACATTCACGTTGGCTTTATGCAAAAGGAACGCGTCCTTGAGCCTATCTGCGGATTGAAAAAAAAAAAAGGGTTTTATTAGAACATCCTTCTTGCATGGATGCTTTTGGCAGAAATTATTTTTATATAGAATATAGCAAACATTCTTTATGAATGACCAGTAGATTGTCAATAAAGAAACTTTGGAGTATAAAAGCTGTGATTAAAAAGTTTGAAAAGTATCTCATCAATAAATACTGCTCAAAACTGTTAGATAATTCTGGCGCTGCTGTAGGATTGTAATTTAAAATGTTTGCATTAAACAGATTGCAATTCTAACTTTTATGAGACTGCTATTTTTTTTTTAATCAGAAATGACAGTAGAAAGGTCCAGACATGATTCTCCAGGTATCCTCTGAAGGACAGTTACTGACAGATGCTGTACAAAGACTGGACTGTAAGTGCAAAAACAGTAAGGAGTAGCTCTGAGTAAGTAAGTGTATGATGTGGCAGTTGATGGCATTTATCAGAAATATTGACCCCCAAACCTAAACTGTCTTTTGTCTTTACTGTCTTTGTAGGGCATTAAGCAGTGTTGTGGCACATCAGTCAGGGCACATGCTTGGTCAGATAGGTCTGTCACAATAATTAATATATTGACTTATCGTTTGATATACAAAACATGCACAAGAAAAATATTTGGTCTCAATAAATGCGCTTTATCGACTTTATCAAAAGGCATTAACTTGTTCACTGTCTGTGTCTCTCTGATGCTGCACAGACTGGTATCGTACCAAGTTGGTTCTGCGTGGACTAAATGAGCAGAGCTTAACAAGAACAAGTCTGTGTCTGAGCTCTACTCCAAAATGTACAGAAAGTACTTTAATAAATGTCCCGTTACCGGCAGAGAATGTGAGCAGTAATCTGTGTTAGCAAAGAGGTTAAACTTTAAACAGAGGCTGTTGTCCCAACTCTGAACCATCTCTGAGCCACAAGTTATTTAATAACACAGTCAGAGTCATTGTATATTTTACATCAGCATAAATCTACAGAAATAAACATCTGCCATTACAGTAATTTAACACACAGCATAGTTTGAAATACTGTAGAATTCTAGTAAAAGTAGACATACTTCATAAACATACAGTCAAATGAAAACAAATCAGAGTTTTGTAAAATATAACTTTATTGAAGCAGAGATTTGTCTAAAGCAGTGACATTTTCACGGCCAACTGTCAGGCACAGAAAATGGACTCACAATGCAGACCCCACAATAGGCAGATGTTTCACAGAAGGTTATTACAAGAAACCGCTGGGGAAAAAAAAAAAAAAACACTATAAAGAGAACACAGCGAGGCACAGGTGGAACACATTATGGGCGGAGCAGGTAATCACAGTGGAGGGAAAGACACAAGGGCAGGAAGTCTGAAAGATAGACCATAGACATAATATACGTAGACGCCTCATGACGTGCTGGAGAGTGATCCACGTCGCCGCCATATTGGGTGGGTCTCTCAACTCAACGCTAGCACCAGAGTCAATCGGAGTCAACGGAGAGCGAGCAATTATGCCCGTATTTCAATAATTTAGGTTATTTTATCATTTACCGTTTACTTACGTGTAACGTTCAGCAGGAACTGGTAACGCAACTTAGGCTACTCTCTCTCACAATCTCTTGCTGATTTTTTTTTTCTCTTCACACTTTGAAGGTTTCCCAGTGATACAGGACGGGTCAGATTGTCAGGCTTAGAGATGGTGCGACCCCATCTGTCTTCAACTTCCCATGTCATCTCCAAAGAGTAGGTGTATTTACAGAGTGCAAGCATGGATTTATGGATATTAAAAAAATCAAGGACCGTTACATCGCACGGTATGGCGCAACCGGGGACCCACCCTGGATCCACTGTTTGAGGCTCGTATGCGGGCGTATGGTGGCTGGCCGGGCTCAGCCCAAAGGAGCGATGTGGGGCCGACCTCCTGTGGGCCCACCACCTGCAGGAGGAACCGTAAGGGGCCGGTGGAATGTGGATTGGGTGGCAGTCGAAGGCAGGGGCCTCGGCAACCCAATACCAGGACACAGAATCTGGCGCTAGGGACATGGAATGTCACCTTGATGGTGGGTCAGGAGCCTGAGCTTGTGTGGGAGGTTGAGAGATACCGACTAGGGATAGTCAGGCTCACCTCCATGCACAGCTTAGGCTCTGGAACCCAAGTGGCTGGACTCTCCACTACTCTGGAGTTTTCTGCAGTGAAAGGCGGCGGGCTGGTGTGGGCTTGCTCATGGCCCCCCGGCTCAGCCGGTATGTGTTGGAGTTCACCCCGGGGAACGAGAGGGTTGCTTCCCTGCGCCTTCAGGTCGGGGATAGGTCTCTCACTGTTGTTTGTGTTTATGGGCCAAATGGCAGTGCAGAGTACCCGGCCGTCTTGGTGACGGGCCAGACTTTTCGGAGTTGTGGAGGCAAAAACCCGGGTCCGGGAGGAGTTTGTTGAGACCATGGAGAAGCACTATCGGTCGGCCTCGAAGAAATTCTGGCAAACCGTCCAGCGCCTCAGGAGGGAGAAGCAGTGCCCTGTCAACACTGTTTACAGTGGACGGGGGAATCTGCTGACTTCAACTGACAATATTGTTGGACGGTGGAAGGAATACTGCGAGAATCTCCTCAACCCACACGTCTTCCACTGAGGACGCAGAGGCCAAGGGCTCAGAGGTGGACTTGTTCATTACCGAAGCTGTAGTCACTGCGATATGCCCTGAGTACCTCAAGTCTCTGGATGTTGTGAGGCTGTCTTGGTTGATAAGCCTCTGCAACATCGCGTGGCCTCTGGACTGGTAGACCTAGGTAGTTGGTCCCTCTTTTCAAGAAGGGGGATCGGAGGGTTTGTTTCAACTACAGAGGGATTGCACTCCTCAGCCTCTCCGGGAAAGTCTATGCCAGTGTTCTGGAGAGGCCGATAGTTGAACCTCGGATTCAGGAGGAACAATGCGGTTTCTGTCCCGGTTGTGGAACACTGAATAAGCTCTATATGGGTGCTGGAGGGTTTATGGAAATTTGCCCAACCAGTCCACATGTGCTTTGTGGATCTGGAGAAGGAATTTGACTGTGTGGCGCCTCGTGGCGCCATGTGGTGCATGCTCTGGGAGTATGGGGTTCGGGGCTCTTTGCTAAGGGCTGTTCAGTCCCTGTACGAGCAGGTAGCAGGAGCATGGCTCGCATTGCCAGCAGTAAGTCAGACCTGTTCCCGGTGCATGTTGGACTTCGGCAGGGCTGCCCTTTGTCAACGGTCTGGTTCATTATTTTAATTGACAGGATTTCTAGGTGCAGCCAGGGCTAGGAGGGAGTATGGTTTGGGGACCACAGGATCTCGTCTCTGCTTTTTGCAGATGATGTTGTCCTGTTGGCTCCATCAAGCCAGGACCTCACGTGTGCACTGGGCCGAGTGCAGCCAAGTGTGAAGCAGCTAGGACGATAATCAGCACCTCCAAGTCTGAGACCATGGTTCTCAGTCGGAAAAGGGTGGCTTGCCCCCTTCAGGTTGGTGGAGAGATCCTGCCTCAAGTGGAGGCGTATAAGTATCTTGGGGTCTTGTTCATGAGTGATGAAAGGAGGGAGCGCAAGATTGAGAGACAGATCTGTGCAGCTTCTGCAGTGATGCGGTTGATGTACTGGTCTGTCGTGGTAAAGCTGGAGCTGAGCTGCAAGGCAAAGCTCTCGATTTACCAGTCAATCTACGTTCCTACCCTCATCTACGGTCATGAGCTTTGGGTCATGCACTGACCCTCCTGTGATTCGTCACTTTCCAGAAATTCCCGCCCCATGATCGTTCACTTTCTTTAGGGCAGAGGCTAAAGAAGCAGCAGGGGGAGAACGACAGGTAAATTAGTGGATTATCCCAAAGTTTAATCACTAAAGTAGTTTTATTGTGGTTACCACTTAAACATATGTACATGCTCCAACAAATATCAAAATAAGATTACCAATGAGCTTAGCAGGTAACTGATGAATGCTGACATCAGTAACCAATTGTCAGGAACCAACCTTTTCAAGAACAGGCAAATGACTCACTGTGCAGACCCACACGAGGGAGGTGGTTTAAAGGGTTTATTTCAAACACACAATGACGCACTGGATACCAAAACACAAACCTAGAGACTACAAACTTGAGGGTACAATCCAGCCCAGGACAGAGGAAAACACACAGACTATAAAGGGAACACAATGAGACACAGGTGGAACACATTAGAGGCGGAGCAGGCAATCACAAAGGAGGGAAAGACACAAGGGCAGGAAGTCAATCTGACATACAGGCAGGGGTGAGACACTTCTCAATAAGACACAGGAAGTTAACTACAAACATACACAACAGACACGAGGTTGGGACATGACACCAAGTCCTTTCTGTTTGTATCTGTGGTTAATAAATATTATTTTTAGACTGACAGATTGTTTATTGTCATTGAATATTACTATACCAGTAAATGCACACTTTTCTGATTTTATTGATTAAACATTGGCCTTCTGGGGAGATACAGGTGTTTAATTTAAATTTTTTGTCTCTTTCAGTTCACTTACCAAAGCTACCACCAACTCATCAACCCATTGTTGAGTCCACAGAACCACAACAATGTGAGTTATGAAACTGTACTGTTGAGTTGTAAAGGGCAGCAGAGGAGTGGTATTACTGTTTTAGTAGATTTTAGCATTTAATTGTTTGAATTACCATATAAATAAGAGAGATTTCACTATATAAATATGACTCATTTTCACTGTTATGTTCTTTTGTAGATCTTACCTTTGTTTAAAAAACCTGATCAAGAAACCTTCCAGCCTTTCAGCACCACCTCCCAATTAATTGTTCCTACAATGACTGATAATTTAAGATTTTACCATGTATACATGACTTACAGCATGATGAAATAACACTGGTGATATACCCAATAACTTGGACTGGAGGCAGAAGATGACATCAATAAATTATTTTTTGTGCAAATATTTATTGTATTATAGAGTTTATTGTAAAGAGGCTGAGGATTAGGAAAGACTGGGCTGCAATGAGTTTAAAAGAGGCACAAGGAAGAGGCTGTTTTGCAGCTGTTCAGACGGACGACTAGCAAAGTACTGGACACAGGTAACTGCAGTAGAGCTCTGTATAAACAAGTGAGAGAAAGGGTCTTTGGGTTAACACCATTTACTTTTGCACAGGAGTAATTACTGAGTAGAAATATAAAACACTGTGATTATGGAGGAATGAAAAATATTTGTGCTTCTATTTTCAACAGATTTGTGTATGTAGAATTAATGAAAATATGTATGTATCTATGTGAAAGTATTAGCTGGCCAAATATAATCATTACAGTATGAGAAATTAACTTTCCAATAAAGATTTATCCGCCCTGCATTATGATAGCAAATTTTAAGTTATTAGTACAAATGAAAATACAGACATCCACGATAGTGTCAAGTAATTAAAATGCATGTTCTTTAGTGTCTGTATCTTTTTGGAGTGGTCACAACTTTATCAAATACAGCCTGACAGCATCACCTTTAAAGAGAGCTTTAACACTAAAATTAAAAGTGTTATGTACATAGATATGTTATGAAATAATGATGGTTTAGAAAGTGTAAGATCAAAATTTTGAATTGTGAAGATAAAGTGATATGAAAAATGTCTCGTTTTTAAAAGACCTTATTGATATGGTAATTAAACCAATTAAATGCTAAAATCTACTAAAAAGTAATACCACTCCTCTGCTGCCCTTTACAACTCAACAGTACAGTTTCATAACTCACATTGTTGTGGTTCTGTGGAGGCCATTGTTGATGAGTTGGTGGTAGCTTTGGTAAGTGAACTGAAAGAGATAAAAAAAAATTCTAATTAAACACCTGTATCTCCCCAGAAGGCCAATGTTTAAACAATAAAATCAGAGAAGTGTGCATTTACTTATAGTAATGTTCAATGGCAATAAAAAAATCTATCAGTCTAAAAATTTTTTATATTATCCACAGATACAAACAGAAAGGACTTGTCTACTGATGTTAGCATTCATCAGTTACCTGCTAAGCTCATTGGTAATCTTATTTTAATATTTGTTGGAGCATGTACATATGTTTAAGTGGTAACCACAATAAAACTACTTTAGTGATTAAACGGGATAATCCACTAATTTACCTCTCGTTCTCCCCCTGCTGCTTCTTTAGCCTCTGCCCTGAAGAAAGTGAACAGTCATGGGGCGGGTATTTCTGGAAAGTGACCAATCACAGGAGGGTCAGTGCCTCTGGTAGGTCCTGCCCCCAATCTGCCAAAAGTTCCTCCACAAGCGAGCAGGTCTGTGCTCATTTGAGCAGAATAAGCACGCAAATCTTTTCTCACACAAGCAGATTTTACATTGAGGGTGCAGCAGAGCAGCATGAGCAAACCTATGAACGAGCAGAGGACTTTCACGCGCGTGTCTATTATTTTTTCTTGCATAGCTTTCAAAGTGTGGTACAAATATTTAATATTTACAATTTTGAATTAAAATAAAAACTGCTTGTAGTCGTATGTATTGCACCTCTTGACTTTTGTTGTTATTCTGACGCCATTCAACTAATAGTCTGTGAAACTGGTGAAATGATTGCTGCAGTAAGAGACGTTCCAAGTCTTAAATGCTTGTAGTCAACAGGGCCAAGATTAGCCAGGGACTCTTGTTTGTTGCCTTGTCATTATAATTATCCTGTTGGGCAAAGACAGTGCTTCGAACAGCACACAATGCACCTCTCCATAAGAGCTGTAATTGTGGTGGATTATCTGTGGCTCAAATTACAGTTTATATGCAATGGAAACTCATCTAGTACTCAGGAAGACAAAATGCCAGATGATGTTTGCTCTTTTAATAAAAGTGGTTTTCATAGATTGAGTCAGAGAACTATGAGTGTTGGCAGGTAATCAACCCAAAAAATAATAATAAAAAAAAAAACAATGGGGCATCCAGCAGATACAGCAGTGCACTTTGGAGAACAGTGAGTCACTTATATTGTGTGCAACCCCATGACAAGCACAGTGTGCATTAAGTAATGAATACTGCAACTCAAATGGCAGTGATTAGAGAGTGCTACATGGCAGCAGTGTTTAGCATGGACCCATTGAAAATGTTTTTAAAAGTTAGAAGGTTACTGGCAAATGAGGCACAAACTGGATTAGCACCAGTCAGGATTATTATAGATGTGACTAACAGTTACTATGATTTTACCTGAGCGAGATTCAGCACATATTAGAGGTGTCATAATACACCTAAACCTTACACTTTAATTATTCATTTGTTATCTATGCTTACAGGCCTATGTCTTGATAAATCATATATTCATTCTTTAGTAACACTTTTCAGTAGGTGGCAGAGTGGTTAGTGGACATGCCTCACAGCAAATTGCTTGTGCAGGTACTCCTGCCTACTGCCATCATCCAAAAACATGCATGTATTGGTTGTTGCAGAAATTTAGATTTACTATCTTTAACTATATGTCCTTAGCCTCAATTGGGAATGTATATTCATTAGTTCAGCACACCCTGTGAGAGACAGTAGAAGCCTTCCTTCTCCACCAAGGCCTGTTTAGTCTAGACACTAATCTCAAACACCATGGTATGGCGTGATCTTTGATACAGTACAAGGCTTTATAGTCTTATGTATTCCGTAAGCAGGGCAGACAATTAAATTGCTATATTGTGTTGAGTGTCCTGTCTCTGGGTCTCGTATTTTTTTACAATAAGTTTCTTCTTCCAAAGACATCCAAAATATCCCAAGCCGGTCTTTTTTCTTGTGTGACTCCTCTCAGCTGTAAGGGTTACCCTGAATTGTCCCTAGTGAATTTGAGTGAGTCCACTTGAGCTGTGAGATATGGGTTAGGTCAGAGTATGTTTTCATTGCCAAAAGGATACTAATTTCTCTTTTAATTCAATCAAAAGTAGTGTGCCTTCAAAAAGACAGACTTGCTTGATGAAGCCACAAGACAATCTGTATTTTGATCAATTGGTTAAAAGGATGGAACCATTTAAATTAGCAAAAAAGTGTTGTTGGACGGTGGAAGGAATACTTCGAGGATCTCCTCAACCCCACCGACACTGAGGAAGCAGAGGCAGAGGGCTTGGAGGTGGACTCGTCCATCACCCAGGCTCTGGGAGTATGGGGTTCGGGGCCCTTTGCTAAGGGCTGTCCGGTCCCTGCACGACCGGAGCAGGAGCTTGGTTCGCATTGCCAGCAGTAAGTCAGACCTGTTCCCAGTGCATGTTGGACTCCGGCAGGGCTGCCCTTTGTCACTGGTCCTGTTCACTACCTTTATGGACAGGATTTCTAGGCGCAGCCAGGGGCCGGAGGGAGTCTGGTTTGGGGACCACAGGATCTCGTCTCTGCTTTTTGCAGATGATGTTGTCCTGTTGTTCAGTGTGCACTGGGACGGTTTGCAGCCGAGTGTGAAGCGGCTGGGATGAGGATCAGCACCTCCAAGTCCGAGACCAGGGTTCTCAGTCGGAAAAGGGTGGCTTGTCCCCTTCCGGTTGGTGGAGAGATCCTGCCTCAAGTGGAGGAGTTCAAGTATCTAGGGGTCTTGTTCACGAGTGAGGGAAGGAGGGAGCGAGAGATTGACAGACGGATTGGTGCAGCTTCTGCAGTGGTGCGGTCGATGTACTGGTCTGTCGTGGTGAAGAAGGAGCTGAGCTGTAAGGCAAAGCTCTCGATTTACCGGTCAATCTACGTTCCTACCCTCACCTATGGTCATGAGCTTTGGGTCATGACCAGGGGTGGCAGTAGCTCAGTGGGTAGAGCAGTCGTCTTTCAACCGGAAGGTATGTGGTTCAATTCCCGGTCTCCCCACAGTTCATACTGTCGTTGTGTCCTTGGGCAAGACACTTAACCCACCTTGCCTCCAGTGTCTGTAACACTGGTAATTACTGTAGAACAATGTAAGTCGCTTTGGATAAAAGCGTCAGCTAAATGAATAAATGTAATGTAATGTAAATGACCAAAAGAACAAGATCCCGGATACAGGCGGCCGTAATGAGCTTTCTCCGTAGTAGAGCCGCTGCTCCTCCACATCGAGAGGAGCCAGCTGAGATGGCTCGGGCATCTGTTTCGGATGCCTCCTGGACGCCTCCCTAGGGAGGTGTTCCGGGCATATTCAACTAGGAGGAGACCTAGGACATGCTGGAGGGACTATGTCTCTCGGCTGGCTTTGGAACGCCTCGGTATCCCCCCTGAATAGCTGGAGGAAGTGTCTGGGGAGCGGGAAGTCTGGGCGTCTCTGCTTAGACTGCTGCCCCCGTGACTCGGCCCCGGATAAGCGGTAGAAGATGGATGGATGGATGGATGGTGCTGTGGAACTCAATTCCGGTGTTGCCGTAGCTATGTTGCATACAATTTTACATATGGCATTTTTTACTTATCCTCCCTCTGTGCAGATGAGGAAAGTTGAGTTCCACAACACTGCTGTAGAAGGCAAGGCTTTTTCAGAGGACAGTGAACGTAAGCCTGCATTTTTTGCTCCTTCTAGGATAGTACCCCCAGCGCTTATTGATGGAATCAATTGCCACAGCCAAGCAATCAAGTGGGACATTGCCAAGAAGCCTCTTATTCAACATGACCCTTACTTCCAGCCATGTCACCTTCTGAGCTCCACCCCCCTAAAGTGCAGCGATACGTTGTTTAACATATCGTAAAGAGTGAGGACAGGGCAAGGATGCACCTTGCCACACAACCACTTTGATCTTTCTCTGGAAGATTGCCCAGACGCCAGAACAAGTCTGATTACAACACTTGGCATTCTGCAGTAGAGCTGTTGCTGACAGACCTGTCAGTTTTGGATGTGCAGCGGTCACATCGGCTCTTTGAAAGCCTGCTACCTCCAGTCGCTGGTATGGTAAAGCATCTGAAACCTGATAATTCTTTTACAAAATATTGGAATCAGCATATGGGACGGTTCAGGATGGTGATACACACAATTTATGGACACATTACAAGATTCAGGAAAGAAGCCAGCCACCTATCTGCAACGCCTGCAGGTTGCACTAAAGCAAGCAGTTAAACAAGAAGGTGTCTTGGGAAAAGACACCGATCAACATTTGCTTACCCAGTTCTGCCGTGGCACATCTGCTAACTTTAGCTTAAACAGCGTCAACACATTCCACCCTCCTTTACCAATCGCAAAGCTGCAAAAGAACTGAGTTTTAAGCAACATCTGAAAACAACTGGCATCATTAACTGCTGCTCAGCCCAGTTCTAGGCTGTCCACTTCCGAGCCCATACACATCAGTAAACCAGGTGACAGTCGGACGGCCGGGAAAACAGTCACTTGATCCTCACAACGTAATCTGGCGGTTGCACCCAAGCCAGGCTATTGCTTCTGATGTGGAGAAGAAGGCCAATTTAAGATGCACTGCAACAAACTCAACTTTGGTTGCAGCCAATTAAAAAACAATTCGATGAGAAACTGTTTTAAAGGCAGAAATCAAATCCCACTGCTGGTCAAGCTTTAAACTAGACACTGTTCCAATTATGGAGCAAACTGGAACTACAGTGAACCCACAATGTCCCAACAAGAAGAAACCGGTTGGCTGTGCTGTCACAATTACCCAAGAGCTTAGTTGGCTCAAGGTGCACAGCTAGTGTGAAGATTTCTGGCCAAGATATCAACAGTTTCTCCATCACAAGTTCCAACTATCCCTGTCTCTGTTTACAACTTGTACTTACCCTGTGGAACCCCTCTGTGACCTGTTTCAAGTTGAAGGAGTTGCCGGACAAGCTGTTCCTTCTCTCAGGTACATCGAGATGACTGTGACATTTCCAAGTGAGTTCCTGGGTGCTGATTTTGATTTTGCCACCTTGGCACTGGTTGATCCGGATGTCCACTAAGAGCTTCACTCGCCAGTGTTAATAGGCCCTAGAGCTATTGTATAGCCAGCATATGGAAAGTGAAGTGTCCATCTTTTAGCCATCTGTCCATGGCTATCAAGCAGTTCTGAAGCTAATACAGATACGACCCAATCAACACCAGTTGGGTAATGACGGAGTGGTGAGGTTGGCCAGAAACGGCCCGGTTTCTATTCTGGCTGGTCACACCACTGTTGTTGACAGCTCCATCCACTCTCCTATACCATACTCTGGTCAATGGGCTAAAGTAGAGCATCCATCTATAATGTTGCCAGATCCCATCTATGTGTAAAGAACAGCCTGTGTTTTCCAGTCAGTCCAATAAAGTTCCAGTCATTCTCTCCAATGAGACAGAATTGGATGTAACCATTCAACCTCTCAGTTTGATCCTCTTGCAGAGCTTTGCACGTCACCCCAGATCCAGACCCACCGTGTGCAAACATGCCATTCGACAACAGAAGATTCTTCAGAAACTCTGAAGCTGGATTTAGCAGAGTCACCTATTCCGGAAGAGTGGAACAAAAGAATCATTGATAAGCTAAATGAGATTAAATGTTCTCGTATCACAATTTGGATTTTGGCACAGACCCAGACCCATTCATCCTCATGACATTGAAGGTTTTAGCCAACATTTACGGGATCTCCTTGAGGGTGGTGTCAAAATTGACAGACAGGTAGGGGTCTCCTTGTATCCAACAAAAACAAAAATATTCATCCCCCACTTGTTATTGCCACCAACCCACATTCCACACAATCTCCCCACACGCATTCCGTCACACTATGGACTAACAAACTGCAAACTGTGGGTGGACAATCTTCAAGTTTAGCAAACTTTTCCTTATACCCATTATTGTATCTGATTCATTGTATGTATTTCTATTTGTTTTGAGCTCTGGTCATGTTTTCAAATGAGTGGCTATTTATTATTTTGCACTATTGTTACATGTTGTCTGTTAATTGTATGTCTGTTAATTGTATTTAATATATGGTACCAAATCTAAAACCTAAAACTGTCACTCTAAGGTGCTGCCTCCTAGAGTAGAATTCTAGTCTTATCCACTAGCCTAGAACCATTTTAAAACAAAAAAAAATAAATGTTCAAATTATAGCACCAGTCATATAATATAAACCAAGCTGTTCGGACCGGCCTGCTGCCCTTTAACCTATAATTAATAAATATAGTTTTTAAAAACCTATATTTTCTGTGCATTTTCTGATTTGCGACATTTGGTGTCATTTTACTGCAGTACTGCTGAGGTTTATGGTCAGCCCATAGAGCACAATTCCTTCCAATGAAAACATGGAAAAGTCAAAGGAGAAGCAACGTACAATTGACACGAACTGTGTGCACGACTGTCTGCTCTTGCACCAAAAATACCATCCCTTCACTGCCTTATACATCAGTTGCAGAGATGTGTTATTTAAGCAATATTCTTTATCATTTGAATGGGCTTAACTTGGGATTTCAGGGCAGGGAAAAGTCTGCTGTTGATGTGGGTGAAAAGCTCCCTTCTTTTCAGACAAAACTAGACCTTTCCTCCACTGATCTCAATGACAGGCTGCTGCGCTTTCCCACATTGAGTCACTTTATCTAGTCAAGTGCCAGAGTCACACATGTTAGGTCAGATTTTCTGGTTAATTTAAGGCCCAACTTCGACAAGAGATATGATAGCTTTGACATTCCTGAGGTGTTGTTCTTTTTTGTTTTTAATTTGTTAAACTTAAACCAAACAGCAGCTGATTTTGTTTTTGTATTCAAACAAAAGATGGTTCTGCCTGTATTGCTTGAACTTAAACATGTTGTTAGAACAATGCCAACATGTTGTTAGAGGTGTTACTTTTATAATTTAGTACCTTTCCGACCGACAGACCTAAAGCCCTCTCATCATCTGGCTTTCAGGAAAATATAATAAAATAGCCCTGATATAAACCAACACACAATTCAATAAATACCCCCACTTTTGCTGCACAACTTGAGGATCTCAAGACATATATATCATATATGATGCCCACCTGAAGGATATACTGTGATACCAGCAGGGTATCCTGAGTGAATTGTCCTCACAAAATGGAATGTAAATGTAAATGTGAATGAATGTATGGGGCTTTGGAGTCCTTTTGCAGAAGTAAGAGTTAGCCCCATTAATCCTATTCCACTCAATTAAAACAAAGTAACAAAATTCTGAGTAACTATTTGTATGTTTAAAAAAATGTCTTTATTTCACCTCATCAATTAATACCAGAGTATTAATTGATTACACATGATTGATGATACGAATAACCAAGCCACGCTACACACTGTTTCCTTCATAGGCCTATATGAGCTACCATAAGGGACATGCTTGTGAACAAACCTGGTGGAAATGTGTGTCATGTTCACTTAAAAAGAGTTCAAACACAATTTAAATGTCTTCATTTTTGTGTTAAAAAATGAAACATGAATGTGCTTCTATCTCCAGCAGCAAAAACTAAACTCATTCAACTCAATTTCACTGGGTTTTCTTAAGCTTTAAATGTTTACTTTTTCAAGATAATCAAAGAGGCCATTAAGAGGCCATGATCTACAAGTTTAATTTTATTCACTGTTTACTACAAAATGTAAGTGTATGATGTAACATAACTCTGGCTTCATTCGGTCAGCATGGCACCAAGCCATTGAGACCAAAATACTCAGAAGATAAATTTGCACAGACAGCTCTGTTTCTAAAACAACGTCAATCTTAATTAGTCCAGCCTTCTTTATTGCAAACAGGGTCACGCAGACCTACTTTCCAGTATGGCACACTCACTACCACTGACCACGGACCCAATACATAATGAAACAACACCAATTTCCGCTGTTAAGTGATTAACTTTAACAACCTTTGCATTTCCTTACACAAGGTTTAGCTGTGTCTCCTGGTAATTATGAGCTCCCAGACTGAATCATAAACACGGGCATCTGTATTTGTTTAAGTGCACCAACATTACTACCTACTGTTCCAAGGCGGCATCCGTTTAGGAAATGAACATTTTATGACAGTAGCAACTGAGAGGAGCTCATTGTAAGTATATGGCCTGTGTCAATTGGTTACTTCATTGACACAACATTTAGTTTACTGTCTGTAATATACAGTTTTACTATTTATAATATGCTAGAGAGCCTATAAACGCCATAAGAAAGGTGAACACATTGTAAGACTTGTACAACAATAAGGCTTACAGCATTTACAAACCACTTTCCATGGGATTATGTTGGTTTATAACTGACGGCATTAACAATAGAAAATTTCCCTATTAAAAGTGATATTGAATCAGTTGGCACACCATTTGCATCCAGATTATTCCCTATCACGATGCAAAGACGGAAAATCTCATGTGTAGACTTCTTTGACTCTGCAAACACACACTGCCATTCAAACTTCATCTCATTCCTCCAGCCACCAGCTCCAAACAACCCGACAGAATACTAACAATAGAACCAGTGTTGCATAAAGCAGGCACTTTCAGAAAACAAGACTTTCTCTAGAGGTAATTTTCCAAAAATAGGGTTTTTTTAAAAGGCTAGAAATGGGGCATTTATATTCATGGGTTAATAGTTAGAGTTTGAAAGAAAAGCCAAAAATCTGTACCATGCTTTGCTCTGTAATAAAAAACAACATTGGTAAAAGGCTGGAAGAACTGGCAAGTGTTATGCCAACGGAAGTGGATGCCAGGTTTCCCAAAGATTTTGTCATTTTATCCAGAGCGACATACCATTCACCAGTGTTACAGCTGGAATATCACTGGGGGCAAGATTAAGTGTCTTGCCCAAGGACACAACGGAAATCGAACCGCTTCCAGTTTTTAGGACGACCGCTCTACCACTGAGCCACTGCGCCCAGAGATGACAAAATGATTTGCATTTACACCCCGCTGCTGCCAATGCTTCAATAATTACACACAAACTAGGTGTTTTCTGGAACACGTTAATAAACTCAAAAGCCTGTGTCTGCTTTACAGTGTTTTGCATTTGTTGTTGTACTGTCTGTGTGTAGCCAGCAACCAATACCTGTCTGGGATCCAGGTTTGTCATAGTTTTCATTCAGGATGTCATCTTTACACTTGACACAATCACAAAGCCAACTTTGTGTTTTTGTTGAGTGAGAATGCAGTCCTTCTGTAAATGCCCGGCAGCCTGGCCAACTCTTTTACAAAGTCCTCCTCCATTCGAGTTTGATTTTCAGAATTCCCAAAATGTTACCTATGCAATTTAAAAAAAATACAACCAATCAAAAGAAGAAGAACAGAGGATTGCATAAAACCCGCCCTATTTTAGATAATTGGTTATGATTGTTCAGGTTGTATTGAGCTTGGTGGAAGTCAATTTCAGTGGAAGCTGTAAAAATTTGCGAAGAAAGTGAATTAGTCTGGCTAGATCTGGCTAGAGGCTAAATGAACAGCCAAAATGCAATCTATTTTTCTATCCTGAGCCACATCTGGCCTAAAAGGAGACCCAAAAACACATGGCAAGAAGATGTAAGCCATTGCCTAAACCACCTGCTACACATACACATATGTATTCTTTAAAATAGTTGACTGTTCAGAATTAGCTTAATACACAGACCAAACAAAATATAGTTCATTTAATCAGCTGAAATGTTATTTGTATAAAAAGTTAGCTATGCTATGGCATCCTTTTGACAGTGACTCTTTAATAAATAATGTTAAATTTGCCAGATTTCAATCATATAATACTTTGCTGTGCCCATAGCAGATTTTTACCTGCATCTGGACATATTTAAATCTTCCTGGAACACTTTGCACATTTCACTTTAAAATTTTTTCACATTTTAACATTTCATCCTCAGTATGTGTTAATGGAAGAGGACATAATACACACAAAGCCAGTAATATGCACCTTTGAAAAAGCCTGTCACACTGTGGCCTTTAGCAAATGTGTTTCCTTTGAGCGGGAACTTGAAACCTTGAGGGGAAACCTCACAACAGACGCCGGTGCTACATTAGTCAGGTATTGACAGGGCCTCTTTACTTTTCAAAGCAAAATATCTCTAGGGACGGAATTTAACTGTCAATGCTGAAAAGGGCAAGGCATAACTATTTTTATATTTAGCCCATAAAGAAAAACCTACATTGTATGCCTCGTTATGGTGCTGGTGACGGATGCTTGAATGCATGGACAGTGGGATATGAACTGATTCAAGAGGATGGCTAGTTGTGATGCATGCAGTGAGCTTGATATAAATCAGATAATAGAGACTCAATAAATATAATCAGTTCTAATAAATGAAGGTGCTATATGGTTGAACACATTGGCATTTGGGATAAATGGATCCTTTCACCTCAACTGCAATCTGTCTGGTTTTTCTTACTTATTTATTCATTTTAAGCTTTGAGTGGATTTTTTCATAAAGCAACAGAATAATAGAAATAATTCTTGTGACATATACAATGGCTAGAAAAAGCATTAGAACTTTTTGGAATTTCATGGTTTTCTGAATAAATTTGTCTTAAAATGTGATCTGATCTTCATCTGATCTTCAAGTCAAGGCTATTGACAAACATAATGTGTTTAAAAATAATTAAACAAACAAATTCTGATCTTTCATGTCTTTATTGAACACACTCAATCAACATTCAAAATGGCAGTGGAAAAAGTAAATGAACCCTTAGAATTAATACCTGGTTGGCCACTCTTTGGCAGCAATAACCTCAACCAGGCGCTTCCTGTAGCTGTGGATCAGACCTGCACATTGTTGGAGGAATTTTAGCCCATTCTTCAGGCAGAATGGCTTTAGTCATATTCTTTGGACGGCCTCTCTTCACGTGAAATTATAGCATCTCTTTTAGGTTGAGGTCTGGGCTCTGGCTTGGCCACTCCAAAAGGCAATTTTTTTTATTATTTTTTTTTAAACCATTCTGTTGTGTGAATTTCTTAAGTCTTTTAAATCACTTTGTAACCCTTACCAGCTTTATGTAAAGCAAACAATTCTTGATTGTAGCTCCTCTCAAAGCTCTTTTTGGCAAGGCATTTCTCACATAAGCATGTTGTTCTTGTGCAGAGCAAACTCCAAAAGTTTGAGGGTTTTCATCAGTCAAAGTAGCTGTAGTCCACACCTCCTAACCTAATGTATTATCTTAACAAGACTCCAGGTCTCCAGGTGTGCTAAATCCTGACTTTAATTAGCACACCTGGTGAAAAGTGAAAAAAAGTGTTCACTTTTTTTTCATTATTATTATTTATATAGTGATTTTCTACCTAGTAGGCACTTAAAGAGCTTTCTGTTGTTAAATGAGTGTGTTATAAAGTGTTATAAAGTGGTATAAAGACTTGAAAGATCGGAATTTCTTTGTGTAATTATTTTTAGACACATTTAGGAGAAGATCAGATTACATTTTAAGACACATTTATTCAGAAAACCAGTGGTTGGAAATTGTCCAGCAGATTCACAGGTGTTTCTTTAGCCACTTGACAAAAACAAGGTTATGCCATATTTCATAGAATAGGGCTGAAAACGTATGTGGTGAGCCACAGACACACACCAACATTTACTTCAAAATAGCTATGGCTTATCGACATGTAACAAAAGCCCAATTTGAGAAAGCTTTTATTGTACATCCATTGTACAACAACAAGCCAAAATAGGTTGCAATCATAGATTGTAAATAAACATGGATGTTGTGTGCCCATTGCTCCCCCATTCACTGATACTGAGGGCAATAAAATAGCGGTTACATCTAGGCTTTTCTGCTGTTACTACATAGTAAAACAATAGTTTTTAGCTAGAATATCGGACATATTAATCAAAAATGTACCCCCCTCATAGTAAAAACTTAGCTCTAGAGACCAGAGCCATCTTTTGTACCAGGCTGTAAACATGATTTTTACACATGTAAAGTCGCCATTATAATTCCGCTTTTGGAGCCTGCCCTCTTGTGGAAGTATATTATTGCTGTATGGTGGTGCCCTTACTCGAGGCCCTTTTATGGGGTTCCATGAGAGAGATTTGGTTTCAATGTGACTGGGAAGCACTCCTGTCTCAGACCTGGCTCACCATACATAGCTCACCATTTGTTAAATCAGATGGTATCTAACACATGAAGAGAACCCTAACAGAGGATTGTCTCTGTTGTCCTGATCTGAAATGGCTAACATGCAGATTAATTTTGGCTGAAATTTTTTTTTTATTTATAAACAGGGATTGCCTGTTTTTTTACTCTTCCTGGTTAAAGACAATAGTTGAATCCACTAAAAGCACATTGTGAAAATATTGTATTAATAATACTGGGACACTTCCAGAAAAAAGAGTGCTCCCATTGGTCTATACCAGTGGTTCTAAAACTGTGGTGCGAGTAGCACTGGTTGTACTCAGGCTTTCTTGAGTGGTGCTCAGAGTTTCTGCAATTTTCTTTTGAAGCCAGATGCTTAAAGATATCTAAGCATTGGCTCAGTCGTAGAGCGGTTGTTCCTCAACTAGAAGGTTGGTGGTTCGATTTTCTCCGCACAGTTCATACTGTCTCCTTGGGCAAGGCACTTGCCCAAGGAGAATCAACTGTAACACTGGTGAATTAAAGCTTAATGTAAGTCGCTTTGATTAAAAGCGTCAGCTAAATAAATAAATGTATACTTTTTGTAAAGCAATCAAACTGACACCCTGAGAAATTACTGTATATAATGTAGTTTACGGTGTAAACTTTTTTATATACAGAGTTGTGCTCATAAGTTTACATACCTTGGCAGAATTTGTGAATTTTTTGACATTTTTTTAAAGACTATGAACAATTTACTTTTTTTTAATCATAATAACAATATAAACTATTGTACTATTGTACTATTAGTACTAATGTTTACAGACCCCAGTTCATAATACTGTGTATTTCCACCCTAAATATCAATGACGGCTTTAAGTCTTTTGTGGTAGTTGTGGATGAGGTTTTTTATTTTCTCAGATGGTAAAGCTGCCCATTCTTCTTGGCAATTCCTGTAAATTCTTGGGCTATCTTGATTGAACTTCATGTTTGAGATCTCCCCAGAGTGGCTCAATGATATTGAGGTCAGGAGACTGAGGCCAGTCCAGAACATTCACTTTATGCTGCTGTAGACAATGACAGGTCGACTTGGTCTTGAGGTTTGGATCATTGTCATGTTGGAACGTCCAAGTACGTACCATGCGCAGCTTCCGGGCTGATGAGGGCACATTTTCCTCCAGTGTTTTGATTCCTTTAGAAATGTAATGTTTATGGTCAGTGTTGGAAGTAATGGCGTTAGAGTATAACGGCGTTACTAACGGCGTTAATTTTTCAGTAACGGAGTAATCTAATTAATTACTTACTGCTTTGGCTACACATCAGCTGCTGCTGGAGAGAGCGGGGGTGGGCGGTGCCCTGCTCACGTGGTCTCACTGCACGCGCTGACTTCCACTAAACAGACAGTGTCAGCGACAATGGCAAGGACCCGGGGAAGTGCAAAAGTAACGTTCTCGAACTGGAAGTACCGGCAATACTTAATAATAATTAAAGGCAAGAGTGTTTCTGTAACATGCACGTTATGTCCAGAAAAAAATACTATATTAAAAATACTTTAAAGCCAGCAATGCTCGATTTTACGTGTCAGCAACAACCACTGGTTTAGTTGTTAGATGAGGAGTATTTTAGAATAGATTAATGTATTATTCATTTTCTTTGAGAATGAACAACATGTTAATCTACAGAGAGAGTTGGATTGTGTTCTGTTTATTGTGCAATAATTTACAGGTTCAGAGATTTGCACTACTTATTGGCCAGATCTTCCTTTGTTTCTTTTTACACAGATTTACATTTGTGTGACTTAATTTTACCCTTGAATTTTATTTTCAATATTTATTTTTTATATTTTTTTAATTCTATGTATATCATATGGCAGGCTGCAATCTCTTGAGTTCAAATAAATACCAAATCTTCTAATATACTATTTATATTGTTTTTATTATTCAATCAGCTAATTTAAACAGCTTTGATATTTAAGCTGTTATAGAACGTAAAAAATAACTTCAGTTACTTTGCTGAGTAACTGAGTTACTTTTACAATGTAGTAACTGAATTACTAACTCAAGTACTTTTTGGGAGAAAAAATTTGTAACTGTAAATAATTACTTTGTTGAAGTAAGATGACCAACACTGGTTATGGAATATTAAACAAGTGGAAATGATCAACAGTGTTCCACAACAGTATTTTGTAACCCAAATCTGATCTTGACTTGAATCTTGACTACTGTAACTCCCTGTATTCTTGTCTGGACCAGTTCTACCTACAGGGAGTACAGATGCAGCATCGCAGCTTTTAACAAAAGATAAAACGGCGTGATTACATTGGCTTCCTATAAGTTTAAGAATTAATTTTAACATTTTATTAATTGTTTTTAAACGTCTCAATGGCACAGCACCGCTTTCTCTGACATTACCAAATAAAAATTAATTAATAAAATTACCAACAAAGCCCACTTTTTGTCAATTGCCTCATTATTGTGCATCTTGAAAAAGACAGAACCACTTTTTTCAAAGAGCCCTGTAATTCAGCTGAAGTTATTTGTGGATCTTTCTGGAACAATTTTCCTGGCAGTTGTGGATGAAATATTTATTGGTCCACCTGACTTTGGTTTGGTTTTCAACAGAATTCAACTTTATTAAACTTAATTAGTGTTTGAACACTGCTGATTGACATTTTCAATAGACACTTTCCTTTTATATACAGTTCAATTACCTTTTCCTGCAGATCCTTTGACAATTATTTAGCTTTTTCATGACTCAGAATAAAGAAATGTCTGTGCAGCACTGGAGAGATGCAAAGGTCTGTCTGAAGCACGGAAACTCACTGACCTTTTGTACACACACACTGATTAAATGCAAACAGATCACAGGTGAGGATGGTTATCTTTAGCAGCCAGTCAAACCAGTTTTTGTCAACTTGTGTGCATGTTATCATGCCAAAATCACCAGGATAACTTTCAATCAAGGTCATTTGGGTAGTTTCTGTAAACAAAGTTGTTTGAGAATCAATGGCTTCCCCCAACCAATAAATATAAGCATATTTTTTTCTGTTATTATTCATATTTTCATTATTAAAAATGGTAAAAAAAAAATCACTCACTCTATTATTTTTGGCAGCCCGGTGGCAGAGTGGTTAGCACTCCTGCCTCACAGCAAGTTTGGAGTTTAGATGTTCTACCGTGTCTGCATAGGTTTCCTCAAGGAACCCCAGTTTCCCATCATTGTAAATGAGAATTGGTTCTATACTGACTTTCCTGCTTAAATAATAAATATGTAGATCATTGTATTGCTATTTTGCTACTGAGAATAGTTTGAGAACCACTGGTCTACACCAATGTCAAATGGAAAGAAACTGACTGATACTACTGATAAAATATCAAATAATGTTATTTTGTGGCTAAATTCACCTTTTAACACGGCAAAGATTTAAAACAAAAATGAAGGGAAGCAATGTCAAACAGGGATAAATATAGCCAATGCTTTGGTGCAATGTTTATCAGGGCTGAGAAAATTGTCGGATTGCTACAGTCTACTAAACTAAATGAAAGCTAAAAGTTGAGCCACCAAGGCTCCCCAAGAAAAGCAGAAAAGGTAACTATGCTGCTTTTGGGGGTGAGAGGCTGAGGGGTTGAGACTGGAATGGCAAAGATAAATTTGGGTACAAATGTACGCTTAATTGTCCCATATTGTAAAATTTATATCGTACTGTATGTTCGACAAATAATTGACAGTTTCAGATATTTAGGACAATTGAAGCAAATTCTGCTACCGCCATAGTCTTGTATAGTGGTTAGTTTGCTATATAAACATACATTTGTTAACGTCTTACACCAAGTTCTTTGTCCAACCCTTTTTTTTGGTCAAATAAAAAAGTTCAAAAAGTTAAGTTATAGTCCTTAATACACACCTGGTTGTTTTGACCAGTGGAATATAATTGGGAGCTTTACATTTCTTTTACTAAGGGGGTATCTATACATCACAATAGCAATACTTAACATAGTAATTGCATACCGCATGTTTTTCTTATATTCTGCTGCCTTTTCTTCTACAATTGCAGATATTTGGACACACATTGTCCATTTCTTCTTCAACACTTTTAAATTGACTTTACCAAAGCACTGTTTAGCGTCTTCATAAGTGCAGTTGAGGTTCATTTTGTTTGAACTCTTTATTGCTGTGGCCTGTTAATGGTACAGAAGCTGTACCAACAATGACATGCAACAGAATGAAAAATCATGAAAATATAAGTAAGTGCGTACTACTAAAAGCCCCATTCAGAAGCTCAATGACAATTTATGAAATGGCATCGCTGGGGAAAGCCATTCATCCTGCTCGGGCTTTCGGCCAACAGCGGCAGCAGCAATACTAAATTCATTACGGAGATTGTATTTTATCCAGGGTTTGATCGATACATCAAAAACATTGGACGGTAAAACAGTCACAAACTCGGAAGAGGAAGAAAATTTTTTAAAACGTCTGCGTCAGGTACTGTTACAGGAGCACTTAGGAATGGTGACGCAGAAGGGTTGCTTGTTAGTCAAGTAAGGGGAAGCATTGGGAGGGGCAGGATGGAGAACACACCCCAGAGCTGTACCGTGAGGGTTGTGGTCTGCGTAGTTTCTCTGTCTGAGTGTGATTGATAATGTCTGGGCTTTGTCCTCTCCGTCATTGGCATTAGGAAACAGCTTTAGTCAGATGCTTTCAATGATTTGGTAACTGTGTCTGGAATCCAAGTGTGGGTCATACAATGAGTTACAGGACTCAGAAAGCACAACTATATTGGAATACATTAAATATTTCTACACCGTTTAAAAATTGTCAAGTGCCATTTGTTTGTGTGTTGCGTGTGATTTACTAAAACAGATGTGTGAGCCATAATGGCTGCAAATGTGGAGCAGGCAGCTGTAAAGATTGATGGTGTGTTAGTAATAAGTGTAGAGGAGATACCCCAGTGTAGATATTGCTATATCGGGTGTTGATACAGTGAGGCTAACATAGCAGATTTACAGATTTACTTTGTCATAAATCTATGTGAATGGAAAATGGCATGGATGCTTTATGGCGCTTTTCCACCAACTAGGCACTCAAAGCACTTTACATCAAGCTTCCATTCACCATTCACACACACATTCATACACTTGTGCCACCACTGGAGAAAAGGAGAATTAAGTGTCTTGCCTAAGGACGCACTGACTGGACACTTTTCCTGAACAACTTTTGTGTTGCTGAAGTGTAGACAAGACTGTGAGGGTTTCTTGAGAATTTCTTTGCAACATGACTTTAGTCGGTGGAGGTCTGAAATACTACCCACAAGTCTTTGTCTCGCTTCATATTCAGAATGTTGACTGTTTGTGAGCTAAATGCCAATGCGCTGCAACTGCTTCTGATGCATGACGCAGCCTAAGCCATATACATGCACTTTATACGCCTTCATATTCTAGTCAGATTATTGTATTATTGTATTTCAGTCCCAGTACGTGCCTGGTCATAATAAGAATAAACAAACAAAGCACAGGGCAACCCTATACCTCTAAAAAAAGAAAAAACAGAATCAGACCAATGGCAGCTGTTAAAATATACAAGTGACACTGTTAAATAAATAGACTACTGGAAAGCTGTGTGTAATTACTTATAGTGTAATAGGTCTGTGAAGGTTCTCAGTCATCCAGGTCATCTAGAAAAAAATGTTAAAGTAAAACCATCTGGACTCAGTTTTTAAGAAGACTTTATCAATTCTGAAGTCGGGATATTTTTACAGCTTTTACCTTTTTTATAGTGTAATAGTGAAATAAAATGCATACAGAGAGGGTGGTATGTGGTGTTGTCACATAAAGCAGAACGTGTACACAGCCTGAAAAATTCAGACAAAATATTGTAATTTTAAGAAAATAAGAGCATTATTGCATAAACCAAGGGTGTCAAGCTAATTTTTGTTCAGATGCCACACACAGACCAATTTGATCTGAAGAATGTGGGACCACTGAAATAATAGCATAATAACCTATAAATAACAACAACCAATTTTTCCCACTGTTTTAGAGCATCATCAATTGCAACCAAAAATGGCTAATGTTTTTAGGAACTCACCCTAAATATGTTTTTTATGCTATTGCTATTTTGCTAACAATAACGCATCAGCTACGAGTAAAAACCCACCTGTTACTTCAAACCAAGCTTCTCTCATGAAACTTCCTAAATAGTCCTTGAGTAATGTTGACACCATATGGTGATATACCGCTGTCCACCAGAGGGCAGGCTCCAAAAGAAGAAAAATAAGGAGAACCCAATGGCGACTCTAAGTATAAAAATCATGTTTACAGCCTGGTACAAAAGATGGCTCTGGTCTCTAGAGCTAAGTTTCTACTACGTGACATTTATGCTATCTAAAAAATATAATTTTACTATGGAGTAAAAGGTGAAAAGACCGGATGTAACCGCCACTTTATTGGTCATAGTGGTGCCAAATATTATATTCCTTGAATAACATAAAGCTAACAAACAAATGAGCCGAGTACTTTGCAGTGATTATTGTGCTATAATTAAAATACCGGTTATTCAATGTAAGGAACGTGGGGTTCAAACAGCTCTTGAGACAGCTGTGGAAAGTGCTTCCAAGGCTTCCCCTTACACATTAAATGTTCGAACAATGAAGCGCCCTGGACTTGTCAACAGGATCCCTGAAGGATCGGATGCGGGTGTGAAAGTTGGGGGAGTTTGTTCATTCAATCAGGTCACGCAGATATGATTGCTGTGTGGTGCGGATCTCAGTGGATGTGTGAAAGTGGCTTTTTACGTGACTTTTTTCCTGGCTTTATCATCAGGGGCCTTGCATATGTGAAAACAGTCCACTTAGTACATTCTCCATGAGGATGTGACTTGTGAATGATGTCAGGAGAGCACCACTCCAATAGAGCGTGCCAAAGACAGGGTTAGCTGATGAGGTGTATGCTATGTTGCTGGTGCTGTAAGTGCACGGAGCATTGAAGCCTCATACTTTACTTTCCACTGTTTGGTTATGTTGCTTTACTTTCCACTGTTAAGTTAATTTGCTTACATGTTCAAATTCAAGTAGCATCATTAGTACACAAACCACCATCACTGTCAAGGAGTCAGCTCATTTGTCTGCTTGCTTCATGATGTAGACCACTGTGCTTGTTAAGCATCAACCCCCAATCTGCCCATTCCTCGCTGTTCAAAAACCCAAATCCTGTAAAGATCTTTCAGACTTTTTGTGACTTTGTGAACACACAGGTCAGGAGAAAGTGTGATGACAATTCTTCAGACAAGTCTTTGGGTCTAAGAATATCTTTGTATTTGCTCAGAAATACAAAGAGGAGGCGTCTGGGGAGTGGGAAGTCTGGACTGCTCCCCTGAGTTATCTAGGCCCCAGATAAGTACAAGACAATAAATTAAGCAGTAAATTACTAAGCTATTTCTGATATAGCCTCTAGCTCCTGTTTTTGCATATATATTCTTGTAATATTAGATTTCTATGTTCTTTCAATAGCTCAACATTCTTTGGTCTGACAAAGGCCTTGTGTCTTATTTTCACACATGCTAGTTTATGATGGCACAGCTACAGTATTGCTATGCATTTTTGAAGATTAGATTTTGATATGTTTGTTTGATATATTAACATTTCCATAATTAAAGTACAGTATGCATCACACGCCACATTGTCCAACAAGGTTATTTACACACCAAACATGCTGCCTACTGTGAGCAATTAGGAGTATTTATTTCCATAATCTTTGTCCACTCTCATTTTATTCACCCTCATACACAGTTCCCATAGTTTCCATGTACAGAGGCTGGAAAAGCATTAGAATTGTGGGTGGAGCTTCTCTAAAACTTACAACCATCACCATGTGATGTTCACTTCCAGTAGTAGTTTAGCTTTTCAACAACAACAATATGCAGATTTATCTAAGGCGCAAAGCGGCCTATGTGCTGTTAACATTCTGACACCCACTCTTTGTGTTGTAAAATGAAACAGGCTTTTAATTAAACATCATCTTGCATAGTTAATGGCCATATTATTCATGCCATTTCCAGTCTGTAACATGGGAGATCAATATAGAGCTCCAACACATCACTATATAGTAACACTTCACAATAATGGTCCAGTTATAATCATAAACAGCTGAAAAATATAAAAATACAAATTTTAATGCACCTTAAAATATATTATACACCCATGGCAGTACGCACCTCCTCCACAGCAAAGTCCCCGTCCAACACAGTCCAGCACCAGTGCACTATTGTTTTTTTTATATTTGTGCGTCATGTCATTCTACTTTATGCCACAGACCCAACTTGCAAACTGCAAATGACAAATAAACAGCAACACTTGCTTTGCAGCAGACACCAATAACAGATCAAATCTTCTGCATTGTGCACAGAGAAAAATTTCTAACTACGCGGACAATCCCACTCATAAATAAATGCAGGATGAACAGAAGCTCCTAGTGGCAGGTATCGCAAATATAAACTTTTATACAACTTCTGCTCTTAAAGATCATCATGATCAACAGATTTCTGCCTCTCTTAGAAGAGATATAGGGACAGTAGTCTAAAAATATTTTCAATTTAATGGACCTTCTTTTCCTTCTTTATCTCAGCAAACATAAAATTTCGTCCTCTTCATTTAAACTCACGGCGGGTGTTGCCATGTTGTAAACAATGTTTTCTACTTCTAACACTAATGTGCTGCTGCAGAGATAGTGTAGGGTCAAAAATGACACCGAGGTTTGCCACCGAGGTTTGCCACCAAGGTGCCGTGCTCCAACACACAGTTGTTGATTGAGACAGTAAGATTGTTGAACTTGTGCCGATGACTGGCAGGACCAATTAACAAGAGCGCTGTTTTATCTGAGTTCAGATGGAGGAAGTTTTGAGACCTCCATGTTTTAATTGAAACGAGGCAGGCCTCTAGACGCATGATGTTAGTAGTATTATTTGCTTTTATTGGTAGATACAGCTGTGTATCATCGGCGTAACAGTGGAAGTTCACTCCATAACTTCTGATGATTTGTCCCAATGGTGTAACATATAGTGAAAAAAGTATGGGACCGAGCACAGACCCTTGTGGCACACCGAACTTCACTGGTGCCGTGGAGGAGAAGGATTTATTAAAAGAGACAAAATGAGACCTATCACACAGATAGGATTCTAACCAAGCAAGAGCAGAGCCAGAGATGCCAAAAACATCTTTAAGTCTGTTGATTAGCACTGCATGATCAATCGAATCAAATGCAGCACTGAGATCCAGCAATAACAGTAGAGCCGATGAGTCCTCGTCCATCTGAAGGAGGAGATCATTTGTCACTTTAACTAAAGCTGTTTCAGTGGAATAAGAGGCCCTAAATGCAGACTGAAACGGCTCGAGGAGGTCATTTTCTGATAGATATAGAGTAAGTTGTTTTAACACAGCTTTGTCGAGGACTTTAGATAGAAAAGGTAAATTGGAGACAGGACGGAAATTATTTAGGAATTCAGGATACAGAGTAGGTTTTTTGAGCAGGGGTTTGACCACAGCCTGTTTGAAAAGGGAAGGAACGGTGCCAGTAGACAGGGACAAGATAATAATGTTTAAAATAATTTGCCCCACATAGGGCCACAGTTCTTTAAGTTGTTTTGATGACGGGATATCCAGGAGACACATAGTAGCTTTACATGAAGAAACCACCTTTGTCAGCTCATTGAGGGATACAGGATCTAAGACTGAGAGACGAGAGGTCGGTGGATCCAAGTGAATGGGACTCGGAGCCGAGGAAGACAAAAACAAAATATTATCCCTGACATCTTCAATTTTATGATTAAAGAAATCTAAAAAGTCTTGTGCACTAAAGGGAGAGGAGTCTTCAGTTGTTTTTGTTGGGATTAATTTTGTAACTTTAGAAACCTGGGGTTATGCCGGTTATCTCTGATAAGAGATGAAAAATAGGTCGTCTTTGCAGTGCTGACGGCGTGCTTATAGGTGTTTACAGACAAACATCTCTTTTGATCATTTAGATTACCATAGATGACCATTTGCGTTTAAAACTCCTGCAGGCCTGTTTCAAAGCCCGAGCTTCCTCGTTATACCATGGTGTAGGTCGTCTGGTTGGTCTGGGCTTTGTCCTGACGGGAGCCACTGAGTCGGTGATGGCTGAGAGGGTAGCATGGACCTCCTCTGTGTAGGCCTCTACTGAGTTTCCAGGTGTAGTTAAATTAGGAAGAACATCTGTCAGCCATGTTGCAAACAATTCCATTGCAGTTGCGCTAAAATTTTGTGAAGACACCTCACATTTGTCTGAATTTGAGGGAAATGTATAACTTATCTCGAACTCCACCAGTGAGTGACCTGAGACAGCAGATGAAAGAGAGGATGCAAAGAGATGGGAAACATCTGTTCCCCGAACCAAAACAAGATCAAGATAGTTTCCACTAAAGTGTGTGGGCTCATGAATAAACTGGTTGTAAGCATTGATTGAAATGCTCTGGCCAGAGGATCATACTCCTTATTTAGATGAATATTAAAGTCACCAACTAGAAGAATGTTATCGGAGTGGGTTATTAAGTCTTAGAGGAAAGCTCCAAACTCGTCTAAGAAAGAAGAGTAGGGACCTGGAGGGCAATAGAATACAGCCAAATAAAATGGCTTCCTTCCGTTTATTTGAGAAGGAATATGTTTGTTTGACTTCAAATGAGTTAAATTTTGCCTGTGATGATGTACCTGTAAAGCAAAATGCAGCTTTATTAATGGCTGCAACACCACCACCCTGTTTCGACGTGCGACCTACCTGTGCATACGCATAATCAGGGGGAGAGGCTTCATTTAGTGGCAGAAAAACATTGTGCCGAAGCCAAGTTTCACTAGTTAACTAACTCACTAGTTAACTTCAACTAGTTATTTCTTTTTACTATATACTTTTTTTTAGACCCCATATTGTTATGATTATTCAGTAATTTACTTTTGATCCGGTCGTCACACCTCCATGATTTTATTATCTGTCTCTCTAGCCACTGAATTTCCTTAACCCTGTCTTAAGGCTTACTGCCTCATGACACATAACGCTGGTCCTACCAAGGTCAAAAGGTCCTCAATAACAACAAGTTCTTACACCAGAGCTGTCCTGCACTTTATCTCTTTTATGAATGATTCTACATTTAACAGGAGGCACATCACGGGCACAATGCTATAAATGTATCAACAAAAGTCAGAAGAGTGTTACTTGAAAAAGCAGCTCAAATACAAGGCACCAAGGCAACAAAACTATGGCTTTTGTGGTCTGATGTTTAGCCAAAATTAGTTGGCCCTTTAAAAAGAATGTCCTTTACCCTGCAATCACTGTCTGTGACCAATTACTACCATCACTGCATTTACTCAGCATGACATGGTGTTACTTTTGTAAAATAATTATACCATATATGTCTCTATTTCCAATTTTTAGATTGTGCACCAGTAACCGTACAGACTGGAGTGCTGACGGTGTTCCAAAAAAACAACATTATAGGTCATGTCAGTGGGAGAGAAGCTATCCCAGCGGGCCCTTATTGCTGCACTGACATGTTCTCGGTGGGATGTACAGACAGCAGATATACTAAGGCTAGGTCTGGTCTAAGTCAGTGCAAACCACCTACGTCTGGTGCCCCCCGGGGGGAGCTCATCAGCAGCAGGTGAAAATGAGCCACCGGGAACTCCTCAAGTCAGGGGGGTGTCGTGTTTGACTGCCAGGACCACAATAAAAAAGTGAGCTGTAATTGCAACATCGGGAACACCTCCACTCAAAAGATGGAGAGATCTATCATTACCAGGAGCAGCGAGGATCATTCGTGACTTGTCAGACATTTAAGGAATGGCATTATACAGATTACACTATACTATTTTATTACCACTTATTATTGCTTCCATACCGCTCTATCTCGCTTTCGCTCTCTCTCTCTAATAATTTATATATATATATAAATATATTTATATATATATATATATATATATATATATATATATATATATATATATATATATATATATATATATATATATATATATATATATATATATATATATATATATATAGAGAGAGAGAGAGAGAGAGAGAGAGAGAGAGAGAGAGAGAGAGAGCTAAGATCCTGTGTCCTGTGGGACCAGATTCAGATTGACAGAATGTTAATGGCAACCCAACCAGACATCGTGGTGGTGGACAAACAGCAGAGGAAAGCCGTTGTGGTTGATGTGGCAATACCAAGTGATTGCAACATCAGGAAAAAGGAACATAAAAAAACTAGAGAAATACCAAGGGCTCAGGGAAGAGCTGGGAAAGACTTGGAAGGTGAAGGCGACAGTGGTGCCCTTGGTCATCGGAGCACTCGGGGCAGTGACCCCCAAACTGGAAGAGTGACTACAGCAGACCCCTGGAAGAACACCAGACATCTCGGTCCAGAAAAGTGCAGTACTAGAAACAGCAAAGATAATGCGCCAAACCCTAAAGCTCCCAGGCCTCTGGTAGAGGACCCGAGCTTGAAGTTATAGAACCACCTGCGGAGGGCGAAGGACAAAGTTTTATATATAAAACCTAATCTTGATACAAATGTTTATTTTAAAGCCATAACATCATATATAGGTGGTTAGTCGGTAAAATGTTGAGTATGTATTTCAATTATTACACTCTTCAACATTTGTATTATTTGGCACAAATGCAATTTCAGTTGCAACAGAAGTCTCCATCTTGCACAAGTTAGTTATCCCCTTTTTTTTATCCTTTGCAAGAACCACCAGCAGAAAATACTAAAACAACAAACAACTAAACAGTAAAAGTAGTGACACAAACTTTGAACCTGAAATACCAGGTAGGTTTAAATGAGACTGGGCAATGTTTTACCCTCTCTTGTGACATTTGACATTGTTTGAAATTTGCTACAATTGTTTATTTCAAACTTACAATAATGTATATTGGTGGCATTTAAAACTAATGTTTTTTTCTGTTTGTGCTTTGAAAAACACCAGTTTTCTTTCAGTCTAAGTGCAAATGTGTTCCAACAAAAGCCTCTAATGAAGGAGTTTTATTACATAATAAAATAAAAAATGTATTGCCTTCTGCAAAGTCATTACACTGTGCATCATTATTACATAATTTGCTGTTACAAGGTTATGTTACAGAATATGGTTTCCTCCTCACTGGAAGTGACTTCCGTTCATTTTATCCCTACAGAGCTCTCTGTGTCCCTGTTTCTAGATATGCCCAGAGAGGACAAAATGAGCACTTGTTTCTATTTCATTTTTGCATCCATCTGACCTATTTCCACTGAGTTTTTTTATCAACAACAGCATGTCCCTGCAGGGCTACCATAGCTGTTCACATGCTCTAAAATGCGTGAGGTGTGCAATCTGCCGACCTAAATGATCCTCAAAGTGAAGCAGGGCGGAGAGTGGTATAAGTGGCTAGAGCCATAAGTAGCTAGTTTATCTAGCTACACCGAGAGCTAGATAAACGGTGGCCATTGTGAAGTATACACCACAAGTCTGGAGCACTGAAGCCACAGACACGGCTGTCCTGCAGTTTGCCTCAGAGCAGAGGGGGGAGCTTCCCCAACCCAGGTCTATACAGGCCACAATTTCTATTGCCATGGAGGCTAATGCTGAAAGTCCAGTCTGTCTCATATATATTACTCATTATATATATTACTCATATACATATTTCTGGCTGAGAATCTCTGCTCTAAAAAAATAGCTTGTGTATGTTGCTAGCCCTGTCTAGTAGGCTACGCTCTCTGACCATCCAATCAAAAGACATAAAAACGCTGACATTATTGTAATCCTGCTAGATAGCCCTAGCCAGCTAACTCTAAATCTGATTGCTTAAAGTACAGTTTCTTTACAGTATGTTCAAATTGGCCGGGGTTTGAACCTACTTGCTGTGAAACAGGAGTTCTAGCCATTCTGCCACTGTTCTCCCCTTTAATAATTTATCCCAAGATGAATTATACAATAAATCCACATATTGATATTTTCTTCTATATAAACATGTTCTTGGGAAATCATGTCCTGTTGTTCCTGAGAGATAACACAGTTTATTACTCAGCTCCTGTCTTTGTACAGGCCGGCTGAACTGCACTAGGCTAACCATAAAACAGAGGACACAGTAAAACATATGAGTTTAATATATTTCCCAGAATAACACTTACCTTGCATCTTCTTTATAAACTCCTTCAACTTTCTAGTAAATAAAACACAGACGTTTTATTAATGCACAGATGAAAAGACGTTCCCTTTAGCTACAGCTGTCAGTGGGATCAGCCCAGGACCGTGTCGTGTCATGTGTGGGCTCATGTCAGCAATCTTTAAAAGAAGTACTGGAGCATGGAGGTGTGAGGCGACAGCAGGTTTGTGTTCGAAAAGGAGTCGCCCAACAGAGCTGCCAATTAGAATCGATGTGTCCCATCTGGAGCATCTTGATTAAAAACACCTATAAATGGGCCGAGGGCTGTCACCCCTGAGCAATTTTACGCGGTGATTCATTCTTTTTTCCCTGTATGGCTACTGAGTGGGGTTTGTACGGTGTGGAATAAAGGGCACATAATGGATTCAAAATTACGACTGATGCCACTAAATTCCTGCAGATGCCACAATACGTGAGTCATTTTATCGTTGTAGCTCTGACATAATGAAAATGTCCTTGCAAGCTTCACATTTTATTTTGAGTAAACATGTAGGTGGGGTTTGCAGAAAGGACTATGTGTACCCACTTCAACTAGACTGAAAAGGTTGAAACTCCTCTATTGATGCATCCGTGCTATTTTTTCCACTATAGGTGCACTTGACAATCAGCCAAACAATAGTGAGTCTAAGTTTGAAGTGCAATTGTTCAACGGTTGGTTCCAAAACCACTCATGGCCGCCACAAACACACTCGACGGTCAAGCACAGCCACTTCTGTTTGTTCTGTTTCTCTTAACACAAAGCTAAGTCAAGTGTGTTCTGTTGTTTTTAGACTGGTACTATATTTTCTGCAACGGTACGTCAACGTCATTTTTATTATCAAGGTATTTTTGTAGGTTTTGAAAGCTTTAATCACAGTATTTTAAAATAAAGAGCACACCAGCCTAGACTATGGCTTAATATGGACACAAATCATGAGCTGTTAGCATTCTACAAAACGTGTTTTTCTCAAGAGCTATGGAGGACCGGGACGCTGTTAAACCTAACATCCTCTCAAGCCCCACCAAAATAATTGCCCTTAACCGTATTAATTCAATTCTATAGTTTTTTTACTATATTGCATTAGGCAAGGCATGTAACGCTGCAATGGTTACCCGCTATGTATTTGCAGGCTTCGCAAATTTGGAATATCACTTATCAACTTGTTAATTCTGGGGTGCAGAGTGGTTAGCACTCCTGCTTCTACAAAAAGGTTGTGAGTGTAAATCTCTGTTCTTTCTGTGAGGCGTCTGCATGTTGTCCATGTGTTACCAGGGGTTCTCTCCGGGTACTCCGGCTTCCTCCCACCGTCCAAAGACATGCATGTTTAGGTTAATTGGCAACTGTAAAGTGTCCCTAGTGAATTAATGTGAGAGTGAATGGTTGTCTGTCAGTGTGTGTTTCTTAATAAAGAAACTCAAACGGGATTTAGCTCCATTTACAGAAGAAAGTAAGGTACGTTGCTAAACAGTGCTAACAATAAATCCAATACGGCTAATACTTAAATGTGAGGCTTTTTCCGCAGCATTGATCAAACTATTTTTTTGTCCGAGACATAAAAAAAATAGACTGAGGAGGAAAGATAGGAGCTCTCTCACCTGTTAGAGCCAAATGAGCAGATTACATCCACAGTCTGTAAATCTGACTTTTAAACATGAGGTAGGCTCTTTTTCAAATGACAATTCTATGAGCTTAGATCTCTGTAGGCCTAGTTTTATGTTTAAAACACAAATGTGATTGTGAGAGGCCAGTGGATCTGACACTGACTCTGAAATGATGCCAGAGAAAACAGACAGAAGCACTTTTATACAATATTTGAAGTAAACAGTAATATAGTCCTGGTAAAGGAGCACTAAATCCTCCTTGTTCTGAGCGTTCTGTAAATTAATTAATAAAAAGTTAAAGTAGTGAACAGGAGAGAATTAGGTATTTCTATTCAGGATTGGGAATTTAATTTTAATAGTGATCATTTTTTGAGCCAATACACACAGTGTAAGTTTTAGTCCCATTTATTAAAACGTCTCAACTAAAATCTAGTAAAAGATTTAATTTATTAACAATGTTTGGTGTTGGAACAATTTTTAAACTTTGTTTGAAGTCTGTGAGCTGTGGACAATAAAATCTCATATTTTAAACATAGTGTTACTCAGAACATTGATGTTGTAAATGTTTTAACATCATCTAAAATGCTCCAAAATACAGGAAAGTAAACGTATTTTATTATAAACGTTATGTAGACAAGCCCCAGATCCCCCCACATTAAGTCAGATGAACTTGCTTTTGCTGCTTGCCTCAATATTATTTAATTCACTCACTAATTATTTAATTCTCAGGGGTTAAACCCCCCTATCCAGTATATCCTAGAAAGGCCCCCGAATGGAGGATAAGAAAAAAATTATGCGAGACACAGTTAAGTGTTGTGATTATGGTTAGTGGTATGATTCAACATCCGAAATACAAGCAATAAATATAGCGACCTGCATTTGGAAGCTAGCTAAAATTGATAACCGTATGTCTCATTCTGCCAGAGTTGTATTAAAGCATTACATAATAGCTTGTAACAGGTTATAACAGTTTGTTATAACCTAAAATGTCATGTGGTATTTTTTCTATATTGCAATTCATAAAATCATGAACTGCCTCATGACATAACTTCCCAACACTGGCTACCTTACAGCCCAAGCCATAGAGTTTTATGTTTTTATGCAAAATATCATCTTACAGTTGTGCATGTACTCACTTTATGTCTACACTGGCCAATTTCTTTACTAACTAATTCTCTCAAGCTTCATTCATTCAAAATAGTGAAGATAGCATTTTAGAGCCAGATCTACTAAGCAGTGCAATTTTGCCTGGCATGCTAATTTGTGATTGTGTGTCAGGGAGTGGCTTACTTATCTAGCCTGGGTCTATTTCTCTGTTTTTTTATACAGAGAACTAGTTTGGTAATGTGACTGCAGCAGCCTCCTTCACAGGGGCGGGATTATGTTGTGACAAACAGGTGTTAAATAAACTAATTATTATTATTATTATAAACTTTTTCTGAATCCAGTCCGGAGTACAGCAAAAACGTTCTTTTTCCAAAGTAAAGTTATTAGAGCTGTTGTTGTGGTTTTAAAGACCTGCCAGGTCACTTAAAACAGACAAGAGTGTTGCAGCAAACTTTTCCTCTGTTGCAGGCACCATTTTCTTTGTTTTGGAATAGCTTTCAGCATAGAGATTGTGATGTTGCCCACCACATGGCTGTGATTGGTTCGGCCCTGCTTCAGCCGAGAGACGAGACAGGCTTACAGAGTGTGCCCATACTCAAGTTTTTGCTGAGTTTATTGAGAAAAATTCAGACGGATAACACACCTGGAGATTCCCAATGATGAATGCTTCAAGCTTCTGATTCAACAAAAAATTTAAATAAATTAGTGGTGATGATTGAGACAAAAGTTAACAGCATTGGTAAGAAGAAACGATGGGATAAAAGAAAAGTGGTGGCACAATTTGAGATGCCATCTCAAGGAAAAGACTGCTTTTAGTAACACTTTTGTTTTACACAACTGGTGGTGGTCCTTTGGATAAAATGCTCCTTTAGACCATATTAATGACCAAAACGCAAAACCTCCTATCTACAAAATTTTCTGATTGGCCAATTCCACTTTATATGATGAGAAGATGAGTCTTATATGTTACAGACAGGCATCAACATTGATCAACACTTGATCCATAAGCAAACCACGCAAAAGGCAAATTTGGGAGCAAGTTGAGTGGTGTGGAATTGGTAACTGGACTAACCAGCAACTGGAGACCATGTCATTACTAATAATATCATGTGACTATTCAACAGTGGCAAATTGGGTGAGCTGTTCATGGTCCTGAAGATTTACAAGATTCACAGGGTGACTAAACAAACTATATTGAATAAAATGAATGATCCAAAACTCAAAATCTGCTTTTCATCACCCCAAAGGCTCAACCACATTTCAGATAGAGATGTGGGCTAAATTGTAGTGCCCCTCTGCTGCTGACTGTAGATTCAGGACAGAGATAGTGCAGGAAATGCATTTACTTATCTAACAGCCAGCCATCACAACACTTTCCATCCTTCAATTTTGGGAAAATCTTGCTGTTTGTGAAGATGAAGGCATTATGCACCGAGCCAATATATTTAGCCATGACTGAGAGTCATGGAGTCACACACTAACTGGACATTGATAGAATGTGTGTGTTTTCTATTATAGAGCACATCAGATGGTGGTGCGTATCATCAATAGCTCCAAATATGTTTGGAAACCCAGCCTTGCTTCACCTCTAGCAGGGAATCCTGGTTGTCAGGAAAAATTATATTATGTTGCTTTCTACGTAGTAAGGATTCAAGAACATGCAGCAACACCTGAGAAAACACAGACTGTAACATGCCAACTATACAGGTGCTGAAATGACCCAAAAGATAAAAAAAGCAATGAGTTGCTAGAGGGTTTGTAATTGCAGGGATGGTATGAGTCCTTGTATTCAAGGTCCTCTTTTGTTTCAATATCTTCTTATAATTCCCTCTTCTGTAAATTTGAATAAAGTTACTCTAAATGAGAAAATTCTCCCACTTGCGCGTCTTTCATTCTCTTCCTTAGTGTTTGCGCTGTAAAAAAAAGGAAATCCCACAAATACAAAGGCAATGAGGCCAGCTGCAAAATTACCCGTGTCCAGGTATTTCCTGCACTTCACTTCACTTCAGCCCTTTAGAAGATATGGAATACAATATGTACTGAACAGAAATTTAGACACAACACTTTTGTTCTTGCCCCCATTTTTTATGAGCTAAATTTAAAACTCTAAGACTTTTTCTATGTACACAATAGGCCTATTTCTCTCAGATATTGTTCACAAATCTGTCCAAGTCTGTGTTAGTGAGCACTTCTCCTTTGCCGAGATAATCCATCCACCTCACAGGTGTGGCATATGAAGATTCTGACTAGAGAGCATGATTATTGCACAGGTGTGCCTTAGGCAGGCCACAATAAAAGGCCACTCTACAATGTGCAGTTTTATTACACAGCACAATGCCATACATGTCAGAGGTTTTGAGGAAGCATGTTGTTGCCCGTGACTTGAATGTTCATTTTCTATCGTAAGCCGTCTGCAAAAGAAGTTTTAGAGAATTTGGCAGTACATCCAACCAGCCTCCGCAGACAACGTGTAACCACGCCAGCCCGGGACATCCACATCTAGCACTTTCACCTCCATGATCCTATGACCAGCCACCCAGACAGCTGCTGCTGCAATCGGTTTGCATAACCAAAATACTTTTGCACAAGCTGTCTGAAACCATTTGAAGCGGTGTGAAACAAAAAAAGGCGAAACCACACAGCTGGATGTCAACAAGGATGTCAACAAGGATGCCACGTTAGTGTCGCTAGTTAACATAGCCAGCAGTAGAGTGAACACCGGAGCGTTTTCATTGTTTTTATACTTTGATGGTTATTCAAAACCCAGGCGAGAGCAGAAATAAACAGCCTCTCGGTAGCAGTGTCCGCCATGTTGAATGTTTTGGACCCGCCGCACAAGCTGAGTTACTTGTGTATGACGTAGCCAGCAAACCACACCCAGCTGCAGACAAACGGCTTGTGATTGGTCCATCCGCAAAATCGCAGAGGAAGGAATTTGCTTTTAGAGAGGGACCAGACCGTTATGCTTTTGAAAAAAGGAAAACGGTCTGGTATATCAGGCCACTTCACACCAGATACTGGTTTTCAGGCCCCCTGGACCTACCCAATACAGTGAAACTGCACATATTAGAATGGCCTTTTATTGTGGCCAGCCTAAGGCACACCTGTGCAATAATTGTGCTTTTCTAATCAGAATCTTGATTTTCTACACCTGTGAGGTGGAGGAATTATCTCGGTAAAGGAGAAGTGCTCAGTAATACAGATTTGGACAGATACGTGAACTATATTTGAGAGAAATAAATACATAGATTGTGTACATAGAAAATGACTTGTTAAACTTTATTTATTATTACAAAATCTGTAAGTTGTAATCCCTAAGGCAGAACTTTGGGCAAGTCGAAAAGACTGCAGACAAGTAGAGCAGAGAACACTGAGGTCTCTTAAAAAGAATTCATCATCAAATTCTCCTTATTTAGAATTTTGTAATTTTAAACAACTAAGTTTTGTAAGAGCCACAATGTTTCAAGGAATAGATACAGGATTACTAACTGTGTCATTTAACACAGGGATACATTAGAAGGGACACAGAAACAACATTAAAAGTTCATGATGACTGATGATTGACTATGGGCTCTTGCTTCTGTCTGAATATGTATCACATTTAGACTGTACATGAGTGTAAAATTTACATATATGCCATGAAAATTCCCAAAAAGGTTTATCAGTTAGCTGTTATGAGGCTGATTACAGTTATCAATATTATTTCCACACGAGCCCACCTACGAGTGAGGATTCATTATCACAGATAGAGCCTGGGGGACCAACTCCATCAGAAGGTCACCGGATTGTTCACAACCAAACTCCCAGCACCCAAAATAATTCATCCCCGGAGGTGTAAGTAGAACTCATCACAGGCCCATATGACCAGAAGCTTCCTGACTTTTCCATCACAGTATTAAAGCAGAAACAAAATAAAAGCATGAATCTGTCTGGAATTGCTGGCAGATTTTTGCTTCAATTTGGGTACATTTGGATTACATTTGAGGCGGCAGCTGTGTACAACTGTGGTTTTCAAACAGCGTGTCATACTGAGAAAATTGTCTGAGCCCGCTTTTACGTGTTAGCAACAACTCAAACATGTCATTTCAATGATTATATTTGAATGCCAGAGTAATGTTCCCCTCAAGTCTATTCAAGAACTCAAAGCACTCTTTGGTGTGTGGTGTGAAATGTATGAGTCAAAACGTACAACTCATAAAGACTTTCACAAATGTGTCTCTAACAATTCTTCTTGGCAGCTACTATGTGCAACCAGCCTTCAGCACTAAACAATGCTATTTACACCCAGGTACAGAGAGCCACTACAGCTATTAACACTTAAAAATACCTAAATGGCCAAGCCATTGTGGTGGTGCAATTTGCCACAGGTTGTTGTAATAATTCTCATGCAATTTTAGGAAAAATAAAGTTGCTTTAAAACACATGTATGCATTTAGTTTTTCCAATGTTTGTATATAATAAGTTTTCACACATATTTTTTTACATTTGCTTTTGATTTCGAGCATGTCTGTGAGTCTCTTTCGGTTGAACAGCCAATCAGAACAAGAGCTCTGGTGTCAGGTTTCATCCATCATTTTTACAGCCAGTGGCAACAAGAAGCCACAGACTGTTTCAAATGATCTTGGTGGACATTTTGGTGTTCAGAACTAGCATGACCTGAAGAGGACTAAGAGCAACCAGTAATTATTTCCTATAGAAAATTAAAAAATAATTATAACTATACAGTAAAATGTTGATGAATCCAAAATATTAAACAAAAACACTACCATGTGTGCTTGGTGATTCTTTCTGGTGGGCAGAATTAGCTCATTCAAAACTTGGATGAATGGAAAAACTTAATGTGCACAATCAAACAACCCTCTTTGCACTAACAGCAATAATGATATCTTTCAAACATGCTGGGATATGGAAAATGAATTTGCTAAAGCACTGATCAATAATTCATTTGTGAATTGTCAAATGGAAAGAAAAAAGTGCTAGCTTTTGATGCCTAAGTATAAAGTGGTGAAGTAACCTGTGTGTAGCATTTGTTTAGTTTATTTTGTTCAACTAAACAACAAAAAAAGAAAGTAAGTATACAGTATTTTCATTTAAACTTACATTGACCAAAAATGGTGTAGGCTTATTTTTGCCTACCTCTTTTAACATTTAAAACAAAAAAACCTACTGATGGTAACACAACAATTCACAAAACAGGAGAAGAAAAATATTATAATATTATTAATTGCTTATTATTAAATATATTATCATTTTTTGAATAATTATCACTTATTTTTAAATCTAATTATTTATTTAAATTACTTTAATTCAGATTATTTATTACATTTACATTTGATAATAATACTTCAACATATTTCTAAATATTTTATAGTGGTATTGTCCGCAAATTTTAATTTGGTTGATACAAAATTATTTTTATACCGTGAATCAGAAATAGTTTTGGCCCCAGTACTGATCCATGGGAGGCCCCACATGTAATAATCCTCCATCTTGATATGTGTTCATACTGCTGTCTTTCAGTTAAAAATGATTGTACCCAGTTATGTGCAATTTCCTTTATTCCAATTTTTGGAAGAAGTATTGCATGATCTATTGTTTCAAAAGTTTTTCTAAAGTCTATGAATATGCCTATTGAGTAAAATTTTTATCTATGCTATTTGTTACTTCCTTAGTTTGATCAATTAATGCCAGTGCTGTTGATCTATTATTCCTGAATCATCAGTCATTGAGTAGGTTATATTTTGCAATAAAACAGTTTAAACAGGCAGTGAAAAGTTTTTCTAGAACTTTAGACAGTTGGAGAAATATTTTTACATTACTTTTACATTATTTTTACCCCAAGACACCATTCCAATTTTGTTTTGATAAGTTTTTTTTGAATGCATTGCTCTTGTGTGCATTATTTCTGTTGTTTTATTTTTTGATAGCAGTTAACAAATGTATGTTAACAACTTATTGTAGGCACACTTACTTGTCCAGATCATATTCCTTGTTTTCTCTTTTTTAAGCATATAAACGGCAGTATGGGCGGAAGTATAGCTCAGTGGGTTGAGCGGCCGTCCTTCGACCGGCGGGTGGGCAGTTCGAATCCCGCTCGAAACATCCCAAAACATCATAACATTCCGCTTTCCCCCGCATACTGTCGTTGTGTCCTTGGGCAAGACACTTAACCTACATTGCCTCCAGTGAAGTTCTGTAACACTGGTAAATGTTTAATGTATGTAAAGCGCTTTGAGTGCCTACTACAGTAGGTGGAAAAGCACTATATAAAAGATTGTTATTATTATAAACACCACTCACGATAACACATCTTATTCTTGATTTGTAGCTTATGACCCAAGTCTGTTTATGTGGCACAAAGTAGGACAATGCGGGACACTTTACTAATGCTGTTTGGGGCCTTTAGCTGATATAAAAAGATAAACAGTCTTCTGATTAGTAAAGTAAAGAGTCAGACTGGTGACGTTGAATGTGTAGAAAAAACTCTGTAGAGCACAAAGACGAAGGTGGTGAATTAATCCAAATATAACCAACACATAAAGCAATATTGATTTCTATGTGGTCCTATATCAGTGCGCTAAAACACATTTTGTAGCAGAACCTGCCCTTACAAATCCACACAATCTGAAGTGACCCTTTCAGACCTCCATCTGCTTCTGCCTTGTGACTCGGTATTGATCATTATTTTCTTCTGCTTGGTGATGGACAACTCAAACCTACATCTATGCGTCATGACAAACGATATCACAGCATGAATGTACATTTAGTTGAAAAGCCTGTCGTACAAATCAGATTCCGTTATTTCTCCTCGCTCTTGTTTCAGCTCATATCTAATATTTATTTTTCCCATGGTATGATTAAATTCAACATCTAAGGAATTGAAGAGTGGTAAAATTCAATCAGTGTTTTGTGGAAAAGTGTATTAGAAGCCCTTTTGATGACCTTTGGACACCTTGCTGTGAGCCACAGGAGTAAAGTGTTCTACTGCCCCCCTTTAATTGAACTACCGTGGGGCCCCCAGCAGGAAACCGATTACCGAAACGTTAAAGGTATTATGAATTTAAACACAAAGGTTGGTTTGAAAATAAGTGTGAGAAAACCTAGGAAGCGATATTTAATGTTTATGATGCATTTGTGTATTCTGGTTTTCAATTCTGACTTCTCTTGCTGCTGTTAACATAGCATAGAATAGAATTTTTTACAGTCAGGTCAAGTTCAATGCTACCGCTCTCTGAACACAAATAAATATGGTTTTAGCTAATGTACCAGACTGACAAAGTGCATTCTATGTTCGCTAGAAATAAATAATTTTTGTAACTTGTGTAAAAGATTACATACATATGACAAGGATTTCAATTAGAACATTAAACACATGGACCCATCTTAAAGCAATGAAAATACAATAAACACTAAATGGACCAAATCATAAACTATTATTATAACATTAGGAAACAGTCAGTTTCGCAGTAGACATTTAACGTAGAGTAGCGATAAAAAGAAAAAATAAAGCAACTGAACAACTAATTTGTGAGTCTTATGTATTTTTTTATTTTAATGGTCACAATATAAAGGACAAACGCAACACACAGCTGTATGTAAATTTGCCTGACAATGTAATTTTACCACCACTCCTCAGTCTAAGGCTTTTATATTAATATTGCAGCCATACGTTTAATTTTGTTTAGCTATCAAAATACATGTGGCAAAAACACTCATATAACTCAAGGTTTTGGCTGAGTTTATTCTTGAGCAGGTGTTCAGCACATTTCTTTAAACTCCCAAAATGTTTTCCCTATGAAGGCTGCAGTAAATAAGTAACAATCCACTTACTGTAGGCGTTTGTTGTGGAATTTAAATGAAGGCAAATGGAAATGGTGCACCTCTGTGCTTTGTAGAAATGGTCAGTTCAGTCAACAGCTCCAGAATTAATGCACAAGAGATACTGAGCTAATTAAGTCTCGTCTATTCAAACGGGCTTTTTGAGTCATTAAGTCCTGGGGAGGAAGCTGTTTAGATGGATTTGTGTGAGGTTTTTATGCTTTGCAACTATAAAAATCATACAAACTAAAATGACTAATTACTGTTCCACGTTTTACCAAATGCACGATCACCTACAGTTGTGCTTATAAGTTTACATACCCTGGCAGAATTTGTGATTTTTTTTTCCGGACATTTTTCAGAGAATATGAATGTCAACACAAAACACTTTTTTTCACTCACAGTTAGTGTTTGGGTGAAGCCATTAATTGTCAGACAACTGTGTTTAATCTTTTTAAAATCATAATAACAACAGAAGCTACCCAAATTACCCTGATCATACCCTGGTAATTTTGGCTAGATAACATGCACACAAGTTGAAACAAACGGGTTTGAATAAAGGTAACCATCCTCACCTGTGATTTGTTTGCTTGTAATCAGTGTGTGTATAAAAGGTCAGTGAGTTTCTGGGCTCCTGACAGACCCTTGCATTTTTCAATCCAATGCTGCACTGACGTTTCTGTATTCTGAGTCATGGGAAAAGCTAAATAATTGTCAAAGGATCTGCGGAAAAAGGTAATTGAACTGTATAAAATAGGAAAGGGATATACAAAAAAAAAAAAAAAGAGAATGCCAATTAGCAGTGTTTAAACTCTAATTAAGAAGTGGAAAATGAGAGGTCAGGTAGACCAACAAAAATTTTAGGCACAATTGCCAGAAAAATTTATTAGGATGCAAAAGAAAAACACAAATAACTACAGCTGAAATACAGGACTCTGTGGTGTGGCTGTTTCAAGATGCACAATAAAGAGGCACTTTAAAAAAAATGGGCTGCATGGCCGAGAAAGCCATTACTACGCAAATGCCACAAAGCATCCTGCTTAAAATATAACCAACAGCACAGAAACAAGCCTCAAAACTTTTGGAACAAAATCATTTGGAGTGATGAGACTAAAATTTTACTTTTTGGCCACAACCATAAACGTTACATTTGGAGAGGAGTCAACAAGGCCTGTGATGAAAGGTACACCATTTCTACTGTGACACATGGAGGTGGATCGCTTATGTTTTGGGGATGTGTGAACTACAAAGGCACAGAAAACTGTACCCAGTCAAAATTGGTGGAAAGATTAATGCAGCATGTTATCAGAAACTAATGGAAGAAAATTTGCACTCATCAGCCTGGTGGCTGCGAATGGGACCTACTTGGACGTTCCAACATAACATCAATCCAAAGCACAAGGTTATTGGCTACAGCAGCATAAAGTAAAGGTTCTGGACTGGCCTCAGTCTCCTGACCTCAATATTATATTAATATATATCATTGAGCCACTCTGGGGAGATCTCAAACGTGCAGTTCATGCAAGACAGCCCAAGAATTTACAGGAACTGGAGGCTTTTTGCCAAGTAGAATAGGGTATGTAAACTTTTGATCAGGGTCATTTGGGTAGTTTCTATTGTCATTATGATTTTAAAAGGAGTAAACACAGTTATCTGACAATTAATGGCTTCACCTAACCACTAACTTAAACGTTATCATTCATATTCTCTGAAAAATGGCCAAAAAATGAGCCCAACTGTACCTCCAACCATTGATGCTGTACATTTTTTGCCAGTCGATTGATGAAAGTAATATATTCCTTGATGTTGTCTGTTGGGGGAGCAGTATGACTTGTTAGAGAAAGCAACAGGCTGGGCAAACTGGTCAGGAAGTGTGTCTCTATGATTTGTGGGAGAGTCGACTCAGTAGGGGCCTCTGTGAAGAAAAGGATGAGTATGAAGCAGGCCAGCCTCAACAAAAGCAGACATCCTTTACTTGAGACTCTGGCAGCTCAGAGAAGCAGCCGCAGTAACAGGCTCCTCTCCCTGTGCTGTCAACCGGAGAGGTTCAAGAGCTCGTTCATGTTAATGTGTGTGCACTTTATTACTATTGCTAGTAACTTTTAACTAAACTTATGGCGCATTGCATGTATTTGTTTATTGTGTTTTTATGGATGAGTTGGCAGTGTGCTGCTAAAATGTGCTGCTGAATTTTAATGGATGGATGGATCTATCTTATCTATCTAACTTTAATTACAACACCGACTTTTTAAATATGTCAATGTATGTCTGCGGTGGCCATCTGGTTCTCCTGCGCTTGAGCTCCCACTGTGAAATATGTGCTGAACATGTTATACCCGCTGAAACACACTGCCTTAATTTAAACGACTGCGACACTTTTCCCCTTAAGCTGCGCTTTACTTTGAGATTTTGTTTGTAACTTCAAGAATGCCTCACGAATCATTTCACATTAATAAGTGATGACTCCATTAATTGCCAGACGTATAATTACACCAAATGTATTATTCCCACCTCCATACTCATTTAGCACAGCCTTCCAAATCCACAATTATTTCCTCTCCTTTAAAATAAAATTTTTCATCTTGTATGAATATTTTAGCTGTTTTCCAATTGTATATGCCTTTCTCATTTAAAAATAAATTAAATGTTTTTTTCTGTTTCCACCTGGGGTTTTCCACATCATGATGCCCATGCATTAATTATTGGCACCATGTCAATCTGACTCAGTCGTCTCACCCAGTAAATGCTCTGGATTCATTCTGTGCAACTCAAATTCAAACAAGGACACAGCAGCTCCAACCCACAGCCCATGCTTTTAAACAAAAAGGTGTTTTTTAACCTCCTATGTCTCCTCCTCTGCAGCGGAAAGTCCCTCCCCATGGCTCCAGCCACTTGCTCTCTCCTCACCGCCCCCTTCCCGTCTGTTAATTGAATGAGCTGTCGCAGTTGTGCGGATGATTAAACTCCAGTCCGGAGTGGCTCTGTGACAACTGAGCCCCCCCCCCAAGAAGAGATAAGCAGAAGTGTGAACAGCCTTTTTTTTACAATATTATGTCTATAATTTTCCCATAAATGTAGTTGTTGATGTAGATGTAGTAGTTGTTGTTTACTTAAAACATTATGTGAAAATTTTCTGTAATGTAATAGCTTTGATTGTAAAACAAAGGCTTACCATAAATGTATAACAAAAATAATAAATTCATGAAATAGGATCATTATTATATATTTTTGTCACAGAACTTCAGGGACTGATTTTTCTCAAGTCCTGTTTTTGCTTAAAAGGTAACTTTTTTTGCTGATTATGTGTATACAGTAAATAGGACTTTATTAATACAGTTTACAGTACAAAATCCTAAAAACTCATTAATTCCACAAATATGGTGTAAAAATGCATAAGTACTGCCCTTGTTAGGTTGAAAAATGCAGAATTTACATCCCGGTCAGCGTGACGTCCCCTAAACTACTCTGTCTGTCAGAACAGAACTACATCACAGCAGCGTCCGAACACGCTCACACAGAGACACTACAGATGAAACATCATGAAGAGCAGTGTTTAGAGACAGACTCACTCAGCTTTAGAGCAAAGACTCATACTGCTGCTGGCTCCTGTTTGTCTGTTTTTCTGCTCTGTTCAGGTTGTAAAAAGTTTAGAAGAACAATGTAGCTTATGATGTGTTCATGTGCTTTTGGACGGTGCAGTTGTGTTCATGTGCTTTTAACTCCTAAATTCGGTGTGTTTACAGAGTAAACCATTTGGGTATATTATCATTTAACTCTTCAAATGAGTCCAGATTAATGTTTGTTTCTTTTTTCTTTATAACAAAGTCTTACTGCCGTTACAAGGACAAGTGAACGCACCAGAGCGCTGCAGACGCAGCACGCCGCTGTTTTCTGTCTATCATTGTCTAGCATTGGATCTAATTGCTGGCTCATTATTTCTAATCTACATCAAAATTAAATAAAATTTTTCACAGTTCATCAGTCTATGCTTTGTACATTAGCCTAAATTTGCCACAATGCCAAAATTACTCACCACTAGGGTTGGGTATCAAAAATTTATTCCAATTTCGGAATCGGATACTTAATATTAAGAATCGAATACTTCTTATGAAATTAAAATATCAATTCCTAATATCAATTCCTGTGCGCGCTTTATTTATTTATTTTTTACCTGGCAGTTTGCCATGACCTTCCGCAGGACCTCCCACAGTAAGCTAAACATCAGTCTACAAGATGGGTTATGGGAAGTGTGGGCTGCATTTTGTGACGAGTCAGACTGAAGACAAAGCTAAGTGCAATTACTGTAACAAACAAATACTGTATGTTACATGCAAGGAGTCACGAGCAACATGGCGAAGCATCTGCGGCTGGTTCACCGTGATGTTAACAGAATGCACTGTTTTTGAGTCCCTGCTCAGTGCTCACCCCGAGTGGCGAGAGCTCTTCAGCCCACAGTGTACATTTTAGGACATCCTCAGCCACAGAGAAAGGGGACTTGGCCTCAGACTAAACGGCATCAGGCTCAGACAACATGGAAAGCTATTGAACGGCTCTTCTTGGCGGGAACCAAGTCGCAGTTGCAAGACATTTTTGGGATGAGACTGAGCTGAAGAATGGAAAAGTGTCAACAGATAAACCAGCTCCCTCCAGAACAGTTGAAAAGGGGGAGAAAGAAGCAAAGATGCAAAGATACTTGTGTCACTTTTCCAGGACTTTTCAAATTTTCTTAGTGGGTGGAGTTAAGCTCTGACCAGTGTTTGAGTTACTGTTTAATGCAAACTAGACAGTTAATGTAATGCTTTTTATTCACACAGCGCAAGCTTTAGGTCATTATCTATAACTGAAAACAACTGTTGCCAAAAAATATATATTTACTTTTCTTGGAATATTACTATCACAAGAACAAGACATGCTTTGTTTGAGACATAACTGCCCATCACATGTGTCTTCTATCCCTCTCTTTTTTTTTAAAAGACAGCTTTTCTAATTTAAATGAGTGGCACCCAGAGGTCACACTTACCTCCAAGCACGCTTTAATATGGGATGCTGGTGCACCAACACTTTCCTTTGAACTGAAAAGAGAAATGTATCAGACATATGGGCCAGAAGGATTTAAGGAATCTTCAAAGTCAATGTAGAATAATAATAATTTGCCATTTAGAAATTAAATAAAATGCAAATATGACAAGCAGAAGAACAGGGGGAGTGCTGCATAAGTCTGTCTGCATCATCACAGGTGTACGTGATGAAGGAGGGAGGGGGGCTATTACAATTGAGCAAAATTCACAAGACAGAGTATTCCAAAGGCACAGTTTTGTTTAAATTATTTTAAATGGAAAGCTTTAATGTTAGGTGCCTAAAGATATAATGTATACATGTTAATAACTTTATTTGAATAAGTAAGAATTAAATAAATAAATAAAGACAGGCAGGTCCCCAGGGGCACCAACAAGTAGGGTTAACGCTACTGGTCTGGACACAAAGCCTAAGCCAAAATACAAAACAATCCATGCTCATTAATAAGTATTCAAACAGAAAAAAAAGAAAAATTGAATTAAAACCATCTTAAACAGTATTAGTGACAACAATACGGTTTTTCAATGGGATAAGCTCACTGTCAAAGTTTTACAACGCTGCTAAAGTAGTCTATAATCTAATTTTATATCGAACACGGTGAGTAATGATGAAACTGTGTGAAAACTGCGTCACTGTTTATTTTATATCGTGATAACCAAAGTTCGTAAAGTTGCCGTCATTGACTAAAGGGTTATACCTCTCCTCCTCGTGACTGGGCGTAGGTGATCACGTTCCAGTAATGGCGTAACCAGGCAACGCTGCGGGACTGTTATATAGGAGCGCGTGCGGGGCTGTCCGGGCAGGAGGCGTACAAGAAGAAGCAGCTGCGCGAGGAGGTGTTCAGAAGACAGTGGCGGGAGACCGACGCACGCGCTATGGACTACTGTTGATTCGAGAAGGCGACCAGTGCAGTACACATCAGCAGCTCGACTCCAACACCTTACCAGCGTGACTTTTTTTCTTTTGGAAGTAATTTCGCTCTGATCATTTTACTTTTTTAAGTGTTTAATATATAAATCAGTCAGTTGCAGAGAAAAACAGTTGAGTTAAAAGATGAAATTGTTGCTTTTGCCACTTTTAATGGCCATTTTTGCCATAAGTCAAGTTTTTTGCGAGGAAAGCAACCCCAGAGAAGACGCTGACTACTGGACGAGCACTAATCAAATTCAGGTATAGTCTATTTTATCTTGACTGACAACATAATAATGCATACATGATTAAGATTCTAGTTCAAAAGCAAGTTTATTTTTAGGATAAATTGTTCCATTTGGCTACATTGTAAGTTATAAGTAGCAAATGTAAAGGATGTGTAGGCAATTTTGTCTTGCAATAAGGACTGACTGATAAACTGATAAGCTTATGCATATTTTTAGTGCATGTTATTTATTGCTACAGAAAACCATTTTATCCTCTGCTGATGCTTGATGAAAAGCCCTTATTTAATCAAATAAAGAACTGATACTGTAATTGACATTCATTGATTCTTTCATTCATTTTTTACTCTTTCATTCAAATGCTGTGAAAGGAGTTAGGACACAGCATAATATTTGCATTGGCAAAGATTAATGTTAATATTTTAAGTTATTCCGAATGATTTTTGTTCCTAAAATAGCTCCAAATTAAAATTATGCTTGTTTTCAAACATATGACTATAGGTTATTTAAGTAACTTTCATATAATTGTAATATATTAAAATTACATGTGAAATTTATTATATTCAAATCCCATTTCTTGTCAAAATTAGAATAGTGCTAAGTGATGTGTTAGACTTATTTTATGTAAAGTGTTTTATGTTCAGTCAGCAACTCTTTTAGGTAAGAAAACACAAAGATCATGTTCATTTTCTAAATTAAAAAGAATTATTGTGCCTAGTGATAGTTTATTTTATGCAGAAGGATGTTTGTTGCTAAAGAGTTATGTATAAAAAAAATACTTTTTAAAATGTTCTTTAATGACCTATGTTGATAAAAAAAAAATCAAGTCTAAATTGGATTTTCTAAACTAATGGTAACAAGTTTTTCAAAATGTAATTACGCTAGTTATTCAAAGGGATTGGTAATATATTTGATTAATTGGATACTTTAAAAAAAAAAACATTTTTAGAAGGGTCTTTTTTCCCACTTTTTAAAACTTTCTTTAATGATCAATGTTAATATTAAAGATTCAAGTCCAGATTTTTACATAGAATTACGCACAATGTTTTTGCTAATGCAATGTAATTGTGTGATTTCTCAAAGGAAAAAAATAAAAGACTTTTTTTTTATTTCAAATGTATTTAATTTTCTAGTGAAATTTGATTTTTCTAAATCTTCTTAAATATGTCATTGTGATTCCTTTTTTATGACACTTTAAGCCTAAATGTAATCTTTTCACCTTCATTTACATATAATTCTTCTGTTTCAAGTCCTGCCTAGTAGAAATAACGTCATGGTTCTCCGAAAAGGCTTACCCAACAATAATTGAATCATCCCTTAAGTGCACAAGCTTGAGGTCCAGACCATCTCCATTGACATGAAGCGCACGTCCTGTGTTTGACTTTGCGAGCTGGAAACATTCCAAGCTTCTCTGCTAATGGTCTAAACTTATCGGCTGGGGCCATTCTGCAGATGAACATACCATAAATCTTTGTAGTAGCGCAGTCCAACAGACGCTTCCCCTCCCCCGCACACTGTAGAAATACTGTATATCTCCATGTAAATTTGATGACACTTTGGCCAAGTGCTAGAGGGTGGGGCTAGGTGTGGTTATGTATTATTATGTATTTCAAAATGATGCCGTGTATTTAATGGTTATTGTACATCAATCTTCTTATTAGGACGACTGGATTTCTAACCCCAACCCCTTCAGAGAAATCCTCATGAGGATGACCAGAAAGCCACGGCCGCATCAGTTCATCGGGCTGATGGGGAAACGCTCTATGGGTACCATAACCTGCTCCAATCCTCCTTCTTTCTATTTGTGGTTGTGTTGCATTAACTTTGCCCTTTTCTCTCTTCCAGCAAACGCACAGATCACCCACAAAAGTAAGCACACACAACCTGACAGACGAAATTGCACGTTTGTCCACTTCGGTTTGTTCCTGAAAAGGCTGCAGTCGTGACATAGAAGTAGAGGGGCGGGGACAGTAGTAGAAGTTATGGAGGATGAGTCACTGTAATAATTTATCAGAAGGGCTGTTCTCCTATGCGCATCTGCATACGTGACCTCATGCCCTATTCCTGGTGTGGTTTGACTTGACGTACTTCACGTTTTTTTTGTATCGTGACGTCATGAGTAACATCCCCAGCATGGCTGTGAATATGACTTTTGAGTAAACTAAGGTCAAATGTGGCCCTCAAACACACGCAGTCATTGAACCATTTTCACATTTAGAGATTCACTTAGCTTCAACAATATTTCAATAATAGAGCATTATATAGACATGCAAAAGTATTGTACTTACCTATTCTTGTGTCATTTTGACACTTTGGGATTTTTGCTTAAATTATTACATTAATATGGTAAAAGTACTGGAAAAGCCTCTAAATATTGGTAATCCAAATCTCATTTTTCTATTTTTCAACAATAATTGTTTTTCAGACAAAACTATATACTTGACAGAACCAATTTGTAGATGTATGTACTGTATATGTAGACCGAGAACATATAAAAACAATTACAGAACCCAAAATTAATAGAAAAACACAATTATTGTATTCATTTATGAACTTTTTGTTTGTTAGTAGCAATTGTAGCAGAAAGTTGATTTAGAATTGCACTTCAAAGTCAGCTTGAGATGCTGCTCAAATTTAGTGAGGCTAGTGCGATGTCTTTCCATAATACTTCGAAAAATCATGTCAGAATTCACCCACGTTTTTATTCAGGGAGACAAATGTTTATTTTTATGACAGCGGTTTAAAAAGGAGTGGGCAGAGTTTAATTAATTGACAGTAACTAAAGATTTATGTTCTTCTTTTTATTGTCTTTGAAGACAGCCAGAGTCATTTGTCTGTGCGGGAGGTGGCTTAGTGTGGCAGAGAGGAAAGAGATAAAGAGCGCTGAATATAAAAAGGAATGAGGAGGATGGGATTTCCCCCCCTTCCTCTGTCACTTTTTTTCCCTGTGTCTTAAATTAGTCACCCACTCCTTGATGCAACACAGCGGCATAAGTATGAATCTCATTTCTAGCTCTTACGCAGCCATGACTATAAGTCACTCATCATTAGGGACTGAGAGTACTGGGGATCAATGCCCCAAGGACATCTAGGAGTGAAATTGGATTGTTTACGCTTGTGGAGGGTAGAAAAAGCAGCCGATTTTACTCTGCATTTGGAACCAACAATGTCTTTCCCCTGGTAATAACAAAGACAAAGCTTCCCACATTCCCACAGATTCAGCATTGACTTTAATCAGTCTAATGCAAATATAAATATTGACGTGCCAAGTTATTTCTACGCTGTAACAGCCAATCTAACCCAATATACTCTCTTAGCCCATCTCACTGATCATATTAGGGTTAATTACAGTGATTGACAGTTTGTCTTGTTCCTCCACTGTCCTACACTTTTACACTAGACCATAAAGAATGAGCCTTTCAAAGATATGCTCTACTATTGCCAGAACTAAACTAGTGCATTAACAGTGGATCAGGTGGATGAATGTATTCATATTTTGGTAATATGTATAATATGCTCATTACATACCACTTTAAACTGCGTGGGTCACTTTATCCGTTTGCCACTTGAAAACCCAATATCTTTAAATCAAGTGCAAGTTAGTAGTGCAATAAATTTTTAATGGATTATAGTTAGTGGGCTGTTATAGATAAAATAACACTGTATTTAGTGTGACGAGCGGTTGTTTAGGGTTAAAATGACCACTGCACTTTCAGGTATATACGGTCAACATTTTCTGATTATTTATCCTCAAAATGATTTTTAACTGATGGCATGTGAATATGCCTAAAATAACAGTTTGTAGTGTTAGCTAACAGTTGTTTTAAGGTTAAAATGACCCCTCTGCTGTTCTCTGATAATTTTCCCAGAAAGCTCAGAAAAGACAGTATAATCAATAAAAAACTTTTTAGATTGGATTCTAATGTACATCCACTGTGGACTTAAATCAACAATCTTCATACATTATTTGTGGACACTTGACTTGTTTATCCACATGCCTTGGTTTCTCTGTAGTGAGTGCTGTTATGATGTGAATAGAGACCGATCTTGTTTTGTCTGTTGTATTATGTTTAGGAAAAATTATTTGAAAAAATGTATAATTTTAATGTTATTCAAAAAGCAATACAGCCCGGAATAGTGTACAGACCACAGACCTGTGCTGTGTTTGTAATATGTACAGTAATAATCTTACCTAATAAAAATGATAAAACATCAAACCACACAAAACATATTGTTTTAGAAAAAGTAATCATATGATAGATAGCAAAGGTTTTAATACAAAGTGACATAAAACTAAAATGGGTTAAAATGATTCCTTGCAGCTAAAGTGATAAACATAATTTTCCAAACATTTATTACAGAAAGTTCATAAAAAGGCTGAATAAACAATAAAAATGTTTAAAAAAAGTAGTTTTATTTAAACACAGAAAATGTAAAAGGAAAATGTGGTTAAAATGACCCCACAGCAGTTTTAGGTTTAACAATAAATCTTTTAACCGTTTATCCCAGAAAAAGAGAAAAAAAAAAAAACGTTATCAAGTGAGAAATATGGGGGTTTCATATTAACAAACTTACATATATTAAGGTAAAAAAGTCATAACTTTCTGATCATTTAAGTCATGATTTTAAAAGTGTAAGAAATGCAGTCTGAATAAAATAAAATAAAAACACCTCCTAGTGTTAATCTTTATAGTTATATAAGATAAGACTTAATGATGTTCGATGTTTCTCTTCCAGGGCATAAAATCAACTCCTTTGTCGGGCTAATGGGGAAACGTGGTGAAGAAGAGCCAGGTACTTAAAATAAAAAGATGAAAGTAATAATCCAAATGATAAATGTGATCTTCTAAAATACTGTTTATGTGCTTTTTCTGCAGATTCCTATGAGTGGAGCACAGCACAGACATATAACAAGCGCCGCTAAACCATCAAAAACACGTTTCTTAGCCATTGCTCATACAAGAGAGGGGTATTGGACCCATTTAGTTTTTTCTCCAACCTGTGTATAGCTGTTAGTCAAATAAAAAAAATATTCTGTTTACACATTGTAGTAATGTAGCTGTGCCAATTTTTGGTTTGTCCCAGCAGAAGGTTGGAAAGGAGACCAGGGTAAAGAAGATGACATTTATCATGTTTGTGGTTTTTGTGACTGTTTAAGACCATCTGCCATCTGCCACAAAGACGAAAAGTCGTTGTGGAGCGTCAAAGCAAGGCTATACCCTGAGGTATGCAGAAGATTGCACTGCCAAAATTACTGTCTAGTGCCTCATAACTCTTTTATTACAACAGACCGGTTCTCATTTTTAGCTTTTAAGTGAATTTATTAAAGCGCTGCCATTTTCCTCACGTGCACATAAAGTGTGACATGAAAAATATCTGTGTTCTAGTGGTTGGACAAATATTAAAATTATTTTCTTTACCTGTTCAACTTCAGCAATTGTGAGTTCATTCTAATGTGTGATATGTCTGAATGTGAAAAAAAAGTTTAGATGAGGGCGCCTTCTAGTGGGAGAACTTTGCAATCAAAACGAATCAATCGCACATTAAAAATTCATAAAAAATAAACAATTCAAACAACAGTAATTTAGCAGCAAACATATGTATTTTAGAAAAAATTAGTATTAAGTAGACTCAGCCAAAAATAAAATAAACAAGAAATGAATGTTACAATGTTGTGACAGTCATCTTAAAAATATTTTGACAAACTGTAGTTTACAATATTGCATTAACCTTGTGCAGCACATACATAGATGGTCATTGTTTTCATAGCATAACTAAGCAAAGCCCTATTCACCAGTGAAAAGAGGCAGAGGTGGCATTTCTATGTGCTCATATATGACTCAGAACCACTGAGAAACTGCTAAGATATTCTTCACACTGACTGCAACTCATCAAGCTGAGGCAGACTTTAGGACACTTTTTGGTGTTATTTTGTTTTGTTGTAAGGATTCAAAATTGAAGCATGCAGTGTCCACATACTGTATACATAAAAATGTTTTTTTTTCTCATAGCAGCATAGCCAAGATTAACCAAACAGACAGCAGCTTAATCTATGGACCTGGTTATGTTTTATGAGGTTAAAATGTAAGCATTTATGACTTATGTGCCTATAAAGAATAAAAACATAACATAAAATTGTATAAAATAAATGGTGTAAAAACACCCATATCAGGTACCCTGGCCAGTTACCCTAACTAAGACAGATTGATTTCCAGAGGGGTGATACCAAGGAATGCAGAATGAACTGCCTATGGACACAATTGGACTTACACCAATTTAGACTTACAACCAATCAGAAAAGTAAAGCTGTGAAGGGAAGGGATCCCTTGGCTAGGCTAGATATATGATTTATATGTGATCCTAGGGTTAAAAAGTAGAGCTAACATTTTAAGTCTATGTTAAAAATATTACATTCACCAACATCAATTATAAAAATAAATAAAAAAGTTTTCAAGCCAGTCATTTTGGGTGGATACACATTAGCTAAATACAGCTCTGGAAAAAAATAAGAGACCACTGCAAAATTATTAGTTTCTCTGGTTTTACTAATTATAGGCATGCGTCTAGGTAAAATTAAACATTTTTGTTTTATTCTATAAACTACTGACAAAATTTTTCCCAAATTCCAAATAAAAATATTGTAATTTAGTGCATTAATTTGCCGAAAGCAACAACGGGTCAAAACAACAAAAAAGATGTTCTCATATTTGGAATAATAGAAAAAAAATAGTTCATATTCATTTTTAAACAACACAATACTAATGTTTTACCTTCGGAAGAGTTCAGAAATCAATATTTGGTGGAATAACCCGGATTTTGAATCACAGCTTTCATGCGTTTTGGCACGCTCTTCACCAGTGGTCTCAGAGCTGTCTTCAAACAAGGTGACAGGTACCACTGGTGGTGCTCTGGGAGTCTGAGATTTATTTTTAAAACAGAAACAAAAGAAAATAATTAAGAAAGAAGTTCTATTATGTTGGGACCATAATTGTAAACATACATTTATGCAAAACAGTTGGAAACACTAGACTCTTTCAGTCAAGTTTTTTTCCCAGTAAAACGGTAAATAATTATGTAAACAAAAGCATTGAGGAATCAAATTGACCCATGTTTAAATGACTGTATAGAGGAGAGTGGGGTAAGATCAGCCAGAGGGTAATGAAAGTTGTCAAGCTACAGTATAAAACCCTGAAAATACTGCAGTTTAGCTGATAAGTAAGCTAGGTGTTTCATCCATGCAGCTATTGGTCCAACCTACCCACCATAAGGAATTGAATAAAAAAAATAATATTTTAGATTTTGTAAAATAACTGTTGATAGTAACCCTCATTAAAACCAAGGAGTACTGCATGGCTGCAAGTGGGCAGAGATAATGACTTTCATGGTTTCAACTGTTTCCATATCTTTGAATTTAAAATCATTAAAAATTCACAACAATACCAAGAATCTAGACCAGGGAAACTTATTTCCCTTGGCAAGCAAATATTTCCATAGGTATTGCTTGTATCCTTAATTATGTTACGATGTTTTCAATCAGCCTCACAAGAAGACCATTTATCCCCTACATGTTGTTAACTAGGACTACACTTACAGTAACAGTAACATAACACAAAAGAGTGGGAGGTACTCGAATCATAGAAAATCACAGAAGAAAAGAAAATATGAAGAAAATAGAAACAAAGCTAGCTGGTTATGAGAGTGGTTACTTAAAAACCTCTCAGGCAGGTTTAGGTGTTTGCTGTCAGACGGTGAGGAGGTTTGTCAGACTGCATTGCTCACTAAACACCCACACCCTGCCATCTCACACAGGAGACCATCTGGGAGCAGCACAAACTGAGCAGGTGTCCTCGCAGTGTTTGACATATTCGTGACCGAAAGGCACCCAATAATCAGTCGGTTGAGGTGAGGAAAAAAGAGCACTGAAAGATTCTGAAGGTTATGAATCAAGAACATTCCTTAGCATTTTCTAAATCTTTTCAGGTTTGTTAATTCAAATGTAAGCTTTAAAATGTTCTATTGGCCAAGGACATAGATCTAGTAGACTTGTTTAAGGTCAATATTTATGCATTCTTCTTTATGACTAGTACCATAACATAATGGCTTCTTTGATCATATATTTTCCCCTTGTGCCTTTATCTATGGTGGACTTGGTCATGAATATAACTTTTAATAACCCTTATGGTAGACTAACGCTACATCCATACTAACACACAGAGCAGGTTTGTCCACTATAATTTTTTTGTGTTTTTAAAAGGGATTGTCCAGTATTTGGTAAAGGTTTTTATTAGGCATTAGGAAATTATTCCCTTGAATAGCACAGCCCCAGTTTGGAGAGGCAAACAGGAGCAGTGACACAGGTAAACTACATCGATTACATGGATCTTTAAAATCATGTATTATTTTTACCCCGGAATTTCTGATTCTCCTCTCACACAAAAATGATGATGAATACCTGGAATACATTAAAGTCACCTGCAGTCATGGGCGTACACAGGGATATTAGACTCTGAGTGTCAAGGCGATGGAGAAAAATGACAAAAACAAAAAACAACAAATGGCAAATATAGATTAAGAAAAAGGTCAGTGACAAGTCTACTCCAAATTCACAAACATATACATGTATAAAGGCAATAATATTTCATTTGTGTAGTCATATGCATTAAATTGTAGTCTTTATTAAGGCTTTGGTCTTACTCCTGTCTGCTTCTCCAAACAGGGAGTATGGTGACAAAGATCTCCAGTAGGGAATAAATATATATTTCAACAAACAACTAACCTTTCCTAACATGTAGAAGAGCAGCAAAAGTTGAAATAAAATTACATATTAAAGATAAGTGAATGAACGTTATGTTTTGTTGGTTGGTCAGGGCCAAACAAAGGAGTTCCTTGACAGAATTACTCAAAATAGCAAAAATAAAAGAAAAAATAAAATTATTGCACCTTCACTTTTAGAAATTCCATCGGCAGCTGTACCTATGATACAGCACTGCTTACAGAAGGTTTAAGAGAATATTTTATAACTTATTAATAATAAGAAAGAAATAAAAATAATAAGGGTTTTCTGAGACGGGCGCGGGGCCAGGTTCACTCGTCTTTGTCCGGTTTGTAGATGCTGAGGGTCCGGGCCGAGGGGTCGGTAGCATTGATCCAGCGGGGCATCCAGAAATGGGAGAGCCACTGAGCGCGGCCAGGGTACTGCTTCTCAAAGACCTCCCTGTAGTAGTAGGCCTCTTTGGAGAGAGGAGGGTTGTGAGGGTAAGTCACGTGAGCCCGCTTCATCTGCTCATCATTTACCTGAGGAGATGACCAGGTGGATGAGCACAAATAGACAAGTGCAAAATAGCATTCAAAGACAACCATGTGGTTCATGACAGTGTTGTGGGCTGCCTTTCCAAAACGTTTTTCTACTTTATTAGGCACCAAATCAGATTATGTCAAGTGTTCTAATCGTCTTTTCAAACATATACACCATTGGGCAAACACAATAAGAGCTTCAGTTACTTCTGCAAGGACAAAACCTTTACCACTTTAGAAACAGTAAAATGTGATCAAATGCAAGATGACATAGGAAATAGTGTTCTTGAAAGGTTTTTTTCTTTTCTTAGAAAATACTATAATAGAGTCAACCTACTGTCTGCTGTCATTAAAGGCAAAAAGGCCTAAATTAAAAAAAAGAGCCCGCCAACTACATGTCCCTGCAGTTTGTGGTATGGAATTGCAATCTGCACTTTTGCCACCAGATGTCAGCAAAAAAGCACAAACCAGGCAATTCCTTTTTTGCTTCATATGGCATGTCAAGTTTACTTTTATTTTGATACTTTCTTACAGCATTATTATTAATTATATAATAATAAGTATTATTATTATTATTATTATTATTATTGTTATTATTAATTTTATTACTATTATTATTATTGGATCAAGTCAAGTTTGACAATTTTTATCTGTTTTAAAGTCGAAGACAAATTCAGGTTCCAGTCAAAAGTTATGCTAAATTCTCTTCCCATCTCTTCCCATTTTTCTAAGAGCCTGTGTCGATTCGAAGGGCAGCAGTTGTTCCATGTGCATAGACCTCCAGTTTCAAAGAGTTGCACATTCTGTCTCCTGGTACAGGTGCACAGCGCTGAAGGCAATGTGATAATCATAATTATCTAACTGTATACAGTTTTACTCATAAAATTACATACACTCGGCAGAATTTGTGCCTGGCCATTTTCAGACAATATGAATTGAAATGAAAAAAACTTTAATGAAAAAATAAAAACAAAAACCTTTTTTTCACTTGTAGTTAATGGTTGGGTGAAGCCATTTATTGTCAAACAATTGTGTTTAAATCATAATGACAACAGAAACTACCCAAATAACCCTGATCAAAATGGTGATTCTGGCCTGATAACATGCACACAAGCTGACACAAACAGGTTTTAATGGCTACTAAAACACCTCACGTGTGACCTGTTTGCTTGTAATCAGTGTGTATATAAAAGATCAGTGAGTTTATGGGTTCCTGATAAACCCTTGCATTATCAGGTGCTGCACTGAGTATTCTGAGTCATGGGGAAAGCAAAAGAATTGTCAAAGGATCTGCGGGAAAAGGTAATTGAACTGTATAAAACAGGAAAGGAAAGATATCCAAGGAAATAAGAATGCCAATCAGCAGTGTTCCAACATATAGTTCAACCACTGCTGGGAAAACTGCTAGGAAAATTGTTCGGGATGCAAAAAAAAAAACCCTACAAATAACTTCAGCTGAAATACACGGCTCTATGAAATAAAGTGGTGTGGCTGTTTCAAGATTCACAATAAGGAGGCACTTCAAAAAGTGGGCTGCATGGTCGAGTTGCCAGAAGAAAGTCATTACTACACAATTACCACCAAAGCAAAATTATTTTACAATACGTCATATAGCACAGAAACAAGCCTCAAAACATTTGGAACAAAGTAATTTGGAGTGATGAGACCAAAATTTAACTTTTTGGCCACAACCATAAATGTTATTTGGAAAGGAGTCAACAAGGCCTATGATGAAAGGTACACCAATTTCTACTGTGAAACATGGAGTTGGATCGCTGGTGTTTTGGGAATGTGTGAGCTACAAAGGCACAGGAAAAGAGGAATGCAGCATGCTATCAGAAAATACTGGAAAACAGCGCCACTGCACTCATCAGCCCAGAAGCTGCCCATGGGACAACATGACAACCATCCAAAGCCAAGTCGACCTGTTATTGTCTACAGCAGCATAAAGTGAAGGTTCTGGACTGGCCTCAGTCTCCTGACCTCAATATCATTGAGCCACTCTGGGGAGATCTCAAACGTGCAGCTCATGCACGACAGCACAAGAATTTACAGGAACTGGAGGCTTTTTGTCAAGAAGAATAGGCAACTTTACCATCTGAGAAAATAAAGAGCCTCATCCACAACTACCACAAAAGACTTCAAGCTGTCATTGACGTTAAAGGTGGCAATACAAAGTATTAAGAATGAAGTTTGTAAACTTTTGATCAGGGTCATTTTAGGTAGTTTCTGTTGTCATTATGATTTAAAAATAGCAAACACAATTGTTTGACAATAAATGGCCAACCACTAACTATGAGTGAAAAAAAACTGCCCATGTCCATTCTCATGAACATTTGCCAAATTATGTTCTTGTTTGGGATTATTTTATGGAGTTCATTTATGGATTTCAACTGCAACACCCCATTTATATTTTTTTCCCCGTCCAACCTTAGGGTTGTGTTTTTGAAAATGTTTTCCGAACTCGTACCATGGACTCAAGATGATCCTGCAGGCACGTGTACCAGGATTTCTTGTGGGACGTAATGCCGTCGCTGAAGGCCTCCTTACGTCTCCACAGGATCTCGTCGGGAATCAGGTTGAGGCCTTTGAAGGACTCCCTGAGTAGGTGCTTCTCCACTCCGTGCTGTTTACAGGAGAACAACTTGCATTAATAGCCTCCGTGGATAACATTTCACTTAAAGAAGTGACAGGTGTGTAAATCCACCCACCCTTGGGATCCTCATGTCCTCGGGCAGTGACAGGTAATATGCTGTGAATCTGTGGTCCAGGAAAGGCACTCGTAGCTCCAAACTGGAAAAATATATATGTCTTATATTAAAACCAGAAACTCAATAGAGCTTTAGACAGCTTTTATAGTTTATTGAGGCGTATGCTAATGTGTTAACTGTCAGAAATGCTGGCCCCTCTGAGAAGTCTCTCACCGACATTCAAGGTAACATTTTGTTCATCTGGTAAATGGCATTTTATTTAATCACCTAATAGCGTATTGTAATAGGAATCATCTCTGAAAAAACAACCATACAACGTCATCTAGGCTTTAGTCTTTAAGCTATGGTCACTCCCATTGGTCTACGCTAAGATAAGTAACAGAAGTGCAGATAAAACAGAGAAAGTGGATATTCAGTGCTGTAACATTTCCCCACGGGGATACTAAAGAGCTTACCCTTAACATCCACTCGTCAAAGCAGGAGCTAAATCAATATTAGAGAATGAACCAAGACTGAATCAAGAATAAACTAGGATCAAATGTAGGAATGAGGCAGGTCTAAACAAGAAATTTTTTATTTAGACTCACCACAGTTTGCTTTATAGCTGTATATTAGAGCAAGTTATTCCATGCAATACAGATATTGGAATATCAATAATATATTAATCATGATATTATTGCAATAACAATACATTTGAGACATATTCTGCAGCTAGAGTCTGAAGCTAAACTCCAGTCACACATGATTATACAACATACCTGGCATTATCCTACAATGTACTCTGTATAGGGCAGATTCCAAATGTATTCTACAGATGTCATCAAACATTTGTGCCAGTTTGGCTGTGGTTCTATAGAAACTACAAAGGCCCTTGGTGAAGAGAAGTTTGTGAGGTGTGACGATAGCACCCTCTGCTGTTCGAGTGGGAAGAGTGTAGGTTGTGGAGCACATTGAGAGTGTTACCCATGAGCAGCAGTGGTGCGGTCAGCTCGGAGGGCATCGAATAAGTAGAGCTCCTTCAGGAGTCGCACGCTGTCCTCTGCTCCTGCCCTGGGAGTAGGAGCCTGGGGGACAGAAAGCCATCTGTCATTATATCAACATAACAACCAATAACAACATTTACTATGGACAAAACTATGAAAATGTGATTTGCAAACTTTTCTCACAAAGTACCAACTCAAAAAGAGAGTAAGCCTGGGGTTCATCCAGAACTAACAATTAACTGTAGGTTAAGAAAATGGTCTGTAGCTAACGCCCTTTTGTTCATTGAAAAGGTATTGTGATCTGTTTAACTCCTGTACTTTGTACAGTGTACACTGGACTTGCAAAGACCCGAGCCAGAGTTGAATATAACTCTGTTTAATCAAATCAAATAAAAAAAATTTGGACCAGGATTTGGGCTTTGAAAACAGCCATGCAAAGAATAAATTACAAGCCTCAGATATGTGTTTTTTTTTATGTTTATCTGTTTTTGCAAATTAACTCTTCATATTGTTCAAAGACTTGTGCTTCCACTTCAAAGATTATTCAAATAAAATCTGCCAGATTTTATGCACATCATTTTACATATCCTGGCAGAATTTGTGAATTTTGGGCCATTTCAGAACCTTCACTTTATGCTGCCACATGCTTTATGTGCTTTGGCTCAAATTTTCTTCCAGTATTTTCTGATAACATGCTCCAATTATCTTTTCCTGTGCCTTTGAAGCTCACACATCTCCAAAACATCAGCGATCCACCTCCATGTTTAACAGCAGGAATGGTGTACCTTTCATCTTAGGCCTTGTTGACTGCTCTCTCAAAATGTACTGTTTATGGTTGTGGCCAGAAAGTTCAATTTTGGTCTCATCACTCCAAATTACTTTGTTCCAGAAGTTTTGAGGCTTGTCTCTGGGCTGTTGGTTGTATTGTAAGCAAGATGCTTTGTGGCATTTGCGTAGTAATGGCTTTCTTCTGGCAACTTGACCATGCAGCCCTTTTTTCTTTAAGTGCCTCCTTATTGTGCATCTTGAAACAGCCACACCACTTTTCATAGAGTCTTGTATTTCAGCTGAAGTTATTTGTGGATTTTTATTTACATCCTGAACAATTTTCCTGGCAGTTGTGGCTGAAATTTTTGTCTACCTGACCTTTTCATTTACAACTTCTTAATTAGAGTTTGAACACTGCTGACTGGCATTCTAAATTTGTTGGATATCTTTTTATATAATTTTCCTGTTTATACAGTTTAATGATCTTTTCCCGCATATCCTTTGATCATTTTTTTGCTTTTCCCATGACTCAGAATACAAAAATACAGAAATGTTAGTGCAGCACTGGATAAAAGATGCAAGGGTCTGTAAGGAGCCCAGAAACTCACTGACCTTTTATACACTCACTGATTACAAGCAAACAGATCTCAGGTGAGGATGGTTACCTTTAGTAGCTACTCAAGCCTGTTTGTGTCAACTTGTGTGCATGTAATCAGGCCAAAATCATAAACCTTTGATCAGTGTCATTTGGGTTGTTTCTGTTGTCATTATGATTTAAAAATACTAAACAGTTGGTTGACAATAAATGGCTTCACCCAACCACTAACTATAAGTGAAAAAAAGATTTTTGTGTATTCTCTGGAAAATGGCCAAACAATCACAAATTTTGCTAGGGTATGTAAACTGTAGCTGTAAAACCCACCTATACAGACATACTGTATGTAAAAGCCAAGGTTTCATAGCATTCTTACTCAATCTGCTAATGATAAACAACCCAACAGCCAACATACTGGAGTAGAACTGAAGTGGATTTGCGTCTGTGTTATCTTTCACTTTAATGAATCACCATTTGGGAAATTGGAACGCAGAACTTGCCTTGTGGAAGTAGATGTACCCCTGCGTGAGTTCATCAGAGCCCTCTCCAGAGAAGATCACTACGCTGTCGGTCTTCTGCCGGATGTACTTTGACACCAAGTACATGCCTAGAAAAAAAAGATTAAAAAAAAAATCTGAAATCTTTTACATTTTAATACATTACTTTGAGCATAACAAGTGTACACAAGCAAATAAATATCAATGTGATTTTTCTTTTATTTTCGGCAGCATCCTGAGGTAAAAGTACATATTGCAATTACAGACCTTGCACTATTAGCAGGTTCAAAGCTCAAAATTCAATTAATTCTTTTCTGAAAAAATTTTGTCCTGAAAAAAACGGCAATGCTGCAGCACTACATAAACACACAAAGCACACAAATAAATAAAGTTAATAAACTAAAAACAATCTCATAATGTGCCAAAACAGAATTGGCAAATCTACAGTATATCCATACAAACATGCATAACCCTGACATATCCATATGCATTCACATTTACACCTATCCATTTAGACAGTGCAGACATCATCATTAGTCACACAATAACTTTAACCTTAAGAGCCTACTTTGTTTTCATCCACCACCAACCCCTCTTTATTGAGAGAGGGATGAGCGAACGTTTGAGCCGATTGTGTTTACATAGTGCGTCCATGTACCTCCTCCCTGAGTATATAAGTATAAACAAAACATAATATAGACATTACGTGAGATGTATTGGAGAGAAGTGAAGTTCAAGTCCGATGTCGTGTGGATTACTGTTAAAAGTGAAACTGTGCACATAGGAGCTCAGACCAGGGGGACATCAGTCTGTGGGGGAGCTGTCAGAGGATGCAGTGGGCGTGCTGTCACATGGCGGTCGTACATAAAGGACAGCATAGGCAAAATCTGCCAACAACAAGCAACAACCCTGCCTATAAAAGGTAAAGCCCACCAAAAAGAGGTCTTCTCTTTCAGAAACATTAAAAGTTATTTATAAAACCAAATTTTTTGCATGTGGTGCCAGGTGGAGAGCCAGGTGTTTAAATACAGGAGCCTGCTAAAACGGCCTATTCCTCATCCACATGTGGAGTTGGGGCCAGAGATAAAACTGTTTCCTGTGACTGTATGAGCAGATTAAAAAGGTGGTTAAATCCTGTTTTGGCAGCTCAGACTGTGTTAATATGCAGTTTGTGAGCATCTGTTCATGTTTTTAAAACTTTTGGTGAATTACAATTGTGTTATATTCATGACTTCTTCCATTTTGTTCAACAATATAATCTACTAAAAAATTTTACACAATGCACTCATAAAACCTCAATTTGGATTTAGAATGTTGTGAATGAAAAGACGAACAGAAAAAGAAAAGAAGAGTGGTTCTCTGTAGTGTGAACATAGTGATGGATAAGAGTCCTATCTTACTGGCCCCTGTTGACCTCTATCTGAATAAACTGAATTCCTGTGTGATTCAGAAAAGTCAGGGAGGAGGAAGAAGAATGCATCACACCCAGACAAATTTTCATCACATCAATGAGCACCCGGACTGAAATGAAAAGGGACGATAAGTCACACTCAGTGAAAGAATAGAATAAATCACACATTCTGAGATGTCTGTTACATCAATTTACCATCTCATTTTTAATCAACAATGTACTTTGGGTAATTTTATTTGGATAGTGTACAATGTACATTAAGATGAAGCAGAGATGCTTGTACCAGATTATAGTTTAACAGCTCAATTCCATGTGTAGCCCTATACTGTAAATATTTTTGATTGTAGGGGAAACTGGACCACCCGGAGGAAACATGCAATCTCCACACAGAAAGGCCCTGCCCTGAATGGGAATCAAACCCAGGACCTTCTTGCTGTGAGGCTGTAATTCTAGTGCTATTTCGATTTAGTAAACCTTAAAGATTGGTTTGGGGGAATTCAGACTACTCTAAATGTTTTCTATTCCATTTTCATTGCAACAGATTGAACTTTAATGTGCACTGACGTTACACAGAATGGTAATTGGTACGGGTATTGTATCTCAACATACTTACCAACAGAGGCTCGTATGGTGGTAATATCATACGTCTCCAGATGATAGATGACCTCCTCGACGGCCTGGATACCTTCTTCAGCCGAGAAACTGACCTCATGGTGTTCACTGCCAATGTAGGCAGCCACCTTAAATTAGACACAACAATTGACTGCTTGGACTTTGGCAGTATCTTTTTGGCTCTCACAGTATAAAAATTGAGAGTTAAGTGACCTTGCGAGCAGCTAAAATGTCCGGGCTGTCGTCTGATCCGATGGAAAATGTCTGGATTGGGTATTTCAGCTTCTCCTCTTTGGCCAGTTTCACCAGAGTGGCTGCCACCAGACTGGAGTCCAGACCACCTGAGTAACAAACAACCAAATCAGGAAAACCTTAGAGTATTCTGCCCTGTAGAGATTAAGCTTTATACAGCTACTGAATGCTCTTTACCTGACAGAAGACAGCCAATTCTCCGCTGAGACATGAGGCGTTTTCTCACAGCACTCTCAAACAGGACTCGAATGTTATTCTTCACAGTGTCTTCATCAAAACCTATAAAAGATGCATATTAGGACATTTTTTGTATTAATTAAAACTATACATGCCCAGTAAATATTTCTGTGGGTAAAGTGATACAATATTTAAAAATATAAAAATTCCTTTGTTCTTAGACCATTTTCTGATTTTTTTTTTCTTGGGGACATACAGCATAAGGAATGTTTGTGTCCAATTTCATCCATTTATCTCAAAAGAGTGAAGCTGTGAAGTTCACATTAGCGGTTTTTTGTTTTTGAGTTTGGTTACCGCGACAACACCATTGTAAATAGGGCATTGAGTTTAGTACTTATGCCATTTTGGTTACAAGAATTCCAAATTTTGTGAAATTCTGGCAAACTAAACTATTTGGTAATCCAAAAGGCAATTCACTTCAAAAAAAAGAAAAAAAAGAAAAATCAATTAAATTTCATCTCATGAGATTATTTAATTTAATAAACAAAGCAAACATATAGAAATAAACAAAACATAAAAGCAAAGAAGCATGCAAAAATATAAATATATAATGTCTGCCTCCTTTTTAAGTATTTTAAATTTTTTGTAGGAAATCTGGGACTAGAATTACACTTCCCTATGTTCTCTATAACTTTACTTACTGTATACGACATTAAGTATTACACTGAAAGAGTAACATAAAGAGTAGGAGGTACTTGGAGAGACAAATATTTATTAAGATGATGAGACCAATAGAATTAGAAACTGATAGACCAGAGTATATATTATTTATTTATTTTTGAAATACGGTTTTGTATTATTCAAAACACATAAATTATTTTTCTAGTGTTTTAAAATAACGTGGCATGCATTTTGCATCACTTTACCTTGTGCCAATATTTTTTACTTTGTCTTTTTTGTGTTTTTTTTTTAATAGTCGATTATAATTGTGGTTTTGTGGTGTTTTCTAATGTTTCATTTAATCAAACTGAAGAGATTAACAGCACTAGTTTTCTATTCTTCATTTCAGTTAAATATATTTTGTGACAGTGAAATTAGGCTCTTATGATGTTGTTATTCATTTAAGAATGTATTTAGTTTACTTCACACTAAAAACATGATGATGAAATAAAGTGGATTAATTATTTACATTCCCACCCTGACCATTACTAAAGCATTTAGGAAACAAAACAATACATTCTAATAGAAGTTTTTAATTGTTTGATCCAAGTCTTATCCTTATTTAAATTAGTTTTGAGCACAAATGTCCTTCCAGATAAATTTCACATTGCTTTTACTTTGAACAAAGCCTAAAGAAGAGCAGAGTCCTACTTGTGAGAAGTTCTACAGCGTCGTAGATGGCATGAGCAGGCTCTTTTGTGCAGCAGTGGAACTGATCCATCTGAATGGACTGCACTTTGCCACTGGGCTTTAAATCAAAGACCTCGAAATAGCCGGGGAGAACGGGGACAATGCTGGCAGGGGAGGACATCTCATGGGAAAGCTCCGTCAGGCCTGTATCATAAGAACAGGTTACGCAAATTCATCACAGGACTGTAAAGAAACATAGAAGTCATAAATGTGGGTTTACCTTTGGCCTCTGAGCAAACTGCAAGGAAGCCATCGTCTGTGAGGAACTTGAAAAGGGGCCTGACGCCGTATGTGTCTCTTCCTATAAAGACCTTTCTGTTGGCAGTGTCCAGCAACACAAAAGCAAACACGCCGTCCAGCAGGGAGGCCATCCTCTGGATGCCAAAACGGTTGTAGAGATGGAGCAACACCTCACCGTCCACATTAGTCTGGTGCTCAAACTCAAACTGCTCCTTTAGCTGTCGGGAAATCAGAATATGTGTTACTTAAGATTCGTATATATTTCAAGGCTTTTTTAAACTTATGTGGGGAAAGAATTAAGAAGGATACAGGTAGGCTGTTCCTTATTTTGGACCCTCTGTACAGTTCACTGAACTGAGACTGAGAGGTACGAGAGAAAGGCCTTTCATTCCTCATCCAAAAGGAGCCATTAACAAACCCATTCAACTCTTAATGACAGTAAAACCAGAACAGCCTGGCCCAATCACAGTCAGTTTCAGGTTCAACCCCTCCTTCTGACAGATATAAGCTCAGTTCTTGTACCAGTACCATGTCTTCATTGCAAAACCTACATCCAGATGCCTTTGTTTCAACCTTTTCTTCAATATTGTTTATTCGTTCTTTGATTAGCCTCATGTAAGACTCATTCACCAGCTCCATGCCTCACCGTGAGATGGTTGTAAATCTCTCCATTGTAGCAGAGCCACAAGAAGGGGAACTTCTTGATGCGTAGCGGCTGCATGCCGTAGAGCTGGTCCACAATGGCCAGGCGGTGGAACCCAAAGCAGCAGTTGGTGAAGCCATTGACGTTCTCGAAACGGAAGGCGTCGGGCCCTCGGTGAGCTATCTTCATGGCACTCGTGCACTGAATGGACAGGCACTCGTCACTGCCGAACAAAGCCCAGATGCCACACATTGCTCTGATGAGGATTTAAAAAAAAAAAAGGGTCAGAATTCTAAGACTGAGAATTCTAGTTTCTAGGTAGAACAAAGAAATACTTCAGAAAAGTGTTGTTGTTGTTGTAATAAAGAAAACACGATTTAATAAGAAAATCATCCATGAACTCTGAAAATTGCCAAAATCCAAGGTTCTTCAGAATCACAACATATAATGTTTCTTCTAACCGCAGGTGTGCCAGGGTGTGCAGGCACAATCCTTTTTAATAGTCTCACCAAAACATTTTAATTATAGTTTATTGTTGTCTTTGTATAAAATGGCGTCATTTTTCATTTCTGTCTCAGAAAAACCTGACGTGCCAGCAACAATCACTCTACAACACCGTGGTTTCAAAGTGCATATTTTAATATTTCAATATTTGGTCTGGACAGGTTTCCTGGGGCATTGGTGACTTTTTCCCTCATGATTCATGGAGTCTGATTCTTTCAATAAAGACAAGATAAAAATTGTGTAATTATTTTTAGACACATTATGTTTGTCAATACCCTTGACTTAGTTGAAGATCAGATCATATATTAAGAAAACCATGAAATTCCAAAAGGTTTACTGTTTATTGCTACTGTACGTCTTTATCGTAACCAGATCTTCCCTTGTATGTTTGAGGGTAAAACAAATTATGTTCAAATCCATGTACCCTTACATCATGTTTTATTTTTTCCATTAATGAATTGTTGACTGTATTAATACCATACCACTCCTGATTATAACAACCCATTCAGCAAGTATTAGTATCGTTATTTAACCGGAAGGTTGGCGGTTCGATTCTCGCTCTCCCCACAGTTCCTAATGTGTGAGACACTTGGGCAAGACACACTTAACCCACCTTGCCTCCAGTGGCTGTAACTCTGGTAATAACTGTAGAACAATGTAAGTCGCTCTGGATAAAAGCGTCAGCTAAATGAATAAATGTAAATGTGGCTTTTTGCAGTTTAGTGACGAGTGTAGTGACAATTATGTTGGAGAAACTGCTTCACAAGAACCTGGAGGACCTCTCTGCAGTCCACCTCAACAGAAATATCCAAATTTTGTCCAGAGAGGCCAGATGGATTGAGAGAGGGTGAAGGAAGCTTTGTTTAAATGGAAAAGCCCTCGGACAGAGGAGGTGACCTCAGATTCATGCTGCCTAGTATTTATAACAGAACCCCTGGGCTCATGTTCTACTGGTCTGCACAGAAAACTATTATATTATTATACTATTATATTATATAATTATATTATATAAAAATTTTAATGTATTTTGGAAGTTCACGATAGTCCGGGTGTTTTCTTTTGAAAACTTCCGCCGGAAGCGCTTTACCACGCTAGAGTACACTTGACAGCTCCGCGTGCTGCCAATTTAGCAAACACACTGAACTAAGCAAAAATCGGAAGTGCTTCTTTGTTATAAGGAAAAGCCCGATGGTAAAAAGGCAGAAGCCACCACTTTCAACAATAAGAGAGCTACAGTTAAGTGAAAACATTGCTGAGTTTGACAGTGTCCGTGGTATAAAAATGGTTAGGGACACCTGCTCTAGAATAACACCACCACCTGAATGAAACAGTGTCACTAACGACTCACCTGAGCCTTAACAACTCTCACATCAGGAGTCAAACTGCCCTTTCATAGATAATGATTAAGAGACCAGAACAGCCTGGTTCTATCAGGTTTAGTTTCAGGTTAAACTCCTCCCTGGAGATAAAGCTCTCACAGTTGATCTCAGAATTGATCAAGTCTCTTTCTAGACATGAAACGTCTTCACCTTGAAAACTAACCCCAGATGCCTTTGCTTTAACCTTTTCTTCAGGATGACCTGGATGACTGAGAACCTTCACAGATAATATAACATATTGTATTAAACCCGATGTACATAAAACATAAAAGCCACTGTCTATTTTGCAATTTTTGTGATCAAGTCCTGAACATTGTAGATTTTTTTCAATACTTTGAGTTAAAGTGATTGTTTCTGGCACATTTATCTATTTATTTATTTAATTGTATTTTTATGGCTACAACATTGAATCAGTAATTTCATTTTACACAGATAATCAAAAAAGAGAAAAGCCAGGAGCTTATTCAAAACAGAGATGTTCATCAGAGGTTCTGACAGTCTCTGAATAATTAAGAATGTCATAAAATCTGTCGGATATATTGTGAAGCTCAGCAAACTTCAGCCCATATGGAATGACATGCGTGGATAACTTTAATATAAAAAGGGAAATAAGCTATTTTAACCTTGCAGCAACGAAATGCCTTAACTAACCCATAACCAGAAAAGACACTCACCTGTTTGTGTAGAAAGGTAGAAATAAATTCCAGCTAAAGATGAATAAGTCCTGTGACGGGGATATAGGCTGCTAGGCTCTCTTTTAAAGTGTCAATTGACATGAACAGACAGGAAAAGAAGCTCTTATTTCACAATAAACAAAAGCTTAACTATTGTATAATATAATGAAAGAAGACTGAAGAGCACACATTTAAGCATGGCGTGGACGTTTATTAACACATTTATTCAGGTCAGGAGACAAAAGTGTATCGCCCCTTTTGATCATTAGCCTACCTCAATAGTTTGTGACCGTACTTATTCTGAAAGGAACTTCCGGTTAACGACACATTGCTGGTGTCTTGATGCCGCGGTGTGTTGCATCACCTTTCGTAGTAGAGATGATGCACACACTAATGTTAAAGCATATTATATAGATTTTTATTTGTCAAAGAGTGTAGTCATGGTCACGGTCTGAAAAATGTACCAAATACCTATTATTAAAGTGAAATACATCGACTGCACCTACAACTCAAGAAGCTGACCTAAGTTTTGGAACATATGCTTTAAAAGGAGAATTGCGTCATTACACCTTTTCCGTTTTATCTCGCCATTTTTCTTTTGTAGCCAAACAAAGTTCTCATTTGTTAAAAGGAATACTGCCAATTTGTTTTGTCAATGTCACTTTTGAATATATGAACAAATTATTCAACTTGGACCTAGGCTATGATATGTGGTTTCATTTTGGAAGACTGATAAGGCATTTTCTTTAGTTTTAGTGATTTGTACACAACTATACTGTCCATATTCTTGGGGTAGCATACTTTTTGCTTCTGAGAAATGTCTGACCAGTAGAATGAGGAAAAAAAATGTCTGTTCAGTCATTAAAAAATATTCTTTCACTTGACTACTTTGAAATGCTAGTCATAACTTTTTGGCTAGCAAGATTAGCAAGTCTGGGTTTTGAGTCTTACAGATTTTTATTGCAAAAATTAGCCTTTCTGTTGCAGTTCTAAACATTGGTCAGTTTAATCAGACAAGAGTAGATAAAATAATTTCCCTGATCACTTACTTTTATTTCTGACACTTACCAATGAGGACATAAAATGGTTAGGAAAATTAATCCAACTACACCTTCCATTTCACAGAAGCCTATTCATTATTCTGATAAAAACAGTCACCATTACCAATAATTGGCTTACGTAAGTGTAAAGAGTAAAGAAAAACTTCAAACAAGAGCTAGCCTATACTTACGAGACTATTAAAACAATTTATTCTGCTACACATACATAAAGGAATTTTCAAATTGCATTCTGAAGCAGGCATTTATTGCTGTTCAGTGTTTCAAATACCTGAAACAGAAGTATAAGCAAAATGTGAATAAACAATACAACATGAAGTTTTAGAAAAGTAAAAACAAATTTAAGTCAGAACATAGAGACGGGTACAAGTCTAGATCATGTTCTCTATTGGAAAACTTGGCCATCGGTCCAGCTGTTCAAAGCTGAATATGGCCAATACAAATAGGTGTAATTATAAATTTCTCAGATCCTATGTGAAGACAGGGTCAATGTAGGATTTAATACAAATTTAGTGTTAAAATATTAATACAGAGCTTGCATCAGATAACCACTGACAAGTAAACATTGAAAAAAAAAAAGAATTAATATAAACATACATACTTTGGAAAGTCACATCAAAAGCAAGGATTTGTATCAAAAGTCTGCCTAGTATAAGAGCGCTGCTGAAGTCGTGCCACATGTAGTAAACTCTTACATATAATCTAGATAAAACTATGCCGTGCCATCAAGTGGGATAAAACATACAGCAGTTGTGCTTAAAATAATATTCTTTTACATTTTCAAAACCATTTATACACAGATTTCAACTTTCAAAATAATAATAATGATAATACAGGAAAAGCCATGCATAAGTGTCTGCATTTATGTAAAATCTCTGGCACCCCGGCATTACCCATCATTGATCATTTATTCATTCAAAACACTGAAATGTTTCAAATGTATTATGGCTTTATTTGGCTTTATTTACTGTTCCCATATCCATAATGTAGATTTTTTTATTTCTACCGTCCTGTAAAAAAATCCCAAGTTAAAATATCCAACAATTGTCATTTGGTATTGCACATAGTAATTGCATGTGTTGTTCATATTGACAGTCTAAAAAGCAGGGCTGTTTTTTTTTTGTTTTTGTTTTTTTACAGTGGCTTGTAGCAGGAGTCTGGTTGCCACATCCGCAAATCCACCAAGATCTGGTTTAGCTTCTTCATCCACAAATTCCTCTCGTCCTTAGTGTCCGCGCTCAGCCAGTTTCTGAATAAACGAACAAAGTTAAACCAAGGTAGTCTAAAATAAAAGACTGGTTTGGGCTGCTGTTACCGTTAGGTACTCACTTGGTGACACACATGGTGTTCATGCACTGACTGACAAGCGTCTCTCTGTCGTCCTCTTTCTGTGGCCTCACTGTAATGAGCTCAAACGTGTTGGGTCTGGCACAGAACTCTCTGTTGGCTGGTTCCACCCTCTTACTCGTGCAGTTGGCAATGTTGATACGACCAATGGGATTCTGATGAAACAAATCAATACTTTTACATGACTTTATTTTCCAACAGTATCCGGGTTTCCACTAATAAACAATTTCTGGATTTGTACACATTAGGTGTCTTTCTATAATTATATCAGCAGAGGGGACATTGTGCCTCACTATGCATCTTGTATTTTTTAAGACAACTTTTAGCCAGTAAAACACTCAGACCCCTCTCCAGACAGTTGTCTGGACGTTGTTTGTTTACAAGAGAAGAATATCCAAGCGGCAAGTTTGGAAGAAAAATAAATGAAACGATAGCTTATTTTAGTGTATTTTGTTCAAACATGACTAATGGAATCCAGTGTATCGGCCTATTTCTGCTCCCTCTGTTTGAGCTGTTAAAACATACAGACGTCACTTACGTAATGTCCTGCAACGAGTCTACATCCCAGGACAGGAACTTTTTTTGAAGTGTTTGGTAACCTAAATATTTTGTGTATAGTGTGTTTATAGACAAGTGCATTTTTACATTTCTAATTGTTATTACAAAGGGTTGATGGCCGTTATTATTCTGACTATTCCTATTTGGTTTAGTTTAAATGCCGCTCCACAAAACTACGTCAACTTTAGAGTAGGCATGGGCCAATATAAAAATTTTGTGTTAATTATAAAATCATGCTTACAGTTAGGAAATGTCACAAAAACATACTGGAACAACTTTACAGTACACTTTGTTGAATGTGAAAATAACATGAATTAAGCATTTTGCAACTGGGCAACAAGATCTACCCGTCCAAAAATTTTGATTTTAAAAAAGGCTTAAATTATCAAAAAAAAAAAAAAAAAAAAAAAAAAAAAAAAAAAAAAAGGATATTTGTTTTATAGTCTTTTGAAAATTTAAAACTAGTGTAAATTTAGCATATTAAATCATTTGGGCAAGCCTTTTATAATAATAATAATAAAAAAAACTTTAAACAATAGTCTGTTCTGCTTCAGCCTCATTCATTCAGAAAATTATATAAAAATATACCCTGTAGTTGGGCCCCTCATACCTCCCTCCCCAAAGGGGGACTGAATAGTTTTTGCCCCTGGGCACCACATTCCTTGTTTTGGCTCTGCTGCTTGACGCTCATGTTCAGCGTATCTGTCAGACAGCGCTGCTCCGGAATCAACACATCCTTGAGGCAAATAAAGCTGCTTTGCAAACTATTATTTAACAAACCATCGTCTACATCACCGTTCTCTGCTGGACACAGACTGAACCTTCATTTCAGCGCAAGTTCACTGAAGCCTTTGCTTTTCAGTCACACAGAACAAGAGAGGCAGCAAGCTCAAATCGTGGCAGCAACACTCTTCCTACGACAACCAGCGGAAAATATCAGTGTCGGCTTGCTTGCATTACCTATCTTAGTAGTCACACATCCCTGATTGCTACTGGGTGTTTTTTTTCTTTTAGGTATGTCACAGTTTGACTTACAGATGAGGTAAATAATGGAAGCAATTATAACACAACGTAGTAAAATGCAAAAACTAGTCTGTTAATTGTAATAAAGTCTGTTAATTGTAAATGAATAAGGATGCATTGGTCCCCTATTTACAGATATTGTCATTATGAAAGGGCAATAAAATGGTGGTTACATCCGGGCTTTTCAGCTTTTACTGCATAGTAAAACAATAGTTTTCAGATAGCATGAACGGACACATTTATCAAAAAAAAAAAAAAAAAAAAAAAAATCACCCCCCCACAGAGTTGTCACGTAGTAACTTATTGTGCCGTATGGCAGCGCCCTTACTCGAGGACCGTTTAAGAGGTTCCATGAGAGGGGCTTGGTTAAAATCCAGCACAGTGTACAAAGCTAAGGATAGAAATTTTATTTTATTTTTAAAGAAAAGGAAGAGATAGAAAGGAAGTAGAATTTATTGTTTGTCAGTCATGTGTTGACGAAAGATGTGTTTTCAGGCATTTTTTTTAAAAAGATGGCTACAGAATCTGCTGATCTTGTAGGAGCATGTAGATCATTCCACTAATGTGGAACAGATCCAGAGCATTGCAATAATCCAGTTTGAACAAGAGAAGAGCCCAATTTATTATTTCTAAACACGAACAATAAAAGCAAACGTTGCTTAACGGGATAAGTTTCTAGGCCAATATGCTGATGTGGCTGTCATGACACTATCAATCCGTCCCACCCCTTAACCATCTTTGACATATTCTTTGCTCATCGGTCATGTGACATGTGGGTTATAGAACTTTTAGTCTGCTGACCCGGCTCAACAGTGACATTTGAGGTTTCAGAGTAGTCACACTAGCCTACATGTAGTTGCTCCAATTATGTTAAGGTCTGCCACTTATCCCCTCCATTTTGGTAAATCAATCTTAGTTAAGATAAGAGCGTGTTAGGGAAATAAGCATCACATCAAACAGCATTTTTGGGGAAAGATGAAGCCTAGATGAAGATGTGTCAGAGGAGGAACAGCGAGCAGAGTAGGAAGAGGAGGAATTTAATTCCTTTATTGTCCTGGTTCCAAACCTCTCCTATCCTTAATAAAAACACATAACACAAAACAACCACCACAATAAGCATAACAGACAAAAAAAATAAATAAACAAACATTGTAGACATGTTTTCTATTGGGACTTATAGCAACTGGCACCCTGTGAGTGTAGTTATGTGAGCAAAATATCAAATTCTATTACAAAAACAGCGCTGATATTTACTGATAATATTTAGAGTGCATCTACATAAGCTATCATTCCTTTGACTCCAATTATCTTAAACAATTTTCCCAATAATAAAAAAATGCCTAGATCAATTAATCTTTATTGTTTTCATCACAATGAGATCGTACATTGTTCCAACATTACCTCAGAGGGTAAAAACTCAAACTGGAAATTTCCAACTAGTATGTGATGTTGCATCATTTATATACAGTTTTCAAAGTTTCAAACAGAGGGGGTGGAGCTAAAAATTAATATAATCTTTTTCCAGAAAAATATAATTAATTTCCTAGGTCATCTCCTATAAAAATCATTCAGGACACATAAAAACCCTGTAGATGAACAATACATAGGGCCACAATATCTACTGAAACATTAAGCTTTTTTTGTTTTACTTGATGCGTTTTTGTCTTATTAATGCATGTAATAGTTTTCTGATCTATAGATAAGGCCTGCACATTATTGTGCAATATGTGATGACCATGTTGACTGTTGCATTAATAAAAGCGACAGACGACTGACCTTTCTCTTCTCGTCATCTGGGTAGGTCCAGTATGTGATGCAGTATCCTGAAAGAACACACCACCTCCTGTGCCACGCTCCGAATCCACTCACATCCTCAAACATTGTCTGGAGAGGACATTGACAACTTGACAAAACAGCAGGTTCAAATTTGCAACCATGTCAGTGTCCCATGATAGTTTAATACTCACCAAGAAGCCCTTCTCCTCCACGTTTGAGCCCACCTCACACTGCATCTTGAGGTAGATGTGACCCTCCAGAGGACACAGGAATGGCACCTACAGAATTGAAAAGGCTGTTATCAAATGTTAGTTTAGAGCCAAGAATTCTGTTAGTGTCCCCTGTGATTCCCAAAGAACAGCCAATAGCAGAAGTAGTAACCTTGTTAAACATGTCACTGAGTAGCTCTCTTTCACTTCCTTCATATTTGATCTAAAACAAAAATAAAATAATGAACAAATAAAAATATGGCCCATAAAAATAGCCTTTTTTATTTTATTTATTTATTTATTTTAATAAAAAGAGACAAGTTTATAATGTTAAACCATAACCATACTTCTATTTATGTGAAACTGATAAAGTCCACGAGTGAAGTGAGTTTGAAAGCATTACTGGAGCATCAGGACACACAACCGCTGCAAGTATTCAGACTGGGCCATAGACCGCAGTGAAAAGGTGCCACTGCATTCACTTCTAATTTCTACCACTGTCCATAGCAGACAAACTGAGCACTGCAAAAGGTAAAGGAGGACTTTTTTTTTTGTAAATTCCCTATCTGACCTACTTTTCTCGGGTTTGTTCATAGACCTCTGCACGTTTTCTGCAGGGCTACCAAATTGCAATCTGTACTTTTACAATTAGATGTTGTCAAAGCTACATCCTTTTATACATTTTGCAGGTGTTTCAGATGAAATTAAAACTTTATAGTAGGGTGTTAAAATGGGTGCATACTGAAAGGTCTGTGTACCTTTTCTAACTGAAATTTGGTCTTCCCAATCGAGGAGAGGGTGAGCTTGTGGGACCCAACCAGGATGAAGTTACTGGTACGAATGGCATTGGGACCTCCAGGACTGGCCACGACTGCAATAGGAAGCATAAAGATCAGTGACATTTTATTAAAAAAATAAAAATAAAAAAAAAGAAGAGTTTGAGGTGTTCATTGTACCTGGTGTCTGTCCACTTTTCTGAAAGTGAAAAAAAAAAAAAAAAAAAAAACCATTAAAACATGTCACACAAATAGATAATACTATTGTTGTATAAAACGTTGAGCGTTTGAAATGCTTACTGTAATGGCAAGGAATCTCTTCGGAGTTATAGCCTGTTGAAAAAAAATAAAATATAGGTTATATTGGTTTCTTTTCCCCCCGAATAAATGATTATTTAAAAGGTGTGCACACTGTTCTTTCAGAAAGAAGAAAAAATATATATATATATACACAGAGCTGTATGGAACCCGCCTGCCCACCCCCTTAGTGCACCCCACCAACAAATCTGTGGAATTAGACTAACAGTTCATACCGACATACACAAATCATGGGCCTCATACATCTGCTGCCACATTATCTGAACACGATAGATTAGGATTAAAGCATATTCATCCATTCCTTCTTCTACTCTCAACTCAAGGAGTGAGGTTTGAGCTTTACCTTTGACTTGCCCATTTTCTTTTTCTTGTCAGTGCAAATCTCTCGCTTCTGGACCTGAAGACGTCAAGAATAAGAATTAGCACAGGACTATTCATATAGCACTCTGAAATAAACACAAGAATTGGAGTAAGAGCAAAGTAAAACAAAACATATAGGCAATAAAATACTCTGTTTAGCTTTTTCTGAGCATAGATTGCATATGTTGGAACCGCTTCCTGCTTCTGTGGAAAAAGTAAGCCACATTCTTTAATAAATGTGGCCATGTCATTTATGATTTCCTTCAGATTCTGTGACCTAGACTTGGACAACAGAACTATCACAAACTGATCTAACAGTCAATAAGTCACTGTATTGTCATATTCTAAGATCACAAGTTACTTTAAAAGTTGAGTGTGACCAGACAACAAAAGACCAACTGTAGCTTTAACTACGACTCCATTGTTAAAAAGCCATGATCAACCATATAGACTTTTGACTTCTTTTACTTGATATATTATGCAGCTATTTCTAAAAGTTAGGTTGAGGTGTCCACAAACTACATTTTCACTGGTCCAGTGAATGATAGAGTGTACGGTTAGGAAAGTATGGGATTAGGCTTGTGGTGCAGGATACAGTCAGCTTTGTAGGCAGCTGTGTCTTACTAATTGTTGAATAATTTGGGATGTACATAAACCAATGCAAGGAGGTGTAGGTATTACCATATACTGACGCAAACAGCTATATGAACATCATTTTGTGGTTTATTCTCAAGTAACAGAATTAAGAGAGCTTAATGTGACAAGTTCTTCTGAAACTCATGCAATGTTGATAAAGTCTAGATTTTCTTATAATAAGTACATTTACCACCCAAATAAGTAATGCAACACACGGTTTGAAGCACAACTGGGTGACCAAACTGGCACAGTACATGTTTTCCAATGCTTTAACGGTGGCTTATAGTCCGACACATTCTTAACAGTGAAAACATGGCCATAGACACACTTACCAAACAGTAGACCTCAATCATAATTTGAAAATCACTGGAGACATCAGACCTACAAAAGAACATTTAAAATTACTTACTCAACCAATGAAGCTCCAAGTTGGCTTTAGAATACATAATACCCCTCCCCCCCAAAAAAAATCTAAATTTATATTCAGGAACTGCACCTCACTGACTGTCTGACTTACATAGAGAATTTTGTGGGGAAGGTGAGTGTGTCTCCACTGAGGCCACGGTGTGTGCTGGCCAAAGGAGTAGCAACAGTGTTTTCTGCTCCGGCCCTGATCATCACAAAGAAAGAATGCTTGGTCGATTCTAAAAAAAATTAATAAAAATAAAAAGGGGGAAAGAGAAATGTCATTATTAAAGTCGCACAGTTTTCAGACCGTAAAATAAAACCCAAAATAATTTCCTGTTAAAGCTTACCCGGTTTGTTGGCAGTGGAGCAGACAAAGTCAGCCTTGAGAGGCAGGCTGAGCTCCTGCAGAGAGATGGAGCCCTTGGAGGCACTGAGACCCGTCTGGTCTGGGAGAGCTAGAGCCCTTTTCTGTCCTGATGGGTCTCCTTTCAGGCGGTCTAGTTCTGCCTTCAGGGTCTCTCTTTTCTCCGCTGAAGGGAGAGAGAAAAAAGATGTTTTAAAAAACTGTTTTAAGTATTTCTAGTAGTACCATTGAGATTTGCCCTAAAACTTTGCTAACACAGTTTGTTGAGTTTACTATCAGTGTTCTCTCTGAACTCACTTGCTACCAGCAGCAGACGCTCTGCCTCGGCCTCCACTTGAGAGCCTTTGCCGTGTTCTTCATCTGTGCAGCAGTTCAAAGCCTGACTGGCCTGATGGATCACCGTCTGCTGCAGGTTCATCTCATTGGTCAAGATCTACAAGACAACACGAAGAGTTCAAATACAGTATGCGAAGAAGAGTATATAAGTAATGCACTGAGGGGCTGCTTTTGCTCTTAGTGTTGTTGCAAAGTGTTGACTTTGTAAAATTAAGCCATAAAAGCAACCATTCTAAATGGGTTCACACGGTGCATCTTTGACTTTAGCTACATTGTCAAGACTATTGCACAAAACCATTTCTCACTAGCCACAATCATAAGCCAGACACTAGTTTCATTATTAAACTAAATTACCTTCATCTTCTGTTTGATGCTGAAGAGACTGGAGGCTCGGGGTGCCTCTGCTCTCTGAGAGACATCCTCTTTTCTCACAATCACTTGTTTCACGCTTGGTCTCTCCGTGTCCTTCACTCTGATGGACCTGTATGCGTCAATGCTAACAGACAAAAAGGGTGTTGAATGACCCATATTATTTGTTTTGGTAAACTGGAAATAATTCAATTGCTCCTCTCTCAGCTTTGGCTTAAACTGCACTTTACGGATAAGTTTTCAGCACTAACACCTTAATCTAAAAAGGGGAAAACCCAAAAGAAATGTGCAACAAAGTCCAGAGCCTTAGTCTTGTATGTAAATGTAAGCGGCAAAAATATATATATAAATAAATAAAAATAAACACGCACACTTGAATCTTGTCTTACCTGTATGGCAATTTGTGGTCTGAATCCATGACATTAATGTTGTCTGAGGAAAGAGACCGTCTCAGGTTGGTCTTCTTGATCTTCTCTGGAGTATTCTTCATGAGAAACGAGCTGGCTGGAGTTGAGGTCTACAGAATAAAAAACGGAGAAGACAGGACTACAAGACTCCAAATCCAGAAGAATTTGTATTAGTAGACTGATTTAAAAAAAGGCTTTATACCATCATTCTCTCTGGACTCTTTGATACAGCAGCCACAGTGTCTGCAAGTGGTGCCAGAAGAGACATGGAGGAAATATTCAACCCGTCTTCCTCTTCATCCTCCTCATCAGCTGCAGTCTGATCTTCACTCTGCTCCAGGACACCGTCAAACAGTTCATTGATGACAGCAGAGTTGAAGGAATGATCCACGTTCATCTCGATCTCTTTGGCCTCCTCCTCTTTCTTCTCTTCCTCTGGCCTCTCATTGGCCGTTTCCTGTACGATTTGGCTGATTGACCTCAGTGGGCTGGATGTAGAAGCTGGAGGTGTATCCAGGAATCCTGAAATTACACATACAACATATTCTCTGAAAAAATGGGCAAAAAAATAAATAAAATCTTTAAAATAAATGCCATTTCTGCCAGGGTAATTCTACGAGGCATTGATTCAACAAGGTGCTGAAAGCATTCTTTAGAAATGTTGGTCCATATTGACAGGAGGAACAACATCTTGCAGTTGATGGAGATTTGGGGGATGCACATCCAGGGCACGAAGCTCCTCTTCCACCACATCCCAAAGATGCTCTGTTGGGGTGAGATCTGGTGACTGTGGGGGCCATTTTAGTTCAGTGAACTCACTGTCATGTTCAAGAAACCAATTTGAAATGATTCGAGCTTTGTGACATGGTGCATTATTCTGCTGGAAGTAGCATCAGAGGATGGGTACATGGTGGTCATAAAGGGATGAACATGGTCAGAAACAGTGCTCAGGTAGGCCGTGGCATTTAAACGATGCCCAATTGGCACTAAGGGCCCTAAAGTGTGCTAAGAAAACATCCCCCACATCATTACACCACCACCAGCAGCCTGCACAGTGGTAACAAGGCATGATGGATCCATGTTCTCATTCTGTTTACGCCAAATTCTGACTCTACCATCTGAATGTCTCAACAGAAATCAAGACTCATCAGACCAGGCAACATTTTCCAGTCTTCAACTGTCCAATTTTTATGAGCTTGTGCAAATTGTTGCCTCTCTTTCCTATTCGCAGTGGAGATAAATGGTACCCGGTGGGGTCTTCTGCTGTTGTAGCCCATCCACCTCAAGGTTGTGCGTGTAAATGCTTTGCTGCATACCTCGGTTGTAACGAGTGATTATTTCAGTCAAAGTTGCTCTTCTATTAGCTTGAATCAGTCGGCCTTTTCTCCTCTGACCTCTAGCATCAACAAGGCATTTTCGCCCACAGGACTGCCACATACTGGATGTTTTTCCTTTTCACACCATTCTTTGTAAACACTAGAAATGGTTGCGAGTGAAAATCTCAGTAACTGAGCAGATTGTGAAATACTCAGACCGGCCCGTCTGGCATCAACCATACCACGCTCAAAATTGCTTAAATCACCTTTCTTTCCCGTTCTGACATTCAGTTTGGAGTTTAGGAGATTGTCTTGACCAGGACCACACTCCTAAATCCACTGAAGCAACTGCCATGTGACTGGTTGATTAGATTCTTTGCATTAATGAGAAATTGAGGAGGTGTTCCTAATAATCCTTTAGGTGAGTGTATATCTAGGCCTAATCTCTGATACAACTTTCAACTTGTTAGATGTGAATCCAAGAGGTTACAAGAGTGCCAAAAGCAAACACGCACATCATTAGACTGGTTAGAAGCCGTTTATCCTTTCATGCTGCTAACACTTTTAAACACGCCATAATCTTCTCTCATCTGAGCTTCCACTCATCTTCTTAGTTGATGCATGTTGAATGTTTAAGGTCTTGCATATTGGGATTAGGCTGTATTGTCTGTGGTTTGTAGTTTGTAAAAGCCATTTTAAAAGACGAGTATTGTGCAAATTAGTCTTAGCAACAGAACCTGTAGTATGCGACATTACTGACTGATAATTGTTTACACAAGTGAAAGTCCTATTGTATCTCATCTTAATAACATACACCTGTTCAATGAAATTATCTTTAAATAGATACCTGATGGAATACTCTTGGTGGGGGTTGTAGTTCTCTCACTAGAGCGAGTTGTTGCTTCATCTGCTGAGTGACTGGATGCAGCTTCAGCTTCCTCCGATTTGCTGATTGATTCCTGGAAAAAAAAACATGTAAATATAGTAGCCTTTTTTATTATTATCAAATAAAGGTTATTATAAAGTTAGGACTTTTATGCACCGTTGTGTGTACAATTGTCTTTCCGTTTTCTTCATCCTTGTTTTTCCACAGATTGCTGGCCTTCTGAAAGCGGCTGCGAATCTGAGCCAGCTCAGACTCACGCTCCTAAAAAGACATTGTGTGTGGGTTACATGCATGACGGGTAAGAACTGCCAACTGCTAATGAGTAGCATGACGGGACAAACCCACCAGCTTCTGTCTCTGAGTGAGATCAGCAGTGGCTGTTTTTGCAGACTGAGCAGCTCGGAGCTTCTCTTGCACCAGTCTGGTGTTTGGTGTCACTGTTGCAGCCCCGGCCGGAGTCTTAGGGTGAGTGCTGCCACCTGCTGGGCTACTTGGGTTTGTACGCTCCTGGCATCTCTCCCCAAAGCGCTCAAGGAAAGACTTCACACCTTTTTAAAATTTGGAAAACTTCAGTAAAAAAGTAAAACCTACATCCACAATTCATCTAGGATGCAATAAAACCTACCTGGTGTCCCAGCGGTCTTATCCTGAGAGTTGGAAGAGTTCAAATCAGTAGGCCTTGCTCGGACTTCGGGCTTCTGTGGACTCGACATCAAACAGACAGCACTGGACTGCACATTAGTCTTCAGAGGGCTATGGGGAACAGGTTTGGGGCATTCTTTTTGTGGACTTGAGGTGTAGGAAAGCTCCTGTTTGGAGAGCTTCTGTGGACTTTGAACTGTTGGTTTGAGGGCAGGCACTTCAGTCTTCTGAGGGCTTGTTGGAGTAACTCGACTGGGTTTTACTGGACAGTAGACGGGGGGCTAGAAAAAGAAGGACAACATACTTTATTTAGAATACATGTTGTAAAAACATTTGTTGTTACGTTTGTTAAGACACAGGCCTCCCCTACACACTGTTCTTCAATAATAGTAACATTATACATGGCATACTTTGGCATTTTGGGAATGCTTTATATGAAAGAAATTTGCTCCATATCATTTAATAAATGGAAAATAACGTATTTGAACTCTCTAGATACACAGATTACATTTAGAGTTGATCAAAAACTAAAATAAAAAAGATCTCTTAGCATAGTATTCAGTAAGTCCGTAAACAGAGTGTAAGTGCATATAATTGCTTAAATATTTTTATTGGAAATGGCATGAAAACAGTGGAGCCAAAAGGGCATGCAACGTTCTAATCTTACAGAAGAAATAACTGATTAAATAAATCTTGCATAAAAGGCCTGTCATCTGTGTTTAGTGATTCCACACATTGACCAGACCTTGGTGGCACCGACCATATATAAAAATGAACTAAGCGTTGGATGATGCAATGGTAAATTAGTCGTTATGCTGCTTTGAGTTTCCCAACTTCTCTAAATAGTTTAGAATAAAGATTTTAACAGCTGTTGCCGAGTGAGAGGTGCCTTAGCAAAATCCATTAAGTAACTTCCTTCACAGCAGCCCACAACAAAGTCTTGTTTATAAGAGTCATTTCTACAGTAATCTACTGTTGAACATAAAGCACCACTACAAACAAGTTTAAAGCAACACTTATTATAAAAATCATTACAATAGTATAAAAAACATTTTGGTGCGTAAATACTATTTTAGAGTATGACAGACAAACTTACTGTTGCTTCAAAATAAATGTATAAATGTTTGCTATTAACACAAACACTTCAAATCTTAAGTAAGCAAAGAAGATTTTTTGAATCAAACTTGAGGCTCAATGCAGATGGGACTGCAGGAAGTGTTTGACTACCCCCAAAAAAAAAAAAAAAAAAAAAAAAAAAAAAAAAACCCACGCTAAACTAATACTGCAAGTCTGTGGGAAACCATCACCCCTTCAGACTAGAATGAAATGAAATACTAGTGAAACCCTCTTTATAGATCAACCTACCTGATTAGGGCTGATTATGGATTTGCTTCCAGAAGCTAAACTTGTCCCTGCATGGTTATTTAATTTTCCACTACTCTCGCTGGTGCCAGGCTTAGGAATAGAGACTGCAGCAGGTTTAACTTGTGGATTCTGTTTGGGGATGTTAGCGTGGCTAAGGTCGTCCTCCCAGGAGCCGATGGTGGCAGCGAGGTTGGCCAGTCTGCCTTTCCTCCCAACAGGGGTACCAGAGGACGCAGGGGGGGCAGGGTTCGGTGGGACATTGGCTTTTCTTTTTAACATGGACAGGGGAGTGCAGTCTGGAACACCTACAGGCTCAACTGTAAAAGGAAAACAAAACATTTGTGTTATTGGGATTTAAAACAGAGATACATTTTGACTTGAAAACGAACAAAAACTTACCCCAAAAACATTTAAATACAGTACATCTTTGTAACTCTCTAAACTACTACAAATGATGTACACATATTTAGTGAAAATTCATTCAAAGGAGTTAGGATCTCTACATATAATATTGCAGAAACAAAATAACTTACAATATTGAAATGTCCTTTTGACACAGACATGTTAAAAACGTAGTGTGTAGGTCTTTTGGGCCAAAAATGCATCCTCAATGTTGTGCAAACTAAAGCCATATGGAAGAATATAGATTATTGCAGTTAATGATAAACATTGTGACTGAGAATGTGCTGTTTATGATTGCAGTCACTTTTTGGTTCTTATGTGGTTTTCATTTTACTAAACAAAAATTAATAACTAAACAAAGAGACTTTTGTTATACACACACACACACACAGTCAGTCTGTCCAGAGCTGGAGCTGTGGTACATCCACTGACAGTAGACCCAGTGTGCAACTATTAAACCTGTGAGATTTTAGCCATCTGTGGTCTCATCAACTAATTAGTGGACTAGTCGACCAGAGGTTGTCAGTCCTGGTTATCCTAAATATAATGTGCAGTAAAAATTCATGTTATTTATATGATTTATGCTATTCAGGATCTCTCAGGGAAAAAAAGGGGGCGCAGTGGCTCAGTGGTAGAGCCGTCATCCTATAACCAGAAGGTTGGCGGTTTAATTCCCCCTCTCCCCTGTTCATACTGTTGTTGTGATTTGGGCAAGACACTTAACCCACCTTGCCTCCAGTGGTGGTCCAGCTGCAACACTGGTGAATGGAAGCTGTGTATGAATGTGTGTAGGCTGCAGAGGATTGTGAGTGACACATGTATGGCAGCCCCCTCTCTGTCCGTCCTAGGTGTAAATGTGTGTGAATGGGGTGAATGGAAGCATTATGTAAAGCACTTTGGGAGCCCAAGAAGCGTGCACAAAGGCGCTGTATAAACGCACACCATTTACTTAAACCTGAGCTACTATTGTTCAGTCATCTTACCACTATTGCCATCCCAACACTTTCTCTGATTGGCCAGCCTCTGCAGACGTGACCTCATGCCTGACGCTGACGGGGCAGAATCCTCCACCACGTCCTCATTGCTTGTTTCCTGTGACGGGGTGGTAATCTCCATCCTCTCCTCTCTGCTGCTCACTGCATGATCAGCCGGAGCCAGAGGTTTCTTCTCTGGTTCCAAAGTATTCTCCTGCTGCTGCTCTACTTTAGATGTGGCAGCAGGCCGGTCCTTCTTCTCCAGAGAGGGAGTACTCTTGAGGCTGGCAGGGCCCACTGGGGGTTTCTTGTCTGTGGGAGGGTCCTGAAGCAGAGGTGTCACAGAGCGAGGTACCATCGGCTCTTTGTTCTCCTCGTCAACACTAACAACAGGTTGCATGTTTTCACCAGAACATTTTCTCTTGGAAGGGGACGGCTTGGTAACAGCCTGTGGAACTGAACCAGGAAGAAGAGACAGTTAAATAAAGTTAGGAAAATAAAAATTAATGTCATTAATAAGTCTGATTGTACCTTTATCAAAGGATGGCTCACAGATTAAACTGTTGGTAACTGCAAGCGGCTCTCTGGGCCTTTTTACCATTTGACGGTTTGCTGCATTTGGTCGCTCTGCCATTTTCTTCTGCAGGTTTTCTCTGCGAGCCCGTGTCCGTTCTAACAGTTTCTGGTTATGCAAGAGAAGAATAGATGCCATTTAATGATGTGAACACATGCATGTATAGGTCAGTTGACAACTCGAAAGTTTCCCTAGTGATTGAATGTTGGCCACTGTCCAGGATGTACCCTGCCTCAAGCCCAATGCATGTTAAAATATTATTATTATTATTATTATTACTACAACATAAATAAATAAGATCAACATGTAGTGATCTGGCACATAATGTGTTCAGGCCAAAATAACAGCAAAACAGAATGTGTCTAAATAATTGTTTTTTCTCGATTACATAGGTTATGTGATTGTTGGGAGCCAAAATTTAAGATTCTATTAATTGCACCACTCTACTCAGAAGGAACTTTATCTAAGTGTGTTTGATCCCGTCTTAAAGTTCAATCAAATTGGAAATTTGAGAAGACAAAAAAATATATATTGGGAGTGACTCTTGTGTCTGGATTCTGTGTCTCTACTCTTTGGCTATTTTTATTATTAGATTTGTTTATTTCTTTAAGACAGCATACAATGTACATTAAGCAGAGATGCTTGAAACAGATAACTTAACAGCTAATTTCCATCTGTAGTCCTACACTGTAAATGTTTTTGGTGGTAGGGAAAACTGGAGCATCTGGAGGAAACCTACACAGACCCGGGGAGAACCTGCAAACTTCAAAAAGGCCCTGCCCTGGATGGGACTTAAACCCAGGACCTTCTTGCTATGAGGCAGGAGTGCTAACCACTCAGCCACGTGCGTCACCAAACAATCATAACTCACGTTAGCTTCTGAGACAAACATGTTTTGGGCTAATAACTACCTTTTGCAAACAAGGCAAATAAATTTTATCAATCACTGAATGTTATATTCTGAGTAATGCACAACTGTTTCAAAAAATGTCCAAAAGCAATGATGATCTGTTGAACCCCACCCCTCTCCACAAACTACAGCTGCCTCAGGGGGGTCAAAAGCTAAACTACTAATGTCTAATGAGTTTAGGGAATGGCGTACAGGCGAGGTTGCATTGTTTATCATCAGCCAAGTTCCAAACTAAACTTAAACTAATCCTCACAAAGCAACAACCGTAAGCTAAAATGCTATTCAATTGAAGTATCTCTTTACTAATAACTAACACTGAAGCAAAACCAAACTCCTTGAATGCATAATGACCAAATAAACATTTTAAAACATCAATAAGAGCATAAGAGTGTGATGTACTTTCTTTGTGTGGCCTAGTTTCAACCACACATAACCGCCCTTGTCTAAAATAGATAAAGCCATCTGTTTTTCCGCCCTTCCTCTTTTCTTGGCTTGACCTTTTCTCATCTGGGTCTTACACAGCAGCCTGTCACACAATCTGATTAACAGTGCTGTAAGTTAACTGCAAGCCCAAACACATTCCTGCAGCTGCACTCTGTTTCTCTGGGCAGTGTGAAAAGCCTCAAGTCCCATTTTACTGCATTCCCAGAGCATGAGCCACTCCTGCTGGCAGTTCCCTTATTTGAAATTTGAATTCTACTGGTTTTGGTAGACACATGCAGAAACGTGTCATTACTGATACTCATAACTCACATCTGCTTCTGAGTACAATAATAGAACTATAGCAAAAGTGCCATGTAATGAACACTTTCTATGAGACACATACCATTGCCTTAAAAGGAAATAATCTAGTATTACTTGAATAACATTAGGCAAACAGCAGTGGTTGTGTCTAGCAATTATAAAAATAAAAGGCTTTTAAAAAAGAAGGACATAAGATAGCAAAATTATATTAAAACAAAAGGAGATACTGGTCAAACATTTTAAATTTGTTATACTGTTAAAATATTAAGTACAATTATTAAGACTTGCAGATTTTAGTGAGCACAAGACAAAGAAAAACACGTGACACGTTTTTGTTGCAGACTATAAAGCATATAAAAATATAAAATTGTATAGACACAGCATGAGGTAATTTGTACGTTATTTGCAATGTTATATACTGACAAAAACAAAAGTGTCTTTAAAAAAAAAAAAGGGAATAGGATATATTTTATGTTAGTTAATTAATGGGTTTATGCATTCATGCTAAGTTAGCCCAGACTTACCTCTGTAAACGGATCCATTTCGTACAGCGTAAGGCAAATCCAATGATATGTCAAAAACTACTTATTATATAGTACACGGTTATGTGTACATAAACAAGAAGTGTTGGAAACGTGAGTTGCTCTCAGGCTTCTCTTTTCTCTTCTCCGCACGTCGATGCTTCTCTTTCTGCACAAAACAACGTCAGTTCAAAATTTGAATTTCAGCGCTGCGGTTACTGCGCAGACTCCAACAGTTGAACGGAAGACCATGCGTCCAATTAGAAGCGAGGAGTTGGGGCTTTAAAATATTTAACCAATCACAGTTAGGGCGTTTGGAAAAACGTGTCACTTCTTTAGCACCTCGTCCAGTCGTCCGAAATACAGATCCCCAGTCTCTCACCCATAGCTCTCACCCCATGTAGTCAGACCAATGAGTCAAACACACAAACACTTTTACATTTAAATTCTGGTTTGTAGAATATTTTTTGTTTTCTCATATTATTTTTATCCTGGCAATGATTTATTATATGATATAGGTAATTTATTCCAAGCTGAGAGCATATTAAAGTATAAGTAACATGTTCTGCTAAGCTAAATTAAGGATATTAACATATCTGTGTAAAAGTGGGATATTGATACATCTGTGTGATAGTGACAATAAACATACTGAATATTAAAGACACAATGCAGAATTTACAGGTGAAGGACTGTGATCAAACCTGGCCCTGTCTACCACCCTCTCTTTTGACTGCGGTAATTAGTGAATAAAAGTGAAAGCCTGGCTTCTGAAAGAACTCCAGCTACTTTTCATCTATTTAGCCACTTTCACACATAGTTTTACTACCCTTTCTGAACTGTTATTGGCTAAACAATTTGAGGGCAGTTTGTTGTTCATGGGGGCAAAGGGGGTGTAATAAATGGACTTTATCTTAAAATGTCATAATAACCTCGCATCCAACTTGCTGTATGAAGTCGCAGGATGTATTATTAGAACATCATCATGACTCGGACATCATTTCCCATAAGGCCATGTGTAAAACGTCACCACGCTACGCTACCAATGAAACCATGGAAACAGCAGAGTGGATGCAGAGCGAGCTTCTGGCACTCTCCGCTCAGCTCCTTGTATTCTGGGGCTCAGTGAAGACGACACGACCAATGGCACTTTAGCGTTCAGCTACAAACTGTCTTTATCTAGTTATTATTGTCAATACGCTGTCATTTTAACACAAATACTTTCGCGTTTTTCTAAGAACTATTACCTAGCTAATTAATCGGCTAGGTTTACATGGATAGTGTTGCTAATCTCTGGACCAGACTGGATTTTCTTCCTTAACCGCTAAATAGCGATCTTACTTGGAAACCAACAATGCTGGAGTCTATAAAAGTTACAGGTAAAATATTAATATTTTATTCTGTATTTTTTATATCAACGGTGGTTACTTTATTGTTTTTTAGCAAACACATATAATATAACCCCATATTTAGATCTTAGATCTTACCAGCACATGTAAAACACATATTAATATTTTTAGCTAATGCAAGCTCAGTCTAGGTGTCTTAGGCTACTTTTGGTAGACTGTAGGCTCTAGTGTTTGTTGTCTATAATGACATTGCTATGTCTGTTTTGTTATGCGTAATAACATTTTGTTATGCTTAATAACATTTTTTTAAAATTTGGTGTGTCACTTTAGTGCGCAAAAGCACTTTGTAAAACTGTCGTGTTCATTAATAGACAGCACAGGCTGTATAGAATAGTGATGCGTTGGCTGTTAGGTAATGGTATTTGATTTAAAGAGAGTAAGCAGTCCCACTTGAATAACATTAGGTAAACGGCAGTGGTTGTGTCAAAATATAAGTTAGTAAGGCTTTTATGGAACAACACAAGATAACAAAATTACATTAAAAAGCAAAGAGCAACAAGTCAAGCATTTTTGTCAATGAAGCATGAAATGATTACTATGGATTCTGCCTCAGTGCCACTGTCACTTCACAGAGCTGTCATTTCTGTTTTGGTGATGATGGTCTGTGGCACTTTTGTACAAAAGGTGTACTTTTGAATTTTTACAACCCTTCACCCTTTGATTTTCTCACAGGTTTATTACTGGTGCTAAATTACCTTGAATAATTTTTCTTTTAGTGTTTTGTTTCTGATGTTTGGTTGTCCTGGATGTACCACTCTAGAAGGTTTTGTACAAAAACCTCTTTGCATAGGTTTATTTCTTCAACTTGAAGGAGTTCTCCTGGCATAAGAACGATCTTTATACAATTTACCCCACAGGGTGCTCTTCTTTTTCTATTAAGATATATTATATAATATGATATGAATAGAGATATACAGTACTAATTATAATATTGCAAAATAGATGGTCCATAATAAAAATTTTCTTTTATTCTTTTTTATTTTATTGTATTATATATTTTATAATTTTGTCTAAAGGTAAAAATTAACATTGCGTTTTTTACATTTGAAGTTTGGTGCAAAAAATAATGTTGCATACATTTTAACACTTCAGAGATAAAATTGTTTATAATAAGAATAATCTATTTACTATGGAGTCCCACATGCTGTTCAAAAGTATTGTCCCTTTTTCCTAACCACATATTGACATATATGAACCTTTTTAATTATTTCTATTTAGAAATAGAGTACAACATTCCCCTTTTTACACCAGTAATTCTGTTCATATGCAAATGATGATAATCATTTTGGGCTTTTTGTCAAAATGTATGTAATTTTATTTACTCGTGAGATAAGATGGAAATGACAAGTGCCAGGTTTTCATGTCAGGCCCTGCAGCACACTGAGTATATGAATAAGTGCATCTGTACGAACATGTATCATACTAATCCTATGTAAAGTGCAGTGTGGAGTACAAACCCGATTCCAAAAAAGTTGAGACACTGTACAAATTGTGAATAAAAACAGAATGCAATGATGTGGAAGCTTCAAATGTTAATATTTTATTTAGAATACAACATAGCTATCATATCAAATGTTGAAAGTGAGACATTTTGAAATGCCATTCCAGATAATGGCTCATTTTTTATTTCATTAGAGCTACACATTCCCAAAAAGCAATAAGAGGCAAGAAAATTTAAACGTATAAGAAACAGCTGGCGGACCAATTTGCAACTTATTAGTTCAATTGGCAACATGCTTGGGAATAAAAAGTGCCTCTCAGAGTGGCAGTGTCTCTCAGAAGTAAAGATTGCAATGCTGTGGCAAAAAATAGTGGAGAAATATCAGAAAGGAGTTTCTCAGAAAAAAATTGCAAAGAGTTTGAAGTTATCATCAACATCTACAGTGCATAATATCATCCAAAGATTCAGAGAATCTGGAACAATCTATGTGCGTAAGGGTCAAGGCACTGCATCACATACAGGAATGCTTCTGTAATTGAAATCACAACATGGACTCAAGAATACTTCCAGAAAACATTGTTGGTGAACACAATCCACCAGGCCATTTTTGTTCTGTGGTCAGATGAATCAAAATTTAAAGTTCTTCTTGGGAAACTGGGATGTCATGCCATCTGGACTAAAGAGGACAAGGACAACCTAAGTTTTCATCAGCGTTCAGTAGGGCTGTGCGATAACACGATATTTGATCGTGGACGATCAAAATTACTGCACAATCCACTTTTTCAGAAAAGTCGTCATATCGCCATATATAGTGCACAACACGTTATATCCTTAGCAGTTCAATAGACGGCGGCAGGTTAACAATCTTGTATATGTTGCTCGTAAATTCAGTGAGATTAAGTGACCAAGTCCGTGACAATGGAGGGAAACACAGAGGAGAAAAAAAAATGCAACTTCTGTAATATGGAAATGTTTCGGATTTTTGCTTACAGACACAGCGCAAACAACAGTTATTTGCAAATGTTGCAATGATAAGATTTGCACGAAGGATAGCAACACAACGAACCTTTTTAACCACCTCGGAAAAGCACCCGAAAGAATATGCAGAGAGTTTAATTTTAAAAGGACCCCACGCAAGTACATCACCAGGTACAAACAAGCAGCCAGAAACGACAAGGCTTAAACAAACACCTCTAACGAAAGAAACATATCAGAAAGGAACTCCGTATGAGAGGACGAGCAAGCGCTGGAAAAACGTAACTGATGCCGTGACATTTTACCTGACCAAAGACATGATTCCTATAAAGACTGTGGAAAATGAGGGCTTTAAAAGACTGTTCAAAGTCGTAAATCCACGTTACGAAATACCCAGTCGCAAATATTTTTCCTCCACTGCCATTCCACAGCTTTATTCAGAATGCCGCAGCAAGATTCAAAATAAAATTCAAAATGTCAAGTTTTTTGCTACAACGGCTGATTTATGGTCTAGCCGTACGTCAGAGCCGTATTTAAGTCTGAAGATTCACATTATTCATGAGTGGAAGTTGTGCAGTGCGTGTCTAGAAACAACATATTTTCCACAAGACCACACAGGCGAGCTCATAGCGCAAGGGCTCAGGGACGCGCTTGAATGTTGGGGACTGAAAGATGGTGAAGGCATTGGAGCTAGACTCGTCGGCAGTGTTTTGGGCACAGACTCCACCTAGCCATCGGTAAGTGCAACTAAAAATAATAATGTTCTCTGATATTCAAATGATTATATTCAGCTATTAGAATAAATCATTGCAAATTACATTAAGAACTTTGAACATAGTAAAATCATGAGATTAGTTTGCTATAGCCTAATAATTGCACTGGTATGAGTAAATGTTTTGTAAATTAAATGTTATATATACATTTAAACATTTTATATACATTTTTACATTGTGTTGTGCATTTGGTTAAATCTAATTGATACATTGTTTTTTTTTTTGTTTTTTTTGTTTAGAAAAAAGTGCTAAAGACCCTCGTGTTGAACGTGCAACATCTGTCTGCAAGAAAGTTGTCAGCACATTCTCCTTCAGCTGGAAGAAAAAGAGGGAACTAAGTAATGCTCAAGCTGAGCTAAAGCTACCTCAACAGAAACTCATCACTGAGTCCCCAACTCGATGGGGTTCGAGGCTCAGCATGATTGAGCAAGTGCTTGACCAGGAAAAGGCGATTTCTCAAGTCCTGAAGGCAGACAAGAAGGTAAGGCATTTGGTCCCATCATGGCAAGATGTTGACGTGATGGAGTCTGTGAAAAAGGCACTGAGTGCACTGAGAGACTTTACTGATGCACTCTCAGGTGAGGACTATGTGAGTGTATCTTATGTCAAGCCAGTGCTTCACATGTTGAAAGTCAACAATCTGTGCCTGAATGATGAAGACACTGAACTAAAACAATAAAGAAAACCATTCTCAATTACCTCACTGACAAATATCAGGACCTCACCACTGATGACCTGCTGGATATGGCTTCGCTTTTCTATCCCAGATTCAAAACCCAATTCATTGCCAAAGACAAGGTAGAGGGAATACAAACCAGAGCTGTGCCTGAACTGGAGTCTTTTTTAAAAGCCTTCGGTGTTACAAGTGCATCTGCAACCACATCAGTTTCCTCATCTTTGAAAGAGGCAATAGAAGGAGAATTGAAGGGATACTTGTCCACGGCAAATGCAGAAAGTGAGGTGGATCCGCTGAAATGGTGGAAAGTTCATGAGGCAAACTTTCCAAGAATTAGCCAGCTTGCTAGAAAGTATCTCTGCATTCCAGCCACAAGTGCTCCCTCGGAAAGGGCTTTCAGCACTGGTGGCAATATCGTCACCTGCCAAAGGGCATCTCTTTAGCCTGAGAAAGTGAATCAGCTGGTCTTTCTTTCTAAGAATTTGTGATTGTGATTTGTCATACTTTGTAATCTTTAAAAATGTATATGTTCCAAAGCTGCTAAGTTTACAAGACTCAGGAATATTTTTGTACCTTTATTAAATTTTTTTGTTTCTGAAACATGTTGAACAAAAATCTATGGTACTTAACAGAGTACAAAATGTTGTTTACAGTTTGTATGTATATTTTTCTTTTCTAAGCCAATGTTTATTTTGGGAGTTATTCTAAAGTCTGTACACTTGCATTGACAGTTAATATTTTTATTTAAACTTTATTTAACTTTGTAAAATAAATAAATAAGCCATTTACATTTTTGAAGGTGTTGCTGAGGATCTATGTCAAAGAAGACCTAAGACAGTTAGAAACTAGAAGCCTGTATAAGACAAGAATCGGACAACATTCCTAAACTTGAGCAACTTGTCTCCTCAGTCCCGAAACGTTTGCAGACTGTTATAAAAAGAAGAGGGCATGCCACACAGAGGTAAACATGGCCTTGTCCCAACTTTTTTGAGATGTGAACTTATTTTTCCCTTAAAATTATACATTTTCTCAGTTTAAACATTTGATATGTCATCTATGTTGTATTCTAAATAAAATATTGAAATTTGAAACTTCCACATCATTGCATTCTGTTCTTATTCACATTTTGTGCAGTGCCCCAACTATAAAAGCACTCCTTATTCCTCAACACATGTATTAGGCGAACCATTATAGTAGAATATATGGTACACTTAATTAGAGAAAGATTTAAGTCTGGCCAGCCAGACCCATTCTCTTTCCTCAATGAAGTAAAGTGGGTCTGGAACCCCTCTCCTTCAAACCCATTTCCGCAGACTAATCATAGCTGTTTATTTAAAAAGGGGCAGGCTTTAAACAGTTCTTTGTTTTTCTAAGTGGTATTAAGTTTTTCCAAATTGCTTTGTTCCAGAGGCAGTTTATTTTGCGTAGGTTGGTAGTTTAAACCTTAATTTGGATTGGTTGTATGTCAATTACTTTCACTAGTAATTCAATCTGCGTCCATTTGTTATGTCCCCCACTAATCAAACTCCAATCAACAAACCAATTCTTTGTAAAGTAAAAAAAAGTTAGGATGGAATGCAAGCAAGCTGCATAGTGGCCCTATTTAGTGAATGGTTTTGAACACTACCGTACTGTTGTTTCTGTTCACAGGTAATAGTTATATACAGAGTTATATACAAGAGACATTAATACATAAATACATATTAAGCATGTAAAACAATTTTACATTAATAAACATGTATCTCAGCAAACATAAGTTAAGCACTTGGTTGTTATTTAACTTATTTGCAATGGGTGGCATGTAATTGTATTCAGATGATAAGGTTCTTTATGGAGCTTGTGGGTGTATGAAACATACACAATTTAAATGCAAACTATATTAAAGTATGATTGGAAAAAGGGAAAGGGAGTACACAATACAATTATAATATAAAAGCATATATCAGTCCGGTTTATTAGAGTTCATAAGAGGTGGAGAAAAATAATAGCCTGTATTCCAAACATTTGTGATCAGGATCACTCACAAAAAAGGGAAAAAATAGTCAAGTTCGGCCTACCAACTTGCCATGGGCTCCAGTCCCCAATAAACCTGACCACTAGGATTTATGTTGTTTGCTATATACAAACTAGTTAGACAGGTTGGTTTGCTTCCAAGTAAACATGCACTAGCCACAGTGAGAACAGGAAGTGCTTGCACCAGATCTGGAACTTGTGACCCAGCCTCATCATAGTGGTGAATCAAAAGCCTCCATTTACATAGTTGGGGTAACATAAACTAATAATAATGGACTCTGTAAAGTGTTTTGAGTCCCATGAAAATAGTTCTCTAATCCAATCCATTATTATCTAGTGACCTTTGCTTTTGAATAATTTAATGATGAATTGTGGAAAACACTAGAGATTCAGACCTAGTTTATATAATGCACTATGTGGAAATAAGGGAACAGCTCTGTCTAAAGCTGCAAGGGACTGAAACCAGACCTTAAAGATTTTATTTTCAAACATTTTATTAAATTTGACAATAAAGTACTGCATAAATCTGTGCTACTGACGCTTACGTAATAGAAACATTGATGAAGTGGTTTCCTGATTAGAAAGAGTCAAAAGGCATTGCTCTATCTCACACATTCTCGTGACAGTTATTTCATTAATACCATTTGTGTCTATTTAAGCTGAGAATAGCTCTAATTTTACCCTGCCGCGATAAGAGGATCTAGCTATCTGCACATGTACACGCTTCACTAATCTCAATCATTTCTGTTCACAGAAAGACTGCACTGGCCCAAAGTAGAAATGTCCAAGAAGTACATCCTGAACAGCGACAAGGCTGTGAGTCCCAGCCAAGTCTACCTGGAGAAGATCCCCTCGGGCGTCCTCAAAGACCTCTTCACCGTCCGCTCCAGCACCTATAATGTTCTGCTGCAGGCCGAAGCGCCAGAGAAAAAGAGTCCCAAACATTCCCTGCACAAGAGGAGGAAGGGGACGGTGAAGTGCAAGAGAAACCACTCCTTCCTATCTCTGAAAAAGACCCATGAGGGTAAAGCCACTCCAACTCACTGCGCTCTCTCCAGCAGCAGCAGCCCCAATCTGCCCAAACCCAGCAGAGGGATGGCGGTCGTGGGCAGCACTATTGGCCTGGTCCCACGTACGGTGACACATCTCAGGAAGTCCTACGTCCCCAGCCTCTCTTGTACCAAGCTGCCCTCCCTGAACAGGTTGGGCAGGTTGGATGAAGGGGAGAACTCCAAAAAGCTCTGCATTCTCACAGCCATCAAACCGTCCAATGTGGATCAAGAGAAGGCCAGGTTTTTCAAGTCAGACTTCACTTACAATCCACAGTTTGAGTACAGCCACCCGGTGTCTCCGCTCGTCCTGGCACGGCACAGCGGCGCGTCTGACCGCTTTCTGACACAGGTAAGAGTTGGACAAACCATAGTCTGTGTTTATTAAACGAGGTACGAGTGATGTGGAAACACACAAGAAGGCTTACAGAAATAGTTTTGTATTTTCTAAAATGTTTTTTTATAAGATGTTTGTGGACATTTACCTGCTGAGGATAAATGTCAACAAGGTGGTGCTGCAATATTTTCTGTTCTACACTGACACAACTTAGTTTCCATTTGTAGAGAGCCATAGTAGCATTTTCAGCCATAGAGTTGCTCAGTTTATTTTACTGACTGGACAGCAGACGTTATTAAGACATTTAACCTCTCTGATCTGCGTTTGGCCTCTGCTAATTTGTTTTAGTCAGACATTATTTTCCCCTGCTGTTGTGAAGCTTTCATGTTAAATTTTAGCAGTGCATCTCCACACGCTCTTTCTGTTTTTGGTCTGTGTTGACAATTCAATCAGTTGGCTGCACGGCAAGAAGGACCAGAGTTGACTCCTGGGTTGGATGGGGCTGTGTGGAGTTTGTATGTTCTTTGCTTGCTTGGGTGGGTTTTCACCGGGTTTCCACCACTAACTTGGCACCTCTTGGTGGTGACTGTCGAACATTAAATTTGCGCACAGGGATAATAAAAATTTAAAAAATTATGCTGAAAGTGGACCGAGAGGGATCTTAGGGCATGTTTAGTGCGCACCAAGGTTTAGAAAGCAGCATTGAGACACACAGACAAATTGCACCAGTGTTATTTTTTACCAAACTGAACATGGAAATTGTAATTGTATGCACCTCACAGTTACACAGACACCCATCCGGCTCCAGATCTTACATAATGGAGCCATAATTGTTTGCCCCATTTACAGCATAAAGTAATTTCCACTTCTCCAAACATGTAATGTGCCAATAAATTGTCTACAGCAAATGAAACATTTATGTAAGTATATTCAAAACGTTGTGTTTTGTGTATGATGACATAGAAGGACCATAAACTGTTGTAGATGGCTGTAGTAAATATAGCGCCATATATTTGTTAAAACCTTATCTTTGCAGTTCCACCACCTCCTCCATAATGTCCAAGTTATTATTTCACACAATATTGTGCTGTTTTTTGTACTGGAGAATATTTAGACTTTCCATTTAATTCGTTATTTTCCCTCTAACACTTTCTTTTTACTGATTATACATATCCTACATTTTCTTTTGATTTGCCTGAGACCATGCAGCTCAGTTGTGACTTTTTTGACCTAGAGACAATACCACTAAAGTTCCTTCCTGAAGAAACCAATATGCAGTAAGTCACAGTAAACTTTACAAATTAACACTGTAAACGACAGCAGTATGGTAAATGTTGATTTAAAAAAAAAAAGGCTGTAAATAGTTGGTGCTGTGTAATATATGCAGATGGGAAATCTGTAGAAGGTCAGGTTGCGTGCAGTAAATGCGCCGCTCAACTGAGCAATGACAGGTCATTCTTCACACAGTCCCAAGTGAGGCTGGTGCTGAGCTGGCTGCCTCCAGATCTGCTCTAGTCAGGTCTGTGAGCTGCAGAAGCACTTTAGAAGCAGACTACATCACAGCTGCAAGAAAAAAGAGATTCAGAGATGCCCTTTCAGCCATTAGTGCAAAGAGAAAAGCAGCAGGATGGGGTTTTAGGAAATGCACCAAGACCTCAGCATGTTTTAATCTTGACACTGGTGTTTGTTTTTAAGCAGAGGATTGTGATATAGCCAGGATGGAAGTTGGAGAAGTATTGTATGTCAGCTGATACGGTGCAGTAATTAGAACAGTAATTATACCTCTGCAGCATACAGTATCTTGTTACAAGGACTGTTTAAATACTGCAGTGCTATGATCCTGTGGCTGAACACTTACACCTGTGTTAACATAGGTGACTCTTACAAAGATGTAGAAACATTTTACTTTTATAACACTTTTCAAAACCGAGCTACAATGTACATTCTTCAATCTCTTTAAAAGTATGAGGAATATGATTTAAAACATCCATGAATCAGTCACTCATCTAAAATAGAATCATAAAAGAATGCAGTCAATTGTCAAAAGCAGTGTGATCAAAGACTGACAAATAATAATAGTCAGGGTGCTGCTCACTGGTTCATATTCATTCATTCCTCTTCTTCTGCTTATTTTCGTTAGGGGTCAACTGGAGCCTATCCTAGCAGCTTTGGGCAGCTTAATACAAGCACACACATATATGTAAAATATATAATGAATAATAAGAATACAGTTGTGCTCATAAGTTTACATGAATGGCCCAGAATTTGGGAATTTTGGGCCATTTTTAGGGAATATAAATGATAACACAAAAAACTTTACTCATAGTTAGTGTTTGGGTGAAGCCATTTATTGTCAAACAACTGTGTTTACTCTTTTTAAATCATAATGACAACACAAATTACCCAAATTACCCTAATCAGAAGTTTACATACCCCAATTCTTAATACTGGAATAAAAAATGAAGTATTTTGTGATAGCTGTGGATGAGGCTCTTTATTTTCTCAAATGGTAAAGCTGCCCATTCTTCTTGACAAAAATCCTCCAGTAAATTCTTGGAATGTCTTGCATGAACTGCACGTTTGAAATCTCTCCAGAGTGGCTCAATGATATTGAGGTCAGGAGACTGAGGCCAGTCCAGAACCTTTACTTTATGCTGCTGTAGCCAATTACAGGTCAACTTGGCCTTGTGCTTTGGATTATTGTCATGTTGGACCGTCCAAGTACAACCCATGTGCAGCTTCTGGGCTGATAAGTGCAAATTTTCCTCCAGTATTTTCTGATAACATGTTGCATTCATCCTTTTCCTTTGTAGCTCAACCATACCCAAAACATCCTTGATCCGTCGCCATGTTTCACAGTAGAAATGGTGTACTTTTCATCACAGGCCTTGTTGACTCCTCCCTAAATGTAACATTTATGGTTGTGGCCAAAATGTTAAATTTTGGTCTCATCACTCCAAATGACTTTGTTCCAGAAGTTTTGAGGCTTTTCTCTGGGCTGTTTGGTGTATTGTAAGCGGGGTGCTTTGTGGCATTTGCGTAGTAATGGCTTTCTTCTGGTGACTTGACCATGTAGCCCATTTTCTTCAAGTGCCTCTTTATTGTGCATCTTGAAACAGCCACACTACTTTTTTCAGAGAGTCCTGTATTTCAGCTGAAGTTATTTGTGGGTTTTTCTTTGCATCCTGAACAGTTTTCCTGGCAGTTGTGAATGAAATCTTTGTTTGTCTTCTTGACCTTTTCCTTTTTCACTTCCTAAATATAGTTTGAACACTGCTGTCTAGCATTCTCAATTCCTTGGATATCTTTTATATTCCTTTCCCATTTTATACAGTTCAGTTACTTTTTTCCCCAGATTCTTTGACAATTCTTTTGCGTTTCCCATGACTCAGAATACAGAAACGTCAGTGCAGGCCTGGATAAGAGATGCAAGGGTCTGTCAGGAGCCCAGAAACTCACTGACTTTTATACACACTGATTACAAACAAATCAATCACAAACCTGTTATGTTACCAGGCCAAAATCACCAGGGTATTTAAACTTTTGAGTAGTTAATTTGCGTAGTTTCTGCTGTAATTATGATTTCAAAAGATAAATGGTCCAAATAAATCACAAATTTTTTCCAGGTTATATAAACTTATGAGCACAACTGTACATACGACAACTACAAAACATAATTTGTGGGTGCATAGAATTTGTGTCATTTTTTTTTAGTTTTTCCATTGGTTTATAGTAAGTAGTTGTCCAAACGTTTTTCAAAATATATATAATTTAAAATAATCTTGGGTTCTGGAGGAGATTAAAGCATGAGTAATCCTTGATAGACATTATGGATTTGAAACTTTATAAAATGTTACACAATACACAGTTCAGACTCTGTCAGATCATGGGCTGCTTTTATAAAGACTTGCTATCCTCCCTGTTTCAAATGGATAAAATCCCAAAATATGTGAGGGTCCATTGTCTTTGTTGGGACTTCTCCTAAACCGGAGGATGTCAGACACGTGTTAGCCCACTCATTATTCAGTAGACACGTGCTGAGTCTGAGACTGTTAAAGTAACACAAGTACACACAGAGAGTAAACAGGGGTTGAGTGAGCCCAAGAGGGAGTGCAGTAAAGCAATCCTCCTAGGTTCTTTCCTTCCCTTGAGCCTGGCCTACTTTAGTCAAGTTTCCTTTGTCACCTTTAAACCTCACAAATACCTGGATCTACTTAGGACAGATCATTTTGGCATTTGTTAAAGAACAAGGACAGTGTTGATGTCAAAAGAGTTGTTCAATATTTTAGTCAGTGCTAAAATTTAAAACTCATCTGACAACCCACAGAGTTATATTGAATAAGTGCATAATAGGAAAAATGTGACAATAATTTTTGTGCATGAAAGGGCTCACTGAATAGAAGAATGAATTGCATGCCTAAGGGTTTGTAACCATCACATGTAAACAAAGATACAGACATGGAAACATATACACAATTCAACTTTATTTATTCCCAGGGAAACATTTAGTTGTTAGCTCTTCAAATAAATGAAAACCCCAAATTAATTGCCTCAGACTTTCTCTTCCACAGACTGATTAATTGTAGAGTCTTATGGCATTTGTAAAGAAATAGTTATTGTGGTGTTCCATCCTGCAGCTCTATGATCTCAGCTGTCCACTTGCTGCTCTCTGTTGATCAAAAGGCCAATGCAGGGGATATCCATGTTGTTCAGTATTGCATCCATCCTGTTGTGTGTCTGTTGTTCTAGTGCTTCAACTAGAGTCTCCAATCTAATACTGGTAGTTGAACCAGTCCTTTCTAATTGTTTTTCAAAGCCTTCTGTTTTCTGGGACTTCTGTGATTTTCTGTCAGATGTAACTGTCTTTGACAATGTAAATGTATGGAGAACGACATCATCTTCACACACTTCACAAAGGATACTCCAACCTGGAGAGGCAGGGCAGCATTGTGAGAGTCATGTTCTTTGATTGAGCTTTCAACGCCCTGGATTACAGACAACTTCACATTAGTATGTTTGAGCTGCAGTGGTGTACCTCAAGGAACTATACTGACTCCTTTACTGTACCTTTACACACTGGACTTTCATCATGACTCCAGGGAGAAATTGTCAAGACTTTAACTTGGGGTTCACATTTATAATAAACTGTACTGGTCAAACTCTATCTATCTCAACTCTGTCTTGATCTAGATTTTTTTTTATTTTACCACAGGCGGTGAACATCATGAAAGTGGCCCTTCAGCGTTACGGCAGCTACGAGACCTTTGAGCAGGTGACAGGGGGCAGCCTCCTCAGCAAGAGTCGCATCTGGAGCAGCGTCAAGAAATACATGGAAAAGGAGGGCTGTGTGGGAGAGGTAAAAAGTACCACACATACATAAAGACTTGACCATTAGTTGTGGGACAGAATAGGACTTTTATATACCGCCAGAATATCAGAATAGGCTTGAATACCCTGAGCTGCACTACAAAGGAGTGCACTCCTGGAGAAATAAACACAGCAAAAAGTCACTTCACCAGAGTCACGCTGCCGTCTGGGCATGTGGAACTGAGGTTTATGTAACCAACAAATACAAGTTACATAATTGAGTGATGAATGTGTCACTGAGCACTTGTCATCACATTTACTCACAACTTCTAATAGGTGTGTGCAGCAAAGAGAAGATACAAGCTACTTAACTGGATTAAAGAATGACTCGACAGTTCAGGGCAGTCAGACTAAACTTCTGAAGTGTGTTACATTCATCACAACTGTAGATAAAATAATACTATATATAACTTTTTAATATTCTGCTGAACTTTTACTTATGGAACTTTTACATCTCAAAATGCAAAATTAGAAATAAAAAAAGACTCACACAACAGTATTTGGTATTATTATTTTTTTGTCTTTATTTACAATAAAAGGTCATGTATTTTCTGGTAAAAGGTTTTATAGTGTGAATGGAATTACTTATAAAGCCAGTGTGTGAAATTAGTTGAAACATTCAATAAATACTATTCTCAAACAAACCCAGGTGAATTGATGACAAATTTATTAAATAATAAACAACAAGAAAGACCATGATTCATTTAGTAAAATAAGTCTCTGAAATAAAGTATGGAGAGGTTATCAAAGAAAATTGGCAACAATTTATTTAAAAGGTGACTTCACAATGACAAATAATGACAGCTTGATCCAATTTTCTTTTGACTCTTTAAATGGAATGGTTCCATTTTTGGCACTAATGTTTGTGTTGTGTTGTCAGATTGTGGTCCAAGTGACAGATGACCTCCTGTCCAGGGCCTCCATGACTGTGGTGAACGGCAGACCCACTCTGACCATTAACACGTCCACAGCCAGAGAGCACTGGCTTGAAGGGATGTTGCGACACGAGATCGGTGGGTGGCTCTTTTAATCATATCCTGGAATGTGTCTCTCTTCCAAATAGTGAGAACCCTAGATGACACCTGTTCAACGGTCCGACTCTGTTTTGCAGGGACTCATTATTTCCGTGGCATCAACAACTGCCACCAACCATGGAGCAGCGGCGCAGGCAGAAAGAAACACAACCTGAAGCCTCTAAACCCCACAGAGGAGGGTCTGGCCAGCATCCACAGCGTCTTGTTCAGAAAAGACCCCAGTTTGTGGAGAGCGGCTCTGCTCTACTACACTGTGTATCAGGCCAGCAGCATGTCTTTCACTCAGCTCTTTCACAGCCTGGGACGCTTTGTGCAGGACCCCAACACACGCTGGGACTACTGTGTCCGAGCCAAGAGAGGCCAGACTGACACCACACAGCCAGGTTCAGACTTTAAGAGAACAACACAAAGCATGTCTTAGTAGAGCTGAGACCTTCTAGTAGTAATGAAACACTCCCTTTTATACATTCAGAAAAATGTTCCTTCATCACTGTGTTTCTCTTCCTGTTGTTGAAATTTGTGTCACTGCTGGTTTAGCCTTCACGTGGGATATGTTTATATCCAACTCTACAAAGCATATCCAGGGGTTTGAACCAAAAAGGCCTAGGTGACCTTTTGGGTGAAACTGAGTTGTACATACCTGTTGGAGAATTATCCATTCTACATATAATGTCCTTGACCTTAATTAAGATCTGTAAATTAAACTGTGACAATCTCTGTTAGAACTGTGTTCTTGGTCACAGTGCCTTATGAGGCCTCTTTCACATCGAAGCTGTGATTACACTATCTATATCTCTGTAGCTCTGTCCTCGTTTAGCACAAACAACATCGCCTGATCAATGATGCAATACGCAATATGCAATCTACAACATTCCAATCAACATCTGTGGAAATGTTGTAGATGACACTAGTCTCTCCTAATTGTGTGTGTGTGATTTTCTGTAGGTTGCTTCAGCAAAGACCAAGTTTACCTTGACGGCATCCTAAAAATCCTACGATACAGAGACAAGATCAAGTTCCCCCTGCTCATGTCGCTGGGAAAGGTAAAGCCACATTCCTATTGATCTTTAATGTGCATAATATTGTCCTTTTGGCTTTTGACATTGTTAGCAAGTGTTTATAACCTGTCACCTTCACGCAACAACAAATAAAGCAGGAACATCTGTTGCCAAGGAGGAGTATCTTTCTCTATCGCGTGATAATTTTCCATTATTATTTTACATTCAGTTTTCAATTCTGATCAGCCGTTATTGCATTTTTTTCTTAACCCAAAGCTATCCCTCACTGCTAATTGTGAAGCAGTATCTATTTCCTGAAGGGCTAAATGGAAAAGAAAGTAGAGAAATTAAAGTTAAGCTTATATAACTGCTCTAAGGAAGGAACACACTCGGCTCAGAGAAGCTTTAAGGCCTAGTGATTAAACGAGGCATTCATGCTGAAAACACTGACCATGATTAAAGAAGTGATGCTATTTTTGTCTGTAAGTTTACTCAGTAAACTTCTTATTTATTTGTTGTTCCAGGTTGCCTTTGAAGACATAGACCGGCTGAAATCCCTGGCTCTGATGGACAACATCCGCATCCCACACTTCATGCAGGACCAGGCCAAATACGCCGAGCAGCTGACCAAGATCATGGCAGTAAACCAGCTGACCGACGAGGAGCTCAGGGCCATCATTTAACTTCTTTTCAAACAAATAAACCCAACAGTGCACTGCCAGCCCGACCACCTGCATGCCTCTGATCCACCTTCAGCAGTGTGACTAGTGTTTTAGTGACTAACAGTGCTAGAGGGCACGTTTTCCCATATATTACTCAAATATTTGGCATGTCTTTGAGATTTCCCCCTTACAGTGCCAAAGCAATAACCGGGACTGCTGTAAATGCTTAACAAATATGGTTTTATACCTCACAAACAAACCTTCTTAGACCCACAAGATCATTGCTTTACTCTAGAGCACGCAGAGCTCATTCCTAATATAATTTCAGCAAAGGTGCCTCTTCAACCTTCAAAACTATTTCCATTTAATTTGTAAGCAGAACACCTCTGAACAACTTTAGGTTTCACAATGACCAATGAATCCTCCTCTGAGCTACTTGTAGTCTCAGGTTTGACATACCACTATTTGAATGTAAACATGAACTTTTTAATATTTTAGGATTTTTCTCTAGTTGCATATATATTGTGACATATTACAAATGATCTTCTTGCAGTATAGTCCTAGTTGGAACATTGCTCTATGGTGATATTATCGTTACAATGAGCCATATATCGCACTGTGTCGTATCGAGGGGTAGCGACCCTGTGATTCCCAGCTTGCATCTATTAGCCTCCCTTCAGTTTTAAAGTGTACTTACATAGTTCTGGACACATTGTTGCACTATAAGAGCTGATCATTATGAACAGTTATTAGTAAACTAAGCTGACTATAGGAAAGCTAGTAAGTTAGTTAGATAAGCTGATAAACATGGTGGATTATGTCACTATTGTTTATGAGTGTGTTGCCAGTCCAGTGAAGACCCTAAACACTGACTTTAAGCCTTGTTACTTTATTGCACTTTCCAACCTTATATTAGTGAATAAGCTGCACTGATGATGTGGGCATTAATGGAGTACACACCTATACTTTACCTCACTAAAGACTTATTAAACAGCACAGTGACATTTTTATGTGATGTGTATCTATTTAAATAGTAGAAATAAAGTGGACTCAATAAATAACTTGTGGTGTCTTGCCTGAATATTTTGTATAAAGAGTATAAAGAATCCCTGAATATTTTTGAATGAAGTTCCTGAAGAGTTCCTGAATAGGATAATAAACAATAATAAACAATTTACCGCTGTATAAGTTACTGTTATCAAACTGCACACTGCATTTCAGAAATTTTCATAAAACACACATTTCATCACAATGATTAGGGTAAAGTCATGGATAAAACTAACAAATGAAAACAACAGAGGCTAAGCACCAGAAGAAGGTGTGAGATTTGAAATAATGATGGTGAGTAGGACAAAGTACGTAGATGTTTTACTTTATCCATTAAGGAAATATGGGATTTATTTATTTATTAGGATCCTCTGGAATTGCATGGACCACTGTCTCAATGTTGAGATAGTTAAGTTTGTTTGTGAAGGTTCTGTCATCCTGGACATATTGAAGTCCAGATGCTTTTGTTTTAATGGAATAGTTTTGACAGCGCCCAGACCATTTAACAATATTAAATGTCATTATAATTTCTATTGAAGATTGGCACACACTCTAGAATACACCGACTCTTCACACACAAGGCTAGTCCAAAACATTCAACATGGTGGACACTGCCACTGACAGGTCGTTTATTTCTGCTCTCACCTCAGTTTTGGAAAACATGCAAAGTATAAAAATGATGATGAAACGCCTTGGTGTCTGCTGTACTGCTGCCCATGTTAACTAACGACACTGTGTGGCTTGACGTCCGGCGTTTCTCTGATTGGTTACCATTCCTCTGGTAAACCCTTTTTATTTACAATCTATGGGTAAACCCTAAACCCCGTCATTGAAATGGAACAAAAGCAACAGAGTCCAGAATAACTTCTTTGTATAGAACAGGAAAAGAGTTAGTTGCGGCTGGCAAGGCTAGTTTCCATTTTGTTCAACTGTAGACCATGACATTTTACACATTAGCACTTTTAAGAACTATTTTCATTGTTATATTAATTAGTTACAACGTGATTCATTCACATTGGCAAGAAAAGTGCAATGGACACACACGACCAGAGGAGGGCAGTATTATATAATACAGTCAAGAGACAAATCGCCGCCGATCGGTGCGCAGTGCATGCCGGTTAGTTATGTGTCCGAGTTGCCGCACTTGTTCTGGCGTAACCTATGCGCCGGCAACGGTAATCTCGTGAGACCAAGGCGGCGCAGTCTATGAGGCGGACGAAGCTTTTTACCAACTGCGCTCGCCTGCATGGACTACAAGGTCTGAGTGCATGATGGGAAATGATGTCCTGTCAGCGTGAGCAGTGACAGTTGATTGGACCTGAGCGCTGACACGTCACTGCCCCCTCTTTCTTTCAGCCTTTATTCACACCTTTATTCATTTTTATGTATTACAGACAACTAGCAGACTACAAACTGGTGAAAACTGCTTTTTTTTTCAAACATAGAGAACACATTATTAAAATCAACTTAATGAGATGGATTCGTCTTATTTCAAAACTAATGCTTTCAAAATCTACTCAACAATTAAAATTGAATAATCAGCCATGTCAAAAACAGTTTTATTTAATGGTGTGTGTGTGTGTGTGTGTGTGTGTGTGTGTGTGTGTGTGTGTGTGTGTGTGTGGGGTTAATATGGAGTAAAAGCCAAAAAGCCCTGATGTAACCGCCATTTTATTGCCACGTCTTAACGACAGTATCGGTGAATAGGGACCAATGGGCGGAAGTAGTCCATAGTATATACTGTCTTTGTGCTGGTCTCTTAACTGTCCGACTTAAAGGCCCCCTTCCCCGCCCACTGCTGCGAGGCAATGTTCATCTCCAACACAAAGTGTGGCATGCATTTGTGGAGCAATAAGAATTATGACACATTTTGGGCAAAAAATTATTCATTTAATTTGTAATAATCAAAATATGTCCCACTCATAGTTACACATTGCCATTTAACCAAAAATTGTAATCAATTATAAATTATAAACATTTTGTACATAAAACTGAATAATTATTACTCCTTGTGTTGTTGTTTGTAGTTGACATGATTACCAAAGATTATTTCGAATAGAGGTTTTGTACGTTCAGAATTAGTCAATATTATTAATATTGGTCAGTGAGTGATTGAAGTTAGTCATGTATTACTGCTGTTTGGTGCAACGTTCAGCCACACAGAAGACCAATCACGTCCCAAAAATATATCACATATACACAGTATATTGTTGTAATAAAACGGTGAAATGTTAATAGCCATTACCGCACAACAGGAAAAGGATTTAATATGGTTTGTTACAAAAAGTTTGCCAGCGGAATATAAAAGGAAGATGGAGGCACAACTTGAACTCTTCTGTAAACCTGTGTATTCTAGAGAAAAATGAGAGGCCATGTGTCTCACAGCTAAAACTAAAGGTTGGGACGGAAAAAACCAGACGATGATCTGGAGAGTCAAGTCAAGACCTCAAACTAACTGAAATGCTGTTGTTATACTGCAGGAGAGCTGTGCAAAAGCCTCAAAGAATTAAAGCATGTCTCACTAATAATGTTTACAACAATCTTATTCAGCTCTACTAGGGACAAACTTTGTAAAACCACGCAGCATTAGCATTGTTTAAGTCAATTAATAGCTGCCATTAGCTACGACAAGGTGAGAGCATGACAGATGCAAACACTGGGAGTGAAAGTGGGTTAGGCATGTGCAAGGTCTCCACAATCGCCACACAGCACCTTTCCTCCCAAAAAGTTGTGTAATAAAAAGCAGAAAATATTGAAAAGTAAAAAATGATTATGTAGCCTATGGAGCAGCAAATGAAAATAACTGCAGCTGGTGCGGAGTTCTCTGGAGGTTCTTCATTTCCATCACAGAAGTGCTTAACTCTTAAGAAAAGAGGAGCTTCTAAAACAACCACAGTCTGGATTAATGAGACCGCAGGCACAGCAGCAACATTTAACAAATTCCATTTATTTATTTTATTATATTATAGATATCTTTAGAAAATGTTTGGCACATTTCTCTTTAAAGTCGGTCATATATTATATACAGTATCTGGACATATATGGCTCTAGAACATACCACAATCCCATTAGACTTAAAACTCTTAAAGGCAATCATATTCACATTCACACTCAAACTCTTTCGTCCAATCAGGGTCTACGGTCCATGTGACGTCACCGCTCGTGTTTGGGCAGCATGTCCCCCAGGTCTACAGTCACTCCAGGTCGCTTTTGATCTTTAGGTAACACGTCGAGGTAAATCTCGGCCAGAACGGGACAGTGGTCCGACGCCACGCCGCCCCACGACCAGTTGTCGGGGATCCAGGGGCTGGTCATTCCTTCTCGCACCACACTGCAGTGACCTACAGACCACAGATAAAGAATTGTGAATAACATACAATAATCAATTTAAAATTGTGAATGGTGAAGTGAAAGTATTATTATATACCCTATAACAAGCCCTATTTCTTTCCAACGTGCTCATTTTATTTTTGAAGGAGCAGAGTGTAAAAACTTGTAGGGTACACTCAATGTTTTCAATAGTGTATATTACATAGAATACATATAAATAAATAAATAAAAGGTGTATATATACACCTTTTATTTATGTATATAGTATAGAGTGCATTGCCTAGCACATTTGTGTTCAAAGTAAACAAAAAACTGTCCACAATAAGTGTTTATGTGTTTGTTTTTTTTTACTTTGCATATGAAGATTAACAATCTGTATCTTTGAATTGATTGTACTGTTTAATGTTCTGGCTCTGTTTACCTCTGTTTTCAACAACAAGCTTCCTGCTGATACTGCATAGGATGAGTGAAAAGGTTTTAGCGGACAGTTTAAACCTGAACTAACATTTGACTAGAGAGTGTTTCCAGTGAACATTGCACACATGAATAGAATGCGTCTATATTCATGGCTGCTGTGAACTGACCGGTGTAGATCTTCTTGAGAGAGCGGCTGAGCCAGATGTTGTCCAGGCAGCGGCTGCCCTGGGGGGAGGAGGTGCTGATGTTGGTGAACTGAGTGGATGGTACCAGGGCTTGAAACTTCTCCTTTCTCAGGACGTCCAGCTCTGAGGCCTGAGGGGAGCAGCCGAAGTCTCCCAGCACTACCACATCCTTCTCGGCTAAAGAGAAACAGAAGATGCATCAGAACAATATGACAATGTGACCTGACAGCAACAAGACATCTATCTTCTAATGAAACATTTTACTATCCACTCTCAGGAGTTATCCCATCTTGATTCTTCTTGCTTTCATTGTCACACATTTTGTTTGTTAAAGCCACAAAAGCCATTTTGTGTTTAAAAGTGTCACTGATGTTAGGTTCCCTCCACATCCACAAGTTCAGCAACTAGTACCAACATGTTTTTACGGTGCGTTCCCACTTGCCGTGTTTGGTTGCAGTTCACTTGGATAAATGTGAATACTGTCATTCAAACTTCAGTCCCAACAAACATGTGGCCGAGACCCCTTCAAAACAGAGGTCTCTGCGCACTTTAAACTGCACACTGAATAAAACACTCACAGAAAAAACAAAAAAATTTGCAGAGAGCAAATGTGAGCGTTAGCATTTGTACTAACACACCCTTCTAGTGTGTTTCTTAAACAAGCATGTTGTTTTTGTTGTTCCACAGTTAAAATGTCAGCGTAAACACTAGCTGGACAAGGGCTTTCTGCTCAGTGACCAAACTAAATGAAGTGTGAACATACCCTTAATACATTAAGATCCAAATGTTTATGTAGTAGCAGAAAATAAGGTAAAATCCACCACGCTGACCACTGATGTTTATGAGCGCACCGCCTGTTGACGTAATTTGTAAGAGGCGCCTACCCTTCACGAGCAGGATTACACAAAATCAAGTGGTGTGCTGCCATCTTTTCAGAAATGATGGCTTTGTTGGAATCTCTATCCAGATAAAGGATTTACATTAGTCCTTTTGCCTTAACGTGAGACTGGCTCTTTCTTCCCACTTCATATGAAAAAGTACACCTGTTATTTGATATAACCAGGTCATATCCAACCATTTTCTTCTGATCAAAGATGCTTTTGTTAGTGCCCTGTGTTTGTTCTGGTGTTTGTTACTTTGAGACAGACCTTTTAGAGTTTCCTGGACGCTGGGGGACAAGCGATGCTGCTTGTTTTCATCTGTGTAGCAGTTCTTGCCATTGGTGCTGTTCTCTCCGTTATTAGCGATCTGCATGTGGACGTTTATCAGCTTCAGCTCATGGGAACCCACCTAAAGGAAAGACAAGTTAAGCAGCTTTGTCTCTCATAAATGATAGGTTATTAACATGTACAGCAAACTAACACACATTATTATAGATGAGGGAGTTTTGGGACTGTTCCAACACTCACTGTAAACAGGGCCTTGTAGAGTCCAGGTTGGCCGTGGTTCCCGTTGCTGTTGACGACAGCAGGCTGGAGTAGAGCGGCTTCCTTCAGGTCGATACCAGATGAGCTGTCCCAGAGGAAACCAGAGAAGCTCTTCCCCTGAGGACGGACAGATGGAGAAGGGTTAAAGCACACAACGCTGACATAAGGAAAGTAGCTTCAAGGTCTGCTCTCAACAAGAACACTTCTCAGTGACACTTTATTTGACACAACACTTGACACATTGTCCTTGTGTAACGGACTGTAATAACATGTAACTACATAGTACATACATAATGGCATTATGTGTACTTACATATTGTAGATAGTGTTAGGGAATGTATCTACTATGTAGTTACATGTTATTACACTTTGTTACACAGTGTGTTACATTGTACATGAGGTAGAAACAATGTATCAAGTGTAGTGTCAAATAAAGTGTGACCTACGTCTCTTGCAATCTGCTTTCAGGAACCTACTTTGACAGAAAAGTCAATAAAAAAATATGACGATCCACATTACCCACTGCTGCCCTAATTTAAGTAAGTTAAATTTCAAATAAAGGCTCTAAACTAAATGAGATTTAAAGCTCTATTTAGCAACTTATTTTGACATCAAGAGTTACATAAAATATCCAAATTTTATTGTAAGAATTAATCTGATCCCTGAATAGAAAAGTTTCTGCCATCAGACAGAACTGGATAAACTGAACAAATCAGGGAACGTGAGGCAGTACCAATTGACATGCAATGAACTGCCACTGGACAGAGTTAACTAGAAATACAGCGATCAGAACAAGTATGGAATAAAAAGCAGAGTGCTTTAGAGAGACATTGTACTGTTTATCACTGCAGACTAAAAGGGTATGTCTGCTTAGGATTCAATAAACAGTTCTTGAGATAGCTCCATTTTTAAGTTAGTGCAACTATTTTAAGTCTATTTTTGTTAGTTTTCCTATTTTGTTTTATTTGTTTAGTTTTTTGTAAAATTTTCTTTGCACCTAAGCTGAGCTTACCAGTTGAACACAGAATTGAAAATGTATCTTAGATGAAGAATGAAACAATAAAACCTATGTCCAAAAAACATTGTTTTAACCATTTTTTTGTACCTAGCTACATCTAATTTTGTTACAATGTACACTGACTATAAAGACATTGTATTGTACATACATTTTGTGACAGACTGAAATATTAATCATGAATGTATAAAAAAATCTTTAACGGGGAGATTTTTTTTGTTTTTTTTTTATGTATGTGAAAAAAAAACTGCTTAATCACCTAACAACATAATATTGTAACAGTAATCATCTGTGGAAAAAAGGAGAGCTTAAGGCGTCATCTACAGGCTTTATTATTGTGAAAACATCTTTTTTACAGAGAAACAGAGCAAAAGACCTAAACAGAGAAAGTGGGGCAATGGATAAAGGCAGGAGTAACTATTGTCAATTCAATCATGTAATGTTTAACCAGGAAGAGATGGTCGGACACTTTGATTGGACGCTAAACTCAGAGCTAAAGGTTTACGGTAAGCTCTAAACTTTGGTTTGGTGCAATGTATTAGTATTTTGTGGAGGAAAAATTGGTCTGGTACATAATAGTCCCTAGCTACTTTTGTGTTCGGGTGGCGTCTGCAACAGGGATCTTGCAAATATAAATTATTACTAGCTACATTTTTAAGATAACTTTGCAGCTCAAGAGACAATTCAATGTTTATTATTACAAGAGTTTCACCAAAAGTAAAAAATAAATGATCAAAAAGTGTTTAATTTGTAACTTTATTCTGTTAGTTCTTACTTTAAAACCCTCTACATTCATTTCCTTCTAAAAGTGTGATGAGAAACTCCATGTCTGTTCCAGACTTCACCAGCAGAGAGCACTCACTAAACGTAGACGAGAGAACTCGAGAAACTGCAGTGTAAGCTGCTGTTCCTACCTTAGTGGAGTGTCCTGTGGGTTTCTCTGACACCGCGCTCTTCCACACGCCTCGGGGACACTTCCATTTGCGGACGCTGGAAAGTGTAGCCTGGTTCAACTCGACACAGAACTGCACAGACAGACAAGAGCAAAATATTATTGTTGCATGTGAAGAATTGAAGTCACAAAAGACATATAGCTTGCTTTTTGAAATGTGTTTCATCAATATCCTTAACAATAAACGCATGTTTCCTTATGTTGCTCAAACACAGCTTGTTAAAAAAAAACGTTATATACAAAGGTCTGACAGTCCACACAGTTGAGTGAGTCTGTGGTGCTTTGACAGAGGAAAGGTAGAAACAGGAAGCCTCTCATGTGCACATCACTGACAGGGAACTACAAAGAGCTGTATGTCCAAACAGTGTGAACACAATCACAGAGGCTCTCGTTTCAGCTGGAAGTGACCTGCTGCCTCAAAGTTTAAACCGGCAAGCACAACATTCAACATTTTATAATAAATGTTAATCCCATTGTACAGAGAGGAAATGCAGTCAGCTGCTGATTGAAGAAGGTTTTAACAAAGGCATCTGTACAAAAAAGGGTCAATGTTGAGCCACATTTTCACTTTTTTGCTTGAGGTTTTATAATACAATCCAAACTTATTTTCTTTTTTATACTTCCAGCAGACAGAACAAAGAAATACAGAATAAACAGCCTCTGGACACAATTGGACAAATATACAACCGATCAAAATGAGGAATTAAGCATCACATAAAGCCCACCCCATTAAAGATATACAGTTGGTCTGACGGGATTTCTGCAGAAATGGCTGTGAAGGGAAGGGATTCCAGACTGATTCTCCTTTGCAAAATAGTTGGGTATGATGGACCACTTCACTGGCAATTAGCACTAGCTACCCTTTAGCCATAGCCAAATTTCACTTTGTTTTGTCAAGCGCCAAGATATAATTTTGCATTAAATTACACCTTCATCTCAGAACATAAAAAGTGCCATTTTATGCAATATAGTAGTATCTACTAATGTACATACTCAAATGTACTAACAAAACAAGAGTGAAGTAACTGAAATGGTTTTCCTACAGAAACTGTAAGATATCTAAAGAAAACAGCAGGTTAAATGTGTCGACATTTAACTGTAAACAGAATTAAAATATTAGACTAAGGACCCCCAGCAGCATTGTGCATTGAAATTATAACATCTCACATAGTGTACAATGTTAAAAAAATAAATACCAGCACGTTCCTGCAGGGCCACCATAGATTTTCACATTCTCTTTAAAAAAAAGATGTGCAATTTGAACTTTAACCACTATTATGATGAATAAAAGACACCAAGCCAAATACACACTTTGTCATTAAGTTGCTCATTTTGCACAATGTATTTGGACTTGGCTAAGTTGCTTGATCATCAGTGTAAATCTACAGACAATAAGGCCTTTTTAAGTAAAAATAATTAATTGCGTATTGATGTTTTTCTAATATTGTGCTGCACTATTTCCAATAGTATATAGTCACCCCACAATAACACTGAGACCTATTTCTACCGGGTTTGTTCATAGACGACAACATGTGTCTGCAGGGCTACCATAGCTGTTATACAAAAAGTGGCCAAAAACTACATAACGCACCTTTAAAAAAAATTATTAATCACATACTCAGAATCAGCTTTAAAGAAGGGATCACGGAGAGCAAACTGTACTTTCTGAAACTAAAACCAATAAAATAAGAGCAGCACAATCAAAGTCATGTAAAACTAATGCACCTACAGCAAAATAGGCACTTTTCAGGCTCAGGTCACTTCACAGCTCATCAGGTCAAACTGACGTATACAACCAGTCTTTGACAATGCAATAAAAGGACAATTCCAGGGGTCGAGATTGATCTGGTGTGGTCCAAGAGTGCAGTAAAGCCTGTAAGCACTTTTGCCCCAACACAAAACAGCTTCATAATTCAGCGTGTTGGGGGAGCAAAGTGCAGTCGCAGCACACAGCCTGGCCCCAAGCCCGGAGCAGGAGGGACGTCCCAGACGAGCAGCACGAGTCCAGTGCTGAGTGGTGCGGTTCTAGAAAACATCCCTTACCAGCAGAGGGATGGATTTAGTTCATTAATGGAATGAGGGATTGTGAAAGGTGCTAGGAATGGGAAATGTGCTCGCAGGTGTTTTTGTTGAGGACAAGATAGTAAGATTTTAATTAATGGTGTGTGATACAAGCAGGAGTGTACAAGTTAAAGTGAAGACTTGGAATACATCTTACTCACTTAAAATAACAATAATATTTAGCCTTGTTTCTACCAGAATGGAATGGGTCAGGAAAGTTTCCATTAACAAAAGGGTTCCAAGTATGGCCAAAGAGCATACCACTTTGGTGACACTATGGCTTCTGGTTTTGAGTGAGTGGCCCTCTTTTGAAAAGTTGGAGCTTATTTGAGCAACGAGAAGCAAAATAAAAAATAAAAAACACAAACCTTTTGTCTTGTCATATTCCAAACTAAAACATGCTAAATATAAGTATTTTCTTGTGAAAACAAAGCTATTGTTTATATTAACAATAACTGTTTTCAGTTTTAAATAAAGTCAGCGTTGTACGGCTTTCTCTTTGTGAATTATAACACTGCATTTATTTTCTACATTGCATTAAAGGCAAGAACTTGGAATTAAATGGTAAGTTTCTAACTTAGAGAAAGCACAGTTCTCTGCATTTAATGTTTATGAAGCTGGGAAAAACAAATGTTTACTGCAGCAGTAGCTCACATCCCTACATAACAGGATTGATGAAATATTCTTTACAGTGATTGTTGGAAATTCAAGTCAAAACCAAGTCTGCTTCCAATACAATTTAAATGACAATGAGAGAGGAAATCCTCTAAAACCTGCAGTGAAAACCACCATTTCTAATAAGGCCTGTTGAGTGCACCAGACAACCAGTGTTTTCATTGTCCATTACTTTACTCAATACAGTTCTATTTGCACAAAGGTTGGTATACAGCTGTGCTCATAATACCCTGACAGAATCTGTGATTTTTCTTGAGTCATATTTCAGAGAATAATAATATGAATGATGAACACGAAAACGTATGAAAATGTAACGTTTATGATTTTATTTCAGAAGTTTTGAGGCTCGTGTCTGGGCTGTTTGGCTTATTGTAAGTGGGATGCTTTGTCGCATTTGCGTAGTAAACACTGCTGACTGGCATTCTGAATTCTTTAGATATATATCCCTTTCCTGTTTTATACAGTTCAATTACCCTTTCCTGCAGATCCTTGGACATTTTCTTTTGCTTTCCCCATGACTTACAATACAGAAATGTACGTGCGGCAGTGGATGAAAGAAACTGACATTTTATACACACACAATGATTACAAACAGATCACAGATGAGAATAGTTACCTTCAGTAGCCATTCAAACCTGTTTGTGTTCCTTGTGTGAATGTTATCAGGCCCAAATCACCAGGGTATGTAAACTTTGAATGAGGGTTATTTGTGTAGTTTCTGTTGTCATTATGATTTAAAAAGAGTTAACACAATTGTTTGACAATAAATGGCTTCACCCAACCACTAACTATAACTTAAAAAAAAGGTTGTGTGTAATCATTCATATTCTCTAAAATAAATAAATAAATAAATAAATAAATAAAAAATTTAAATTCTGCCAGGGAATGTAAACTTATGAGCTCAACTGTATGGTGACCATTACCACCACAGACGGACAGGCTTCCTTAGCAACAAAACAGAGGACAACCAGCTAAAACAGGCTGATGACTAACCACTAACCACTAACACATGGCCTGCGGGGTTTCAAGGAAATATCAACAGTCAGTTATTTAAGGAGAAGTGTGTCATTTTCGATACAAAGAATTAGTGTGGTCTCTGTGGAATTAAGTTTGATTTCCAGAGGCAATATCAAATGATATAAAAAAACTGATAAACATAGAATACACAAACTAGATACAAACTAAACATATAGGACATACAGCGTCACATAAAAAGTCATTCTAAGTGATTTACATCATCAGCACTTTATCACCTTAAAAACATTTCCAAAGTAAAAAGGATGTCAAAACCAGACTATAAGAGATACTTATCCATGCTTTTATCTCCAGCAGGTTAGATTATTGTAACGGCCTGCTCACTGGTCTCTCAAAACGAGGGTTAAGACAGCTGCAGCTTATTCAGAACGCTGCTGTGTGAACATCGTTAGACTTTAAAACAGCACTGCTGGTTTACAAGTCTCTTAATGGTTTAGCACCAGAATATATTTCTGACATTTAGTTCCTTATGAACCTCCTTGGAACCTTCTCAGAGTTAGAAATCATTCATCCATTCATTTTCTACCGCTTTGTCCCGTTAGGGGTCGCAGGTGACTGGAGCCTATCCCAGCAGCTTTGGGCCTGAGGCGGGGTACACCCTGGACAGTGGCCAGTTAGTCGCAGGGCTGACATTTAGAGACAAACAGTGACAGACAAACATTCACTCTCACATTCATTCACTAGGGACACTTTAGAGTTGCCAATTAACCTAAACATGCATGTCTTTGGACGGAGGGAGGAAGCCGGAGTACCCGGAGAGAACCCACGGTAACCACCGGAGGACATACAGACTCCTCACAGAAAGACCGGAGTCGACCGAGAATGTTTGAGTCGGCCGGGTTTTGAACTCACGACCTTCTTGCTGTGAGGCAGGAGTGCTAACCACTCTGCCTCGTGCAGTTAGAACTAAAACTCTGGAACAACCTCCCAGATGAAGTAAAACAAGCCTCAACTTTAACAATGTTCAAGGGGAGGTTAAAAAACTTCCTCTTTAGCTCTGCCTTGTTTTTTATCTGCACTCTTTCCCTTTAAATTTTTTATTGTGCATTTTACTTATGTTTCTTATTCTGAATGTTGTTTGTGTATTTTAATTTAGTCTTTTATTTCTGTAAAGCACTTTGAGCTACCCACTGTATGATTTGTGCTATAGAAATAAAATTGCTATGTCTCTAATTTTTCAGCACTCAAGAATACTGTTTTACATTAAATATTGATGACTTATGTGTTCCCAGATATTTGTTTCTAAAACCGGAAGCTATGTCCTAAACATACAAGATAGGCTGCATCCATTTGGGCAACAAAAGCTATTGTTTTTCTATAATAAAAAAAAGGTTTCTCCAGTTCATGAACATGCATATAATTCTCATATTTCACAGGTAAAAATGTATTTTATTCATTTTTTTAAGAAATACAACAAATGGCAGATCAAGAAAAGTTCAGTTTGTAGTTTGATGTTTTTATGACTGGTCATGACAGAACATGTGAACAGCTATGGTAGCCCTGGAGGGACATGAATTTGACTGAACGTAGTTCTGATAGAAAGTTCACTTTAAAATTTGAAGTTTTTAGATGTCTTATATTTTTATGCAACATGATGGTGGTGCTCCTCCAGCAGTGCTCGGTTTGTCAGAAACAGGAAGTAATTTAACTTCCAGTGAGTTGAATGGATATTTGTAAGTCTATTTTTCTAAGATTTTTATGTGATTACACACAATTGAAAACTGTTGTGTTCCCAACAATATCAGAAAAACATATAACTACTGAATACTGCAATAATGGTCATTTGAATGAACTTAGACAGTAAAAACTATTGAGCCTCTGGACTAACTTACAATTGTCAAAGCAGGAACTACAGTAAAACAATATTAAAGACTGACCAAGGCCTAAACCAGGACTAAACTGGTCTAAACTAGGACTAAATGTGGGCCATGACCCATTAATCAGGACTTTCTTTTATTTAGACGCACCATAATTTGATTTAATGCTCTGTTTGGATGATGATTTTTAAGGTATATTTACATAATTAGTGAAATGCAGACAGAAAGTTAAAAAAGTTTAAAGACAGAAAGTTTTACTTTAATATAGTCAGTAATATAACAATCTGTACTATAGATAACTTACTTTGACTGCATAACCTTTAGTGTGGAGTCAAAAACATGGGAAATCAGGCCTTAAAACATTTGAAACAAAGTGTGGTTGAAGCTGGACCTCTCAGAGAGAATGTGTGCAGGAATAGAAGTTGAGTAGCACATATAGGACAACAGAGTAGGAGTTAGGAAGGAATGTGGCCTATCACCTGTGCAGAGGTACCTCATCCTCCTACCAGCGTTCTCTCACTCTCTGGCTCTAAAATACTCCACTGCTGACCTACTTCCCTTTACGGCAAGCTCTGGTTTCTCTGCCAAGTGTCCATCTGGCAGCCAATGCCACATTACCCGTGCACAGAACTGTGGAGGAAAATCCACTGCCGAGGGCAATCGGTTCAACTCAGTATTCTTATAAGAACAAGCTCTGTGCAGTCGACCTACATCTGTCAAAATGTGGGGGGCATGAGAAACATTTTAAAAAGGGAAAGAACGCTGGAGGATGTGAAGGTTACACTGAGGAATCTCTTGAAATGTTTAGCACCAATAAAAATATTGGCCAAATATCAGTCAGAAAACAGTTTTGGCACTGAATAATCTTGTCAATATCAAACTGTAAACATTTTATGTGTTAAATGGTAATTAGCTTCTCCGTTGGTCAATCTATCAAGCAGAGCAGAATGTTTGCCATTTAGTCTTTCAGGGACCTTATGCTTTGTGCTTTTAAAATATGCTGAAGGTCAAGCTTCTTTTGAGAAAATGAAGCTTGTCTTTGTTTAGCTCTCTTTAGGTTGTGCACGCAAACGACCTTGGATTAGTTTAAATGTAAAAAGGAAACTGAAAGAGTGAGTGCTGGCTTCTGCTGGCGATACTGCTGCCTATAAGCAGACCAGATACTCATTGGAGCGGTCTATCAAGGCAAAGCAGTCCCAATGGGACAGGATTGAGGGGTACTTTAAAGAAAGCATGTGGATGGGACTGAACACCATCACCTCTTTCAAACCAAGTGGAGGAAACATTACTGCTTTTGACCAGGCACAGACAAATTAACAGAATCATTTTGAAACTGCTGACACTAAGCCTGTTGTTTTTCTGCACTTGGTGAGCAGGGCTGTCTCACTATCCTTCAAGAGGGCGTCCAGGGGGTCCTATCCAGGACTGGGGCCTGGACCAGACCGCATTCCTCCCTGTGTTCCTAAACTGTGCTCAGAACAGCTTGCTCCTGTTTTAACTTACTTATCACATCAGCACTGCACTGTTCCACTCAGTTTGAAAAAAATCTATCATTATTCCAGTGCCTAAGAAGATACCTGTGTCATGTCAGACTGACATGACACCCTGTGGCCCTGACCTCTGTTTTAATGGAGACTCTAGAATCCCTGTGTGATCCCTGTGTCAGTGGACCTACGCCAGTCCACATACAGGCAAAACAGTGTTGCAAACGCCATCTCCTTAGCTTTGAACTTTGTATACAAACATTTGGATAAAAGTCAAATCTTATGCCAGGATGCATTTTATTGACTATAGTTCTGCTTTTAACTCGCTCATCATTGAGAAGCTCATTTGCAAACTGAAAAATCGAGGACTACACGATGCCTTTGGCAACTGGATTTTAAACTGTTTAACCTGCAGAGAGAGCACAAAGGGTTAAGATAAATAACTGTCTCTGACAAACTGTTTGTAAGCACTGGTTCTCCGCAGGGCTCTTTTTTAAGTCATTTGTTATATACTCTGTACATCCATGATTGGGTTGCTGCTGATCCTAATAATCTGATTATCAAGTATGCAGCTGATACAACCATCATTGGTCTCATTAACTTAAATGATGAATCCAGCTACAAATCAGAGGTAAAACACCTGTAAAACATATGAGCTGATCATGTAATGGTAATTCCACCTGTTTTTATTAATGGCATTGCAAATTGTGGCCAGCTCTAAGTTCTTGGGTGTAACTCTCTTAAAGGATCTGAATCAGCCCTTAAAGACTAGTGGCATTGTCAAAATGTTACTGCAACGCTTTTCTCTCTGAGTAAACTAAGGGAATTTACCACAAACAAGCAGATTCTTTTAAAAGTTTATTGCTGTGGAGTAGAAAGACTTCGTACCAGCTCATTAACTGTGTGTGGTCTGGTAGCCTGACTGTTAAAGAAAAGAAAGCTTTGGTAACACTTTGATGTAACCAAAGTGCGGCAGATGTGAAGAAACAACAAACCGCTGTAACATTAACAGTTAACAAACACCAAATTGGTAAAGGAAACAAGGACGTTGGCTGATAAAGAGCGTGTATGAAAGTCTACGAGATTTAGGATATGATAAAGCCAGTAGGACAAGAGCACAAACATCTTTTCCTTATAAAAAATCCTTTAGTGCCACGTTAGCATCAACACTAATGTTTTTCAGCGCAGCCATGTTAAAACAGGAAAAGACGACGCTTGTTGCATTTGTCAAATTAAAAACCCGCCTCTTCCTGTTTGCGCTGCCAAATCATTGGTCACAAGTAGGGCTGCAACTAACAATTATTTCTATAATCGATTAATCTGACAATTATTTTTTCGATTAATCTATAAATAATAGGATAGTGAAGCGCATGAAAACTGATAATACTACAAAAAAATATATATAATATAATTATAAAATGTGCCAGCATCTTATAATTTTTTTCCCCAGAAAGCAGAAAGAGAATGAGCTGAAACTGCTTTTATGAAGTGGAATAAAAAACAAGCCTATCTTTCCTCATGAGATTCAGTTGCAGGCTCCGTATTTGCATCTAGCCTCATTCCCGACAGCACTGAGGAGAATACCCTCTATCCCATAGCAACCACTGCTGTATTTTTAGTCCTGAAAATACATGAGAGCGCTAACATACTTAACCCAAATTTGCACCCCGAAATAGATTGAGGCACATTGAAATAGTGGAACAAAAGAGCAGACATTTACATAAAAGTGTCAGGTTGAATTACTGGAAGACATTAAGTGTGTTTTGGAGTGAGTGTGTGACTCATCTTCAAATAGAGTACTTCATATGACAACAGCAGGTCCAACTCAAGCACTGTAAGTCTTAGAGACGTGGTTCTACTTTACCTTGTCCAGAGCCTCGCGATCCAACAAGTCCTGCACTGCCAGCAACTTGATGCTGCAAATAAACAGAAGAAATACAGTTAGTTTGTTTTACTACATTATCACATTTTCTTGAACACTGTAATCATCAATAAATGTCATTACAAAAACATTGTGCTGACTCTCACAGTTTATAGTAGATTTGTTTTCCACCAATCCTTTGTCTGTGTCTTATCAAAAGAACAACGCACAGAACATAAAGACAATGGATCCATCAGCAATACTTATTCTATTCTAAGGTTCAATAACTGTGCAAGAGCTTAATAAACTCTGACATCTTGCTTTTCCACTCACCTGTTCCTACCAATATTAACAATAAAACACAGAGTCATGTGCCACCCAGACCTCTTTTGTTGCCTAAAAGAAATCTCCCAAAAATGAGACCTTTGAAATCAATCCGTCACCCTTATATAAATATAAACTACATGTCCCCAACCACCGGGCTGCGGACCAGTACTGGGCCGTGGATCACAGGAAAATAAACGTGATAATATCTAGTTTGCATTTGATAGACTATCACAATGTTCGGTGTTTTATTTTGAAAACTAACTTCTGTCTAAGCCTCTTTCCTGCACTTGACTCATTCAGTTTTCCATGTGCCGCAAAAGGAAGCCCACGCGCTAAACCAAGCAAAAATGAGTAAAAACAATTATTGCTGGAGAGCTTTTTTGAAAAGAGGGAGAGGCCTTATGATAAGAAAACAAACATGCCAACAAAGAGAAAGCATTTAAAAGAAAATACCAAGAGCCCTACGTAAATTATGGGTTGATCATAAACAGGTTTTGAGTTAAGAGCGTTTATTTATCTTTTTATAAAAAAAAAACAGTCACCACCAGCAGCACATTACAGGTTCAACAATCTCAATCTGTCACTGCAGAGCAAAAGTCAGCAGGTGACGGGGCTTTATTTAAAGCCAAACTGGAAATGTGGGTGTGGCATGTAAACTTGGGGTATTTGACATGTTGGCTGTAACATGGAAAAGGTTTTGCTGATAATGTCACATGCAGTGTCTGGTACTGCTCTTGGCTAAACATAACCTGTAACCCCGACAGGAGAACTAGTCGATATAGTATGGTCTCAGTCCCACTGCCAACAGCTCCACAGCCAGACAATAGATATGCTCTTTATGAGTATGTATGAATATATTACATTAAATATGTACAGTATGTATCAGATGTATAAATCTATACTGATAATTGGGATTTTATCTGTATCTTTACAGAAAACCCCTTGATTAAAAGAGTGAATTTTGACTGTAGAAGCAGGACTCACAGCACCTCTACTGGCCTGGCAGACATACCTCAAGTTCTTAACATCTGAGTGTATATCCATGAGGGTGGATAACTTGGATTACACTACCAGCAGACGTTTTAGCACTGAATGAGGCACATCTAAACTATTCCAAATGATTCAGAACTGCCTAAAATTGTAAAATTGCACAATGTCTCAGAAACAACATCTCAAAATGTACAGCTCTGTCTACATATAAAAGTGCCTTCAGCCCTGACAGGACACCAGTGCTTGTGTTTCAGGATTACATTAACAGTGAGGCAGACGGTGTTGACACAACAGACTGGTACTGCTCAAACCTGATCCTCCACATATGAAACAGCACTTATTCTTCAGGGCACAGGCATTTCTTCTAAACTGGCAAAACCCTGAGAAAATATGACTAAGACTTACTGAGGCCGAGTTTGGACTGTAGTTCTAAACTCAATGTACCAGAGCACAGAGAGGCCCTTATACTGCCCCATAAACATTTATCTGTTTACGTTTTAAATGTTTTTTTAGCCCAACAGCCTGCGCAGTACGAGGCAATTATTTTTGACGCCCCATATCTTTTGGTCCAGCCTTGGAAAGTGCTTTGTGATGCAGTCTGCTGTGAATTTCATTTGGATTACAAATGCAAATAGGCCTGGCACATGAGCAGACCTTTATCTGCAAGACGGATATTCTGTGTGTCTTTTCCTCCGAGTCTGATTTAGACACAATTACATCAAGATATATCAGGCTGAGCTGAGAAGACGTGACCAGCAGCCACCTACTCAAACTAATCAGCGGACATTTGTGCTGGCAAAGGAGCAGTATGATTCACACTGTTTATTTGTCAGGGCTCTGATAGAATGTAGAGTTTTTTAAAGATGCATGCAAGATTTATTTCAAATAGTAACTTGCTGGAGCTTGTTTGCAGTTGTATGATTCTGATGGTGCAAGAAAATCAGGTAAGAGGCCGGGGAGGAAAAAACAATTGTGGCAGAGATAGAGGAAGGTCCGTATTGTGCGAGTGTTAGGAGAAATATACAAACAGAAACAAAAGTAACGCTTACATGATTAAGAAAATAACTACTGTGGGACCTTGATAAAAACTCTTGTTGGTTTCTTACAAGATTGGAGGAACAGTGAACCACACAAAACATTTACACATGTTCACGCTGGCTTTACCAGCAGCTTTTGAGGTAGAATCACTGCCTGTCCAGAAGAAACATCAAGCTCAAACAAGCTATTGACTGTCGCAATATCTGCACAGTGGCTCAGAGCAGTCGTCCTATAACAAGGAGGTTGGCAGTTCAATTCCCGCTCTCCACAGTTCATACTGCCGTTGTGTCCTTGGGCAACTCTTAGTAGTTTTTTTTGAATTGCGCCACATGCGTAAGAACTCTTTTCTCCTTCACAGCTCATTTCGAGTGAATGCCAAATCTCGTGCACAAGCATTGGAACACGAGTGTCTGTTTACTACCGGCATTTACTGTGTCGTTAGTGGATTCACTGTCGGACTCACTCGCTCAGAATCGTTTCCATGGTTTTAACATTTGAGTAGCATAACTTAGCATACTTAAAAATGGGAGTTTGGGAAAGATACGAGGAATGCTACAAGTAATAGTGGGAGTCTAACTCGCTGGACAGTACTCCCACTATTACTCGTAGCATTACCAAACAGCCAGTTGCTTTACAGTGTCAGAATACAAGTTTGTATCTTTCGCAAGTTACTAAAAATCACACATTTTCACTAAAAAATTAACAAAAGTTATCTGTTGAGAAGAAATCTGTCGACGAACGAATCAGTAGAAAGCCCTTTCTGTGTCTCCAGAGCACACCATTATGAAAAATAATCCCCTAGACATCAGTCTGTTTTTTTTTTTTAGCTCGAGACGTTTTTCCCTCTTTTCATGTTCCTCAAAAGGAGATTTTCTGTCGCCACCACTTGCTTCAGGTTGTTTCTCAGACTGGAAGAGCAACAAGCATGAAAGCCAGGGATAGCACCGGAGCTACATAAAGCACACGCTCTACGAATGCGCAGCAACTTGAACGTACGTGCATAACGTAACGCACCTACTAACATTGATGGTTGCTGCAATGATGACGTCAACCATTTCTGATGTTTTTAAGGCCCACCTCGTCCACAGATGATGTATTAATATTTTTGTTTCACTGCATCTAATAAATAGACTTATCAGTTAGCAAAGGCAGTTTTAAGTAATATTGCAAAAATGTATAAAACCAAACATCCTCGGTAACACCTTTAATAACCCATAGTGAATAAACTTGAGTGTGAATGGTTGTCTGGTGTGTTAGCTCTGTGACCAGCTGGTTGTTGCCCAGGCTGTACCCCACCTCAAATCTAAAGCATCTGAGAAAATAAAAATAAAATAAAAATAATAATAGAATAGTCTAATAGGGCTGTCGTACACATCTACTGAAAAGAAGTAGAACCAGTGCTGTATTTAAACAATACAAGGCATGCTTCTGATTGTGTGGTGCAAAACTCTTAAATCAATGTAGTGGCCCCATTTGACCACATTTACCTCTAACCTACTAATCCCAAATGGAGAAAATCACATTGCATAAGACTCTTCTGTTTTAGTGAAAGGCTGCTGCACTGCATTATGGGTGCTGGCTTGTTGGAGAGCCAGCGTTAGCCCCTGGCTCAGTGACCGGCAGCAGCATCAGGCCTAATGTAATTAGTGATGATAAAGCAGTTACAACGCTAATCCGCCACAGTGCTAAACCAGTGCTTACAACACAATCTAGGAGAATGTTATGCAAACTTAATTCCAATGAAGCTTTACTTTCTGGAATTGTTAAATACATGCATTTAAATGTAGCACTGACCTTCTGAAAAATATCTGGTGATCCTCAAGAAGCATATAAAAGGCTTTATGAAACCCCGACATTAAGGCTGGAGTCATGTGAAGTGGGACTGACAGCCAGAAGTCATTATAAAATCCCTAAGTGTAAATAGGTCATAAAGTCTTGTTTATCTATACTCTACAGGGAAAGACATAAAGCCAAAGGATCTATTGGTACAGCTAATAAACCTAGACCTAAGGTAATCACCTAAAGTGGATGATCAGCCTTTTTTAATATTACATCAAATATGGCATGCTCTTTTGTAAAGACACTAGTGTTTTGCTGGGTTGGAATGAGGACAATCTCTTCTATATACAATACTATTACTGAAATCAAGCCTAATTTATTTATTAACTGTCTGTATATAATGGAGATTTTAAACTTTTCAGATTTGAATAACCTTAAAATAACAACTGTGGACAAAGCAGGAGAATGAATAGTGTCATAATGAAACAACTTAAATAACTAATATTTGTGTCAGTCGGTGAACCGTAATGCTAATATCAAGTTGAACAGATGAACAGAACAAAGCTGCAAAACCACTTTCTAACTTGGAAACTTAAGACAGTTCAAGGACCACATGAATGAAGTAATAAATCCCACCGGTGTTGAAGTACTGTGCTGCAAAAGTCCTGTTAATCAGTGATTACACGTGCACTAATGTAAATAACAGTGGCCTTCCACACTCTGTCCTGCCGGGATAATTACACTTTCTCTAATGCTGAGACTACAAATAAAAAATAGTCTGACTAAATCTGGCATATTAAAAATATATTCTCTCTATTAATACGCACTGCCCCTGAAATAAATAAATACATAAATAAAGAAATAAATAAATAAATGCTAATCCATATAAAGAGAGCTGTAAATGTTAGTCATCCAAAATTTAGACAAAACAGTATTTTAATATATTGTTATGTCATATTGTCACTTTATGCTTAAAACCCACCTTCGTGGCAGAGTGGTTAGCACTCCTGCTTCACAGTAAAAAGGTTGCGAGTTCAAAACCTGGCCGACTCAAACATACTCGGCCGACTCCGGTCTGTGAGGAGTCTGCATGTCCTCCCTGTGTTACTGTGGTTCCAGTCACCCCCTAACAGGACTGATGTTGTTTTACTATAATTTCACAATTCTAATAATTTTCTTCTGGTCTGAGTTCTGACTTTAATGTCACATTTCCAAAAATGTTCTTCACAGTTTTTCACTTAGAATTTTTTTTTCACACAGTGACTGCTTAGGTCCCGTTAGGGGTTGTGGGGGACTGGAGTCTATCCCAGCAGCTTTGAACCTTTGAGATAGATACACCCTAGACACAGGGCTGACAAATCCAAACTTTAATCTTTGACTTTCATTCTAAAATTCTGGTTTTAATTTCTGTTTTGAAAAAATAATTGCACCCACCGTTTTTTATTTTAATGTTATTTTTTTAACAGTAGCCCTAATTCTCTCCTATACTTGCAGTTGCCATTTTTCGTGCTGCTAGGGCATCCTGCCCCACCCGGACCAGCAGCCTCCAGTTACATAAGAGACGTCCTGTTTTAGAGTAAACAGCCATGGACAATACCCATTTCCCCTGCTGTAAGTGTGATCTACGCACAATGCAGCAAAACTCAGTGAGCCTAAACCATTGCTGTGTAAAATCTGATCATACTGTCATTCTCTGGCAGCCGTTCAACAGCGTTCACCCCGACTAACCCCAGCTTTAGCCTTGTCATCAAGACGCCGAGTATAATGCCGAGTCAGGGATGGAGAGAGTGTTGTGATTAGACGTTGAGGGCTCCGAGGGTCAAAAAAATCTGGAATGTCTAGTACTGACGTAAAACGCATAAAAATACAAACAAAGAAACACAGAAGTGTGTGTAGTGGTGGTAAAGAGACACTGTAACAAACCAATATTAGCGACGGTATGATATTATTTAAACCAATTCTTATACTTCAAATACTTATGATACAATATTGGTCAAGTCAGTAATTAAGCTTCACAAAATGGAAGGTTATCTATTGGAAAGTCTAAATAACATCAAAGAAAAACATTAGGTAACGTCAATGGGATTTACTGATTTTAAACAAACAATGGCTTATTTTGTAATTTCACAAATAACTAAAGAAAATGACAACATGACAAACATTGCTTCCCAATAACTTCCATTCATTTAAAAAATAAATGAACTTGGGGAACCATGGAGTCAGAAGGGGGCGTGGCTTAGGCTGTGTGTATATATTGACAAACTAAAGAAGCTTTAGAGGGTAAAAACTCAAGCTCTAAATGCTCACTGCACAAATGAAGGGAAAATCTGATGCTGCATTGTTCATCTAAAGCCTATTTTCAAACAAACGTTTACTGATGCAATCTTTAAAAACGTTATGGAATAAAACACAGTTGTAATTTTCCAGGACATTTAGACTTATTCATCAGTTTTTAAGGTCAAGGTTTTCCAGGATATGTGTGTATCCTGAAATCTGCAGACTTGTGGTTGTGTAATGAGAAGTGACAGGGTGCAGAGGAGGCCATAAACTTGAACATTAATAACCCCTGATGCAGCAGGAGGAGCAGTCTGGATACATTAACACAGCTCACAGTGACAGGCAAGAGAAACAAGAGCATACTGTTTAAGGGCTCTTTAGTTCAGATCACTGCAGCTGGGTAAAATAAACACCACAGAAGCAGGAAAAAGGCCCACTACTGTAAAATAATGCACCCTTGATCATTACAGTTTTGAAAATGTCAGCTTTTCAAAAATGGATATTACATTACTTAAATGTTCCAGTTCCAACACAATGGCTATATATTCTACTTTATGTCATCTCAAACATTAGAACAAAGCATGTTCCAAACTGTTGGATAATAAAAGGTCATAGCGGTAAAAGGTGGCATCATACTAGCCGTAATATGGAAAAGAGCATTTACATATGGCTTCTGAATTTTGCCTTCATCTTTAGAAATACTGCCAAACAGTGCATAAAGACTGGCCCAGTTTAGTTGAACAGTTATGACTAGTGCCACAAGATATGGCTCTGAAAAATTATGTGAAGGGAAGGAATTTGAAACTTTTTTCAGGTTGCAGAGAAATCTTGTAGAGCAAAATGGATACGGTTGGCCAGGCTTCGTTCTAAAATAAAGAGCTATAACATTCAAAATAATGCACTTTCTATTTCATTATAAGGCAATTTTTTAGAGAATATAAATGATAAATGGGACATACTTGGACGTTCCAACATGACAACGATCTAAAGCACAAGGCCAAGTCGACCTGTCATTGTCTACAGCAGCATAAAGTAAAGTTTCTGGACTGGCCTCAGTCTCCTGACCTCAATATCATTGAGTCACTCTGGAGAGATCTCAAACGTACAGTTCATGCAAGACAGCCCAAGAATTTACAGGAACTGGAGGCTTTTTGCCAAAAAGAATGGGCAGCTTATCCATCTGAGAAAATAAAGAGCCTCTTCCACAACTACCACAAAAGACTTCAACTGTCATTGATGTTAACATTGACAAACTTTTGATCAGGGTCATTTGGGTAGTTTCTGTTGTCATTATGATTTAAAAATGAGAAACAATTGTTTGACAAATGTCTTAACCCAACCACTAACTATTAGTGAAAAAAAAGTTTTTTGTGTTATCATTAATATTCACACAAAATCACACATTCTGTCAGAGTATGTAAACTTATGAGCACAATGTAAGAGTATTTTAAGAATCAGAGCATTGACAACTGACTTATGACACAGGCAGTGTTTGATGAGGTGGAAATAGTATGACAAATACAAAGTTATGCCTCGACTATGGAAGCAAATATGTTCCATTTAAGATTTTCTATTATAAATGCAAGAGAATTTCTAACATTGAACTTTTTATTCTTTATATTATTTTATTATATAGTCACCAGTGTTAATTTCGTTGACGAAATAATTTCGTCATTATTTTCGTCACAAATATTTTTTTGCGGACGAAAACAAAACGAAAACTAAAAAAGAAGTCACTGATGGAGACTAAAACTATAACTAAATTGATTGACATTATCGTCAACGAATAAAGGACGAGACGAAAATAGACTCTGACGAAAATCCAATTAGCAGCCGGGATAGATGAACAAAAGAACCAATCCGCATAACGGAACAGTCGAACACACTCCGGTACAGTAGGTGGCGGTATGCACTGGAAAAATTGGTTGCGACCCGCCATTAATACTAGAGAAGAAGAAGAAGAACAGAACAGGCGAAACTGCATGAGAAGAAGAGAAAAGTCACTTTAGCACGAAGTGCTTTCTTGAAAATGAATAGAGGTAAATAAGTGTTACTATTCTGTGGTTGAATTGCCAGCATTGTGGTAGCAAGAAGAAAATGTTGTTCAGTGCACTTTAGATTCGAAATTAAAAATGTTTGCACTTATTGTTCAGCTCAGCTGTAAGCTTTAAGGTCCTGGACCTAACTTTATTTTTCTTTTATTGATGGTGAATTGGCAGCTAGTTATTGTTTACATTACCATGACAGTGTTTGTTGCTGCATAAAAGCTTTTGAATTGAAATAAAGAGACTGTTGTGTTGACATAAAGTTGAATTAGTGTTTTATATCTTTTGGTTAAGTTTATTTTCTATACCAACCTTATAAAATATTGTAAAAAATTGTCTAGTAAATCTGTTATTGATTTTAGTCTTATTTTAGTTGACGTAGTTAGTTAAAATACCAAGCAATTTTAGTCGACTAAAATAAGACTAAAATTAAAACAAATCAGATGACTAAAACTTGACTAAAACTAAAAAAAAATTATAGTCAAAAGACTAAGACTAAAACTAAATTAAAATTTTGTGTCAAAATTAACACTGATTTTTATGTCAAAATATTCACATGTAACGTCACAAAATCAAGGCATAAACTATTGATGCGGCGTTAAGTTGATGCAACCACCACTTTCACTTCTGGAAGGCATTTTAAAAGTAATATAAATTATGTTTTATATTCTTTAAAAATAAAAGTAAGAGAAAAGTAATTTGTTTACTAAAGTTCTAGTGCTAGGTGCCACTGATCAGCTATGTTGCCACTGCGTGTACCATGTGACCAGTGGTTGGTGGTTGGTTTGATTTCACACAGCACTGATTGCTTACGCCTCAATTTTGTGGACGTTTTGACAGAAAATTTTAGACTCTAAATTTGGCCTAATTTTAGGACTTTGTTTCATTCTTAAATTTAAATTACTGAAAAATGAACTGAAAATAACATTCTGAAACTTCAGAGACTTAAATTCAGAGGCAAAAAAAATCAGACATTTTTTTCAGCATTAAAAAGTTAGAAATTCTCATGCATTTAGAAATCAAAATCTGATTCCATACACTTTTTTCCAAGGGATCATTCAGTATTAGACTAAAGTCCAAACTCATTATGATGTTAGCTTTAGTGGTAAAGATAAGATTAAATGTTTTAATCACAACAATGATGACAATGAACCAAATGTGTCTCTTTATTTAAAACCAAGACATCTAGGTCTGAGACTAGAGATAAAAGCCAAAGTAAAAAATCGTTTGAGTCTGAGAAAACGTGAGACTAAGACCTTAAAAAGCAACTGTTAAGACCAGTCTTCAGCACTTTCACTTCCCACAGAACCATAACTCTCTGTGTCCAATACTTCTGTGCTACGTTTGTTCCAATCAGCTGATTGAAGTGGAGATGCATTGCTTGCAACGTTGCCCACTGAAGTCAGACGGTTTGATTTGTTTGACTCAGTAGCTCTGCAAAAGACGCTCTTGTTTAGCAAAGACACTAAGCCCTAGTGACCTGTGTCCAATGCCCCTAACTCACAGTCCCAGTCCATTCACAATGAAACGCTGCGCCAATGGAAATTTCCACATGAGCACCCAGCGACCTGTGTCAGCTCCAAACCTTGATTACTGCACGTCTTCACCAGCTCGAGACATACAGCAATGGCTCAGATTCCTATAGTGTCTTCATCCATGACAACAATGCAGTAGGAGACACCCGTCTTGTTTTTGTGTTTTTGATACTGTCAGATTACTGATGAGTTCAGAAAGGATTAAAGCCGAGAGTGACGCTGCTGCTGAATACTCTGCATGCCCTCCTCGTAATCCATGCCCACAGAGGTTGGTACAATGTTATCACCAGCAGAGTCACTGGTTGGACACACGTTCACTGTAACAGTTTGGTAACAATGTGCCTCTTACTACATCTGTGGTGGATTCCAAAAAGCTGGGAGTGGCTTCAATAGATCCTGGTACATTTTGTCAACAACATGAGCTGCCTGTCTGTTTTGGAAATGTAACTTAGGCAAACAATATATTTTCAAGAGACCAAAGGAGATTAGCCACCACAAATAGCAAATTATGTGTGTGCTGACAGTGAGTGGGTAGCTTAATATTTATTTGCAGTATTTATACAAACTAAATTTGCTAAAGGCTGCAAGCTGCAAGTAACTGGATGGCATTGGCATTGGTTTTATATAGCGCTTTTCCACCTAGAAGGCACTCAAAGCGCTTTTACATTAATCTTCCATTCACCTACCAGTGTTACAGCTGGAACACCACTTAATGCTACATTACTACTATTATTATTACACTATGCTAAACGTACATTTTTTTAAATAAAAAAATAAGCTTTTCATGAGGGATCCAGAGTTTTACACAAATAAAAATACAATTATGTCAGCCTATGTCAATATTATTGACAAAGACATTATTTAAATGCATATCAGGTAAAAAGACATACATATACAGCTTAGGGGACATGCAAAAATATGTCTATAGGCTATAGCTTCAACTGCTAATGGTAAACAACAAAGCAGCCAACAAAACTAAATACTTAATACATATAAAGTCAAGTTAACCAATGCAATATTGATTTGCACATGAGAGTTATCACTGTCACTTAAGTGTCTATTTATGGGATTAGGGATTATTAGGATACACATTTTGGACATTTCCTGATAGTTGAACGCCTTAAAGTAAAACTGCATAACCTCTAGATACTAGCATACGTATTGATTTAATAATTCTTAGACATGCAATTGGTAGAATTATGCCTATTTTGCTGACACAGTACCCTCAGCTGGACAGAAAACGCTGATATAAATGATTTATAATCAGTGTTGGGAGTAACGTGTTACAAAAGTAATGCATTACAGTAATTTATAGTAGTAGTGTAAGGTATTACTAATTAATTTTCAGTAATATTTTACTCTGTACATTTTCAGCAAAGCTTAATCTCCCACTTGTTGGTGTAACTTTGTTATTGCGTGACATAGTCCAGTGAAGGCGGGTTTTACAGGAGTGGCGCGAGGCATGATTTCTGTCCCTGCTGGGCTCCCGACTTGCGCTTGCCAGTGGAAAAGCGGCTAATGAAGATGGCAGAAGACGACTGTACATTCCCGAGGTGGACGTATGCTCATTACTTTGAATTTGTCAGAGATAAGAACCAAAAGAATGTATGTAAAGTATGTGTATGTGTTTGGTATGCGTTTGGTTTCAATCTGTAGCAAATGGATTTATTTTAACCTGACTTTATTTGGCCTGTTTTGTTTTATTCTTTTTTAGAGGCAAAGGCCTATGGTTTTTCTTCTGTGTTATCTTACTAAGCAGTTAGGCTATGTTTAACCTGTGGACTAAAATGACTGAGGCTAAGGTGGTCCTCCAATTGTACTTTATACTTGAGAAAGCACAGCCTAAGCTATGTTCATCATGTGCACTTTGTGAATGACAGTTTTGTGTGTGAACCTGTCGAATTCAAAGAGAATAAAGTAAAACAAATGTGCATCTTGTCATGGCATTAGAGTTTACTTATGTTGTGTCTAATAATAATAGACCCAAGCTATTCAAGATATTTCCAGATAATAATTGTATCTCTACCATATTTTAAACAGACTTTAATCATTTGTGATTTTGTCTGTCATCCTTTCTTGTCTTGAGCCTTCACTTTGACAATTATATGCTTTATTGTTAGTAGTCTGGATAGCCCACAGTCATTATGGTGTAAAATGCTCTGTTTTGACATTTGACATTTTGTCATTTTAGAATTTTAAGATCTACCTTGTAGTTATTTTTGTGAAAGTAACTCAAAAGTAATACAGGAGTAATGTAATGTATTACAATTCTGAGACAGTAATATTGTAAGGTAAAGTATTACATTTAAATAACAGTAAGTAATCTATAATGTATTACAGTTTGGAAGTAACTTGCACAACACTGTTTATAATCCCATGCCACCAGGACGAGCAGACCTCTCCTGAGAGACATGCTAAGCAGCTCAAACAGGGAGAATAGGCTGATACACTGGTCCCTAGCAGAATTGTATTTGCACAAAATGCACTTGAGCCCACCATTTCAGAAGAAATGTTCTTTTCTTTTCTCTCAAAAACAAACAACACAGACAGTCGGCAGCCTACAATAAACTATGAAACCATCGCTGCGTCTTGGAAGAGTAAAAAATACGCTCGAAACTTGTCTGAGATGAGATAGGGCACGCTCTGAAAAAACAGATGCAGGTCAAATCAGAGCAAACAGTAATGGAGCATTTCAAGAAGCATTTTGTAGGAAACAATAAAATGAATGACGATCCCAATAAACCACATGAACAGGCTCTAGCTATGTTTAGACCCATCACCGCGTCAGTGTCCTTTCATCGCTTCCAAAACAATCTGAAGTAGATAATAATTAACAAAAAAGGGTTTTATTTAAACAGGAAACAAACTTAAGCTTTGTTTTACAGTCAATAAGCTGCTGCTTGATTCAGTGTTCATTTAAAGTGGCTTAAGTCTGTCTTTATTGAGCAAATGGTCCCGTCTCCTGTTATCGTCTCCACCTGCTGCAGTGGCCTCTTGTGGCTACAGTTAAACCACAGACACAGGTAAGAACAAACTAAACTCTGATGGAACTGAACTCACCTGTGTCAAGTGTTAGGACCTGAACGCTCCAACAGTGTATTACCTCCAAACTCTCTAAAAATCCTCAACAGGACAGGCTCCTTTAGTCTCTTGCACTTTCCCCACAACGCTTGTTTTGTGCACCCCAAATTCCCTAATATGTGGCAGTTCTGATTGCAATTCTATATCACATACTCCTTATTTTTACAGCATCTGAACAGCTTTGGGAGCCCTGCAGGGAAATAGGTTTAATAGTAATTAAGAAATGTATAGACAACAACTGCAGGTAATACTTGAACAGTCCATATGTAGTTTATAGAACCTAATTTCTTAAGTACAATTTTATCCCATTAATGATAAAAAATAAGCCACTGTATTTGTAATGTCAGGTTTTCTTTTGCAGCCACACCTAGATCATTACTTTATTGTTTTATGACGCTTGCATAAGGTGAATATTTTGTTAATATGTGACAGAAAACAAACCTGTCATAAACTAACACAAGCTAATTAAACACAGCATCAGAAACAGTATGTGAAGAAAACATTGTGCTATTCACTGTGCTTTTATATATTGGATAAACATTTTCTCAAGTTTTATAGTCCAATAGCCAGACTGACTGCTCCAAACTGTATCTCTAAAGTGGCATTTTAAAAAGACACCAAGTGACAAATGGCCTATTCTCCCCGGCCTTGTACTTTTGTAAGGCTGCAGCGCTTAAGGCAGAAACAGGCTTAACAAGAACGGATCTGATAACCTGATAATAAATACGATTAGCAAGACAGTAATGACAAGAGCTGCCACAAGAATTCAGTCAGCTACATTCTTGTTTCATGCTGGTTAAAACTATGCCATGTATAACATTCCTGCGCTCAGTGTAAAGGTATGACAGTACTATAGCATGTAAACAAGAGCAGTCTGTCAAAGTGATAACGTCAAACACACAACAGTGCTTTCACATAGTCAGCAAACCCAAAACCACTGGCCTTTCAATCAGGATGTGCCGTCTAGTTCTTTAATCCTCTTTTTTACATTGTTTTTAAAACTCCACAACGTGTGAGCTAGTAATGAATTGTTAAGCTTGAAATCTCCATACAAATATACCGGATAACTGCTTGTTGCAATTCAGTATTTAAAGCAGCTTAAGCAGACGACAGATCATTTTTAAGAGTGAAAGGGTATCGGCCACCAAATATTGCTAACTCTGCATAAACACGGCAAAAGGCAACCGAATGAATACGTGTGTAGATAACATTAGCCATTTTAACCTTATATTTAGAGGCCACTTACATGAGACTGCTGTCAGGAAAACACAACAGTAATGCTGTTGCCAATTAGGAATCACACGTCAAGATTATTGACTACATAGATTATTTTCTGCAACGTATGAGTCCTCAAAGAATATTTGACTGCCAAACAAGATTAGCGTACGCATTGCTCAAATCACAAAACCAAACAAAACAAAAACTTGGTAAAACGCATGTTGCCATTTAAACATTGTCGACATGTATTGGGTAAGGTGAAACACAGCTATTGCTTCTTCTGTTGTCACAATGTGTGTATTTTGAGCAGTTGAATTAGTGGTCAAACATAACATAACATATAGCTGGTCTCTGCTGAGGCTTTATCCCAACAAACATGATACCAGGATTGACTTTGTCATATTGATGACACCAAGCCTGGTTTAATTTGGACTGAACCTGTTGTAGCAGGTTGTGTCTTGTTTTTAGGCTATGCTGTAAAGGGAACAGTAATAATTCTTTAGGTGTGTTTGGATACATCACTCATTATGGCCCAATTCATTTTTTTCTCTTCATTACTTTACGAAGACAAAGACAATGAGGGTATCACAACAATGAAAAAATATGTGAAATTATAAAAATGCTAACATTTCACAGCAGACACCAATGAGAAACTTTAAAAATCATTATTTTTGTAGTACATTCCTAAGCTTGTTCAGTATTCAAAGCTAACTGTCCAGTAGATAGGTTCAAAAGGTCAGTATAGACAGTTAAAAGAGTATGTGCAGTAATTAGGCAACTCTTGCAGACAGAGAGTTGGACGCCATGTCATAGCTTTGCTCTGAGGCCAGTCTGCTGCACAGTGACCATTAGTAACCCCACTGGCAGCAGATGTTCCTCTTCCTTCTTCTGAGAGGCGTGCAGTGTGCGATTGTGACTAATGTCTGATCACTTATGTCAGCAGCCCAGTGGTTTTTGCGACTGTGTAACCTCTGCTAAGTGAGTTCATTGAACTCTAGTAGCTCCTCGCTTGTGCCTGGAGCAGATCCAGGAAGTGTGTAAACTTACCCTGGACATTGTAATTGTTCACAAAACAGATCCCAGGCACAACGGAAACACCTATTACAGGGTTCCCACAACAAGGTTTAGGACAATATGACTGACCAAGTTTTATTAGTTTATTTTGTGTAACCATTACATTTAATGACTTTACTGCTAACTGTGCCGTAAAGTTGCAATGTATTTTTTAACCTGATTTATAGAGCTAGAGGAGGCTAAAACTTTATTTTCACTGTGCACTGCTGCTGCTGCTGTTAATGTTATGTTTTGGCATTGTGCATAAAAACAAAAGGAAATATTTCACATTAAATTCTTTCAAGGTTTTCCAGGAAACATGGGTCCTCTGTTATAATGTTCCCTACAGCTTTTAGCTCCTCCTCCTACTGCTGAATGCTCCTTCAAAATAATCAACCCGTAATGTGGCCATTAGGCTTTGGAACACAGGAAGAGGACCGGGACGTTTATGGGCAGGTGAATGGAACAGGGTTATGGTGCCATGGTAATCCGACAAATCTTATCAAGGCACAAGACAGACGCAATATTTTTCAGATGAGAGGATCAGGAGGGACCTGAGGACAGAGTGCCCAGGCAGGGGTCAAGAATTATGCTTCCCTTGTAAAGAGGACTTGTTATAAAGCAGTATTTTTAAGACATAACAAGTAGAGCTGCAACAATTCTTCTACGTAATCGATTTTGTCAACAGCGTGAATACCCAGCCATGTTCCTAAATGCAGAGATGACGCGCTCACAGACAGAGCACACAGAGCTGCGCACATCAAAGTTGTTCAGAAAGCAGTCTGTTAGCAGCAATTCATGTTAATTTATAAGAAACAAATGCCCTACTGTGTACATTATAATTGGGCTGAATGAATGAATGAATGATTTAGTTTCACCTTTTTTTTTGCTCTTTCTTTAGGGCATTTCTTGTTTAAAGGAAAGTAAAAAAAAATGACATGCCCTTAACACATTTCAAGTGCTTTATAAAAATGTTTACCCTTTTTTACAATATATGTATTGTTTATTGTGTTTTAACAGACAGCTACACAATCACTCAAGTAGATTGTCATAAAAAATATATATTATTTTGATATATTTTATTCTACAGTAGTGTCAAAAGGTAAAATCACTGCCTAAGCTAAGTGCAAGATATTTACAAATCTCCTACAGGAAGTATCAACGCCAGTTTGCTAATGTCAAAGGCTACCTTCAGACATGGCTGGCATTACAATACGGACAGAATAATTGGATCTAATGAAGCAATCAATAATTTGGCCATAGCAAGACGTCAATGCGCATGAACATGAACATCTGGCCCAAATGTGCCCTGTGAGATCAGAGCTGAGGACACATTTGGAGTAGGCCTGGTTTGAGTGGTCCTTTCAATATTAGCACAAGAATCACCGTCTCTGTGAAGGATTTGGCTCATTTGTTTGTTAGCTTCGCGTTAGCGCCGTCAAGCTAATTGAGTGTCGCCCATAGATAGTATAAATATGGATGATATCCGCCCATTGGTCCCCTATTCATTGATATTATCGTTACGACAGGGCAATAAAATGGCCGTTACATCCGGCCTTTTTGTCTTTTACTTTATAGTAAAACAATAGTTTTCAGATAGCATAAACTGACGTGATAATCAAAAATTCACCCCCCCAGAGTTGTCACGTAGTAAAAACATAGCTCTAGAGACCGGAGCCATCTTTTGTACCAGGCTGTAAACATGTTTTTTACACCCGTAAAGTCGCCATTGGGTTTCTCCTTATATTTCCGCTTTTGGAGCCTGCCCTCTGGTGGACGGAGGTATTTTGCTGTATTTTTGCGTATGGCAGCGCTCTTACGCTACGACCATTTAGGAGGTTCCATGAGAGAGGCTTGGTGTGGCCCCTGCTCTTCTCTAACCCCTGCTTCTCAGGACAGTCATCAAACTATTCAGAGAACTATTTTATTGTTATATGCAAGTATTTTGAATCACATGTACCTCACTAAATGCACTGTAAACTTTAAAAGCCAGCTTTTGGATTAACCTTTATTTTATTTTAAATGTGTATTTAATGTCATGATAAATTTCAATGATAATGGATGTGCAATATAATGCATATCATATTCTATTATACAGCAATTTTGTTTATGTATTTTCTCATTTAATATCCTTTGAGTCTCAGGTATTTTATTTTTTTGCACATATAATGTGAAATGAAAGTGCAATTAAAATGCTGATGCTGAGCTGCCACCAACACTACACAAGTCTTAGTTATGTTCAAGTTCAAGCGAGAATGACAAATTGCTTTAATTTGCTGTAATAGCTTACAGCTCACAGAGATGCAAACATGCTATGTTACTACGCGGTGAGGAGTGTTTGTTTTTTTTGGTATGGTTTTATTTGCACAGGGACAGTGCACATCACATGGACCTTAAAAAAAATAAAATAAAATCAAAAACAGGAAAGATGCATGGCGCCAGGTTATATCAAAGTATATTCATTTCAACCTGTAGGTCCTGCACAAGTTGTTGTTAAGCAAAAGTTTGATGAAAGTGGTTTAAACACCAGTGAGCACATATACAATACAATACATACTCATGCTACATACCTGAAATATAACATGGCTCACATACACCACTTCTGAAATAAAAAAATAATAATAAAAATTCACCCTTTCACAAACCCACTCACACACACACACATATTATTCACACACACTCCCAATGTTATCTCACTATTTTAAATGAGACCAAATATATACTTTCAATCGCACACATTCACCACTAATGAGTGCAAACTTGCTTTGATCTAAACCATTTCTTTGGGCAAACGTTTGAAAACTTGTACACAATACAATCTCATTTGGCAAGCTAGTCCACTGACTCATGGCAACAAAAGAGAAGGCAGATTTAGTGAAAGAGGTCTTACATTTTGGAATGCCACACTCTCCTCTAGAGGTTGCCCGAGAGACTCGAGTCGTTTTTCCAGAGCTCAGTGTGAAAAACTTTTTAGAAGGAGATGCAGCCATACCATGAATGATTTTTAAAAGTAGGCAGATAAACATAAAATAATCAAGATTTAGAAAGAACTGGACAGTGATGACTTCTTGTTGTGAATCTTTAGTGCACATTTATATATTGATTCAAGCAGTTGGCTGTTTTACAAAATGTGAGAAAATTATAGAATTCAAATACATGTGTGATGCCTCAGCAGTAAGAGACCCATGTATGTACCTAAAATTTGCCAAATAAAATTTACACAATTTTTTACATGGTTTTTAAAAGTCAGAATTGGATCCAGGGTAAAATTGTTGACATTTAAAAACATTTTCCCATTTATATAAATATTTATATAATTGAAAGATTTACGTCTGTTTGAAAAACACATTGCAACAGTGTTTTCTACATTTAATGCAAGACAGGAATTCTGTAGCCAGGCAGTAACCTTTTGCTATTCCCCTGTTAATCTCGTGGCCATGTTTTTTCCATGAGAGAACAGGACAGTATCATCCACATACATGACGACATTAACATCACACACCGAGGGGAGGTCGTTGATGAATAAACTAAAAAGCAGAGGCCCTAAAATAGAGCCCTGCGGGACACCCATGGTGCAGTCTTTAAGCAGGGACAGTGTGTGGTTTACTTAAAACACACAGTTTCCTGCCACTCAAGTATGATGTAATCCAGTTTAATGTCTGATTGGATAGTCATTAGTTTGATAATTAGTTTAGTATTTATTAAAATACTGTGAGAAACAGTATCAAAAGCCTTTCATAAATCCAGAAAGACGACTCCCACTACCCCACCTTGGCCTAAATTTGATTTAATTTCTTCAAGGAAGTAGGAGCAGGCCATCTCTTTTGAATATTTCCTTCTGAAACAAAATTGAAAAGGATTTTAAAAAGCTCTGGTTTTGAGGTGTGCAATTAGTTGTTCCGCAGAAGGAAGGAAGCTGGAGAGGGAGTTGCGCAAATCATACTTAGCGTAACTGCATATTTTTAAAAGCATAACACTTTTTTTTGAATACTTAATCTAACCAAATAACTGATAGATTACTCAATTACTAAAATAATTGATAGCTGCAGCACTTGTCTGAACAGTGTCAAACAAACCTAATATCATCAAAACAGTGAACAAAAATTAGTGTTTGCCAAGTTACATTTAAATGTCAGTGCCTATGTGCACGTCTTAGGGGCCTGTATAGCAGAGTACACTTATACTGCCTCAGTGAGAGTAACAAGACAATGCCCTTGACAGCCACCTCTTAAACGCACTCACCGTCAATTTAAACAGGCCCTTCTGACGGAGCAGAAAACTGCACCAGCTGAAACACAAAAACTGTCAAACCTTGCCGAAGATAAACCTGCGCCAAGAGAGACAGGTTGGGTCACGCCCCACTGTGAACTGTTTATTCTGAACAAAGACTCGAGAGAAGCAGGTAACCCTGTCATATGAGCTAAGTCAATATTATGTGTGGTTTAATATGTATCTTGTGTTTTCTTAAAGGTCACCTGTAGCTCTTTTCTTTTCCTGATGCGGTCACAAGTTGTTATTCAGTCACAGTTGAGTCTGATAGAGAAACAAATGCTCCTATGTTTATCTTTACACATTAACCTGGATTCAGAGGAACTTTGAAAACAGAAGACTACTGTGCTTCGTTTTCCAAAGAAGCGCTTTTGTCAGGCATATTCAAATTGTGTAAGACTGAGAGAGTTTGTCCTTGTTTCTGAAAAAGGCTTGGCCAGTAAAGTGTTCACCAGTAAAGTTTAAAGAGATTTTCTATATACCTATGTTTGTCAATACAAACCAAAGCCTATTTTTTATATTCTCTCTTGTTATACATAAAAGGGGACATGTCTTCTCCCTAACCCATGACACACGGCTACACTGAAGTAAACTGGAACGTAACCAACAATTAAATCCGAATATAACACCCAACTGTTCAAGAAATAAATGAGAACCAAATTGTGGACCAGGCATGCCCAAAGTCCGGCCTGGGGGCCAGTCATGGCCCAAGGTGAGATTTTATGCGGCCCTCAGCTCTAGAGAATAAGGCCCAATTCTACCCCTTACCCTCAGTAAGAGACAAGTAAGAGGAGATTTTGGAGGACCACACTTGGAACGAAGGGGTAAAATAGTTTCCCATAATGCAGTGTGTTCCCCAGCTCTGCCACTGAAAGAGAGGTGCATAACTTAACTAATTTGGGCAAAAAAGGTTTTAAATTATGTCCCGTTTTAAGTTCCTTTAATCTTTAACTTGTCTATGTGCTGATATGTTCTCAATTGGAAAGTTTCGTAAAGTAGTACAAAACTAAATTCAAGACAAAAAAAATGTTATTCTGTCTATTTAACACATGACAGTATTGCTCAAATGTTTGTGGATAAATAAATTGCATTAATGTTTTGAGAAATAAACAATGTAATGAAAAGGTATCAAATGTGTGTACAAAAATGTGTACATGTGGTTCATGCCTGTTTCAGCTCTTCTGGTGCATAGGCAAGCTTTATGAATGAGAATCCATTATCCATGACTGTGTCATGCTGTTTTAATAGAGCTCAAAATATGTTCTCAGGTAAAACGTAAAGAGAACAGTAGTCAAAAATATCACTACTTCTCATTCAGTCTAACTAGTTACTACCTCTTTTTTATTATTTTTTAATGTTGAGTTTCTTAACTACATTCAGACCTCCTCATAGAATTACTTAATTCTATTGAGGTCAGAAATGAGACAAATGTAGAATGTGTTTTGGGTAGAACCCTATTAAAACTCATAAAGAACACTAAAAGAAAACAAACAGGCCGGAGATCACACCTACGACCATCTTACTTTGAGAAAACAATACTAACCACCTAACCAAATTTTTGTAGTGACTTGGTACTCACTCGTTCTCCAGGAGGGTCATGCACACCACCTCTTTGACCCCCGGGTTGTTGGCCTTGTCACTGGAACAGCCCTGCAGACTCCATGTAGCCAGCCTCACCACAGGCTTCCCGTCCCTCAGCCCGGTCAGGGCCTCCACGTTGGGCCTGACTGAAATGATCTGCGTGGGTCCTCCGGGCGGCAGGTCCAGGTCATCGCTCTTCATGCTGAATGACGTGGGGCTGGGGTGGGACCTTGTGGTGCAAGTGAGCCCTCCATTTGTGTTTGTTGAAGGGGCTCGAACGTTCCACATAAACCTGGAAGCGGATTTTGTCGAGTAGCGAGCTGTTAATGTGGTCGACTCGCACCAGGTCTTCGATGGTTTTGAACGGACCGTGCTCTGATCTGAATGCCACAATGTTCTTGGAAATTTTCTCTGTGATGCCTTTAATGCTCATGAGTTGGGCCGGGGTGGCTGTGTTAATGTTGATCCCTGTGCACGACTGGTAGTCCAAGTCTTTACGGAGTGAAGACGGCGAGTGTTGGGAAGAACTTGTCCTGCTGGAGACGCAAATTTCTAGTTTGATAGCTTCCAGTTTTGTGGCTCCTACTCCACTGACTAAAGCTAAGTCCTCTACCTTCTTGAAGCCGCCTATACAGTCCCGGTACTCAACGATGTTCTGTGCTACGATGCGGTTGACTCCCGGTAGAGTCATGAGCTCCTCTTCAGTGGCGGTGTTGATGTTTAGCCGCTCTTGGTTGACCATGATGTGGCCAAAGTTACATGCTGCGCTGTATTTGCGTTTGCCAGAACTTAAGTCGGTGGGGTCCTTCGGGATGGAGCGGTGGCAGCCCAGACTCCCACCCATGGCGTCACAGGGTCAAGGGCTCGATCAGTGCACAGGTTGTATAACTGAAAGACAGTGAAGTTAGAGAAATAAAAGTTGGATGTCACCATTTCTCAAGATCTTCTCAAGATTTTCAGAATGTATAACAATGTCTGGACTAATTTGTAAAAGTCTTGGTCATGTTTTGAACTTATTTTTACTTGAACATAGTGGTATAAAATTTCACATCAAGATAAACCAATCAGAATTTAACCTGTTCACTTATGATAAAAAGATGATAGCAATTTTGTTTGTTTGAAACCAGGACATGTACCTCCTTCAACGTAAAAATAAATTCAAATAAATGGTTGTTCCTTAACCAGAAAGAAAAAAAGAAAAAAAATGTCTCCATTTTCATTTTGATAAAGTGCATTTTATTACTCAGATTGTCACAGCTTTTAACTACACATCAAATCAATATTTACTGTGATCCCAGAACAAAGTCCTGAAAATGAGGGTATGGAACGCACAGAGCCCTGATCTTATCATGGAGTCTGGATTTACACTCACAGAAGATTATTCTGCAACTGTACCTAGAAGAATTAATGCTGTCAAAATATATATATAAATATTGTTTAAATCTTTCTTTGGTTCACGCTATTATTTTGTAACTTTATATTTCTTGCTTTAATATACATCTTCAAACCTGCCGAAAACTTTAGCTGTAGCTTATATCAAGGGCTAGAACAACAAGGATGTAAGTGACATTTTACCAACTTTAAAAGAGGTCAGAGAAGACAATGACTATATTTTGATCCGACTTAAATTTTTCGCTTGAGTTGCTAAAACGTTATGCACACAAAGATGACAGACTTGCAACAATTTTTCATTTTTACAAAGTCATATACATCGTTTTGGTTTCAGCAATTTTATCATTTTCAACATCAAAGAGTAAATAGCAACATAACCTTTTGGCTTTGACTGAATCCTATATTCAGAGATATACTTGTTTTGTGTTTATTTATTTTTTTATTTTATTAATCAATAACCATAAACAATTACAAAACTTGAGACTTTTCAGTAAAATAATTTAATATACAACTGTATTTAACCCAAAATATTAGTCTCGTGGGTCCTTAATTAGGTACAAAACGTAGTGTTGCTTTAACTAGAACTAAAGCCCTGTACAGACAATTTAGGTCTAAACTTCATAGCAGTCCATGTTGAACTACAAAACCCATTCTTGTCATAAGAGTTTTTCTTTTTGTTTTCGATAAAACTTAAATCCATCACTGCCACCAATATTTCTTGGCTTCTTGCAATAAAACGCTCTAAAAAAGTTGAGCTTGAAAAAAAAAAAGAAAAGAAAAAAAAAAGAAAAAAGAACCAACAAAATGTCCCAATTTGTACTAACGACCCTGGACCTTAAAACATGTGTATAAATTAAAATACTATTTACAACAGCCTATATCCTCAAGAACATGTCAACAACTCTGAATACATGTCGATCGGGTTATCTCCTTGTGAATACAGCTGCGTCTCTTGCATTAAAAAAGCTCCAGATCATACGCACCAGTCACACTACATGCCTCTGGTCCGGACCGCTCCAGACCCACACTAGCTCGGCGTCTCTCGGTGAGTGCTCAGGGGCGAGTGAAGGCTGAATATACGGCTCCACGCGGTTAGACTTTGCCCCCAAACCCGCTGCCGTCTCACACAAGGCACTGGTCGGCCTCCACACGCGCTCATCTGACAGCCACACGCCGCCGCGCACATCAACACGAACCGCTGCTCAGGACAAACAGGAAGTACAGAGAGGCGTACGTAAGTCCACTACAAAATAAAAGCAAGCGTAAACTTAAAACCACAAATGGATTTTAGGATTTAAATTGTGTATGTCATCATTGGCAATAGTAATACATCAGAAAACACAAATATTTTTACATTTTATTAATACATTTTTTAATAAGAAAATCATCAACTGGTTTGTTCATTACCTCAGAATTATGCATCAGAACTATGCATTTAAAAGTTAATGGAGATTTACACAATAATTTGCTCACATAAAAGCCTAATTAGGCTAAATTAGCTTTTTTGCATTGCTAATAGCTATATGTCCCATGCATAACAAGTGATCATTGGAATAAAATAGTAATACAACGTCCACGATTTAAAGATTAAAGTATTGATTCAATCCATTTTTTAAAGAAATATTAAGAATGCTGATTTGTCTTTTGCATTTTGTACTAAATGTCTTTTAATCCAACTTTTACTGTGAAATGACAAGCCGCTTCTGTAACAACTTACTTGACGAGACTTCCTGTACGAGAAGCAGGAGGCGTGGCTCCAGGCATGACCGTCCAAAATTTGTTACGATGCAAGCTATTTCATACATATACATTATTTAAAAAAACCTATTGCAACAAGTTTGTCCTAAAAAGTAAGTAAAAGTGCATAACGACAAAGTCAAGTTTTAATGCAAGCATTAATAGGTCAGTGAGTCAATGTGGTGAACAGTGGGGATCTGTCCTGATCAAATTTGCACAGATAATGTGACAATGTGTGATTTGCTAAATTTTGGTTTTAATTGGGGATGTGGGATTTTGTATTATATCAAGACATTTGAATGAATAAATTAATCAAATTAGAGACAAAAATTCTCTGTAAAAAGTTAATTGCTCTTAAAATATTAGTTTTCTCAAACTTTCCAGAATACATGAAGTCTAACCATTTCAGTTTCCCATATTTTGAGAAAATTTGTCGAGGGTTGCTTTCATATATTTTTTAATTAATAAATAAAAAATGTCCTAAACCTTCTTGCAGGAATGTGTGCTCAAAAAGAAAGCGTGCTTCTTTTCTGGCAGTGCTATGTTTGTCTGCACTGGCCAGTAGTGGGACAGAAACAGTTAGTAATGAAATTAAAATGTCTCTTTCCACTGGGTTGTACTTTAAATGTAATTTTATATATTTTTTTTTTACTAAGACAGACCAACACAAAGAGTAATATCTTACATTTTACATTTTAATATCTTGATGTAATCATACTCCACTGAAAACACAGTTCCATTTGGTCATCAATTTGCAACAAAACGTTACACTATACACTTTTAAATAGCTGTGTGTTCACTGGTATACTTCAAAACATAAAGAAAATATAGAGTAATAGCAGATAACATATGTCGATGCTCAATGAACAAATGTTTTATTGCACACTCGTTTGATCTACTTTTCATTTCTGCTTTGGCTAAAGGTAAAATGCAATGCTATATATAAACTTACTGACTCACTTACTTCTTACAGCAGCAGTAATTAGTAGACTGAAAAAAATCTATTTATCATTTACTGCCATAAACACAATTTCAGACTGCTAACATCAAGGTTTCTTAATGCAGCCTAGTCTAGCCATGTAATAAAACGTTTGCCGGAAGAGCAAGCGTTCTTATTGAAAAGGCTCACTGACATATTTACTGCAGTCATATTTCCTAGAGCTGGCACTGACCCAGGAGTGTTTCTGCACCGAGGTCAATGTGAGTAAGACAATTAGCAGAACGTGCACCTATTTCCCAGATAGAACTGAATGGAAGGGGCTGCTTATTTCTATTTAATCAGAAGTGGTTCCTGAAATGGTTCAAACATGGCCTTTCTAAGAACTGACCATTTCTTTATCCAACCAGCACACGTTGAAACTCATTGATCAGTGTTATCATTTTTTTTTTTTGAGGCCATGGTCGTGATTGGTGAGGCATGTTCTACCTGTGTGATCTGAGGAAAGTGTCGGCCAATCAGAAGCGGGACGAGCAGGTCCATGATAGCCCTGTGTGAAGGAGGGGGCTGATGGACCGATGCAGTGTTTACTCTCCGCTCAGCTACAGCCAGTCCAAAGGGTCGAGACTTTGTTTGAATACGGCAGAGGGAATGACAATCTTGTATCAATAAATGGAAACTGTACAAAGTTCACATTAATCACAAAATGAAGCCCCTAAAAGAAGATACTACAGCCTTTTAATTTAATGACAGTATAAATACTGACTTTAAACAGTGCTGTTAGAAGCCCTATAGTAAATTCCAGTGTGTATTCATCAGAAAAAGAATAACAGTAATTAGTAAGTTATACAAGGAGATAGGAAAAAGCTAAGTTAAAGGCAGTGCTGGAGGAAGTACTCAAGTAAAATTATAGATAACGAGGTGGAAATGTACTCATGATTGTATCGCATTAAAAATCTTACTTAAGTACATATACTTGACATTTGTACTTAAGTACAGTAACAGAGTATTTTACTTGATTACATTCTACCACTGTTTAAAAGCAACACCTTGCACTAACTTAGGTTTTGCATGCATTAACACAAAGTCAGGTCAGACATGTTTAAAGTCCATAAAAATATTGATAAGCCTTGTCAAATAAAGGAAACGTTCCCTTTATGTGGCAGCACAAACATACAAGTGTAGTGTTGTACTGCCATCTGCTGGAGACACTCTGTACAGTCAGAGAAACTCATTTAGTATAAAGAAGTTTTTTATAGTTACCCATATTTCAAAAGAATGAGTTGTGACCTTGTTTTTGACTTTATGTGGGAGGTAGTTTTGATGATTCATATTGCCATTTCCTTGTATTGTTGTTTTCTTGTTACTAACATTTCTAAAACCAGTATTTTTTTCATTGCCCATAGCCCACCACAAACCTGTTTACATGTTTAGGAAAATTTTTGGTGACCCCAATGTAATTTTGGCGACTCATTTACGGAGTTTGACCCAGTGTTGAGTAACCACTGGCCTTAAGGGCTATTGCAGTATTTTGTGGACTATGGTGGTCTATGCAACAGTTGTCATTTATTTTAGGTAGGTATCTGATGGCACACTCCCAGTGTGGCTGTTGAAAGGGCCAGTAAAATACTTTTATAACAACAAAGAAAGCTTCCAAACATCAAAAAATACTATAAATAGAACTTAATATGTGTTTCACATCAAGTACTTATATGCATTTTGTTCCTTCTTGGGAGCTTTTGGTTCTAGTTCACATTTTTTACAACCCAAGAACTATTACATTGCAATCTGAACCAAAACCTGACCCATTTCTAAAAAACATATTGTTGCAATAGCTATAGATTACACCTTAAAACACTGAACACGAGTGTAACGTTTAAAATGCTGAGAGTTCAAAAGCTAATTCTCACTGACTATAGTTTGCCCTTCTTACTCCTGCCCGCTACCAAGAGCCATTAACAGTCGAATAAAGTCATATGGAACTGTTCTCAATAAAAGTGTAATGTGTAAATTTGGCAGTAGCCTAATGTTAAAGGTTTTGGCAAGATGCGTTTCACATCAAATGGAATTATTCTGTTGAACTGGACGTAGGGCAGGCGAGAGGCTCAGTCACTGATTTGCCATCTTTCACCTTCAAGTGTGGACGAGCCGCCACGCGCTCCTGTGGGCGTTTTGGCCTAACGCACACAGGAGCACGTTATTTGAGATTTATAAATAAAACAATTATATAGATAACATTAATAATGTATCTAAAATGTAATGATAATATTTTGTAAAAATATATAATACATAATTCGATTGTACATTAAAATGTATATTGTATTAGGCTATATGTTGATTAAAGGATGAAAAAATAAATAAACTTGTATAAAATAAGTGAGAACATTTCACAAAAACAGTGCAAACCGGATCTGGTTCTAGTACATTTGTGTAAATAAAGCCATACCAGCAGGCTTTTGTTTTATATTTAGTAGACTTACTAAATATCTAAATAAGTTCATCTGATGAGGCTTTGATGGGTACAGAAGCTTTGAACATTTGCACATTATCAATTAAAATTGCTGGTAAGTTAGGACAGCATTTTGGATGTGTATACACGCATACACACACTTACTTATTTCTAAACACACATGTGCACACATGACATCCCTTAAATACACCCAAATCATTCTAGCTCTTAAAATGTATTGAATTGGCCCTACAGGCATGATAATATATACATCTATCAACGAAGTCATTGGCCCATTTTATACTCCGTCTCTCAAATATGGGGAAATGGCCCCATCTGGTTGAAAACACTAGAAACTAACAATTCAATCTCTTACTATTATAAAATCAATGAAAAGTTAAAAAAATATATACATTTCTCCATCTATGGCAGTGTATTAAAACATATTTTTAATGGAAGTCAATGGCACAAAAAATGCCTAGAGGTCTACAAAGTCTATTCATCTAAAATATATATATTTTTAAAACACAATATAGATAGATACATTAACATAATTGTTTTATTTATAAATCTCAAAAGGCGCACTCCTGTGTGACTGTTATCAGGCCTCAGTCTGTCTTGTGTCCAAATCCCGCCTCAGAATGCCCCTGCTCGTCCACACCTGAACCAGGTGGAAGATGGCAAATCAGCCATGCGTCACTTACTGAGCCTTTTGTCAGCCGTAATATACACAGATACTACACAAGCAGGCCCTTCCTCATACCTATCCTGAAGCTTTATGTTGAACTTGATTGCTGACTTTACAGTCAACTTTACTGCTCTCTCTAACATTCCTGGCTGGCACCTCCCTTAAGTATTTTTTTCAAATGCAGTGAAGCCCTAAAACAGAAAAACGGACTGTTAAAGCAGCTGAATTATATATATATATATATATATATATATATATATATATATATAAAAAAATCCAAATATTCTTTCTTCCAATCACAATTTTATTATGTGACTTTAAACAGTAAAAACATTATAAAATACAGATGCAATACAAACAGTGCTAAATGTGATGTAAATGCAGATTTGGTTTGTCTGTCTAGAGCAGTTTTGAATATTTTTTCAAATTCACCCTCATCCATCATTGCTTTTTCCAATCCTGCCACGGGAAATTAAAGTTGTAAAAATATTGTTATATAGAAGAAGTAAAGGGTGCGAATTCATACAAAAGCATCCGACATTCAGTTTCTTTACATTTTTACACTCAGCGGGAGTGAAGTCATGAACATGAGGTCTTTTTCCACAGGCAGGGTAAGAAAACACTCATAAGAACTAATTCTAAAGCAAGGGCCATTACAAAAAAATAAAATAAAAATAAAAAACACGCTTGAAAATTGGGTAAGAAAATGTTACACATGCTTTTAACACTGCAGTTTGTAATCATACCATTTAACATTTACAGGAGAATGGACGGGAGGAATAACATGTGGAAGCCAAATAAATGACCCGAGAGATACATATAAAAACAGTGCCTGAGGTGAGCTCCAGCCTTTAGGAAGCTGATCTGGGTTTTTTTGGCATTAAAAAAGATGCAGCGCTTTGTTGTGCCATCTAACATTCCCAAATTACAGAAGAAAAGAGCACACAATGTCTGGACTCTAAACTTGAAGGTCAACTGTGTAAAAGGCTGTACACACTGCTGTCACTCAAGAGGTTTACATGAACAGCTTAGTCAGGCAATGCCCACAGCTCCATCAGACCGTCCAACTGGGTGTATGCTTCTGTTCAAGTTTTTATGCATGGGAGAGAAACTATTGCAATCATGTGGTCTTGGTATTTAACAGCATTCAGCTTTTGTTAAAAATAGTAAAAAAGCAGCCAACACTAAACTTGACTTGTTTGAGGTGTTAAATGTTAATACACATCACTCTGTAATTACAGATACATTTCTAAATAGCAACATTGACTCTTTGTCTGGGAACATACAAAGTCAGAAAAATGCATTCCTAACTTAAAAATTAACCTTTGTACGGAAGACTACCTTTTTATGTCAGGAAATGAGAGCCCGACCGTTTTGCACTAAACAGTGGTCTTCATGTCCTTCCTCATGCGTTTACTTGTGTTACGCTCTAAATTTTGCCTTAGTCCAACCTTAGTAATGCCAAGTCGTTTATTCGTTGCAAGAAAATTAGATGTGTTAGTTCATGAAAGAAAAATAGCCATTCCAATTGGTCTGAAAACTTTACACACATTTTTAAAGTCTAGTTATGAGACTAAAGCAATATTAAATTACTGAAATCAGAATCGATAAGAATCAAGAATCAGGTGGAATGAGAAAGGGACAGCTTTGGTTAAATAATGACAATAGGAATATGGGTTAAATTCAGAATCGAGACAAGACTGACCCCTGGCTTTAAGTATGGTACAGTAAAATAGTGAACGTGCATAATCCCGATGTTTTGAATAGAGGCTGGCAGGTTGGCAAATAATATCCTGTGAGCTTGGGAACGTCCGTAACAAGGAGATATTAAAATATCTTCTTCTTTTTGACCTTTTCCAAAGTCCTGGGTAAAAAAATAAGAAAAAACAGTCTATTATTAAGCTAAAAATTCAAATAATTTTTTGAAGTCAAATTGTCTTTACCTGGAGGCGTCTAGTTTCTGTTGCTCCACAATCCTCTGCTGTGCCTCCCAGCTGGCCTTCTCCTCCTCATGTTGACGCCGTTTCTCTTCCAATTCCTTGTGCTGAGCCTCGAGGTTCTTTTTCATTTGCTCGTGGCGTCTCTGGAGCTGTAAGGGAACACGAGTTTAGCTGCAGTGCTCAAAAACCCATAGTACTACTTTTAATCAAATAATGGCGCCCCTCTGTTTACCTCAGCCTCAGAGTCCCTCAGCTTCTGCAGCTTCTCTTTGACTTTCATCTCAAAGACCTGCTCCATTTCTTGCTCCATCTTTTTCATCTTGGACACATGATCCCGTCGCTCCTCCTCCATCTGGGCCAGAGGACTCCTGCAAATACAAAGTGGGGGTTAATATAGACAACACGAGGAGGTGATAAATAATGTGTTCTATTCTCTGTATTGAAAGGTTTAAGCAGACTGCAGTGATGAAAAGAAAAAGAAAACGGCAGGGTCAAAGGGAGAGGACATATCCACCTTCAAGTCCCAAAATTACTATTTATCATCACTAGAAAAGCCCATCACAACTTGCTAACATTATTCTGATTAGAATTAAATGAGAACCCCGAGCCTAAAGGAAGCAAAGCTCTTATAAAAAAATGTATATAATATAAAATATTTTTATTTAAGTAGTTACTGTTAATACCTGTGAGATAACCAAGTGATTTAATACATGAGATGATCCTGTATAGTGTGGAAATGGGTGGTTTATATTCTACCCCTCCAGAATTCTGAATTGTCAGACTTCTGTTTTTTTCCTGAAAATTCGGACTTTAAAATGGCACAGGTTTCTGCATTTTCTTTGCTCAAAATCTCACGGAATACAGACTCGAACCTCAGTTCTCAGAAATCAAACGTTAGTATGAGAACTTTGACCTCTGAATCTGAGAATTCTGACAAGCTCATTGACACTATGGCGCACACTTGACAACATTAGAGGGTTAAAATTTACTGAATAAACCTAAAGAAGCATTGTTTATTAAACAGCCTTCAAAGTTTATAAAAAAAACTAAACCTAAATAAAAACAGATCATTTCTATGACAAATTTGTGGGTTTTATGTCTCACTGCACTAACATTTAAACTTCACGTCTCCTTCTCTACATGAATAAAACACCTCTTTGGTCTCAGTATCCCTTGACTGATATATATTCCCTGTCCCTCCTCTGAACATGTTCAACCTATCTCAGTCTGGACTCTCTAACATTGTCTCCAAAACATCTCAGGAGCTGTCCCTCTGATGGACTCATTCCTGATCCTATCCTCGACACGCCCAAAGAGAGCTCTTATCACACATCATATCTGACATGAAAAAAAAATATTTAGGAATTGTCAATTGTATATAGGTTTGCAATCAGTTATGCTGTGGCAGTTCACATCTTGACTACACATAAATATTAGATCAAATACCAATTATCATTTTTGGATGACATATTAGCAGTGTAAAAGAGGAGGTAAGGTGAAGCTTAAAAAAGAAAGGATGTGAGAAGCATGTATACAAGTTAAAGGAAGTGAAATAAGACTTACATGCCATCACCTGTGTCAGGTCTAAAAACAAACAAAACACACAGACACTTAGCATGCACTTAGTTAATCCATGCATTAGCTGTGAACGTGTGCTGTCTGGGATAAGGGGTCAGCTGGTGGTGCGGTAAATGCCGTCAGATTATACATGACTCACATCAGTGGCAAGTTAGTAGGGGTTAGTGCTGACTGTTCGGGCCACAAATGGGTTTAAAGGTTTGGTCTGCTTTGGTGACATCTTGCTTACAGTAATCTACAGGTCAGTAGTCCAGACGCTGACCTCTGACCTGTAGTATCTTTTGTATACACACAAACAAACTTAACTGCTTTTGGTCTGTACAGTCAATTGACAAAAGACATGTCCCATTACTCATCACTTCACATAAAAACTGAAACTCCACATTAAACAAAGCAGTAACTGCAGAAAAGGTACTCACTTGGTTAGCTGACCCCTATTCTTATTGTTGTCAACGCCATTGTAGGTAACAGCCGCGAGTTTCCTGCTACGGTAATTTTCATAGTGAACGTTGTTTGTCACGTCTTTCAGATCTTGCATGTGAGTTCTGAAAACAGCACAAAATGAACAGATTCAAATGTTAAATAAAAAAAACATGTACAAAATGGGTCATAAGGCAAAACTGGTTTAAAATGAAACTGTGCAGGAAAAGACAGGAGGTGTTTACCTGATGAGCATGTTCCGGAGGATTGTAAAGTCACAATGCTCACCGTTTTCCACTGTAAAAAGAGAAGAAAAAGTTTAATTTTATAATCAGAATAACATAACCAGACTTGAGGATATAAAAGTAAATCTTCTCCCTAAACTTATTTTACTTGCTTTCCTGTAGTGTAGCAGTAACTTTTGTAAATTGTACATACCACATTTGTTGTTGGCACATTTTTACATTAATTTGGTTTCAGTCCTCAGTACTTTGCTTTTCTGAATGTGCGTGTGGAAAATTGTGCAGTCCTAGACCCAGCCAGTAGGTGTCATGGTGTGTCTCCTACAGTGAACTTGACTGCAATCCCTTGAGGTTTCTCTGAAGAGCTGTGGTGGAGCGACTTGCATAGCTTCTCAGGGACTTTGCCCTCTGTTTCCCACCACTCTACATATTTACGCTGACGTGCAGCCAAAAACATTTTTTGGTATTTCAAAACTCACTCCCCAAGGATGACAGAAAACCAGTTTCTGAGTACAGCCTCATGAAGTGTCCACACTGAAGTGGTATAGTTTAAAATGGAGATTTGCAAACAGCAAGATATATGTGTCATGGAATGTTTATACTGCTGCCTCAAATCTATGTGTTAAAGCGAATGCCTCAAAGATCACACCACAACACTGAAACAGTTCTCTTCTATTTCACTACATTGTCATCACTACTTCCTGTGCGAAGTCAAAAGGTTTTCATGTGTGGTGTAAACAGCAACTCATGGCAACAAAGCCAATAAAATATTTTCTTAGAATATACTATCAAAATAGAAAACCTAACTGGCAAAAACATTGTTTTCTTGAGATGTGAATGTCTGTTGCAATAACTCCATACAACCAATCACATGCAGAGATTGACAAACAGAAGCAGAGCGATCACATACTGTTTTGGAAATTATCAACGCATGATGTTGGCCAAATAATGCAATAAAAGAAGAAGTATTTTGGCTTGTATGTGACAAAGATTCCACTGTTTTGATCCACATAATACATATGATCAGTTGATCTGTGACCTCTCACCTTCGGCCACCCCCCAGGGGTACTGCCTCCCACGCACTCGCTTTCCATTGACCTCAATAATGGTGTTACTGCCGACTACAGCCAAGGGTAAACGATCCTGCAGAAATGAGGGAGGAGAAACAACTGTTGCATAGCTCATGGCTAAAAATACTCTGACTGTGGGTGTGCATTAACACACACACGGCACACACACGCAAACACACACAAAAATCAATATTTAACAGTTTCAAATCAAAACTGCAGAAACACCTTGATTTTCCTGACAATCTTCATCTCCTCCTCGTCATCAGTTTCTGGGAATTCGTAGATTTTGATTTTGTGCTCTTGGATTTCTCTCATAATCTATGCAATGAAAAAAACAAACAAAAAACACGCCAAAAAAACAGGAAAACAGCCAAAGGTTAAATCAGTAAAACAAACTGTTTGTAGAACATATAGAACAGTCTATATTCACAGCAGAGTCAATAAACACAGTGTGGAACAAACCAAACTTTTCTTGTTAAACATGTCACAAATACACACGAAGCAATGTAATCTAACACAAAATTACTTAACTACTTATGAGTGTTGCAATAAAAGAAACACTAAAGAGAAGAATTAATCACTGGTGTAATATATGACACACTTCCTGTTTATGTTTGCAAGCCTTCTGATAGATGACTATGGATACATGTCACATAGAGCATTTCATGTTTAACTGGGTATTATTACCAAGTGCTACATGCGTACCCTTTGGTATTCACTGCAAAAATACCACCACATAAAAATTGGTATATTCTGTGAAACAATATTTTGGTATTGTTTCTCATTCCAATTTCATTGCTCAACAATAGATGGGATTTTTTTTTTTTTTTTAGAAAAATTGCTGTATCTTAGTGTGAGATGCAGTGGTCACAGGTTGTGAAAAAAAACATCTCTTAAAACAGTATCATTTGGCTGCATCGTTAAAGCCCGTATCAGGATTTAGTATGGAGCCTCACCTGTCTCTTGAACTGTTGGCACTCCTCGGGCGTCATCGTATCAGCTTTGGCGATGAGGGGGATGACGTTGACCTTTTCGTGTAACCGTTTCATGAATTCAATATCAAGTGGCTTGAGTCTGCAGGAGGAAGAACAGAAGACAGACGGTTGGTGGGGAGATGGTTCATTCTTTCAGGCGGTGCGGCTGACAGGCATGTTTCATGGCTTGGCTGAACTCAGCACATCTGGACGCCTCAGACCACACAGTAAATTGTAGCCATTTAAAGTCGGAAAACAATTTTTAAACACCATTATATTTTTTTGCTAGTTTATGTTTATGTCCAAGTCAGGGCTCTCCATGCTCTATCATTTATTGTGTTTTTACCGCACTTTTGTGAGCTACATTTATACAACATTTTGGTCAGCTTTAGACATTTCAAATGTACAAAAGAACTTTATGCGAAAACCCTAGCACAAGTCGCCCTATAACGTCATACACTCAAATTCCATATGGTTATACATTTATTAGTTTATCTGTCAATAGCAGCTTACAGATAAAAATACGGAAGTATTATGACACAAACATGTCACCTTTTGAGTAATGAACCAGTGGCGCTAAACAGCACCATAGCATAAAATAAGACTCTTCAAGAAATTAACAGGTAAAATAGCTAGGACAGAAATTATAGCCCCAACAGCAATTAGCGTTCATTCTTAACAAGGATTTATCAGCATGTACCACGAGGTTCTGGTTCTTAAAATTTTATGTCCTTAACAGCAAACTAAAGTCCCATTGTAGATTTTATTTGGAATATTTTAACTATTTTAAATAACCAAGTCACCTTAAGAATTATGGGTTCATAGTTCAGGTTAATTTGATTTAATTGAATTCAGCTTCAGTAGAACATACCCATGTCCGGACGGAGCAATGAAATACAGGCAGCAGTGCACCCTGTTGTCAGGCATCTGCCGTCTGTTGACCCGGGACTCTGCATTGAGGTAGTCCTCAAATTTACTGTCGATGTAATCAATGACCGGCTGCCAGCTGGAAAAAGGCATTATAAATTGCTGGTAGCAAGCAATTAAGTAAGTCTTTTAAGAAAACACAGCTGAGCTCACCAGTTACTATTATCAACCGCGTCACCAAAACCAGGAGTATCAACGATAGTAAGTAGAAGCTGGACGCCTCCTTCCTTTACGAGAACTTTAGACTGCTCCACCTGCAACCACAAAAGAGACACATTGGTTAAACACACTGGTCTTGGCCTGGAAATACAATGTTAGCATTTTTCTTTTATTGTTGCCTTACAGCAGTTTTTTGTTTTTCTGTCATATTCATATATGGGCGTTTTTCGCTCATTGCTCCCCTATTCACCAATATTGTTGTTACCACAGGGCAATAAAATGGCATTTACAGCCGGGCTAAACAATGCCGACTCTGACCCCTTGTGATCAGCGGATGAACTTTGATTAGATTTTTTTCTTTTTAGACATGAGTGAGAAGAAGCATAGCACAGCATTGCACAACTTATGCAAACTGCAGTCAGCAGTCATAGCATTGGCATTACAACATTACTTAAAATGATGAAGTGTACAGTTTGCAGTTCGGGTATAAATCTTGAGTCAAGTATGTTATGTGTGTACTCCATTCACTGCAGTATTTTGGGAGAGCTGCCGAGGAAGTCCACATTTGAGTTTAACCTCAGCTAAACTGAGCCCATAAGTTACACTTAGGGAGCACCACAGAATGCCTGCGGTCGGGAGCGCTCACTAACTGTTTTATTTAGTTCCACAACATAAGCAGATTCTCACACCATAACACACCTCCCTGACCACAAAGAGGGGCATGGGGAGATGCTAGGTGCTTATTATTGCACTAGCAAAGCCAGTCTTGATGGGTCGTTTAGCAGAGCAGTGCGCACCTGAACTAACAAGGTTTGAATGTGGGATCTGAAGCGGAGTATCTGACTTTAAATGTACATACTATTATTCTACATGTATACTATATTTGCCAAAATTCTAATATACAGCAGTAAAGTGCGGTAGTACAACGTAGGAAATGATCAATGTACATAACTGGTTGTATAGTTCAATAAAGAGATTTAAAGATTTGATTTTGAACTTGTTTATCAGGTTTACGTAAAAAACTACACGCGCAATAATTAGTTGCTGTTTGAATGGATGCTATACTAAACAACACTGACCATCTTCTACATCAGCGGTGTGCAAAATTCTGCAATGATCAGTTCCACTACAACATGCTCCAATTGGTCACCATCACAATTGTTCCTAAAGCTAGCATCTCTACTCACAGCGAGAGGTAGATTTTACTGGTTTTAGAACAAACTGTGAAGAGTGGATCTAAAACTGAGAAGGTCAAACTGTGACCGTGATGCTGAAGTGTTGGCCAGGCCCTTGGAAAAAAATATTGCCCACCCCTGGAACATGCTGTCTGAATGGATGCTATACTAAACATGAACCCTCCTCTCCAAACAGAAGCTAATTTTTATTGAGTGGTAAGTCACAGCTTTAAAAACTTACGTGACTTGACTTTAGAATAAAACAGTGCATACATTTGTACGTAGTGGCACAAGAAGCTAGGTGTATACCCAAATACTGCTACAGTAAACATTAGAAGATTTTTTTCCAGTTTATTTCCAATGTTTTAACTACAACAGTGTCCTACATTTTAGAATCTCACTATTTCATGCAACACACTCGTTAGGGCTGCAACTAATAATTTCTATAATTAATTAATCAGACAATTATTTTTTGATTAATGATTAATAATTGGATAGTGAAGCAAAGAGGGGGGTGGGTCTTCTGAAAAAGAATGCATGAGGACCTGACTAACAAAGACGTGGTCAAAAACAAGCCATTTTATTGTTCCTGCTTAAAACTGAGAATACAAAAAAAAAGTAATAAAACCCTCTTCTCTAAGCACAAGGCATGTTTGAATCTATGAATACAGCAAATAACAATTAAATTTTAAAATTTGTTGATAATTTTAATCATACATAATTAATTAATAATTAATAATTAATTAATCTGATTAGTTGTTGCAGCCCTACACATTCTGCTCATGTTTAATGTGATGTAGATATCAAATACTGTTTCTTATTCAGAAGACCCCCACAAAATATCAAAAAAGTTCATCATTTAGTTATCTTTTTTCAAATTATCACAAGAACAAGACAAGCTCCATTTAAGAAGGTATTTTGTGTCACCAGAGTGAGGATTAGTCCAATTAACAGTGTTTAGCTTCAGCTGTTGGGTCTAAAGCCTAGTGATTACCAAAGGAGTCCATGGGCCGTATCTTGGTCTGGTGGTGATCAAGACAGTGGTATAATTGCTATCTTGTACCCGACGCAGCTACCTCCTGCCCGTCTGCAACTCTGCCAGGTCTGCGAGGGGTGGCGTTTTAAAAGCGAGGCGTGGTATGGCGCAGACGATTACAGCAGCTGATCTTAGTCAAAGCACAAGTCAGCAGCAGTTTGTTTGTGTTCTTTAAAAGCCCCTTGCAGCTAAATTTAGGTGAACGACCACAGACTGATGCAGACATCATTAAATTAAATTAGGACATGATTTTATTGCCACACACATTTTATTCTTCTTCTTCTTCACATGCTTGTCGTGAAAATACAGTCCCAAACCAACTGGTGCTGCTATAATTCACATTCCTCATCTCTGCCTGGTCCTGGACCAAGTCCTGACAGGTGTGACACCTGTCTGTGCCGTCTCCTTCATCTATCTGAGACCTGCGCTGCTTTCCAACGCAACAATGCTCCATATTAACATGTATTGATTCATAACCCTACCCACCAGTGAGACAAGGCTAAGGTAGCATTCCCTGTAACACACTCCAAAATAAAAATTTTACAGCAGGACTTAACCTCCCTGAACCCCACCCACCACTTGGTACAGACAGGGTCAATTTAGGAGACTTGTGACTACTTTGGGGGCACACATTTCTTTTGCTAAATTTAGCAATTATTTGGTTTCACATACTTAAGTTAGGAGTAGAAAGTGGTAATTGTGTAGAATGAGGCAATGCTACGCAAGATTATAGTTCTTTCATCATGAGCCTTAGCTTGAGGAGGATGTTCATGAGGTTTAATATGGAGAACTGCTGAGCTAACAAGTATCTCTCTCTCTGTACTCTGGGACAAGACGAGTCAAGGGACAGACATGCCTATTAACCAGAGAACCTGCCCACAGATGGTGAGCTCATGGGAAAAGGAGCAACAACACCATGCCACAGCTGAAATACAAACTTTTAACTAAGACGTCACTACTCTGAGCAAGTACAAGGACGTATCATGTAACAGCGCATTTGTTTGATTATAATTTACTGTGAAGGTGTGGTTAGCTGGCAAGAACAATGGAAGCATTTTGTCATATTGTTTTTAAGGTCAAAGTTATTTTAAACAAAAACTGAAAATAAATGTCACAGCTTGCTCTTCATACAGACTACATGTTGTTACTGTGCTAGTAGTGGGTGGATGTTTGGCAGGTGTGAAATTCTTTTCCAGCTGCAATCCGAGCAGGAAAAAAAAAAAAAAAAAAAAAAAAAAAAAAAAAAAAAAATCACATTTCACCTCACTGCCTTTTGTTTTTGGGGCTCCTCAAGTTGAGAAATGAATTTGGAAAAATGTGCAAGTTATTAGTGGAATTGGGTTTAGATACAAGTGTAAAAATAGTTCCAACTCTTTTACTGAGCTGCATGTGTATTTTGGAAATTAGAAGTTAAGCAAACCACAATACTTGGGTAAAATGGGTAAAAAGCTGCAAAATTTATAAATGTTGCATGAAGATGATTAAAGAGCAAATGTGTCGTTGTAACCGCCTTGAGTAGGTAAACGCTCACATTTGATGGCGTCTGGCACTTTGGAGAGGTGTTCTCTTCATTGATGAATCCTGTCATACGTGACGTGCGTGCAATATAGATGTGTGATTTTAGAAAAAAAAATGTTATATACATAAAACATTTTTGTCCAAGTTTTTTTATTTTAACAAATTAAATAGTCATTCTAAAATCTACATTAATGCAAGTGTTTCAGTGTTATTTTTAGAACATGCCTCGCAGGTATGTCATAATTGTATTGATGAGTTTACTGAAATGTTTTCGGTTATCTGCACAGAATTTCAAAAGTATTCATATCAGAGGATTTTAATGTGCATGGGGACAATGTTTGTGACAGGAATGCTAAAGAACTCTCTACTATTCTTAATACTTTTGGTCTTTGTCTTTTTCACACTAACTCCTGCCCTCTATTTACACCCTAAAATTAGTACCAAGCAGTTTGTTACCACAACTCAATTTTCTCAATACAGTCTGGAACATTTCCAAGGGTCTTAAAAACTGCTGTCATCAAGACTTTCCTAAAGAAGAGCAGTCCTGATGCTACAGTGCTCAACAACTATCGGCCCATATCAAACCTGCCATTTTTAGGGAAAGTTATTGATAAAGTTGTATCTCAGCAACTTAATTACTTTTTATTGCTTAACAACTGCTTTGATCCTTTTCAGTCAGGTTTTAGGCCCCATCACAAACTGAGACTGCTCTTATCAAAGTCATAAATGACATCCGTCTGAACACTGACGCAGGCAAAGTCTCTGTCTTAGTTCTGTTGGACTTGAGTGCTGCGTTTGATACAGTGGACCATGAAATCCTGTCACAAAGATTAGAGGAATGGATAGGTATCTCTGGAACTGCTCTTAAATAGTTTCAGTCCTATCTTGAAGACAGGAAGTACTTTGTTTCGGTTGGTAACTGTGTATCAAACCAAATGGCCCTGACATGTGGGGTTCCACAAGGGTCTCACTTGGAACCCCTATTATTCAATCTTTACATGCTTCCTTTAGGCCAGTTAATACACAGCTGTGGCGTATCATACCATAGTTATGCAGATGACACTCAGATTTACATTTCACTCACAGCAGGTGAAAATGGACCAATCCATTCACTGTGTCACTGCATCAAACAGATTGATGTGTGGATGCAAAATAATTTTCTTCAACTGAACAGAGACAAGACTGAACTAATCATCTGAGGGCCACAGAAACGAAGAGAAAGTGTCAGCAGTCACCTCGAGTCTCTTTCTCTAAAATCTAAAAACCAGGTTAGAAATCTAGGGGTCATCATGGACTCAGACTTAAATTTCCAGAGTCACATTAAGTCAATTACATCATCTGCATTTTATCACCTTAAAAACATTTCCAAAGTCAAAGGGATCATATCTAAACCAGACTTAGGGAAACCATGCTTTTATCTCCAGCAGGTTAGATTATTTAACGGCCTGCTCACTGGTCTCTCAAAACGAGGGTTAAGACAGCTGCAGTTTATTCAGAACGCTGCTGCTCGGGTTCTAACTAACACCAGGAAGTACAACCACATCAGTCCAGCTTTAAAATCTCTGCACTGGCTTCCTGTTGCTCAGAGAATAGACTTTAAAACAGCACTGCTGGTTTACAAGTCTCTAAATGGTTTAGCACCAGAATATATTTCGGACATGCTAGTTCCTTATGAGCCTCCTCGGACTCTGAGAACATCTGGGACAGACTTTATGCTCGTGCCCAGAGTTAGAACTAAACAAAGTGAAGCAGCGTTTAAGTTTCATGCAACAAATATCTGGAACAACCTCCCAGATGAAGTAAAACAAGACTCAACTTAAACAATGTCCAAGGGGAGGTTAAAAACCTTCCTCTTTAGCTCCGCCTACATTACAGCTCTTCAATTAAAATGATTAGATTTCTCTTACGTTTCTTAATCAAAATTTTGTAAATTGCCTTTTATTTCTGTAAAGCAATTTAAGTTACCTAGTGCATGAAATGTGCTATATAAATAAAATTGCCTTGCCTATGTGTTTAATTTTAAATAATAAAACTAGAGTAGTAATACAACAGCTCATTATCCAAGCTCACCTAATATAAATCACACATAAAAGCAAAAGCATCTGAACTCAGTTTAAAAGGTGAAGATGTCTTGTCTCTAAGGGACTTTATCAATTCTGAGATCAAATGGTAAGAGAGCTGTGCTTGTATCTCTAGAGGGAGGGGTTTGACCTGAAACTAAACCTGATGGGACCAGGCTGTTATGGTCTCATAGTTGTTAGCTATGCAAGGACAGGGTGGCTACTGATGTGTTGGTACTGGTGTTGTAGTCGAGTCACCAGTTTGAGTCCAAGTCACTTTTGAATCCTAAGTGTTCAAGTTTGAGTCCAAGTACAAGCCACCAAAGACTAGTCCAGGTCAAGTCAGCTTTAGTTGAACAGCAAGTCTGAGACATTAAAGAAATTTCCAAATCAAGTCCAAGTCAAACCAAAGTGAATTTCTGAAATCTGAAAACTGTGGGAGCCAAACTGATACATTGATTGGAATTTTAGTTTTGTATAAGCCTTTTTCATTAAACACATTTAATCGAGTTTTGATTGTGACCTATCAATTAAGGCTATAGCCTATATAGGCCTATATTTTTAAAACGTATTTATTTAGTAGGGGTGTAACGATACACCAATGCCACGGTTCGGTTCAGATCACGGTTTTGGAGTCACGGTTCGGTTCGGTTCTGTTTGCTGTGGGGGCAGGGTTCATTGCAGGGCACCAGCAATAATAACACTAGATTCACTTTAACTTAATAAAAACAACAACAATAATTTAACTTATCTTTATATTTATTATTTAAATATTTAAATATTTAACTTTATCTTTATTTACTTAACTTTATACATTGGCTTCACGTTTTCTTTAGAGCAGTTAGCACACCTGTGACAAAATAAAATGAACGTTTGGCCGGTGCAGCAGGGGGCGGGGCGCGTTCGGTTCGACATGCGAGTATCGCGGTTCGAACTGTGGCTGTGGGTTCGCGGTTTTTCGGTTCGGTTTGAATATCGTTACACCCTTATTATTTAGGCTTAACTACTGGGCTACATTTAGAGGCTGGGAGTTCAGTTTTCCATATGGGAGAGCTCGTCCCACTCTGAACACATGGAACAGGCAGAGGTTGTGTGGTGTTGTCGCAAAGTGTGACTTGTGAGTCCTTTGTGTTCAAGTCCGAGTCCCAGTCATCAGTTCTCAAGTCCAAGTCGAGTCACGAGTCCAAGTTAGCGTCCAAGCCATACAAAGGCAAATTCGAGTCTGAGTCGAGTCATTGAGGATAACCCTTGAGTCGAGTCACAAGTCACAAAAACGAGCCTGATGACTCAGACTCGAGTACTCCATCTCTGTCCTGATGTGAAAGTTAAAGGTTCAGGTGAGTCGTTAGTGTCACTGTTCCATTCAGGTGTTGTTTGTCTTTTGGCAGACAGAGAGAACAGCGCAAGGTGTGACACTTTGAGCTCAATAAATAAATACCAGAAGCATTTTAAATGTAGTAAACTAAAACCTATCACAAAATAAGCCATCTTTTAAGTAAAAGTGTGTAGCCTGTGTAGGGGCAACCAAGATTCAGGCTTGGCGCACAATATATTGCGGCGCCAAATTCTATCGTGCGTATTTCTATATATTACATTATAGGTCGATAGATCAACTTTTGCAACAGGCTTAGTTAGTCTTTTTAAAATATTTTCTTGTTGTGGCTACAGCTAGTCTCAAAATGCTAACAATACAACAGCCCCTTGCAGCTTGACAAATGGACCGATCTAAAAATGACGATAAATGGAAACTGCCACATCTTTTTACCTTCCTAAAATCACAACCAAATACACCAACTGGCGACTTCATTAGGGACATTAATCTTCATGTTATCTTGTTTGCATTTCTGAATACCAGTGGAGTAGGAGCAGGTCTCAGATATTAAAGTAAGGCATGTTGGTGCACACACTGAACAAGACTGAGCTGAGTTGTTGGCCAATCATTCTGTCTTTGTGCGCTCCCGAGCCTGAGCCCTATTAACCGTCAACACACTAACTCCTGCCCTGTTTTTTTGTCTTCACTAGCTTCGCCGACTGTCTCCCCGTTATGTCCCCAGTTATTTTGAATTGTAATTAGTCTGTGGTTGCTGGAGCAAGAGAAAAAAAGAGGGATCTTGGTTCTTCATATTTACAATCACAGTCATTACATGGATAAACAACCATTGATACATACAGTGCTAGGATTTCAGTTCAAGCTTCAATGTTTCAGCTAATTAAATCTATATGTAAATCTATATGTAAACTTGATGGAATTTTGTGTTTTCTTGTTAGCTGTGGAGTTATCACTTCTGTAAAGAAAGCTAGTTTACGTTCATTGACTACTGCTAGAAACACAAATTTTACAAGAAAATGTATGGGATTTTCTCAGTTTTTGTAATGTATATTCAAAGGATGTCAAGAGAATATGTAGGAAGTTCATTGGATTTGCGTTCATACAGTTCAGGAATGGTCCAGGTGGTTTTGGCAAGGGACGGGATTGGTATTCAGCGTGTGGGAGCAGACAATGACACAGAACAAACTCAACTGAACTGTTGGTTCATACTCTAGTATCCATACTATCTGTAATCAAACTTATAAGCAACAAATCCAGTGAAAAATATGGCAAAAAGAGAATGTTTTTGTTTCAGAGAATAGGCTTTTGTGTAAACAAAGTAAATAAATAATAGGGCTGCAAATGTCTGGAGGATAATGCATGCATTTAAAGAGCTTTATAATATAATGCTATGTCATCGGCATAGATTGCTAGAACATGTAGCAATAGTGTTATGCAAGGTGGGATAGGTTTGTATTTGAGAAAACTCTAAATCTCCTTTGAAGACTTAATACAAGCCCAGGAATGTGCAGGTGAACTTGTACGAAGCAGCGAGGTGAGAGCAGACGGAGCCTGTTGGAGCGCTGCTAGGGATTAAAGGAGATTTAGAGCAAAGCAGTTATCACAAGAAGCAGGTGAAGAGAAGATCCTCAACACACAGCTGATCTACTGTACCTTTCTGTGCCACAGTAATGGCTCCTTCACTGCAGCAGTATCACTTTTCAGTCTTCAAACGCAAGTTTCAATAAAAACTCTGCAGCTGCAGGCCCAACCCCTATCCACGGCAGCAGAAATGGAAGACTAGACATGACACCTGCGGCTTTGAAGTCTGCTTAATTTAACATGACGGTGATTCAAGCAGGGCTAAGCTCGTGGAAGCCTGTGAATTTAGTTTAGTAAACAGATGACTGAGCCTTTCATGAGAAAAGGCCTAATGTGTATAAAGACTGGGAGGTATCTGGATTTAGCAGAGGAAGGAATAGCATAGATTTCAAAGAAATTAAAAGATATTCTAAATCTGAACCGCTCCGTCATCACTACAGTGCACTACATTGAGATTCCTCAGTCATCTGACCTGGATAAACGTGCTGGGTGACTCCTCGAATTAGCAGCACTACAGTGAAATGCATTAGTTGGTAGGTGTGGTCAAAGGTGCAAGACTGCAATGTGGTTTTGGCGCATCTAGAGCAGATTGACATTGGCACACTGTTAGGTCAAAGTACACAACATGGTCTTTTATGGATTTGCATGTTTTTCCATCACAAAAAAATTGAGGAAGTCTGAGGGAGCAGGAGTTCAAACTGCACTTTCACAGATCATCACAGGAAGTGTCTGTGGGGGTTACTAGTACCAGATATCTACTCACAGGAAATATAGTTTGATCACATTGTTACAGATGAAGCATAATGGGCTCAAGAGCAGGCCAACATTATTAATTATTGTTTGTCTTTAATAAACTGGATATTAGTTATATGTATTCAGACGCTTTAAAGCACAACTAGGTAGTTTGCAAAGCTTCCCCAACAGCTTCCTTCAGTGCCCCTTCCAACCAGAGATAGAAAAAAATAACTTAAGATGGCAGCCATTCCCACATCATGAAGATATTAGAACACAAAGTTATTATAACAAAAACATTATTAGTTTTCCCCTTTATAACTGTCCAATATACTCTTCTGCAGTAATTTCTTCATCTGATCAATGGTGTTGCAAGTTTGATTTTCATTATCCAAAAGATTCAATAGCTTAAATGGAAATTCCCATTTTTTCAACTTGTAACATCTGAAATGGGAGTGAATATACTGTAAATATGGTTTGGTACTAACCTCTTCCTAACCTTTCACATTATTAAAACAATTTTAATGTAATCAGGTCTTTAAGATTCAGAACTCAAGACTTAATGAAAAGACAATTTGAATGCCGTCATCAGCATTTTGAATTTCTGAGCAATTATATGTTGGCAATAGTTGTAACCAATACGACAACTCTTGTCTCTAGTTTCTCCGCACTCCACAATAACATGAGTTGTTGATCAAATAGAGACGGAGGAGAGATGCTAAAACATTAACAAAAGAGCATCTCATAAACATGTTTGAAATCAGAATTACTTTTGGGTCATTTGTATAAATCTACTGTAATTAATAATGTCCTTGTGGTGTGAGCAAAAAGTAGCTTAAGCTCTGTATCAAAAGTTAAGCCCTGCAACAAACTGTTTTAAACAATCTTCCAACTTACACACCTGAGCATCATCAACACCCCGCCATAGACTTGCTTAAGGTCTGTGGAAAGCACTGCACTTCCTTGTAGTGCCAGGCGTTTTGTTTGTGGAAAGCAGCAGTAATAGGGTTGCTAGTTCCTTCTTTCCCTTAATGATTGACTTTAGGTGGAAATTAGGGTAGCACAATATAATCAAATGTATTAATATATTATTGTTTATTATCATACATCTGAAGTTCTTGATTCTCAATATTATGGTATTCCATATGTCAGGTATTTATACTTTTAAAAATTATAAATTAAAATATGATGCAAAAATTTAAAGGCCCTAGTAAGACCAGTGGAAGTTAATCCAGATATTGTACTTTTATATATAGCAACACAATTAAACTTATCCCCAAAATACTGCAGGGTACATTGTTACATACTAATGTTGTGTCGTCCTAATAGATATATATATATATATTATCATCTACCAAGTAACATCATAACATCTTACCAAAACCCGTAGTTCAGCTCCTAATAAGTTTGTCACAAGGAAGCATACACTAGACACCTACTTTTGACATGCAACAGCATGTTAAGCTAAATTAAGAGCATGTTTCTGTCTTGTATAAATGTTTTGCCTCGACTTTGACCTAACAAACATTGTTTATGGAGTATACTCAGAGGGTCACATGTGCTAGTCTAAACACTGTCCCATCTGATCGAAGCATTAAGTGAGACGGTTCACAGTAACATCTATATACTTTCATTATCAGTACATAACACCAACTCAATCTGACTAATGCATTATGTAATCAAGTAAACATACACTTCCTCTTTCTTGTTCATATTATAAGCAGATTCCTGTTTTTGCTGCTTACTTCTCCAACCTTAAACTCCTAGTCCAGCTTCAGCTCAATGTCATCTCCATCTTGTTAATGGATTACTAGCAGCTTTACAGGAATCTATCAGGTTAATTAAAGCTAACTAAGAAGGCTAACACTGCCAAAATGAGCAACGGAAATAGACCAAAAAACAGTCAACATCTTTTAAAGGATAATTCCGTTTGTGTGACTTTGTTGATGCATGTAATTGAATTGTAAATTCAATAGATTTTTATTTATATGCGCACGCACACACGCACACACACTCACACACAATATAAGATTACAAAATATATATATACATATATTTTTTTTTGTTGTTTATGACTGTTGTCTGGTTTTATTTACCATCTCCAAAAAAAAGTCCCCTTGTGTAAAGAGAGCATTGGTCATAACTGATCGAAGTATTAGACAATATGTTAAACCAGTTTATTGTATGTTCATGTTTGGTTTTGGCATTCATGGATGATACTCAATTGTTGAGTTTGAGGTTGAGATTCACAGCTAGCCAAAACTTTACTTCAAAATTCTACTTCAAGCAGCTTCCATAAAACAACGGTATGATTACACGCTATGATTTTGTCACAGCTGTAGGACCGGTTTCACTGACTAACACCAACACTTGGTTGGCAACAGCTGCATCACAAACATCTCACACAGCAACTATGAACCAGATAAGAGGAAAAAGAAGCTTAGGCCACACCTGTGCAAACGTCTCCTATGACTTTCAACACTGAACTGGACAACGTCATAAGAGAAAAGATAAAGCCTAGGGTATTTTATAGGATTTCAATTACAGCAATCGGTAGGGCTGAGATTTATATAAAAAAAAAATTCATATGATTATAGACTTCATAGTTAAGACAAATTTAAACTTATTAAGGGCCAAAGCAGTAAATGAGGGCAACATGAAGGACAGAAAACAGTGGTAAGAGACCATTTCAAACTAAAAAATGGTCCTGTTTAAAAAGACGTGATAAGCAACTCAACTAAGACTCAAAGTTAGTTTAACTAAGAGGTTGTTTATTTGACAATGCAGTTCATAAAAACAATCAAAATCTTTTGCATTTTGGCCATTCAGTTACACTAACATGGCTCCTTGATCTAGAAAAACTCTTTTGAATAAGGCAGAGGATATGTTTTCTGTTACATATAATTCTCATTGGATACAGGATTTTGGCCTTGTGTATGACAGGGACTTGTGAACATCCATTTTAGTCACCCTCTCTTTTTTATTTTTAAAGTTGAATTGTTTTACATGTTGCACATGATTGGTTTTAGGATATTATTCTTATGGTAAATTATGAAAATTTTATTGTGAGCTGCTGTCAGGATTCATCTGCTTTTTACTTATGATTTTATATAACTTTTCAATAACTTTGTCCAATAGCTTTTACTAAATTTCCATGACTTGCAAAACTACTTATTTCTTTGAACCAAAAAAAGGACAACAAACAAATAAATAAATCATTTTTCTGTGCAGTTCTTTCATCTTTTATTTTTGACTTTCCCACAAAAAAACAGGGCCTTCGCACTTATGCCGTTTGTTCTGGAGTATCTGACTTGTGAAAGCTACAGCGGACCATGGTTTAGACCAAACAGCTGGTCCATGGTCTGGTAGTGGTCTTGTTGTAACTAAACTGAACCAGGGTCTGTGATATTTTAGACTTTCGGAATTTTTACTTTTTCCAAGTTTTCTATGACTAGACAAACCCTGTGCTACAACTCCTGACAACAAGGTGACTAAATCCCACACTACCAATCACTTGTGAGTGTTTCTGTAACCTTTTGCCATTGGCCTAATTGGCTAATGGAGCTCACTGTTAAGTTCTGAGTGTGGTTCTGTTACCTGTACAGTTTTCTTGATTCGGTGCGATGGCCCTGGGTATTCAGGAGAGTATAAGTCTGTCAAAAAGAGCGAGTTGATGAGTGTCGACTTCCCCAGCCCGGATTCCCCTGAAACACAAAGACACGGCAGAGTTAAATGGGTGGGATTAAACTACAGAGATGCCTTTCAAAGTTCAAAGTTCTTTATTTGTCTCCCATAGGAGAAATTTGTCTTGGACAAAAAGGCAGTACTGCAGCACTACATAAAACACAGTCACACACAGATGATAAATACATAAATAATAATTTATACCATCCCCATCATGTACAGTGCAAAAACATCAGAAATCAGTTATCTTGACCTTGAGTGCCCTTTATGTTTACGTTCACCCCCCCCCCCCACAGCTCTTTAGTGAGCTTTATTGAGAGAGGGATGAACAAGTTTTTTAGCCGATTGTGTTTGCATAGTGGAACCCTGTACCTCCTCCCTGAATTAATTAAAACATATTATACAAACAGTACATGTGTGTGTCAGACAAAATATTGTTGGCCTGTCTGATGACAGCCTGCTCAAACATCTCCTGTGGGATCAGTGGGGCAGGAGTACCCATTATCTTACTTGCCGTTTTAACTAGATTATGAATTTGAGCTTTGGATTTAACTGTGAGATTTCCAAACCAGCAGGTAATACCGTACCTACGTATATAGGTACGGTATTACGACTCTATAGTTGCTCTGTAGAAGATTGTCATGATGTTTTTACAGACATTTTGCCCTCCCTAAAAACTAAGTTCCAAGGAAGAGTAATAAATCACAATGTTCACGTTGTACTTGTTTTTTTAATCCTCTTTTCACAGCAGGCTAAAGGAGCAACATGACACAACCTCCACATGTTTATCTGCTCAACCCTTTTTTTACCAGTTCACATTCTTGGCATGTTTTTGACAATCAGACTGGAAATGGTTCTCCTTAAAAGTTTCTGTTGAACAAGAGGCAAGCTTTAACATGAGACAAAGGAAGAGGCAGCTGGAAGAGCCAGTTTTGTCTTCTCTAAATCTTTTCCTGTCTGCATTTCAGGAATCTAATCAGAGACTTGGGGAAAGGAAAAGGGAGGGAAGAACTGCTACAATCAGCAAAAAATTCCCTTGAAAAGGAAAATGAAATTAAAGCAAAATGGGGGAAGAAAAGACAATCTGTAAACCAAAGCCCAAATGGACATTTTGCCCTCCCTAAAAACTAAGTTACAAGGCAGAGTAATAAATCACAATATTGTATTTTACTTCAGTCAGATTATGATAACTTTTATCAGATAAAGTAAAAGTTTCTACGCTTAATATTTGTATAACAGAAACCAAGCTTAACACAATAAAGAGCCATATTCTAATCATTTGGCTTGATGCATTATGAAAACTGGATACAGAAACATTCCATAACATTGACAAATTCTTTAGAGGGCATTCCCAGCACTAAAAATATTCATTCATTTTCTACCACTATGTCCCGTTAGGGGTCGCGGGTGACTGGAGCCTATCCCAGCAGCTTTGGGCCTGAGGTGGGGTACACCCTGGACAATGGCCAGTTAGTCACAGGGCTGACATTTAGAGACAGACAGTGACAAATAACCATTCACTCTCACATACATTCACTAGGGACACTTTAGAGTTGCCAATTAACCTGTACATGCATGTCATTGGACGGTGGGAGGAAGCCAGAGTACCCGGAGAAAGATAATACGATAATACGCGGAAGACATGCAGACTCCTCACAGAAAGACTGGAAACCGGCCGAGAATATTTCTCACAACCTTCTTGCTGTGAGGCGGGAGTGCTAACCACAGTGCACCAAAAATACAAAGATATAAAATGGGCCAAAAAGGATTGTTCCCATATTCCACAATGAGGGAAAACAAATAAAAACAAATTTTATATATATATATATATATATATATATAAAAATAAATTTGTTTTTATTTGTTTTATATATATAGGGGCGGCTGGTGTCAATGGGCGAGGTGGGCAAATCCCTTCTTGTCATTTTCAATAAAAAAAAAAAAAAATTAATTATACATTTTTAAGTTTTAATACATGATACAGATTGTTAAACATAATTTGGTAGCACTTTTTTTTGTTTTAAAATAACTCTGTATACCACAAAAAAAAAAAAAATAATAATATATATATATATATATATATATATATATATATATATATATATATATTTTAGGCAAAAAAAGCACAACACTGTTCAGCTTTGTACTGTAGTGATTGACCGGTGTAAGACCCGCCCCCTCAGTATCAGCGCTTGGACAGTAGTCTAGTAGGCTTTACAGTGACAATGGCAGGGGCTAAACTTTTAAAAAGGACATGGCGGTAAATGCAGTTAGTGTTTGCTAGTAAATATGTTTGGTAGAAATTCAATACGATTCTAGCGATAGATGTAGAATGATGAGGTTTGTGAGGATTTTATAAGACGTATAAGAAGAAACTAAATTGCACTCAGCAAAGGGACCACAGAAGATAATTTTTTACTGTATTGTCAGACAGTGATAGGGACAGGGACCCTGGACACGACAGGACAATTATGCTGGCGTCAACGTGTTAAGTGCTATTGATTTATTGTTTAGTGTTAATGTGCTTTTCCATTAATGTGGATCTGGGGTTTATTTGCTGGTAGGCTACATGCTTTGCAAATGTGCTATGTTGTCAACAATATCGCTTCCGTCCTGGTTGTGACTGTGGCAGTTGGCTATATTAGTGTTTTTGATTAGGCACGGATTAGCATCCATGCTCGGTGTCTCCATGGTAGCTCGGCTCTCCTCTGCCCAGTGTCAGAGCCCTTAACTCCGGTAGATTTTGCGTATCCAATGGGTTTAAAACAGCTTCACTTTAGCTGCTTCAGAGTAAAAGTTACAGCTTCAACTTGTTCACCTTTATCCGATTTGTCTTTTAGCTACATATGCTAATAGAATGAAACTTAGTAAATGCCAGCGTTATTGTGATGCATAATTTGTTTTCTGGCCACAGTCTGTCTTTTCCGGGGAGGCAGGGTGTATTGATTACCGTCTCAATCATGAACATTTTTGAGATTTTGTGCAGGATGAGATAAATTATTAGAACTGTTTCTCAGGACCAGCCAAAGTTTTTCAAACTAATCACTGCAGCTCAGGGTTGTTGACCGATTACAGCTGCAAATATTCTGAGCAAACATATATCAATAGTTTACACACGCGCGCACACACACACAGAAGAAGGGGGCCAAGACATTAGTTTTTCATTTTTAAGGCCTTTACTGGCCAGCCACGCAGTGGAGAACTTTGATGCATGTGATGGAGCGTTGTCTTGCATAAAAATCTAAATCTTCTTGAAAGATGCAGACTTTTTTTCTGAACCACTGCTTGAAGAAAGTGTCTTCTAAATATTGGCAGTAGGTCTGAGAGTTGATTTTGAGTCCATTTTCAATCCAAAAAGTTCCCACTAGTTCATTTTTAATAATACCTGCCCAGTACCCCACCTCCACTTTGTCCAAGTGGAGCTCTGTGTCAGTTACTGATCCAACCACGGATCCATCCATCTGGTCCGTCAAGAGTCATTCTCATCAGTCCACAAAACCTTTAAAAAAATCTGTCTTCAGATATTTCTTGACCCATTCTTGACGTTTCAACTTATGTGTCTTGTTCAGAGGTGGTCGGGTTTCAGCCTTTCTTACCTTGGCCATGTCTCTGAGAACTGAACACTCGTACTTCGTCACACTACAGGTCAGTTGCAGTTGTGGAATATGGGTTCTGGGTAGCTTCACGTTTGATTTTTTGCAAATTTTTAGTGGTTAATTTGCGCCTTTTCTTCTCGACACGTTTCTTGCGACCCTGTTAACTATTTACTACAAAGCGATTGATGGTTCTGTGATTACAGGCAATATTTTAGATATTTCAAAAGTGCTGCATCCCTATGAAAGACTTTTTACAATTTTTGACTTTTCAGAGTCAGTTATATTTCTTTTTTGGCCCAATTATGCATATCTTGATATAGTGTGTTGATCTCCACAGGCTACACCCTCCCTCGTTACACAAATACACATCACCTGATATGCATTAAATCCAATAAGGATTCAAGTTTATACAGCTTGGAGTTGGAAATTATGGATAAAATAATGATATAGTCAAAATAATCACTTGCCTAATAAATGTGCACACAGTGTATACGAGCCAAAGGGATGCAGCACTCCTAGTTTTTAATCATGTCTGAAATTGTATGTGCAAGTGGTTGTGTATCACAATTTGTCATTAAATTGTGTGAAATCCTGCTGTTTGTTGTAGTGTGCTCTACTAAATATAACAATGCATCTATTAGTTCCTCTACCCAATATCACCACCAGCCGCCACTGAAATAACTTTTGCAATTCACTATGATAGTTACTCCTTTCATGTGCTACTACAAGTTATATAATAATGCTGATATTTAACGTTACTGCTGCTGGAGCTTTTCAGTCCTGATAGGAGTTATCTGGGCGCATCAACAGTGCATCTGTAAAGACTGAGTTAAATGGGAGGTAAGAGCCAGCTCTTTGACAAAAGCATCAGTGTCGAAGAGCAGAGGCGTTCACAGGACAGCCTGACACTGCTGCCAAAAAGCTGTTCCTGACCTTTCCAAGTGGCTGAGCGGCTGTGTCTGACCAGGGCCACTGCTGCCAGAGAGCCAGCCACTCATTGCCTGTGAATAGAGCAGACGGCCAGATGAAGAACACAGCACACAAAGGGAGCTTTCTCTCAGTGCACTTTCTAAAGGATAAATATTTTCCAAGAGGGAAGAGCAAGCATTAATCTTGTGATCACCGTTTAAGAAACGTCTGAGCAATTCCAGGCGATCCGTGGTCAAATATGTGAGAATGCAGCAAATATTACTCAAGGTTGAGGGCAGTGGAGATCACTTATTCACTCAAAGTTGAGAGGCTGCGGTTTGTGCAAACTGTGGCTTAATCACAAGCTATAAAAATGTCAACTTTAATTTGGAAAACTGATTAAAACAGCAGGAGCAAAGATCCTGATCAAAGTCTATGCCAGTGTGGAAACATGAGCCCGGGTTTCTCCAGAACCTAACCTCAGGCTGTGATGCTGGTGATCATAACTGCTTGTCTGAAAGCTTATGTGACCAACATTAGCTGTGGGGTTGTGACCTCATGCCAACTGGTCATGGCTCATTAAAACACGTGAACACCCTGCTGCTGTGACTGAGCCTAACCCTATAAATGAGGTTTGACCTTCTACTTTCAACCTCCAACACATTATACTCTCATTATATATGCATTATGAGGAAATTAACTCAAAAGAGAAAGGTTAAACCCAATTAGCTGCAGTGTCTAATTTCTAAAAACACATTCCATCCTAGGACTTGATCTACAACTACCAATTGTTTCTTCTAAATGGAATAAATTGAATGTTTGAAAATGTGTGGCAGCACAAACATGGTGACTGTATTTCATTAGAGAAGAGATGTTTAAGATTGGCTAATGGACCACAGCTGGCACTGGGCCATGGAGCAAACTCTGAAAAAGGCAGAGTTGAGGAAACTGGCCATGTTACGTGGCTCTATCCACTTTTTCCATCGTACTTGTGATTCCATTATGGTTGGAGGTGCAGTTAGGTCATTTAAAACTGGTGGACATTCTGCATCCTCTGAGGACTGGCTAACTGTAAAATAGCACAGTGATGAGGCTGCAGGGCTTGCTGCTCGGATCGCTTAGCAGCCAGCACACTTCCTTTAAAGGAAATTTCCAGCAGCTGTGTAAACGGTTGGGGTTTATTCAAAGATACTTCCCACTGCATTGGAGAGGCTGTTGGAGGGAAAGCAGGAAAAGTTTTAAACGGGGGTGCTGGCTTAGTTTAATTCATTTGACAGGGAATCCATGTAAAACAAACAGGTAATACAAAAAAGGATTGTTTATCAAATTTTGTTTATCCATTATAGTCTGAAGGCACACAGTTACTTAACATTATACAGTTATATACCATTAATGAATGGGACTTTCCCCTAAAGCAAAGCAGACAGTAAAAGTTTAACTAGTCTGGAACATAACAAAAGTCTGACATATACATCTGTTGGCACAGCCATCCATTTCCTTGTGCCTGGCACCGTCAGATTCTCTTCTCCTAAAAAGCCTCTCTTATTTATGTGGGGCATTCTTTCTCAAAAGGTTTTAGCAAAGCTCATTCAGCTGTCAGCCAGCCCCGAACAAAGAGGTATGACTGCAGTGGCAAACATCAAGGTCAGTTCCAGCCAATGTAGAAATCACTCACAAATATTGACATTACCTACCAAAAGGGATGGCCCACATTCACTGGAGCGCCAATCCAAGCACACCCCCAACACACCAAGACTAATGTAAACTTATTACAGGCACAAAGTTAACAACTGCAGCGGTCCAGTTCCAAGAATAAGTTAATACTGATATCATAAGGAAGGAAATCAAAAAATTTAAGACGGTGCACAATTAGGGCAGGCACACATGAATTTTAATGGGATAAAGATCACTCATCACTTTTTACTTCTAAAAACTGTAGGAGAATGTCAAAAACCTTAAGTTAGGTGTGGTGACCTCAGTCTAAACAATAGAAAATGAACAATAAATCTTTATTTTTGGGGGGTTAGTAAACACTAATGCTTACAGAATTTTTTCTGATGTTTATGCTGATGGCTAACAGTAATTCAGGCTACTACTTTATACTAATGTTAGCCTCTGCCTGTTGTAGTTTATGCCTGTTAAAGATTACGTTGATTGTTAAGAGAATTATCGGTTTTGAAATTTAAGATAATGTTAATGGTAGTTTAGGCAGTTGCAATTTAGTTTAGTGCTTACAGTAGTTTAATCCTGTTGTAATTTATGCTATTGTTATTGGTAGAGTAGGCCGTTGTTTATTCTGATTCCAACATGTCGTTAATACATGCTGTAATGTATACATCATTATAGTAGTTAATGCCTGTTGTAGATTATGTATCACAGTTAATGCTAATTCTAAAAGGTATGCCAATGTGATTTTATGCTATTACTGATGATAGTTTATGCTGATGGATGCTAGTTTGTGTCTTGTCGTTTTTGCCAACGCAAAGCATTTATGCCTGTTGTTGGTTATGCTGATGCTAAATGTAGTTTTTATGCCTTTTGTAGTGTATGGTAATGCCAATACTAACTTAGTTTATGCCTCTTGCAGTTTATATAAAATGATTACAATTGAATACCATTTGACCTCTCTCGTTTAGGATAATGCTAACAGTTTACGTCCATTGTAATCTTCTCTGAGCACATTATCAAAAAGAAACACTACAAAGAGATGTACACTGTAATTGTATTTAAGCTCACGTTGACAACAGCAGCTCTAATGAGGTCACTTGTATTTTGCAGTAAGTCCCATTGATTTGTTTTGAGACAGCTCAAATCCACTTATCCTCACTTCATTAGGATTGAATTTTTGGATCATCAGTCTGTGTTTTCTAACTAATCCCAGACGTTGAAATAAATGCTTTCTCAATAGAGAGCAGCAGAATAATTTAGCCTTTGGGTGATGACTAGTTGTGCACTGTTGCTGGACATGAAAATTTTTGAGGGAAAAAAAATGAGTGTATAATATGAAAATCACTATTTCTACCTCACTAAATACACTTTACTCAAAACGATATTTAATTACTACTAATGTAAACCGCTTCTACTGCTGCTTCTACTGCTAGGTAACATTACTGGTTCTTGTGGTGACACAAGCTCTGGTAACAGTAAAACGTTCCTCCACCAGTAAAAAATAAAAAAGTAAAAAAAAAAAAAGTACATTAGTATGAATTTTGATTGTGGAGCATATTTATTATCTGTTGGAAAACTTTACAAGTAAGAAAAAAAAAAAAAAAAACAGTTTAAATTTTCTGTGGTGACATACTTCAAAAAACACGTTTTATGGTTTATCCATTAAAAATAAATGACGGCAGCTTCCTTTCTAAATGCGTTGAAGAGCATTTCAATCTGCTCTGGCTATAACAAATTTACCTTGTGGTTTTGGGGAATATTAAGTATTTAAATGGATCAGAAAGGAAAAACTATGGTGTAATGTCTGGATTCAAGCTTTTTTTTTGTCCAAATGAAGTGTGTAAATGTTTCAGAAACAAAATATCCTAACGTTCCTAAATTCTGCAAATTTATATTGTACATGACACGAGCCTCCTACAGATCACATTTGACGGAAATTTACTAATTACTGTGTTTTTGTCTGGCTGTACACTATTTCTATATAATAAATTGCATACTATGCTGTATTATTTGTCATAGAGAAAGGAAATGTGTCATTTTCCCATCGAGTTCTACACAATATTTTTATTGCTATTAAACTGTCACTAAATAAAATCCTGTCAAGAAAGTGCTGTATATGTAACCTGTCCAAGCACTCAGTCTCAGAGTGAAATATATGTCTAGAAATTCCATTACATCCAATAAATTACTCAGCCAGTGGGTCCCCAGTGGGTGAGGGCTTGGACCACTCCCATCACGGCTCCAAAACAAAGACGAAGCACACACACTATCTGCCACTTTATCGACTCGGAGCATGACAGGAGCCTGAATTTGCCAATTACCCTCTCCTCTAATTACATGCTGCACATGGATTTGCCACATAACAGCCCCTTTCCTGTGAGCGCTCACTGCGGGGGGAAACTCCAGGGCGTGAACCCAGCCAGAGGGGAGCAGGCTCCACTTGTTACTATAGAGATGGCGGTATAGAGACAGTGCTCAACGCGTCATCTATAAAGGCCACGCCCACCTCGGGGGAAAACCTTCTGTTGCTTGCCAGTGACTTTGTAATGAGAGATGAGGTCTGTTTGTCATTTTAGTCTTCTCAAAAAAACTAAAAGGCATGTCCAAAATCTTATCTTTGGAAAAGACAAAACAAGGAATTCACAACAAATTTAAAGAACTGATTGAAATTGCAATACTTTAATAGAAATTTAAAAAAGAATGTGCATCATTATCATGTTCATCAAGTACTGTGTATTATATACACATCAGTGTAATAACCCATAATCCATGTAACGACCCACAATCCAACATCAAAACATGTTGGGCGCCCCCAGGTGTGGCTGTTAATTAGGAATTCCCCTACGGGGATAATAAAGGGGGGCACAGTGGCTCAGTGGTAGTGTGGTCGTCCTTCAACCGGAAGATGGGTGGTTTGATTCCCGCTCTCCCCACAGTTCACACTGTCGTTGTGTCCTTGGGCAAGACACTTAACCCTCCTTGCATCCAATGACACAGCACTGGTGTATGAATGCGTGTGATTGTTGCCCTGGAGTATGAACGTGTGAGAATGTTGGGACAACGGATGGAAATTAGCTCACGGCTAAAATACGGCATGTTTACATTCATGTGGCTGTATCTCATGTATGTTCATTAACATGCACTGTCCCAATCAAATAAATAAAACTTAATAATAATAAAGGATAGATTCCAGTTCTTATCAATTCTCTGTTCCGATTCCAATATTAGGGGGGAGAAAAACTACTTAAGAAAAAAGTTTTTACCTTTTATTCTTGCCACATTTAGGCTATAACCAGTAGGCTCTAACTGTTTAAGAAAATTTTAAGTGACAATTTTTAATTAACTTTAATTAAGCTGGGAGACTTAAATGCAGTGATTTCCTTCAGATTAATGTTGTGTTGAAGCAAATGTTTCATATCACATATTAGGTACTTCCTCCTTTGAACATAATATCTTTACCACATGCATTACTTGATCTTTTTTCCAAAAGGTTAACCAAATCTTTGAACGTTTGCTGCAGTCAATCATATTGCCGAATGTAATGAACTGCGCATGTGGATAATGAGATCAGGTCCAGGCAGACACATATAATTGTAAAATGCTCACTGCCGTGTGAGAGTGACTGAAGAAAACAGAAATTGATAAACGGAACCAAAATGCGTCCATCCTATCAAATCCCCAGTCCTTTTAAGTCCTTTTGTAATCAGTTCGAAACATTACAGTACATTTGCAATTTTACAATGTAGTCTCTTATTACCAATTTACATACAGAAATGGTCCTGTATCTCTACCAAATTTAATTCAAACCAATAGCACTCTTCCCCTCTAACAAATCATGCCAACCATAATGGTCTATTTAGACTGTGGCCATCGCAGTTCACTGCTTTTTAATCGTCCCTTGTGGGAAACTTGGACACCACTACAAAATGTTGTAATACGTACATAAAGCCCCATATCAGACAATTGTTTCAAGTATCTCAATTACAACACATTTCTTTTGCCAAGTTTGAACTATAGGTAAAACAATTTGTGCAATAAACACTGTATATTCAACTGCACAGCGGCACCTCCTCAGTTTTACAGCCACTCATTAGTTTGTTCTAAAACCAGTAAAAAGTATCTCTCTATGAGTCGAGGTGATAGCTTTAGGAAAGGTTGTTACCATTTAAAGCATGTTATTGTGGAATCAATTGAACTCCACAAAATATATATTAAAAAAATAAAATTAGTAATTTTTTAGCAGGCCTGCTTAAACACACTCTAATGGGCTGCATGTGGTCCACGGCCCTTAGTTTGCCTGCTCTATATAGTGACTAGAGAGTGGACACAGCCTCAGAACATTTTAAATGTTTTACTCAGTTTTGTGCCCGCCCAAAAAGTCCCTAGTTTGTTCAGTGTATTTTTGTGGGCCTTTTTACCGTTGCACATGCTGCTTGTGAATAAAAATGTTATGATGAATTGTGTGCCTTTTAGCAGGGACTATAAGCCTTTTCACATTCTCCACATCAGCGGCTTACCACCACCTCTCAAAGCGGGCGGGTCCTAAATGTGTATATGAGTATGTATCTGAAGATTTATTCATTTAAAATAAAATTTTATTTTGTCTTTAGCCAAGTCTTAAGCCTAAAGGTAAACAATTAAAAATCAAATATGGCCTAAATCTCAGTGGGTAATAAATTCAAATTGCCGTCTGTCCATAAGTGGTCCTACAGCATGGGATTTTGAGGTTATAGTTTGAGGAACTCCTGGTGACTCTTTGTCTCTGTACAAAGAACTGTCCAGAGTGGCTCTGGAGCTGGATTATTAATGAACTTACTAGTTCATTAAAATACTAGTTTGAAAAAACAAATGACAAACTTTCAAAACGTAATAAATTATATTTTTAAAGATGTTGCAGTGATAACGGGTTGGCGTTTTATCCATAATTTTTATTGCTTGTTTATATAGTGAACCAACATGTTTTATTGCTGAGGGAGTTCTGTGCCCATGGTGTCATGCAGTATGATATATGTGAGACCATAGCGTGCATGTACAGGAGAGCAGTCTGGTTTGGAATAAAATTTCAGTTTCTATTGACTCAACTGCTCAAACCTGAGGATAGGATAGGAAGTGACACCATGCAGGCGGTCAGTGTGGTTTCCTGCTCAGGTACAGGTTGTAAAGCTGAGAAAGAAAAATGGGTTTGAAGGGTGCGCCTCGTTCAATCAGCTGCTCGGGCTCGGACTTGGCTGTGTGAATGGAATGACAGGAAACCTCCTCCCAAAGCCCAATATACACAACCTGCTAAGCTCAGAGGCCAGCTTTTGTTTTAAATATGGCATCCTGGAGTCTTGTTTTACATATCCGTTTTAACAGAGAGTGGTAATAAACGCTCAACTGCATTTATTAAAGCAAGTGAGCCAAAATGTCTGTATAAAATCCAACTGGGCACAAGGTGTGAACATGTACAGTAGCAACAAGTCCTAACACTGTGCACTGTATGAAGCAACAGCAGCCCAAACTATCCCAGCCGCACACTGAGGTCAGACAGAACAGAGCTCACGAAGGGCGTTTCTTAGTTCAACCGAAATGTGCCAAAAGACAGATACTCACCCACAACCATCAGTGTGAACTCAAAGCCTCTTTTCACTGATTTCCTGTAAACTTGGTTTGGAAGGTTTGCAAAGCCCACATAGCCCTCCAGGTTCTTCTGTTGCTGTGAACAAAAAATAAACCAGGTTAAAAAAATTTACTCTCTGGCAGCAACACAACTGTACTGGAAAATAAAAACCCTAACTTGTTTTAGATGCAATAAGTCTATTAGTTTTTCATTTTTTGAAAGAAAACTTAAATGAATGTTTCTCTCAATTAATAAGGCTGAAGCAGACTAAAACTAAGACATGCTACATGTTTATCTGGTTCTTTGGACTTATCAATTATAAACAAACAATTAATTCATTTATTTATGGCTAAATAATTGAATAGGATGATTTTAGAAAATTAAATAAAACTAAAAGCCCTTTGAACTCAACATTTTGGGACAGGTAGATCTTATCAAGCCCTGTCATGATGTAATTGCATCAAAAGAAGAATAGTTGTGTTTAATAGGCCCATTTGTGATTACTTATGCAAAACAGCCTTTGATTTTACACTTTTTATGCTTTTGCATATTTTAAATGAGACATAAGGCTGAGAGAAATTCCTACCAATCTCCCAGAAAAGAACATAAAAGGGGCTGGTGATATTTTTTAGAGGAAGCAGTGACACCTTTTTCTTATTTACCTTTACAGATTTGGGTCATAATTGTTTGTTTTTTTTCACTCCTCACTTTACACTTAATTCCAAAATCAATGTGTCAGTAAATTCACGCTTTCAATATGCCTCCATTTTCTCCTCTCTTCTTCAATAATTTTGTGATGATTACGAGGCTACGAATTTTAGGCAAAATGTCATGGAGTGTTGTCATTAAGAGGACTTCAAGGCTAAATGCAAAAATATATCTAAAATGAGAACAAATTGACTGCACTGTGACTAAAGCACCATCTAAAACATAAAAAATAAAAAACAAAAACTTCCCGATCCAAGCAACAAAGCTGTTTTCTGTGAGTCATTGATAGAATTATTAAATAATTTCCTGAGCAGTGAAAATAACTCTTGAGTGTTGTGTGTTTGAGTGTGTGTGTACCCAGAGGCCTCATAAAGACGGCACTCTGATCTGATTTAATACAATACTTACAGCTGGGACGAAGAATGGAGCGGTCATCAGGATGGTTAAAAAAAACCAAGGGACATGTGAAAGGAGTGGTCAGAGCAGGCAGATCCATGAGCACAAGACAAATACAGAAAAAAGGCAATTTAGTGACATGAGATTTAACACATTCTTGGATGCATGATAGAACAATTATATTGCTTTCCAGACAATTGGTAAAAAAAGGCAAACAAAGTTATTATACACAGATGTCCTAGTAAAGCAGTAGAAAGGGTTTCATTGTACACTGGTTTCTTTTACCCTAAACATTTATAAGACATCTTAAATAATACTAATTGTATGTTCTGCTGTAGTAATGTGTTTTCTAAGTAAAATAGATATAATTGTCATTATACAACTCAAAATGAAAAAGGAACTATACATTACGCCTGCACAATATAACAGTTCTTTTAGTGTTTGTTCTTTAGTGAGTCCAAGTATTTATCTTTTTTTTTTTTTTTCTAATGCTTTGTCCCGTTAGGGGTCGCGGGTGACTGGAGCCTATCCCAGCAGCTTTGGGCCTGAGGCAGGGTACATCCTGGACAGTGGCCAGTTAGTCGCAGGGCTGACATTTAGAGACATACAGTGACAGACGACCATTCTCTCTCACATTCATTCACTAGGGACACTTTAGAGTTGCCGATTAACCTATACATGCATGTCTTTGGACGGTGGGAGGAAGCTGGAGTACCTGGAAAGAACCCACAGTAACACGTGGAGGACATGCAGACTCCTCACAGAAAGACCGCAGACGAGAATATTTGAGTCGGCCGGGTTTTGAACTCACGACTTTCTTATTGTGAGGCAGGAGTGCTAACCACTCTGCCACGTGCACCCCTATTTTTTAATTTATTCATTTATTTATTTTTTAGTGGTATTTATCATTTAAATACCAGAAATCCCATTAGTTCTCAATATTCTGCAGACGCATTACTATCACCAGTTTTTCTCCACTACTGCAATACTAGCTTTCTTACCACAGTTCTGGTGTATGAATGTGTGTGAACGGACACATCCAAATTTCAATATGATATTGGACTGCTTTGTCTCAAATTTCAAATATACTATCTTTTTCTTCAGTTAAAAATCTATAAATTGGCTATTAAATAACTCCAGTGCCACAGCTCTGGTGAATGAATGTAAGGTGTGAGCGCCTTGTGTATGGCAGTCCCCCCTCTCTGTCTGCTCCAGGTGTGAATTTGTGTGAACGGGGTGAATAAAAGCATAATGTAAAGCGCTTTGGGTGCCTGAGAAGGGTACAAAAAAAAAAAAAAAAAAAAGCGCTATATAAATGCACACCATTACAATTTTAGTTAAACAGGGTTCCTACTGTTTCATTTAAACTTCACCCTACAAACTAAAGCAACCTCAGGGGGTCAAAACTCAAACCTAAAATTGAACGGAAAACTGTGCTCCACTCTCCACATTCTCTAACTGCACTTGTATAGAGTCAACATACAGCCTAAACTATTGTTTCAATTTGCTCATAAACAGCTCAATCCAACTTCAAGGTTTCTTCTGCATTCATTTGAGCGAGATAGCTCTCTACACTCGAGTCTTGGCCGCATCGGTGTAACTCTTTACTTTAAATAAACCAGGCTCTTCTCCACGCAGTGCACAGAGATATTTGACTACTGTATTAATAAAATTATGGCAAATAAGCTAAAAGAGGCTACCAGAAGTATTTTGTGACGTGTAACATTACTGCTTTGTTTATGGAGAGCAACACGTCGCACATCTTCTCTGCTGTGACACACGGAGAAACGCCAAGTACCGGAGCAGGAGCAGACACAGAACAGCATGCTGCGAGCACACGCGAGTAGAGCAGAACTAATAAATTAAAATGGAGGAAGGAAAGATTTTATTCCATTTATTCACAGAAGTGTATTCTTATTCAGAAAACAGCATGTTTTTGCAGCAAGCTAAAGCTACTAATGTGTATACGACAGCTTATGGAAGTTTTTCAGGCCCTCCCTCTTTTAGTAGGTAAATGATCTTTACTCAATAGTTTTCACTTAAATGAGGTTTGATAATAATCTAGAAGCCTTGTATTGTAAATGCATTGCTACATACATTTAGCTTCCAATTTAAAATAAAAATATATGGCTATATTTATTTAAAAGGTGAAAAATTATAATATTTGTCCGTATTTTTATATTGTCTCTTATATTGCAATTGTTTTCTGTTTTCCTATATCGTAATATAATTTTCAGGCCATATTGCCCAGGACTAATTATCGGTGTAGCACAATACTTGCCTTGCAAGCCAGACTCCTCACTGTATCAGCTGTAAAGCTCAATGCCAGCTTGTATTCCTCAAGGCGGGGCACAGTCTGTACAGAACATATCTGAGGAACTGACTGGCTTACTAAGCTTTGCCAGACAGAGAGCGCTCACGTCAGGCTGTGCTAGGCGTAGGCCTGTTGTGATAGGTCAATATATTGACTTATTGCAATATATAAAACAAGTGGGCTATAGTATTTGGCAATATATAGCGCACCACGCATGAATCTTGGTTGCCACGCCAATAAAGTTACCGTATGGTATTACAAACATCCTCCACTCACTCATACCAGTCACAGTGGATGGGGATTCTTTTTGAATCCATCTGCATCTTGACAAGCAATCCGTCAGCAAGATGTTAGTAAACTGGTGTAGAGCAACAAGTGACAATCTTGTTGAGATTGTGAGATGGCAGTTCTGTTTAATTACCAGAAAAATTGTACCGGTATTACTGTGGGAAATATGATATTGCACAGTGCCCTAGCTTTCAAGCTAACACGGAGTCACCTGTGTTTTTCTCAATCAACATCGACTGTGCAATTGCAGCTTTTGTGGTAAGGTAACTAAAATGTTGTAAAAAAAAATTGATACAAAGACTTTCAACGGAACATAAAGTGTTCACACAACTTCCTTTTTTGAACGTCATACCAAACTGGAGGGACCACAGCAGAGTAACTGCACAGCATCAACAGTTTATCTGCGGTGTTTATGGAAGCTGTCACCAACTAAATCCTCATTCTTCAAATGCATCCTTCTTTTATTACAAAAGCTCCTCTGTAACTCCACACAGTCAATATAACATACAACTGGCTTCCATCCCGGGGCTTTCCCCCGCTTCCTGTGTTGCAGACACTTGACGAACAGCAGAGCTTGAACCGTGAGCAAACGTAAGCACAATTTCATTGTGTAAAATTGTAAGAGTTGCCTTGGGGCTGAAATGACACTTCAAACCCGATACAAGAAAAGCATCAGTAGACCGTTGCGGTCTGAAACTCCGTGGCTAAGTCCAATATGCAGGAGTCACATAGCCTTACCTAAGATGATGTTACTCAGACAAAGTTTAAATATACACAAATACAGTTTAACTGACAAAACTTACATAAATGTAAGTTTTGTCCACTCCAAAACTTACATAAATGTACGTTTTGTCAGTTGAATGTTATAACATTTTATAACAACCTGATAACTGGCCATTAAGTGAAAGACAAAAGTGAGTTAATTGAGAAGTTGCTTGGAAGTGTACGCACAAGTATGGGTTGGCTTTAGGGCTGGTGTCATGACCGTGATGCATCTTGCTCCCGTGCTTCTGCAGTAACTGTCATGATGACTACTTTTTTTGTTGTTTGATATATTGCAATATAAACACTATTATTGCAATGTTAAAACCAATTTATTTTGCAGTGTTTCCTCTTTACAAAACAACAACTTTATAAACAGACCAAACAGCTGAATATATTGCTCTCCATCTTCATTTCATCCGATTCTGCTCTGTGTCAGTGCCCGCACGTGAGCATGCAGCTCCATTACCACCTTACTCAGCATGTCTCTGCACGCTTCAGGCTCCTGTCTGCTCGTCTAAGAGCACAGAGACAGAGAGACAGAGAGAGAAATTGTAGTTACCTGATGTAACTACAGTTCTAGGAGTGCGTGCCCTCTGAGAAAGATCAACGCACTCACTGCAGCAATCATGCCAACGTCTTGGCACAACCTTAGGGGCAATATAAACCCCGTTGCTCAACGCTCTCCTTACTTTGAAACAGCTCAAAAGAGTGAAGCAGACCAGGCCCACTCCAAGCAACGGCGCCCAGACCGCCTTTCCCAAGAGCGTCTGATGCCGTTACCTTGCGGGCCTAACCAAGCCGTGCCTAGGACCGCCGCTCCCAAGAGCATCCTGGCACCATGGTCAAGTCCAAAGACCGCAGTATCTATGTTCGGAGGACAGACAACCCTTCTGAGGGGGGGCAGAGAGCTCTGATCCTGATCATCATGGACCGGAAGAACGATGTGATAACCTTCGGCAAAAAGGCTGGGTGGGGTCAAAGATAAACCAGGCCTTCGTCCTCACTGAGCAACATGCACTTAACCACTACGTTCCGAGAAGTGTCCAAAGCCCTTATGGCCCCTCGTGATGTCCGCCGCAAATACCCCCAGAGTCGATGCAGCACGACCACTAGCCAAGAGTCCCTGTAGAAACTCCAGGACCACATTGAATGAACCACCACATGGACCACGTTCTGTCCCCAAACCAAGCGTCAGATACACCAATGGGTGTCGTACACACTGGACCTGGAAGGCGCCCTAGCTACTCAACACAGAATGGGGTTCACTCAGAACAGAAATTACAAACCATGGTTTTCACTGAGTGGTTAGTGGAGTCGTTTTAAAAAAAAACACTAAAGCTCCTTTCCTTTATCAATAAGGAACCTTTGTCTTACTATTACCCTAATGACTTAGTTTAAAGGCTAAGGAATAGTGGTTAGGAACAGGAATCTGGAATTTGTTTTTCCCCTCGAATGGCTGATATGATTTTTTTTAATAAATAGCAATTTTATTTGCAGTTTGAGCAATTGGTTTTGCTTTTGCAAACATTTTCTAAAAAAAACATTTAATATTTAATATTATATGTTAATATTAATATTATAATAATATTATAATATTAATATTTAACATTTATATTATTTTGAATTATATTTCAATTTAGAATTGGGGCGGCAGTAGCTCAGTGGGTAGAGCGGTCGTCTTTCAACGGGAAGGTAGGCGGTTCGAGTCCCACTCTCCCCACAGTTCATACTGTCGTTGTGTCCTTGGGCAAGACACTTAACCCACCTTGCCTCCAGTGACTGTAACACTGGTAATTACTGTAGAACAATGTAAGTCGCTTTGGATAAAAGCATCAGCTAAATGAATAAATGTAAAATGAATTAAACCAGCCAAAAGCCAGCTAGCGTAAACTTTGATTAGGCTGACAGCTCACTCTTTGCTGCTAGATTTGAGGACGCATGACTTTTGTCCCTCAAGACTGAACAAAAATGCACCACACCATAAGTTTATTAGGTTAAATGACACAAAGTTAGCTTAGTACTATTTGTATATATACACAATTAGAAACAGCAAGGTATAGTGGCGATTGTATTTACAACAGACTATTCTATTTTGACTGTAGTTAGTGTCCGAATAAAATCAGGCCAAATACAATGTGTTCCACTAATGCTTTAAGAACCTTTCCAAACCTTCCTATTGTCAGAATCACATTCTAGCAACACATATCATTTGTACCATGACTTCCTGAACCTTGACACTACTCTACATTAGAAAGTTTCTGGCTCTATAAACCGACTACTGAAATAGAAGATAAACCTTAGAGGTGTAACTGACCAGTAGATACACACAAGAAACATATGGCTAGTTTAAAAATTGTGTGTAGGCATCAACATCCATTTGTCACTGCAAAAGGGTGGGGCAAAAGAAAATCTGTGCAGTCGTGACAGAAAAATGCATGGCGAGTTGTGCTGTTTGCTACAGTAGCGGAAACAATGTGGTAAAGCTGCAGGAAGCATAGGGTTATACGAGGAGGTTTGAACAGCACAGACGCACAGCTCAAAACACCAAGCACAGACTCTACAGCAGAGAGGAGGGGAAAAAATGAATGCTCCAAGCCCTTCCCACGACCTCAACACAGCCCAGAAATGTCAAAAATGGTGCCAGACTGTTGTTCCTCCAGACTTGTTGATACATCTTGGCCTCTGTGAACACTGCATCTTAAAGTGACGTGCATCTTCCTTTTTGGGAAGAGCCTGCTTCAGGGTGAATTATATTTTGTTGACGGAGATTGTGTTTAATGATACAATACAGTATGTCTGCTGAACTGAGATGCCTAAAAAAGTGTACCATTATTACTGTTGTTTGACTATTGGTATATAGTTATGTAATGGTAAATGTGAATGGACAAAGAGCACTACCTTCTACTTGCCAATTCCACTAGGACACTTACAGTACAGCCATAAAAAAATGCACATACATTTTCCTGAGTAAGCTCAAAATATCTTCATAGACTTCATAGAGCTCAGTATAGACAGGAAACAGATGAGACTTCACCCACCTCCCTATCAACAGACAAAATGTAGAAATGGTCACCCTCTTTATTTTTTTCTGGGCGCACATTTTTATGCAGGTTTCTTCTAGACATCTTACACCAATTATACTCTGGCACAACACGGATCAACTGGCCCTAGTGCGAGTGCAGCGCAGACTCTGTAGTAGTTTGGTGTGATGTCTGAGCTAACTGTGCAGTGCCTGTGTTTGGAATGGGATTAGTGTTGGCTCAGCTCCCATCAGCTTATTGTGCTGCCGGCTTGTAGTGACAGCCTCCTGTGAATGGTCATTAACATTTATTAGAAGCACCTGTGCTCTACCTCCCAGCTTCAAGTTGAGTACTGATACAGGCTTATTAGAACATAATGCTTCTGTGGAAGGAAAAGATGAAACATCCCACTGTAAGACATATAATGAAGGTTATTACTACCCCCTGTGTGATGCTGTAGTGTTTTCACTTGTGTGAAAACCTGCAACTGCCATGTAACCTGTTTTGGTCTGTTTATCATAAATTAAATGCCAAAGCTACCACAGTATCCTGATACAACTACAAGGGCTGCATATTCAAGTTTACTTAGGCTGTTAATGTATAAAATGTGATGATAGACAAATGAAACCAGAGACAGATGCAAATATGCAAAATACCTGAGACATCTTGTGTCTGCATTTCTCCTTAAAAAGGCTAGTCCAGTATTTTCTAATTGTAGTCTTATTTGACACTTTTGGAAAGCCTAAATATCTCCTATTTAAGGTAGTCGTCAGCACACTTCCCGTTTTGCGAAAGCAGTCAGGAGCAACAACAAAGACTTAACTATGTATTGGTGAAGGAGACACTTAAAGTCACAAAAATCACTCGCAGCACAACAAATTACTGTTTCAAGAGCATATCTTGCTTCTTTTAACAATACTTTTTGTTGAGTGTAAGTTGTATTAGACATTGCATGTGGAGAGTGGTTTAAAATGCAAAGAAATTCACTTTTAAAACACAGCTCAGTTGAATTATTTTACATTTATACCAGGTTCTGAATAAAAGAAAAAGCAGAGACATTTTTTATGCCATAGGCCACAGTCTAGGACATTGGTGTACAGCACTTTGGCCAACTATACTGTCTCTTAAGTACTTCAGCTAGATTGCATGTTACACTAGATATTTCCATCTAAATGGCAGCTAATGCACTCACACCTGAATACAGTAAGTCTGCCCGGTCCTGGTCTGCCACACTATCCCAATGGTATTTGTCTGCCCTGCCATCTGACTTGCTCGGTCGGTCTGGCTTAATGCCTGACTAGCCCATCTGTGCTATGTCATTGCCACTATGCAAACAGCAGAAACAACAGGTCACTTAGCTCCTCCAGCAGGATTCTTTAGCCCCCCCACACCCCTCTAAAAAATCCCTGGGCTCTTAACAAACCATTAGCTGAAAGATGGAAATCTGATTTGGGAGGATGTAGTAAATCACATACACCCATGGACTCCTAAAACAAAAAGCTGGAATCAAAAGTGCTGAGTTTTTAGGAGGTGACTGTTTGGTATATCAGCAGCATTATGCCTCATGGTTTGATTCTGTAGACCCCTGTAAACTATGTCCTTGCTTCCATTTACGTAGTGGTAAGGAAGCACACGCAGCTACTCACTTATGACAAAAAACAAAAGGAATGTCGAGCAATGTTTTGAGCCTGATCCAACTTTAACAATGATAGTTAGTAATGTACGTGAATACAAATAAGATTCACGGAAGCATTTTGAGTGAAACCTATGTTTAACACAGACATAAGGATGTTTGAATATTGTAGGCTAAGCAATTTTGCAACTCCAAAACACACTTTTCAACTCTGTAACTTAAATGGAAAAAAATATTTGTTCATACACTGGGGTTATAATCGCCAGCATATAACTATCAATGTGGCGGAAAAACGAGCGTATGTTAACTTAGCTGCACATTTCAAAAATGGTTTACCGGAAGAACTCGCTGGGCTATTTTTGAGCTGCGTTGTTAGGCTAATTCAATACAAAAAGGGATTTTCTGTGAGAGTAAAACAAAATTAAGAGGCTAGGCTAACAAGTTAAACAGCTACAACTCATGTTTAGAAGCTGACCAAAAGACTACTGTAACCTACTCTAATACGACTTTTTCAAAAGAAGCATAAAACATTGTCCTGGCCGTGCATGAAAGTTCACAAAAAACTTTGAAAAGAACAAAATAAACTCACCCATTATGCCGCCGTTGCTGTCCACTTCACTAACCAATCTTTCCCCGCTTGACATTCCCTCAAACTCCGTGCTCAACTCCGTGGTGTAGCTGTAGTAGTTAGTGCCTGGAAGTATACGCAAATTGCTGGGCGTAATGGCATGTGATTGACGAGAGAGACGTCAGGGCGAATTGCGTACGTTACATAATCTCACCGCTGTGAATACGGGCTACAAGTTATCGCGAGACCTCCACAGTGCCATTGAGCGCTTCTAATGTTTTAAGAGTTTATCAGTACATCAAGTCCATCCAGGTCTCCTTTGACTTGAAACGTGAATTTTAAATAGGGAAAGTATTTACTAATCGGCAATAATAATATATAAGAAAATAATGCATACTACAAAGATATGTAAAAAAAAAAATACAGTCTTAATATATTTAGAGTTATTAAACCCACAAACCAACATAATCACACTCAAACCATAGCCTAGTGTGAGCTTAAATTTTAAAAAAAAGTACCTTATGTGGTGAACGCCTGTCTCCTGGGATGGTAAAGAGGGCCATCTAGAGGATCTTTATAATAATGACATTTAAATACTCAATAATAAGATTTTCATTTTTATTCACAATTTATAATCAAGATTAAACCAATAGCCGGTTAAGAATGCAGTAATAAAAGTGCAATGCCATTTACAGTATTTTATGGAAAAATGTTTTAATGGTATCTTGCTGTTTTCTATGAACAGTGTGCAACAATGTAAAATTTAACCTTTAAATCTCTGAGATTTCTAAACTAATTTTGCGTGTCAGCCCATGACAGCACATGACCAGTGGAGGAAACTGACAAATATTTCGAATGTGTCTGTGGCACTGGTGTATAAATGTGTAAAAATGTTTTTTGGTAATTGTATTTGGTGATGGTCAAAGAGTTCATAGGCGTGGAATGGCTGCCACGTCTCAGTGTCAGTCTGCCCCAGGGCAGCTGTGGCTAAAGATGTAGCTTACCAACAGTGTGTGACTGTGTAGTCAATAAATAATTGTCTTTGCGTTCCTGGAAAAGCGCTATATAAAATTCATGTAATAATAATAAAAAATGTGTAGTGCAGTATAGACCCTGGCAGAATTTGTGATTTTTTTTTTTTTTGGCCATTTTTCAGGGAAAATAAATGATAACGCAAAATCATTTCTTTCACTCATAGTTAGTGATTGAAGCCATTTATTGTCAAACAATTGTATTTACTCTTTCTAAATCATTTAGTGACAACAGACACTACCCAAATTACCCTGATCAAAAGTTTTCATGCCTTGGTGATTTTGGCCTGATAATATGCACACAAGTGACACAAACAGGCTTGAATGGCTACTAAAGGTAACAATCCTCACCTTGTAATCAGTGTGTGTGTAGAAAAGGTCAGTGAGTTTCTTTCATCCAGTAATGCACTGATGTTTGTGTTATATGAGTCATTGGGAAAGCAAAAGAATTGTCAAATGATCCGCGGAAAATACGTAACTGAACTGTATAAATCTGGAAAAACTGGATATAAAAAGATATCCAAGGAATTAAGAGTGAATTAAGAGTCAGCAGTGTTCTTACTCTAATAAAGAAGTGGAAAATGAAACAACAAAAAACTGTTCGGGGTACAAAAAAAAAGCACAAAAAAAATTAGGCTAAAATATAGAACTCTCTGAAAAAAGGGGTGTGGCTGTTTCAAGATGCACAAGAGGCACTTGAAGAAAAATGGGCTTCATGGTTGAGTCAGAAGAAAGCCATTACTACACAAATGCCACAAATCATCCTGCTTACAATACACCAAACAGCCCAGAGACAAGCCTGAAATAAAGTCATTTGGAGTGATGAGACCAAGGAGTCATCAAGGCCTATGATGAAAGGCACACCATTCCTACTGTGACACCTGGAGGTGGATCAAGGATGTATTGGAGATGTATGAACTACAAAGGCACAAGAAACTTGGTCAAAATTTATGGCAAGATGAATGTAGCATGTTATCAGAAAATACTGGAGGAAAATTTGCACTCATCAGCCCAGAAGCTGCACATGGGACGTACTTGGACGTTCCAACATGACAATGATCCAAAGCACGAGGCCAAGTCGACCTGTCATTGGCTACAGGAGCATAAAGTGAAGGTTCTGGACTGGCCTCAGTCTCCTGATCTCATTATTATTGAGCCACTCTGAGGAGATCTCAAATGTGCAGTTCATGCAAGACATTCCAAGAATTTACAAGAACTGGAGGATTTTTGACAAAAAGAATGGTCAGCTTTACCATCTGAGAAAATAAAGAGCCTCATCCACAACTACCACAAAAGACTTCAAGCTGTCATTAATGTTAAAGGTGAAAGTACACAGTATTAAGAACTGGGGTATATACACCAGTCATTTGGATAATTTCTGTTGTCATTATGATTAAAAAAGAGTAAATACCATTGTTTAACAATACATGGCTTCACCCAAACACTAACTATGAGTGAAAATTATTTTTTGTGTTATCATTTATATTCTCTCATAAATGGCCAAATGGCTATCTTTTGTATCCTTAAGCTTTTTCTTTACACAAGCCGTTACAAAGTGACCAGCAAGAAAGACATGATGACTTAAAGAGATGTGCTGCTGTGGTTTTGAGTGTCTTGTTGGAAAAACAATATATTAAAGAGCACAGCAGACATGAAGAATCCTACGCAAAGCAGTAATAAAATGAACCCACCAAGTCTTGGCAGCAGCAGACATCTAAGTGAACAGGGGCAGCTTCTGGTTGTGAAATCCAATGAAATGGAGTGTGACAGAAAGAAGAGTGAGCTTGTTGCATAAAATTATATACAGCTGACAGATGTGCAAGGCTTTACATGAGCAACCTGTTACTCTGAATTCATACACAGTAGATTAAGATGTCATCAAATAATTACATTGCTTATATTGACAAACATATTATATAAGTTGATTTCCCATTTGTTCACATCATGCACACGTACAACCACAACATAAAAATTTACAAAGTGTAAAAGTGTGAAAAGACACTGGGGGCGCAGTGGCTCAGTGGTAGAGTGGTCATCCATCAACCGGAAGGTAGGCGGCTTGATTCCCACTCTCCCCACAGTTCATACTGTCGTTGTGTCCTTGGGAAAGATACTTAACCCACCTTGCCTCCAGTGGCTGTAAGACTGGTAATTAGTAGCTCAGTGTAAGTCGGTTTGGATTAAAGCTAAATGAATGAATGTAAATGTACAATTAAGCTCCACTTTTATTTGTGTTATTGCAAAAGCTCACACAAGGGGGCACTATTTGTAATAAAATACAACAAGTGGGATTCATTTCATGAGACTTTTAAATAAGTGCACATTAATTCATGTTATATAAAGAATCCAAACATAAAGTCAGTTAGAATTTTTGTTTTTTATTCCGGAAAAAATAATCCCAGGGGAAATATCCCACAGCTCTGCGGTAAAAGGATTGTAGGCATGTGTGAGGAAACTATTACAATTGTTCATGCCTGTCAAAATAGAAGCATACATGACCTGTATCAAACTGAACTGTTCATTTTAGATAACAGCATTAAAACTGCTTAAGTATAAAATCATTGTCTAAGTTCATTTGGATACAACATAATTTCTGTTTTACCTTCATTTAGACTGGCTTTGTTTATTTAGCTTTTATTTGATAAGAGAGAGTGCAGATTGTCAGGAAACAGAGTGAAGGAAGGCATGAAGAGCTGAAAAAATCTTTCTCCAGGCGCCATTTTTAGCCATTATGGAGGTTGCCATATTGATTTTTTGTAGCTAGAAGTCCCCAATTTGGGCATGCGGGCTGAATTGTGTGCCCTTATACCATCAGTGGTCTCATGTTATAATTTAATATGTATCCTGTATCCAATAGATTATCACGTCTTAACAAGATATTTAAAACCTGGCAGTTATTCACTTCTGTAAAGTAAAGACCATTTATTCCTGCTTCTTACCTGCTATCCATATCTTTAAATACCTCTGAATATGAACAAATCTAAGGCTGCTTTGAAAGACAAAATTTGGCACATGGTATTTTCCAAATGTTAACTGAAATGGAATCATACTTTTGCAAATGTTTAATTTCATCAACATGGTGGTAATTTGCTTTTGGAGTTGTTTAGGACCTCATTGGCTGGGAAAGAGGCTATCATATCATCACCTGTTGTGCCCATACACACACGCTCTATATGCAAATCAAGCAAGCAATCATCTGCTTTGTTTTTGTAGTGTATTATTCAGCGCCCGGCAAAACGTGGAAACAAACTGTGCCAGTCTTTCTGTTTTTCAGTCATTGTTTGCCTCTGATTGGCCGCTGTCCAGTGTATCCTTATTTTCTATGCACTGTGTCTATTTACTGTCCCCTTTGTAGCATGGTTGGCATATGCGCTCATGTGTGAGGTACATGATGCTGGCGGCGCAGTGTGAGGGAATAATGATTGGCGCTGGTGGAGGATCTGTTTGTCATCTTCATCGGCAGCTCATTAGGACGAATGAAAAAGTGGGCCCTTCCTCCCGGCGCAAACCAGAAGGTGCTATCAGCTAAAGCACTCACTTCACATTTTAATACATCAAGAAACCGACTGGAGACTTTTTATTTTCAAAGGGCCATACAGACTAGAGGCTGTTTTTATTAACCTGGGGTTATGGCTAAGAAGAAAAAGTGTCTTTTGTATGTGTGAAAAATAAAGTGCTGGGTAATATAAAGGACACGGAAGACAAAAAGTGAAAGATCAAGATGGAATATTTAGCAAGCATCCAAAAATTAATAAAATCAGAGCAAGACTACATGATTAGAAGGCTTTAGGAAAATGTGGTTAAGTGATTATGAGTGAACAGTTTAAAGCAAGGACACACTTTCCTGGCACAATTTAAAACAGCAGATGACTTACTCCAAATCAACAGGCAAACTTTCTGTTCTGCTACAGCCTTTTAAACAAAGTAAGGATGCATAGACAGTTTAAGTTATTAATGCTACGTAATATATACAGTTGTGCTCATACCCTGGCAGAATATGTGATTTTGGCCATTTGTTTAGAGAATATAAATGATACCAAAAAAAACTTTATTTTGTTCGTATTTAGTGGTTGGGTGAAGCCATTAATTGTCAAACAATTGTGTTTATTCTTTTTAAATCATAATGACAACAGAGAAGTTTACATACATCAGTTCTTGATACCATGTATTGCCACCTTTAACATCAATGACACTGTTACCCCCTGCAGTATGCCTTCCGGCCCAACAGGTTCACCTCAGATGCCATTGCTGCTGCCATTCATTATTCCCTCTCTCACATGGAAAATAAAAACCTATTCCTCAGGATACTCTTCATTGACTACAGCTCAACAAGGTCGTCCCCCACAAACTCACCCACAAACTGTCTACACTTGGTCTGCACCCCACCTGGCTCCTAGACTTCCTGACCAGGCCTCAGTCTGTCAGCATTGGTAATAGGACTTCAGCCAGTATCATCAAAAATATTGGCACTCCACAGAGTTATGCAGTCAGCCCCATCCTCTACACCCTGTTCACCTACGACTGTGTCGCCTCCCAAAAGGACAACATCATCCTGAAGTTTGCGGACGACCCTGTAGTGATAGGACGCATCGCTGGCAGGAGACGAGGCAGCCTACAGGAGTGGCCAGTCTGATGTCATGGTGCGGAAACAACAACCTCACCCTTAACACGGACAAGACAAAGGAGAGATTGGTGGACATGAGAAAGAAGAGGAAAATGCCTCAGCCACTGTTTATCCGGGAGCTTGAAGTGGAGAGGGAGAGCCACTTTAAATACCTGGGTGTGCCCATTAGTGATGACTTAAGATCCTCAGCAACTTCTACAGCTGCATGATTGAGAGTGTCTCACTGTGTGGTACGACAGCACTACTGTTAAGGACAGCAAACGCCAGCAGAGCATCTACCACGGCAGAGCCCACAGAAGAACTGCTCCCACCCTCAGCACGGACTGTTCACACTTCTACCCTCAGGGCGGAGGTACAGAAGTGTGAAATGAGGGACTTCAAGACTGAAGAACTCTTTCTTCCCCTCTGCTTTAAGACTCCTAAACAGCTGACAGGAGTTTGCAGTCATGGACATAACTGTTACATGGACATAACTTAACAAAGACATAACTGTTAACATTGATTTACACTTTTGCTTTTGCACATTCATTATTTTCAGAACTGCATTACCTCACTTTTTTATTGTCTTTGCTGCATTTGAACTACCTTAATTTGTATTGCTCTAATTTTAAATTTAAATTTTTATTCAACTTTACTATACAGCATTTATTGTAGACAGCAAAGTAAGAACTTAATTGTTCAGGGAAACATGCTTTCTGTCTATGCACATGATAATAAACACTGTCTATGCACATGATAATAAACACTGTCTATGCACATGATAATAAACACTGTCTATGCACATGATAATAAACACTGTCTATGCACATGATAATAAACACTGTCTATGCACATGATAATAAACACTGTCTATGCACATGATAATAAACACTGTCTATGCACATGATAATAAACACTTTTAATTGAATAAACACTTTGAATTGAAGTCTTTTGTAGTAGATGGATGAGGCTCTTTATTTTCTCAGATGGTAAAGCTGACCATTCTTCTTGACAAAAAGCCTCCAGTTCCTGTAAATTCTTGGACTGTCTTACACGAACTGCACATTTGAGATCTCTCCAGAGTGTCTCAACGATATTGAGATCAGGAGACTGAGATGGACAGTCCAGAACCTTCACTTTATGCTGCTGTAGACAATGTTGACTTGGCCTTGTGCTTTGGATCGTTGTCATGTTGGAACGTCCAAGTACGTCCCATGCGCATCTTCTGGGCTGATGAGCAAATTTTCCTTCAGTATTTTCTGAGTTTTTTGATTACAAATAGTGATCTTAAAAATCTGTCAAACGGTTCTCCGTCATCCAGGTCATCTTGACAAAAAGGTTTAAAGCAAAGACCATTGGACCTGGTTTTCAATTGCCAGTGTGCAGTGTGACAACAGGAGCCCTGGGAGCTGGTGGACACCCTGTTGTTGTTGTTGTTGTTGTGTGTTTGGCCACAGACTCTCATCCACCTGCTGTTCATCCTCGCAGTGCACAGGGGTCAGTCTCTGCTGCAACAGCCTCTGCACGCTCCGGCTCTTATGTAATTGTCAGAAACTGCAGCACACGCATCTCCTTCTGCCTTCAGTAGTATTCTCTAAGTGAAAGGACGATTCAACAATAGAGAAAATGGCAGAAGTACAGCCTTGGAAAAATACCAACTTGTTTCCCTGATGACAGGAAAGCTGCTAATTGTTTGTGAGACAGCGACAACATTGGCAGGTCTATTTACAAGGGTACGTAGATTTGACTGTTTTTCACAATTTCAGCAGAAATCTCTTCATTTGAATCTGGCCAATGGTGTTTGTTAAAAAAGCTTAAGTAGCTGATTTAACAAATAGAACTAAATTATTATAAAATGATTTATGGATGCAACAAGAAAGAAAAAGTAGTATCGTCAAAAACTGGACAGTTCCAAAACAGTTCCCTTGTTACCATATAGTGGATTACGCCATTTAATATTGCTGTTGGGACATGCCTAGTACACAGCCCAGTATCTAGTGGGTTTCCACAATAACAATATTATCATGGGACAGGAATTCTACAGTACAGTGCCCCATAATATTAAAAGATGTTTGGCCTTTTGAGTCTATGTTACATAGCGTTAGTAACATAGACAGGAAACTAGAGTTGCTCTGGTATGTGGTGTGCGCTATATCATATATCTCACATTTCAACCTCCTTGAGATTTTGTGCTTTCGGTTATTTCTTACCACCACAATAACAAAGACAAAAAGGAAAAATGTGTTTTAAGTACAGACAAGGCTGAGACCTCAGCCCAGTCAAGTCTCAGAATGACAACACCACATGACACTGCAAACCAAGCATGTGCAATAGAGTTTTATAATTAAGTCTACTTTATGGTACCAAAAGTCTGAGTTGAGCTTAATTTTTATGGTTTTCGGAAAATATGCCTTTGTCTCTTTGGACTGCAGACTGACTCTCTTGCGCAGATGTCGTATGTGCTTGAAAGGCAAAAACATATCTATGGTCATTGTTCTATTCCTTGATAAATCCCTTATTTTCTGTAGAACATTAGTATGATCAATGACAGTGTGAACGGGCCAATAGGCATTAGTCAATGTTCTTCCCTCTAAACACTTTTTCCTCATCCATACACAAGCTGTTAAACCCAATCAATGTCCATCTGCCTGGAAAGAGTGTACCTGCAGCTGAGAGAGCATGAACGGTAAATGGTGAAAGCTCAATTTCCTACAATAATGATTTTAAACTAACCAGCTTGATGCAATCAGTTATGACCTTGGGAGATAAACTCTTGTATGATGCAGTAAGGTATGTTTTGGAAAAGCTAATATTTTCTTGCAGTACGTGGATAAATGAAAGTCAAATGGAAAATATAAATATGAGTGAAAAGGTCCAGAAATGGATGTCTAGACTGCCAGCCATCTTGGCAAATGGAATTCAAGTGCTTATATACATATATTTTCACATGGGATTTTGGGGGGATTTACTTATATTGGTTGCACAATTTACATTTGCGGTCCTAAAAAGGAATCATTTTAACATGATGTCTTGTCCAAACTGGATTATTGCAATGTCCTACTGGCTGGACTCGCTGCCTGCAAAACCAAACCTCTGCAGCTGATCCAGAATGCAGTGGCAAGAGTGGTCTTTAAAGAACCGAAGAGAGCGCTCGTAACTCCTCTCCTCATTAGGTTACACTCAAGTTCTCTGTTGACGCCCACATCAAGTCCTACAAGACCACCACTGGCTCCGCCCCCTCATAGCTTCACTCACTAACACAGACCTATGTTCCTACCAGATCCATGTGCTCTGCAAATAAACAATGTCTGGTGGTACCATCCCAAAAAGGAAAAAAATCCCTCTCACGTACTTTCTCTGGATCTGTTCCACATTGGTGGAATGATCTACCTGCTGCTACAAGATCAGCAGATTCTGTAGACATCTTTAAAAAAACGCTTGAAAACACATCTCTTCCATCAACACCTGACTGACAAACATTGAATTCTACTTCCTTTTTATCGATTTCTTTTTAAATTCTTTTCTATCCTTAGCTTTGTACACTGTGCACTTGTAAGTTGCTTTGGATAAAAGCGTCTGCTAAAAGTGTAAATGTGAATGTTACATAGACTTCCGGATTAACAGTTAAGGTTGCTCTAACATTATTTGGAAGATTATTTCCTGCATAATATTGGAAACGGGAATGTTTTTATCAGCTCAAGGCCACATATGAAATAAAGAGCCACTGGACTGGATGATGGGAATTTGGCAGTTTTTGATGAGTTTTGAGTTACAGTTAAAAACAGTTTTAACCAGCTTAAAACTGGATTTGGACAGGTTCAAAGTGGTTGGACTGGTTTTACGTTAATTTAAACAGGTTATAGATGAATTGGATTGGTTTGAAGTGGTTTAAAAACATAAGAGATAGATGAGTTGGCATTGTTGTTGGAGAATTATCCATTCTATATATAATGTCCTTAACATTAATTAAGATCTGAGCATTAAGCTGTGACAATCTCTGTCAGAACTGTGTGTTTCTTATGAGGCCTTTCCTCACAAGTATGTATATCTTTGTAGCTCTGTCTTTGTTTAGCTTAAACAACTGCAAGGTTAAATAACATCGCCTGATCAATGACGCAGTACGAGTCTACAGAGGTTAGTGGTTTTTGAGAAGCATGTCAGACTGCTTATTCAATGTGTTGAGTGTCTTGTCTTCGTGTCTCGATCAATAAACTTCTCCTGCCTAAGAGATCCAAAACATCTCCAGTCTTTTCTCTTGTGTGACTCTCCGCAGCTCTGAGGGCAACTCAAATAATCTCCAACCTGTGTTTTTGTTGCTTGTCCCCGCATCTCAAAATGACTCATTGAAGAAAATCAATTTGAATTTAAACTAATTGTAAGAGAGGTGCATTTTGTGCCACTGTAAAAACACACTTTCTATAGTGGTCTTTCCTGAATAATGCTGAAACAGACCTGTAACACTAATACATGACGCTGAAAGTTTACCACAGGCCAAACACTGACAAGCCAAGTCTTTTAGAGGGATATCAGCACAGGGACCATCTGAATGACCCTCCGCTCCTGTGGCTCCGAAATTAATCACAGAAGAATCATCCTTATGGAAATTTTAGAGATTTCAACTGCCCAAGTGCTATCTGAAGTTTACAGCTTGTTTGCAACTAATATAGCAAATACCACAGTTTAGTAAAGTAAAGTTTACATAAATACACTATGGCCTTATCCTTCCAATTCTCTGCCTTTTAAACAAGCTGTATTCCAGCATTAACCTGTCAGTAAGAAACGGATTTGGAATTTAAACCCAGATAACCAAAAGATGTTTTTTTTTATATTTACATATTCCATGCAGTGCTAGACGCTGCTTCCCCAGTGAGCCACTGAAATGAGTGCAAGAGAGTAGAGCCATTTTTCAGCATCACAAAGTCGAGCATGAAAAATGTATTATTCCTGGCCGCGGTGCATAAAACAGATCACCGCACAGACTCCAACGGATTAAAATGTTCCAGACAAGACAATAGATTTGATTTTTCTGGAGACTTGCTTTCACATGTTCTGAATTTAACTCCGCTTTCACGCCACAGAGATTACAAAATGTAGAGACATTGAACAGTGGAGCTTATGTCGATCATAAAGGATTTATTTTAATTCAGCAAAGAATGACTGTTATGAATGCAGCTGGGTGAGTATGAAGGATAAATCAAGTTAGCTAATACAAAATGTGTTACTTTTGATTTAAAAGGTAATAGGACCAACATGTGATGCACAAGTGTCTCTCACTTTAGTTTATTTTTGGCATACAACACAATACACTTGGAGACAGGTTTACTAAGGTGTCATTTTGAAACCTTAAAGCACAAAAGTCTTTATCTAGAGGTGTCACAGCACTGTGTATCGAAAAAAAACAGACGATAGAGTTGATAATAAACTGGTTATGTTGGAGGAAAAAAAACCTAATTAAGTAAGTTTTGTCTCTAGGCCTAATTTACTAATGCTTTAACCAGGCCTGATGTACAAAGTTTTAGAGCTAGGCCTAATTTACTAATGCTTTAACCAGGCCTAATGTACAAAGTTTTAGAGCTAGGCCTAATTTACTAAGGGTTGTAACTAGGTACACGTTTTCTACGGCCTGCATGTAGGCCAAATTAACCATGGTTTATAACTACACAATTATAACCCATTTTTCTAAGGTCTGTATCCAGACCCGATTTCATGCTTAAAGCAACAGTGCTGTTTTGCATTTAGGCTTGATAGAAGTTACTGAAATAATGTAAATCTGCAGCTAAATAAACCTCTCCCTGCCAGACAATTACAAATTAGCACCTTACCCAGACAATTTTTTATATATATAAAGTACCGTCTGACAGACCTAGGGAAGGGAAAATAAGACATTGTGAGCACATTTTTTTTTATTTTTTTTTGTAAGTGGTAGGGTGCCGCTGAATGGCAATTGAATACCTGGAAATGAGGCTATTCAAATTCAGTTGAAATGTAAAAAAGTAAACACTATAAATAATTACTGTCAGATTTCATCTCGCAGTGACAAGTGGCTAGTATTATTCACAAGTAGCTCTCAGAAGACGTCCTGATTAGAGAGTGTCACTTGGAGGTCTTTGATTGTACTGCTCCAATTCTGCTGCAAAACATTTCTGCTGTACACTTCTTTGTGGACAGTTATTCTGTGTGAAACTTTTGCAGCCCGTTTGAATCCATTTGTCGCCAGAGCTTATGTCAAGGCTGCGTATTTCATTAGCCCAGTTCTCTTTGATGTTCCCTCATTTGACATAAAAAAGCCTGCTTGTCATCAGTTATTTCCATCTGAAAGTGTAGTCCTGTTTCATCTCTCTGACGCGGTACAAACCCATGAGCCGTGCTGCCGCTGCAAACGCTCAACTCTCTCATCAACTCTGACACTCCACTCACTTCAAAAGTCCACCAAGTGAATGGAGTTAGTGGCGAAGTGAGTCAAACGCACTTCAAAAACTTACTGTCACTGTTTTACAAAATAATTGGACGTGTTCGTTCCTGTGGTCTTTATCTCGAGGGCTGGCCTTACCAAGATTGACTTTGGCTAAATAAGTTGGGAGATCCACTACAGCCAGTGTTTAGTTCTTCAGACATAAAACTTTTCAGATAATACCTAATTTATGTCAAAGCGTCTATTTTCTTCAGCAGACGCCTCATCAAGCAGCACAGAGCAGATGAGAAGAACAAGAGGCAGACAAAAAGTGTATAGCCTGTGAAAAGTAATTAAGCAGTTTTGAAGTCATGAAAAAACTGGTGTGAGAAGCAGAATAGAAAGACAGGATCAGCACAAAGAATAACACCTTGTTCATTCATTAATTTCCTTCTGCTTTGTCTTGTTAGGGGTCATGGGTGACTGGAGCCTATCCCAGCAGCTTTGGGCCTGTATCCTGAGGAAGCCATTCCTTGCATTTATGGTCTGCCAAAAAACATAAGGAAATAACGCCACTACGGCCTTAATTAGCAGCACTGCCGCTGTGTTTTTGTATCTAGCCACCTAGCCTCCATCTTGGCTCCTTTGTTTAGTTACACACGCCATGTCATCTATTCACAAGACTCTATAGGTCTATGTTTTTAACAGAACCTGAACTAACTCAAAAGTGTATTGTTCGCCCCGAGGAGCATTATTGACCGTTCTTAGGATGGCTTAAGTTTTGAGTCCTGGATGGGGGTCCTAATGGACCACCATTTGATGATCACTGTTATAGATTACACTCAGTGGAAAAAGACACCAGATTAGAAGTGGCCAACAGCGGACTGTAAAAACACTTCTGTAAGAACTAGACACACTTGTAGGCTCTGTTCAAATGGCTAATCACTAAGATGTGTTGGGTAAAATAAAAATATAATAAAAATAATATTTTAAGCATAAAATATGCTGGTGGTTTTCTGTCTTTATGTTCTGGTAAGGGTTAATACGATTTTTTACATTTAAATTGTATTTATTTATTAGGTCATAGGAACTAAAGATCAGTCAGTTTCGATGGTTTTATGTTTAATGAAAGAGGTTTGTAGTGCAATAATTTAACAGGGAAATGTCAAATGTCAAAGTCAGAAGGTTTTATAATATGCTGCTCATGCATATTGTAAGTCTGGGGTAAAAGCTCCACCCTGTACTTCATCTGAAAATGCAGTCAGTTTTAGTGAAATGGCCACAGTGATTTATTACAGTATATTCCACAGAAGCATTAGTGTATGTCAGTGGTGATCCTCAGATAGAGGTAATACAGAAAATCAAAGACTCTAGTGTGACTATTTACACATACGATACACTGCAACTACAAAGACACTTTATTTTTCAAATGTTCAAGAGGACATAAGAGAAATTAGTGATTAGTTTCACTCTGACACTTGAATGAATAAAGCTCAACGAAGTGCTTGTGCATCATTATTCTCACTGATGTGGCTTGTCTAAAAGCCCCATTAAACTGCTGTTTTAACAAAACTTTGATACAAATGATGTTTATAATGTTTTAGTTATTTACTGACTCGACTGTTTACGTTTGCGTTGCTATGAGTCGACATTGTCCTGTTCCATAAATGCTGTCGCCGTACTCATCTGCAGTGGAGAGTAATAAATAAAACTTAATCGCAGGGCTAACACTTTGAGACGGACACTGCCAGACAATCATTCGCTCTTACATTCATTCACTAGGGGCTATTTAGATTCACCAAGTCACCTTTACGAGCATGTCTTTAGGAGGAAGCCGGAGGAGCCAGAAAAAGCCCATGGTGACACAAGGAGGACATGCAGATCCCACAAAAAAAAAGCCTATGACCCTTGACCTTTTTGCTGTGATGCTAAGGTTAAGGCTGCGACTGAGCACTCCTCTATGTATTTATTCCCACATGAATTGCACAGTGGAGTAATCAAGGTTTGTGAGCTTTTAACAAATGTTGCTACTGTCCATTTTATAATAATATCATTTGTACTTCCAGTAAAAATACAAACACAATTATGGCATTAAAAACTAACTGACCCCCTTCATCACTCCCTTAGACTTTAGCATGTTGCTTTAAATATGCTTTTCTATTCATACTGTTGGCCTGAAGTTGTTTTTATTTAATCCATTGGCCGACTTAACACCTTCTAATTTAAATCACTGGCAGACTGGTGCATCACACATGAGCTTCCCTGATGTAAAAGTCATTAGCATAAGCTCCATCTAAAGGCCACATTAACATGTGGTCTTTACTGCAACCAAAGACTGTGTTATAAAAATGTAGCACCAAATGTTTCTTAATATTCTACATAGTTTTCATTTGAGAAAACATAATATGTCTTTTCAATTGTAATTGTAAAAATGATTTAAGGGAAAAAAGTGTAGATCCAACGTTTGCTGGCCTCTGTTGTGGACCTGACTCTCCAGACAAGTGAGCAGATCCGACTGGGCCTTTAGCCATTTCCCAGCCTCCACAAAGGTCTCCGGACTCGCGTCTGAACAGAAGGACGGCCTGGGTGTGCTGCTATGTGACAGAGCTCCCAACGCACCCATCTGTTGGTCCCAGACTAGATGTGAGCAAGTGACACTCTGAGTCAAGTCGATGAGTGGGAGGAGTCTACGTATAGCGCATGTTCTGAAGAATTTATACATGTCGGATTACATCATCAATAGGAATAATAAATGTCAGATTACATCATCAATAGGAATAATAAATGGACGTCTAGCTTTAATGTGGCTTTCAAGGGTTAGTATCAGGGTTTCTCATTTTACAACACATTTCCACATCTTCTTCTTGACAATTTGGGACAGTATTTTCTTCATTACCAGTCCTATTCCTGTTAAACATAAATTATTTTATAATTTAAAAAAATTCCAGGTTATGACTGGAAAACTGCTCTCAAAATGTATACATTTTGATATATTCCATGACTTCAAATGCATATACTTCCTTATATCCACCGTATATATAAAACATAAGATGAGAAAAGCATTTTAAATATGGAGTAGTCACATGGAGCTGGTGGCTCCTGGATGAAACACCATCTTCATGACATCCCACATGGGAGTAAGGTATTGATTTTCCTACGGGAGAGTCTGCTCTGTGTACTGAGTGAGTGATTATCAGGAGGACGGGCTCGTGTGGACGATCAATGTTTGAAAAAAACATGGTATCGGCTTATTTGTAATGTATGTGTAATGATTCTGAGGCTTGATATGGATTAATATGTAAAGAAAAAACATGTAAATGAGAAGGTAGCTTATAAAGCATTAATGGTAGGCTGCTAATAAAATAACCAGGCATTATTGAAGTCATCAGTACTACGCTACTAGTTAGCCGAAATGTTTAGCTATCTTGCTGAGAAATGTGTGATAAAGAGTGCGGCGCTGTTGTGTGTTATTCCAGAGAAAGAAACCCGCCTATAATCAGGCCTGGATGAAATAAAGACACAAACAAGACTTTATTTGCTGAGATATTTTGCAAATGGAAGGATATTTAATGTGCAAATGCAGGTGGCATCTAGTTAGTTTGTTAATAATTTTTTTTTGGTAAAAAAAATAAAAAAAATAAAAAAAAAACACAGCAAACTAAAAAAAATTAAAATCAATTACTGTACAAACATAAAAAAAAAGAAAACATTACTAGACCAATAAGGTATTGGCTGGTATTGGCCCTTTTACAATTATTACATATTTAACACAAAAACACCAAACACCAAAGTCTTTTAACATACCTAAAGAGATTAACAAAAGGAGACGCTAAAGTAATTCTGCTTTATACTGTGTGATCCCTGAACAGACAACTCTGTTTGACATTGGTTCTTTTTTTTTGGTTTACTGAACATGAGTGAGAGCAAGGATCCTGATAGAAGTGGCATGTTTTAAAACAGGTATTGAGAGTTTCAAGCTGTAATCATTAGTTCTGGTGCTACACTGTAAAAGAAAAAAAAGGAATGGGGCTAAGTACTGAACCTTGAGGCACACCAAATGTCACCGTAACAGCGTTGGACAAGGAATTGTGAAAATAAACAATCTGGGATCTTTTATTCTAATGAATGGCAACACATCTAAGTTTCGAAAGTTTGCTTTGAATTATGTCTCGTATAGAAACAGCACAGTGGAAAAACAACACTCCTCAGAGGCCCCTTGTATCATACCGCTCAATGGAAGGATATGTGGCCCTATTGTAAAGTGGTCCTGAAATAGCCAAACAAGTCTTGTTTTCATGTATTTCATTAAATTTGACTGATTTGACAGTTAGACTCTCCTCAGGACTTCTTACATTTTAGAGAAACAAGCTGGGACTCTGTGCTCTGCATCTTGTAAAAAGCTTTTTGGTTTTTTCACACTGTCACAAATAGCCCGACTCAACTTTGAACATGAAAGCCCAAACTAAACAAAGACACTCCCGTTCCCCCTGTTCCCGGATAAATCTGGGCTTGGACCAACAAAGAGCCTCACCTCAGAAGAATTTGAGAAGTTGTGCACACTTTTAAAGATTGCCTTTTTTGCTCCTGCTTTAATTAGCGGAGCCTCGCCGAGTGTAAACAGAGTGTGTTTGACTGAGATTCTTCACTAGAACACCAAAGCTTTCCTGTTTGAGAGAGGGTGACTAATTATTGGAAAAGCATCAGTTTTTATGTCAGCAGCCTGTTTCCTACAAAAGAGAATGAGCCAGGCTGTCGACGTGTTGCTATACTGTAAATACTTTAACCCCTGCTGTGATCAATTCACTCCGAATGTCACATTAATAAAAAACTCAGAGCCAAGTGTGTTGTGTCTTTATTTTTTTTTCTTAATGAGCTTTAACACCTCCAGGTTTGTCTCAAGCCTCGGGGGAGTTGGAGGAAATGAAGGTGCGAGGAAGAAGAGTGAGAGGAAACAAGTGAACGTGCGATAGTGACTAAAAACAGATTGAGCATTTGGGCGTACGCTGCGCGGGCTGCTCTGGGTCGGCCCACGTACTGTACCTATCCAACAAGCATGTGCACAGCTCACAGGCTCGTGCTTCTCAGGCTTTAAACCAAATACAGTCACAGAGGCAGAGGTAAAAACAGAAGCACTGTGGGAGTAGACTCAACACAGATGTTTAAACAGCCAAGCAGCACCTCCGTTTTATGTAATCGACGGTCTTGTGATACGAGTGGGAACGATAAGTGAAGGTTTGTGTGTGGTCTTGGGAGAATAAGAGTATAAGACAATAGTCCACTTGATTTATAATATTAGGATATTGTTATTAACAACATGAGAGGAGCGAGCCAGCTGAAGAAGTTAAAGATAAAACTCCTAAAACAATCCCTTGCAAAACATGGATATCTGTTTTGTCTAGTTGTGCACTGATCCATCATTGCAAGGCATTCTTTCCTTCTACAAACTTAGATAAGGAGTCTTGTTGGATGTCTTAGGCAGGCAAAGATTATTAACTGTTAAATGGGACCTGGAAACTCAACAAAGTATTGACCATTCTAGCCTAGCTATTGAACAAGAGAGCTAGGAAAGATGTTGACCCAGTTGATATCTTAATATCTTTCGTGTCTTCCATGCTAAGATAAATCAAAAACAAAGCAGCAGAAGTCTGGTGCACAAGAAGTTTATTTCAGAAAAAATTGAGTCCAGTCAAACACGAGAACATCTGAAACACACCCACTCTCCCCCACTATTTTTCATCACTCGATAACCAATCAACATTCAATACAGCATCCTTACTAACAGCTAACTTTCCAATGAAAACCCTGAGAAGACTCTTCGCTTCCCATTATATCATCTTCAGTAAGGCCCTCTAGTGTTGAACTGTTTTACTTAGTTTCTCTTAAGAGATGCATGATAGTAATGAGAAAATGGAGTAATAGTGCTCAACGTGTTAAAACAGAAGAATAAATAGAGCTGGAACGTGCTTAAATAATGTTGAATACACTTACACTACAAAAAACTTAGAAACAAACAAGAGAAACAAAGATGTAGATGTCAGGAAGAGAATTTCACTAGTGGTTATTTATTGCGTGGTTTTATTATTATAGCTGTACCGCAGATATTGTGCCTATCTGTGGTCGGCTGGGATTCTTGGTACTTTGGTCAACCTACCGAAGGCCCTGTACTGTCTTTATAGGTAGGTAAGTGATTTTGATGGAGACAACAAGATGTAGATAGGTAGGTTGAAGACACACTGGTGGTGATACGCTCCATTTTAATCCTGAACGCAGAACACATTACGCACATGAGCAGACTATTTTAACGTTTGAACTTTTTTTTTTTTTATCATAGAGAAGATACTTTTATTGTTGGTGTCAGAGATGTTTAAATAAACTTTGTTAACTTGTACTTGTGCTGGTGTGGCCTGGGATCCTTAGACCTGTTTTTAAAGACAATATTTACAAACCGTGACAAACTTAACTGAAATAAACAATGATTAATCTTAACTGCAATACCATCTGATTGTGTTGAGCCCCACACAGACTGTAACTTTTCTAGCTTCAGTGGATCAGTTTGGATAGGTTTTACACAGTTTTTTTCTCGTGTCCTGAATCCATGTGTGATCAGTTGGTTGTAAAAGTTCTATAATCTGGAAAGCCACACCTTTTCTGAGTTGTGCCATGATTCTTAGTAAATTTTGACAGTAGGTACAGCTTCCAAACAGGGTGCTGACCAGTTGTCATTAAAATACTAGAGAACAAAAGCAAGGATGCTTTGCTGTTTCTATCCAATACTCTAACCCTTAGTATTTTATCCTGCATGAAGAAAGAACTGGGTATGATGTTTTAAAATAAAAAATGATAGCCTTGTTTTAACCAATAAGCCTAAATATGGTCCAATATACACCTGCATACCGCCCATTCCACTAACAGGTAAACTATTCTAACAGAACACCAGGCGGAAGACTCCAACAGAGAACAGGAAGACTCATTTCTCTGGAGAATGTGTGACAGATGGAAACAACACGCACTTTGTGGAGTCCCTTTTTCAATCATGGCTCATGTAAAATGTCAGCTTTCACACCACCCACAGTTTATTCAAACAGCACCAAGAAACCAGTGTCAATAATGACAAATAGTTTACATGAGCCGTGCATACGTGTGCCATTTATGTACAGCACCTGATATGTACAGGGTTTACAACAAACCTTTAGCTCCCAAATACAAATGACAGTTACAATAATAGCTGCACCAACCATAAGATTATGAGCCCTTCAAGTCAAAGTTTTTTTTCTGAAGTAAATTTATTGTAAGAAAGCTCAATTTCACTTTTAGAGCGTCTTGACGTCAGTGGCTGATTGTAATAAACCTACTTCCATTGATGGTTTGCTCAAATCCAGTCTTCACTGCACACACAGAAACTGGCATAGATAAAAAAAAAATGTGTCCATGGCTATTAATTATTTTTCTTAGATTTTAGTAGTAGTTAACATAATGATACAATATTTTTTACACTGTTCACTCTTTTTGTAGCGGGATCTAAAAGAAGAGAGAAGAAAAAAGAAAGGAATTAAAGTAAAAAACTACAAGGACAGGTATATAATGAAAAAAGAAAGACAACACAAACTGTTGCTAAAACAGTCTTGTACCTTATGTTGATAGTTCTAAATACTTTGTACCTTATACTCATAGCCATCAAGTATAATTTGCTTTATGCATTTTCATTTGGATTGAAAGCATCATTTCCTAAATAATTCAATTTGGTTATTTATATTATGGGTTATTTTTTGGCATATAATATGTTTGATGTACTATTTCTTTTTTTTTTTTTTAAATAGGGGGCTCCATTTTTTCCTAATTTTGAGTAATTTGATTTAGAGCTATAATTCTTAATACATGGATAATAAATGGGATTTTTCTTTTTACATAATTGTTTGGTGATAGACCCAACAGGACATGTTCCTTCTCCAGGCACATTCCTCCACCACACATTTGCATGATTGAGTCTATAATACAGTAAGTGCCACACAGGGACACTTTCTATACTTATCATGTACAGTTGGGTTTATGAACCTTTATCAGCGACTAATGCAAGCAGCTAAGACTGCGAGCAGAACCAGCTTTTAACAAAGAATTATTCATTTACAGTTGGTCTTGAGTCATGTGGATAAAAGATAATGATTTGTGCAGATGGTCCACAGAGTCCTTTTGTAACGCGGCCCGGGCGCTCTGCCTCGCTCCGAGCCCTCTCTTTATTCAAATGTTGAGGGGGACTGCAACAGAGGCAATGAATTGATAATGATCGTGTCAAAACACAGTACTCTCGATCTGTCTGCGCCAGAGGGAAGGCAGGACATTCACAGTGGTCATGAAGGAGCCAGAGGAACACTGTGATTCAGCACTTCAACATGAAAAACTAATGAATCCCTTCAAATGTCTTCTGATACTTCAATACTATACAGAGAGTCAACTCTGAAAAGTTCACTTTATTTGGACTGTTATCAGTTATTGTAAATAAAGCGTTAGTAGAATGTGTAATGAGAGGCTGGCTGTGGCCCTGTGATTGGAAGGATGATGCTCACATTTTCTGAAGGGCGAGGCACCAGCAGACTCTGATGGATGTCACTGTGATTCTCCTCATGTCAGTCTTTAGGATACTCCACTGTCCACTTGCTGGTGGTGTTTAAGTTGCATGTTGAAAATGACATTAGAGATTCTTTATGGAAACAGACTTTTGTATTGTATTTTTCAACAAAAGTTAAAGGTGCACTGTGTAGTTTTAGTGGCGTCTAATGTTGACGGTATGGTAGCCCTGTTGGGACATGATGTTGTCAATAAACAAACTGGTCAGAAATAGGTCAGAGGATGAGTTCACTTTAAAACTTTAGTAATACAATTGGCTAAGGAACAGGAAGTAATGGAACTTCTATTTTTTCCAAAGGTAGTGAAATGCTAATAGCGATTATCTTAAGTTGGGCAAAGTTTATATGTCACATATTATACCTTTACATATATGGACAGTTAGCCGTTAAAAATATACATCTCATGCTTTTGTTGTCACCCAAGTGAAATTGCATTTGACATATTGTATATTGTTGTTCTCTTGTACAGTTATTAAATTATTCAGTATTTTGGCTAGAGCAAATACATTTAATTGCTTTACTGTGGCATTACTACATACATTTCATATTCGGGCAATAACTATCTATGCTCATGTTTTGGCGCATATTCAACAATTGACAGACGTTAAAGCACACAACGTCTGCAGTTGAATAACCTCAGCTGCAATCGATGTGGTCTCAGTGCCATCTTGGACAATGATTAGACCCTGGGTTGTTTCAATGGTGGCTCACCTTCAGACTCAGGACTCAGAGATAAGGATTGTGGAATCAGAAGATGTCTCTTTTGAGTCTTCCAGGACTTTGACCACTAGATCCTTCTTTTTCTGTCTATGTTAAAACAATAATTTCCACCATTTTAAAAAATGACTAATGACCTTCTTGTCCTGGCTGTCAAAGTCTTCAACTTTTTCGTTTGTAATCTTGATCTTGATTGGGACAATCTCCAGGGGCTCAGTGTTTGCCTGGGCTTCCCCAGATTGGGCCACTCCATTGAATGTAGTCTGAGCCTATGTTGGATTAATGATTTCAGTCTCCAGAGGTGTTACAGGAGAATCATTCGATCCATCCATGGGGGTTGTTCACTGGTGGCTCTCCTGGGATGTGGTCCTCCATCTAACAATCCACATGGTCTACTGTGGCTTCTGTTTGCCTTCATGCGATGAAGTGAAGGTCTCAGGTTCACGCACCAGAGTTTCACCTTCAGCCTCTGTGGCCTTTTCCTGGGCCTCTGTAAAACGGACTGTGGGCTCAGACTGTGTTTCCTCTGAGACTTTGGTGACTACTTCAGGCTGTTTCCTGCTTCTACTCTTGTCCTTGCTGACAGATTCATTTCATGCTTGGGCTGCTCATTGATAACCTGGTCTGCTTCTGGTTGGGCCACGTTGTCCATCTCAGAATCACCTTGAACTCCTACCTGACTCTTGACAGGTTCACTTTGGAACGCAGGTCCAACCGTTGTCATCTTCTCTCCTTTGGCATTGATAAAAGACTGTGTAGGAACCATTTTGTGTTTGTGTGTTTCAGTCTGTTTAACGTCTTTCCTATCTTTCTCTGATCTTTCTTTAAATGTAACACTTTCTGTCCTGGACTCCAGGACATCAACCTGCAGCATTAAATCTGAAAGTGTCCTAGTGTTGGAAATATCACTTGTTTTAATAACAGTCTGTAGTTTGGAAGCCAACGTAATAATTTTGACGCTGTGGCTGCTTGCTGCTCGTTTGACTAAACACGTACATGCTCAGTTCATCGGCAGCTGCCAGAAACCGGGTTTCAACAGCCACAGTTTCCAGGGTCCAAGGAGTCATCCCAGTTTCTAAAATCAGGACCTGGTGTTTACAGCACAAAACTTACATGTGTAGTGTACTCGTACTTTGTTTCATTTTTGGCTCTTTTTTGTCAGTTTTTTTTAATTCCATTTAAGTAGTAAAGGTGAGTAGTATGTCCACTGAAAATAAATAAAGCTAAACACAGCTGATGTAACAGTGATAGTCTTATTTTAGATTAACTCAAAAGCTAATGACACATCAAGATGCCAGCATTTGTATTATACACCTGTGTATACCTGTAGACTCAGAAGCACAGCTGTATACTGTGAATATCTGTTATTAGAAAAAGCCATTTGGAACAATCACAGTTGAATTCAGTTTGATTAGATAGTTTAGTTGCTCAACATCTGGGGATCAGGAAGTATTAAAGAAAACTAGTTTTAAACTGAGGCTAAACCATGACATCTTTTTAGGATCAAAGTTCAAATAAAAAGAATTAAAGCTGGTCACATTGTTTGAGGATAGTGTTCACATAAACACAATTACAGCCATCAAACAGTTTTATTTTTAGGTTTTATTACAATCACATCTAATGCACAATAAAAACAGCCAATAACTTATTTTATTTTACAGATATCACTTTTTATAGACGTCTGTAAACCTTTAAAATGTTCTTTTTAAAAAAGAACATTTTAAAGGTTTACAGACGTCTGAATGTATGTTTTCTGTTTTTAAAGAGGTGCTGTTGTTATGAGTGTAGTTTTAATCTTATACTTTTGTTTGAAGCTTGTATTTTATATTTGATGAAGGATCAGAGGATGTGAGTCGTAAATAGTGCAAAATAACAATCAGTTTTGTGAAGAAATAAACAAAAGAAACTGTTTTAATAATGAAATCAGCAGTGACTGAAAACAGAGGACAAGGTCAGTGAGAGAAAAGCCTTCACTTGTTCTTCTTGTATTTCCTCCCGTGAGCAGCGATGGAGTTAGAGATCTCCACGCTTCTCTTGTTTTGTCCAAAATATTCTACAACCTCTCTGTCGGGTCCCACCAGGTACCACACCTGAAGCAGCACAAGATGGGCACATTACAGACGATAGTGCCTTAAATTAAGAAATGTACATACACAAAATACACACACTATAATACTATCTAATAAGCTAATATCTTATTTGCAAGACAAGTTCATTTAGAGCTTTGAATATGCTTTTGTTTTGGTCATGAGTCAAATGTTTTTGTGAAACAATGACTTTGTGAGATATTGTGCAGCCTTACAAATGATGAATATGTGTACGGTGTCTATGGTGTCAGGGAAAAAAACTCCAATCACTAACCATTTCAATGTTCATTTTAGTCTGCTGCAGTTTTTTATTTTACCATGCTGAGCTAAGGCAATGAAAGGTCCTTCTGTGATCACAGTGGTGCATGGCGGCTCATCCACACCTGCATCAGGTGGAAGAGGGCACATTTCTATAACCCATTGTGTGCATGACAATTTAACCTTTATAGATGAGGCCCTGGAACTGGTATGGATTTTATAACTGTTCCCTGGGATCTTATCTAATGCATAATTCTCTGTCTGGTCTTGGTTGCAAACTCCCTCAAACTCTAGCTATTGGTACATTGTGGGCAAGCCAAGGTCTTTGTTAGTGCGGTCTTGACAGTAGCACAAACACACTCTCTTCAATCAACATTTTGATGTTTGTGCTTACTCTGTTCAACTCCAATCCCATATTCCCATTATTTATCCAGGACAATATGTTACTGGATTATTTTCAAAGACCAACAATCATTTATTTTTCACTCACTCCCCATAAATAAACTTCACCAGCTCTTGGCAGAAAACTTGAAGATAAGAAGATAAGTTTGTGCTAAGTTAATAATAGCTCACACAAACTTTTATGAATCCATAAAAAGTATGTGGCCCCGAGCCTGGCGCTGTCAGTGGACACTCATGGACCTCCAGAGGCCGGCTGGTGTCAGTCACTGAGTTATTCTTGGTGTCGAGGACCCTCAGGATGGTTGTCTGACAAGATGACAGGAGCTGCCACTGTTTATCAGCACCTGACCGAGACAGACGGAGACCACACAGACCCACTCAGATGAAATGATCTTGACAGAAAACACATGGTATATTAGTTTGAAAGATTAAAATAACACAACAAACTTCATGTTGCATTATAAGACTCTTAAATTTAAATTGAGCAATTTCCAGTTATTTGCAGGGCTAAAACTTCAAGGCAGACAATTTATGGACAATTTAAAATTACAATTCACCTTTACATATATGATAGGAAGTCAAATATGAAATAAACAGTCCACAGATTTCAGTGTGATATAGTGCAATGGTCGTCACAAGGCTCAGATAGTGCACCTTTGGGGCCCTATTGTACCACTTGGTCCCACTAGAGGGAGTCATGAGCTAAATGTGTTGGTATGAACAAAATACAATTTCTATGGGAATTGGAAATTGCACAGTGAACTGTAATTTAACACATTCTAAGCCAAAAACATAATGAAAATGTTTAAAAGAAATGCAAAACTCATTCATCTTCTTCCGCTTAGTCCCATTTAGGGTCTGGTCGAGGTACACCCTGGACTAAAGCCATTTGCAGGGCTAACACTGTTTGTCACAGAAAGTGACAACAACCATTCACTCTCACATTAATCCAATAGAGGCAGTTTTTTCTTATTGTTCAATTAACCTATACATGCATGTCTTTGGGCGGTGGGAGTACCGGGAGAGAACCCCCAGTAAAACAATTTAGGCTGGCCCGTGGGGATCTAACACACAACCTTGCAGGGAGGCAGAAGTACTAACCCCCAGAAATTTTAAATAATAAACTTTAAGAGGCAAAACATTCTTAGCAAAGGGACTGTTGTTTTTAACAATAATTCTTGGGCGATGGGCCAAGGAGTTTGAAAGTAGCGCAGTCCATGGGACCATATAATCAATTCTTCCTATTATTTCAAAAGAAAAGATAAAATGGAACAACACGACACTAAACAACACAGCTATGTAACATTTAGTCAAAAGGTAAGAACAGATGCTAATTTGAATGACCCCAAACTGACAATATTCTGTGTAATTATATAATAATCAACACAAATTTCATGTCATTTATGTTGCAATAACATTTTCAGGACTGCATATGACACTTTAATGATCAATGAGGTAAAAGCTTGGAAAAAATAAGTATTTTTACTTATTTTGATGACATCTGATGGGCAGGGTTCAGATTGAACTTTCCTGTAGGGACATGTTCTAAACCTAACTCAGTAGAATTTGGTCTGATAGCAATTTCACTTAAAAGAACCCCAATAAATTTAGTTCATAAATGCCTTGAACCTTCATGCTTTTTCTACAGCAGTGCTCTGAATGCAAGAGAAAATAAAATGACACCTTCCAATGGATTATTTTGTAGTTAAAACATCTATTTTCCAAGATACATAAATGAAAAGAAAGGATTATTTAGTCATGATTATACACTTTTTACACAATGCACACTGAATTGCTGCCTGTATAAACACAATAGGATTTTTATTCCTAGATGAACATTGTGGCTGCACTTATTTTCTATAATTTGGCTAACCACTATGCTTGCTCACTTAAATAAGGCTATATTAAAGCAGTTCTTCATTTTGAAAACAAGTCAGAAATAAGACTATTCCCTGTAGCCATGGGCGTCGCACCCAAGGGGGATGTGGGTGTTTTAAGAGGGTTCAAATCCCACACTACAGACACGCTCAGTCTGTGCCGTGGCTGCCTCCTCTCCCCCTCCCTCTCCTGTTTTTTGATAGACCGCGAGGCCGACCCGAGGAAAATCCCACACAAGATACGAGTGTCTGTGGCCTGTGCGCTGTAGATATTTACTGCAGACGTCCCGTTAGAACGGCTCCGTCTACAGCCCTGTCATAGCCTCAGTGCACCAGAGTGTGCCGGTACATGAAGGATCAAGTCAAAGGTAAAGTAAAGCTCTCCTGCAGTTTTAGTTCTGTGTGTGTGTGTTGTCTCTGTGCTTCAGTCTCTTTCATGTGGACGAGTGAAAAGTAGTTCTTGTCAGAACATATTTGTAAATAAACCAAGTTTAAGTTGTAGTGATGATTAAACCTGGTTCAGACTGTTAGGAGAGCAGTGAGCAGGAGAAAATAAGATAAAACATGAACCTATGTCATATCAGTCTTCAAACATGCTACAGCCATGTTTTAAAACCCTTTGAGTCCGGGGGTTGGGGGCAGGTTAAATAAAATTTTTTACTCAAAATTTGCAATAATTTTACTGACACCATCTAAATATCATTTAAAATGCACCACAATTCAGGGAATTAAATCTGTTTTGATTAAACTTTTTTGGGGAGGACCCCCCACCACCTGAAATGTCCCACATACTTGTGTTTCACTGCTCAACCAAAATGGCGTTACCAGGTTTCTTTCTGAGTTCATCTCACCAAAGAAAATTTATCAGCCCCCCCCCCCCTCACATTGCCCATACTTTTGAAAAGCTTGCTACGCCCCTGTCTGTAGCCATTAATGCAGTTATCACAAAGGCTTCCACAGTTTCTGCTGTTTTTGTTTTGTGCAACAGTAAACTTTTAAAGGTTGCCTGCCATAAGACCAATAGATCCCACACAACAAAGAGACACTGACTGCTCTTGCCTTGTGTATAAAATAAAAAAAACACACTGGAGGAGCAATTAAAATAAGACAGAAAACATATTGTGTTTTGGTGATGATGCAGAGGAAATGGAAACACAGTGATGACATTTCTCCTGAGGGCGAGCAGCGGCATTTATCTGATTGGTTAATGAGCGCCGTTTCAGAGACATAAAGAGAGAATGTGTGCAGCGAAGATTGAGAACAATGAGAAAGTCAACATTAGCGGCTGCTTCACAGTATTGAAGGTCCTGCGCAGTGGAAGGTCTTTGTTCCACTGATTCACTTTTGGAACGATGCTATTACACTCTGGATTTTAAAAGTGCTGTCATTTGGTATTTAATTTCATGCATGAGCTGCAGAGGTGTGCTGCCAGTCCCCCACTGTCTTCATATAGTCTGTGTAACAGAAAAAACTTATGTCTATAACTTTGTTCAACTCCTCCAGTTTACCAATTTCTAAATTATTTTTAATTAATTAGTTTCAGATTAATGTATGACTTTTAAGCTTTGTGATTCAAACAAATGGACAGTTACAGTCAGTCTAGGTCATTTATACCACATTCAGAAATATGGTGTGTAAGTGCATTCTACCCATCGACATGTTGTAAAAGCTGGATATCTTATCAGAAATGGATCTTTCATAAAAGTTTGCTTCCTTGTTTATTATTGTGCTATATGACCTGTAGAGAAACTGCACTGATTGTGCATGCAGTCGTGTTTCAGGCGATCAGTTCTGACCAATGGCAACAAAGGCGGCGCAATAAGTAAGGTATTTTTTAGATGTTTCAAGAATTTGTATTTGAACTAAGTTTATTAGTGCTTCGGAAAATAATTAGTCTCTTTTTACATTTTAGTCTTTGGGAATTTTTTTTTCAGCTACAATACCATAAGTGGCCACTGGGGCATTAGCAGTAGAGCAGCGGTTGTGATGTAGTATCCAGGTCTTGTGAGGTAGGGTACAGACACTGACAGACCTTGTTTTGCGATACCTTTTATTTTTGCCAGGGTTTGAAAAAATAATAAGAGCCATTTACATCATTCAGTGTGGGGCGCAGTGGCTCAGTGGTAGAGCGTCATCTTACTGGAAGGTTGGTGGTGCACAGTTCATACTTAACCCACCTTGCCTCCAGTGGTGTTCCAGCTGTAACACTGGTGAATAGAAGCTTAATGTAAGTTTCTTTGGATAAAGGCATCTGCTAAATGACTAAATGTAATGTCAAAATAAGAATGAATGCCAAAAAAGATGGATTCTACAAAAAAAGTGAAGCCCAAACACTGCTCATACGAGAATGTGTCGCTGATGTATAACTTACATTTGATGTAACTGTGCAGAGCTGTCCAGAGAACTGAAAAATCCTCTGATTGGAGTTCTTTCTATTATTCAGAGCAGTGTCTTTGAGATGAGCTCTGGAGAAACATTGGATTTAATTAAATTTTTTTGCCCGGACGATGAAACCCTTTTTTTACTATTGGTGTCTGTTTCTACTGAATCGTCTGCTCAGAGGTCTGTTACATAAACCTGTGTGACAGCCTACAGCGTGTCAGGAATGAGCTGGGTCCTATATTATTGTGAGGGGAAAAGATTTGAAACAACACAGCAATGCAGCTGTAGCTCTCCCAGCAATTGGTTTAAGACACTGGGTTTGTGCGTCATCAGCTATATATTCACCATCTGCACCAAATATACAACCACAAATAACAAGCCTAGGATGACTTTATTAACAGACGGTTTTGTTTTTGGTTTTGTTTTGTGGTGTCCAACCATTCTTTTTCTATTTTGGGTAAGGAATTATTTCGAGCAAAGAATTATTTAACAGCACTGAGAATATTATATTAATAACATTTTTTCTAATCATGGACTGTCAGCATGCATTCAGATGCTCCTACCATTATGACTAATGACTGGCTAAAAGACATTGAAGAAAAAAGAATGGTGAGTGTTGTTATGCTGGATTTTTCAGCTGCATTTGATATAATTAATCATAAGTCTTTAATTGAAAAAATGGCAGCAAATGGATTTGGAGAATCTGCCACAACATGGTTTCAGTAGCTACTTCACTGGCAGGACACAAACCGTTTTCTTTAAGGGTAGTTATTCCAGCATCAAGACTGTGACATGCGGAGTACCACAAGGTAGCAGGCTACCTTACAAAAATGCTAATGTATGCAGATGATTTGACCATACATGCATCTGCATCAACTGTCCAAGAGTTGAACTGTCCTAGAGGCAGAGTTAAAAGCTGTTGTGAATTGGATAAATATTAATCAACTAGTTTTAAATGTATCAAAAACACACAGTATGGAATTTTGTTCAATTAATTGCATTGAATCAACATGAATCCATTACTGTGTTTAAAAATACAAGATACATATATTAAACAAGTTCAGGAGACCAAACTTCTGGGAACCATAGTGGATAGTGATTATGTGTACTAAAATGAGAAGAGCTATAACAATAAAAAGATATGCAAAGGTTTTTACATGTAAACAACCAAAATAATTACACAAACTCTGACTTTGGCAAACCTTGTCTATTGCTCAGACGTTTGGTCCATTGCCACAGCTGAAGAAATGTTAAAGAAATTGAAGATTATACAAAATAGTGTATATACTGTAGTAACAGATCCAAAACAGATAACACTGATAGAAAACCACTAAATTCAAATCAGTGTTATAAAAAACATTCATATTATATTAATTAATGTTATTTAATATTATCATATTAAACAAGTTTAGGAGTTCCTGTTAGACAGATGTTGTCTTTTAAATTTTGTGTTTAAAAAGACAAGAGTCTTTTGTCAAATGTTTGACATTTTGGACCCCAGGAAGAAAAGCAACAGCTTGGCTGTGGCTTATGGGGATCCTAAACAAATAAACAAAAATATACAGATTATTCAGATTAAACAAATGAGAGAAAATAAATTAACTGACATAAGCAATGTGGTCGAGACTAGTCTCACTTGTTTAGGAGTCATTATGTTAAGTTTGTTTTAGATAAAGGTTTATAATTGGTTGGTGGTGTTGAGGTAAAAGGCAGGCTCAGTGGCCTGTCTTTATATCTGCATTATCTGCATTCTGAAAGACAAAACCGCCCAGTTTTAAACCCTGTTTATGTATTACTTTTGTCCTATTACATTTCATTAACATAATTAATTTAGACATACACTAGATGGCCTTGTCTAATAAAACTGTGACAAAGCTATTTCTCAGAGTTTTGTTCCCTCAATATTTTTACATTCAAATAAATAATATTCATCTCCAATGCATTTATCAACACAAAGAGTATAAACTCAACTTTTGGAATCCTTGTATTATTAGTTCTAAAACTGCAGATGTCTATTTTTAATATTATTACACAACAAATACTTTTCTAATTTAAATTCCTGCTTGAATTTTACATAAAGGTCACAAGATGACATAATTGTCCTTTCACTCTGCCACTTCTGGATAAACTGATCTTTTAGACTCTGTTCCAGTTAGTTTCAGCCAGGTCATGTTGGTGAAGGTCTGTGAGCTCCAGACACACTACAGATGTATATTTACCTGCACTACACACGTGGCTGTGGACAACATGTTATTGATTGATTTTCTGACCATAGGTTGAAAAGAACCAGGATGAGAGAGAGGGGGACTGACATTTGAGGTGCAGTTTTTGTAACGATGCCCCACACTTCACAAGCATTAAAGATAACTGGTGAAACTAACCTGTCCAAGAGCTCCAGGCTGACGTCTAGTGAAAGGTTGAACTTCCTACTTTTAGCAGGACCTGTTTGTAAATCACAAACCATGTTTTTTCAGGCACCTTAGAAAATCTGACCCTTAGTTTTGAGGTTTTGAGTTATAATAAAGCATGTCAATTTGTGTTAATGTAATTATAAAATAAAAAAACACACACACACAAAAGACAGTCACAATATATTTTAATGCATACCTCCTTTATTTCATATTCTGCAAATCATGCCATTACAACACAACCCAGATAATCCGTTCCAACAACAGACTGTGGGCCAATTTTAAAATAGACACCATGATGCCACTAAAGTGAAGCCAAAAACATGGTTATGGAGGCTGTCAGAATGGATTGGCAAAATTCAAAACTCCATTAAAGCAGGGATGCTAACCTTTTTGGTGGCATTTCAATTTGTACAATCTTTAAAGAGCAACAATAAACAGAAGCCTTGACTGAATGCAACCTTCACTACATAGTGGTCACTTTCTCTACTTGAATTTTATTTCCTGCCTCTGCAAAAGGACAGAGTGATTGAAGTCTGTCGCCATGCATCCGCTCCTCCGTCTGCCACTCTTCTACCTGACCATACTGCAGAGTGCCAGCAGGTCACGGATGCTTAACAAGGTGTAAAGTGTTGCCACAGCAGCTCGGCGGCCTCCCACAGACATCACACTCTGCGCTAGTGTTGTTGCGACAACTCCAACACTTCCACACATGACTCTACCTTCACTGCCAGCCATCGTTAGCTTCAGCTCAACACTTACTTATGCTAGCTCACACATTCAAAGTGCAGGAAGTATAATTTCTCTTGATGCTAGACTGGAAGAGTGTAATTGTAAAAGACAAACCATTAGCACTGTATTTACTTCTACTACCCAGAATAGACATGGCCTTTCTGAGAGAGCACAAGGATCTTCAGGTCAGAAGAACTTTGAATGGAAATCAAATAAAACATTTTTATACTTTTCTTTATACTTTCTCATACTGTCATTTTTGCATATTTTTTTAGATTAAAAAAAAAATGAAATGAAAATGTTGATGACAGAAAATCCATTGTCAAGATTTTGAAAATATACCATACATGATCACATAACATAACAGTGCTCCCACACCCAAAATTTGAGCTTTGTTAAAGATAGTCTGGTGATTTCTCATTAATACATTAGACATAAATACAAAAAACAGCAAAGAACAAAGAAAAAAGCCTAACATTGCAAAAACACATTTTGTATTTCATTTTTTAAGAAAAGGGATTACATCTAATTTAGTGTCATTTTAATGTTAAGAAAAACAATGACTTTGTGGCTTGGTCTTAAATAATATTTTGACAAAATGACAGCATTGACACAATGGGATTCAAAAAAGCATTTGTCTCCCAATTGACTTCCATTCAAAAAAGTTTCAGAGTGCGTCTACCAGAATGTGATTTCAACTAAGGCAGGTCTTACACTGAAATACTTGTTCCGTGACGTCATGTTAAAAAAATAATAAAAATTATATATACAAATAATAAAATAGATTTAAAATTATTTTAATTTAAAATACATTTTAACATTCCCTTGCTGCAAAACACCAAATTGCACAAAAATACACTGACCTTGACTACAGTAAATCATTAAATGTGAATTGAATATCAGTTCTCTATAAAAAGGTTTATGGATTTTTTAAATTTGGTCCTAAATAAAGACAAACTGTTTTTATAATTCTAAGAATGTCATTTTCTTATTTTCTTTTTATTTTAAAAATGTATTTCTTTTTATTTATTGTAAATTTTTTAATAAAGTTTTATTTTGTAATTTCTAATAATGCAGTAAAACAATATTGTGTGAATGTGTCTTAAGTTTGTCATTGTTGTGCACTGTTCTTTGTGTGTTCTTGTTTTACTCTTTACTACAAAAAATGAGCTCAAAAAAAAAAAAACGAGTCTCATTTAAAGTCTGTACTTTAATATCTGATAAATACATAAAAATTACACTTGAGTCAACCACCAGGGGGCAATTGGTATATTTGGGCTTCACTTTAGTTACAATTGATTTACTTTTGTTATTCTGTTTTGAATATATATTTGTAAAATTGTACATTATTTAATATACTTTTTATTAAGATTGCATTGCTTTCCCTTTTTCTGTACTTTGTACTTTTTTGCACTTTACTTTTCTTCAAAAATGCGAAAATGCTATCCAATATTCCAGTGAAACATATACTGGAGCCAACCACCAGGGGGCATTTGGCAAACTTTGGCTTCACTTTAGGTACCATTATCCATCTTTACAGTGCCATCACTCCCATTTGCTACTCCTAATACACGCTTTACTGCCTGTGCATGGAAAACCATGATTATGGTACAATATAATTCATCTTTACAACAACAGATTTTTTTTCAGTCTTGCAAAGTAAACATAAGTCCTTTTGAAGAGTGGGGTATATAAGAGAGCAACAGACATGATAAAAGACGTAACCAAAAAATTGTGGAGAGAAGTATTCAGGCACTTAGAAATACTCTCAGGTCCTTGGCTACACTGTGCTTTCGTTACAAAGTACATGCGTCTGTATACTGTCCCGATCCCGTCGCAGGAATGAGGTTGCCTCAACAAGACAAGGCTAAGGGGTGAAGCACATTCAAGAACGACTAATTAAAGGGATTTCAAGCAGTTCACACAACACCGACAATCCTATTTACACTACGTTTTCTAACAAGGTTTGTTTATTTTTTTCTTTGCATATTCCTACATTTGAACAACCATTTTTTTGTACAAATTCAAAGATAGACAAAAACGTTTCACAAAGAGATCAGCTACGACCAATATCCAACATGTTGCTTATCCGGGCCGTTATGTAAAATAAGTAGCGTTACAAAATGAGATTTTTTTTTTTTTTTTGGTGTAAGATTTAATTTCCTGTATTCTTCCGTGTCATTCATGTGCATTTCTTCTGTCTTTTACCTCGCTCCAGGGGCAGTCATGGGAGGAAAGCCATTTCAAAAGATGACAGCATTAATTTTCTCTTCAGGCTGCCATTGGGAACATTACACTGTGCACCGTGTTATTAAAGGGAAATGATACATGCCGTCACAGATTTCAACACGAACGGGGATGTTTGTGTTGATTTGTCAAGACGGAGATGATTATATAGTCAGACATGTTTGGGAAAATCTGTCCTATCGTTAAAAAATGAAAAAAAAAGAAAAATCCTGTTAAATCAATGGAATGAAGGCAAACAGTAACAACGTTGACTCGAGGGAGCACAAAAACAGCAACTAAAATCTAAGTGACAGTAAGAGGGAGCGCTCAGTCAACACAGTGCAAATATACACACAAGAGCCGACTGTGACTGACGGCTCATAACAGACATCACAGACGCAAGGACAAAATACAAAGCCATTCCATTTGATTAAAACAATCGAAATGAACCTTAGAAGACCCTCACAGAACAGCACTCATTTTCCTATCAAGACACAATCTCAAAAGGAAAAGTACATCAAAATAAACCATGGACATACATAATTATTTGTAGGAAAAAGCTAATATTCTTATTCAAGGCAGCATTTGAGCAAAAAATATAATCAGTGACAATATAATCTGGGAAATGTGTCAAAGACTATAATCTATGCAGACAAGGATTTTTCACCAAATGTAAAGCCTGACTCAAGCCACTCAGGATAAGGCTAAATTACTATTATTTTATTATAAACAAGTTTAGCATCACATAAGGTACTGTCCTTTTCAGTTGTCTTTTTTCTGGACAGGTTGTGGAGGGAAGAAAATCTCTCCCAGATTTTGTAGCAGCCCTTTGCTGTAGTAGTGTCTTTTAGAGTGGTCTGTTGCTGGGCTGCATAGGCTGTCAGCTGGGACAGCTAATTATTTTAAATTAGTATTATTTTACTAAAATGAGCCAGATCTATTAAATTAACCCTAACTTGTTTAGATAGCTTACTTTGTAGTATGCCCCTCAGTTTTGGTAATACTCCTTCTAGACACGTTTACCAGAGCTAATGGCAGAAAGGTTTGAGGTTGTTGTCACAAACCCTTCAAGATAATTTAGTGTTAATATGCTATATAAATAAAGCTATAATATGGAAGTTGCTTTTATTCAACATGTTTTTTGCACATTGCTGTAAAGGTTCTCAGTCATATAGGTCATCTTGAAGAAAAAGTTAAAGCAAAATCATCTGGACTCAGTTTTCAAGTTGAAGACCCTTTGACTCTAATTCCAAGAGAGTTTATCAATTGTGAGATCAACTGGTAAGAGAGCTGAGCTTGTCGCTCTAGAGGGAGGGGGAGGACCTTGAACAGACTGACCAATCAGGTTTAGTTTCAAGTTAAACCTCTCCCTCTAGAGATATAAGCTCAGCTCTCTTACCAGTTGATCTCAGAATTGTCTCTTGGAATTAGAGATGCCAAATGCTTTTGCTTTAACCTTTACTTGCATATTGCTGACGTTAATGTACCTGAAAACCAACTTGATGCAAGCATGCCAATGTAAGTCTTCTGTTAACATGGAAAGGATGTTTGTGGGGGTGGAGCCTTTAGCCAATCCCAGCTAACAGACGAAAGAAAGATAGAAATTATTATAGGGGATATGACTACAGTTTATTTTAAAGTCATATATATATATATATATATATATATATATATATATATATATATATATATATATATATATATATATATATATATATATATATATATATTTATTAGGGATAGGCAGAACTCAGGTTTGATTACACACAACATGGAAATCCTACATACTGTGTCTTTAAAATAAGCTAATTTTGCACAGCCTGGTAAAGCCTAATGTGATTTATAAGAGTTCTTTACCTTATATCAGAATTAAACAACATTCTATAACAGGGCCGCGGGAAGTAATTTTGAACAGGAGGTGCTATGAATTTTCTTTTTTTTTTTTTTGACAAAAAACCTATGAGCCTATAGGCCTATTTAAAATACATTTTAAAAATAAATACATTAAGATTTACTACTTTACTGTGATATACACTTCAGTGCACAGCCAGCCAGGGTTAGGGTTTTTCCAAAAAATCCAAAATCCGTTTCTCTGACATATTTTCTCCTCGTTTCTGTCATTAAACTATGTAAATTTACTAGTCAGCTGCTGCCAAAGATGGATGTATTCTGGTAGAATACATCCATCTTACATCTCATCGCAGAATACATCGCTCGTTCCATGCAGAAAAATTCTGCATGGAACGAGCGGGAAACCTCTTTACTCGGCGACCAAACCTGGCTGCCTGACGTTGACAACGTAACTTCCAAACCCGTGTTGATTAGGCCTCAAAATATGAAATTAAAATCCAAAATATACGTAATAGCCTGTGTGTGTCAAAATCATTTTCTAAAATATTCATAAAGAATTTATAAACTGTCCAAAATATTTTAATGGGCCTACATTTTATTTATTTATTTTTTTTAAATCTCCCTCTTGTCACTAGGGGGTGCTGCAGCCCCCCCACTCCCTGCGGCCATGTTCTATAATACCATGAAATAACCAAGGAATAGTTATTTAATATTTATAGGATTGTTGGCTGAAACATTTCTTTTTTAGACTGAAAAATAAAATAACATTTTCAAGGCAGGTTCCAAAACGTTGTCAAGATACAATTCTAAATGCCAAGACTCGAGTCGAAGAAGTGATGCAATTTAAAATTCAGATATTGCGAAGGCCAAGGTACGTGGTTTCATATGCTTTCAGTTGCCCAAATAGCACTCCAGGAAATTCTGATCCAAAGCCCCATCATTTGTTCTGAGATATATTCACCACAAGGGCAACCTGTTCAGTGATCTGCAATGAATGGATATAGGCATAACCTGAACATAGGTCATAAATTGTGAGCCTACGTTCAAGAAAAAATGAGTAATTTGGAAGGCTTTAAGATCGAAGACAATGATTGAGTACACAAAACAAAATGCTACACTTGGCACATTTCATCTTATATTTAACATGTACATTTCTGTTTACCATAAGGTCATTCTCAAGTTTTTTTGCAAATAAATATTTCACATAAAAAAGTAATTGATTAGAACTGTCTTGTGCATGGTTATGGGCTTCATCTTACAGTTAAAGTTACGTTAGATATTTTACACTGGCTTGGGTTGAATTGGGATGACATTGAAAAAGGTTAATTAAGTTTGAGCTTTCCATAACATTATTTACATATTAATGGTTTTTTGACTGATTCTTGGCAGGCAGGGTTATTTAAGTTGTTAATATGAGAAAATGACCAAAGCCAAAGAGGCCTGCCAGGAAGGGACAAAACTATAAAATATATTGCTTAAAATATCATAAAGCAGAAATGGCTGGTGTTAATGGGCTAGGTGAGCTATAAAATGTGCATTGCTAAGAATATATTTTTACATATTATGATTATCCCAAAATAATCATCACAAAAAGTAATTTCTTCTGTATATGGCATATCATCTCATACTGTAGTGATTGACAAGTGTGAAGGTGCAAATTTGGGAAACTAACAGCGATATACAGAATAACAACATATAGATGGAGGAGTGACAGGAGAAATATTATATAAAGCAATTAGCATGATCTGATATACAATTGTGCTCAGAAGTTTACATACCTTGGAGGAATTTGTGATTTTTGGACCATTTTTTAGAACATATGAATGATAACAAAAAAACTTTTTTTCACTCAGTTTTTGGGTGAAACCATTAATTGTCAAACAATTGCATTTACTCTTTTTAAATCATAATGACAACAGAAACTACTCAAATGACCCTGATCAAAGGTTTACAGAGCCCAGTTCTTAATACTGTGTTTTGCCACCTTTAGCAAACTCAATGACAGTTGAAGTATTTTGTGATAGTTGTGGATGAGGCTCTTTATTTTCTCAAATGGTAAAGCTGCCCATTCTTCTTGACAAAAATCCTCCAGTTCATGTAAATTCTTGGACTGTCTTACATGAACTGCACATTTGAGATCTCTCCAGAGTGGCTCAATGATATTGAGGTCAGGAGACTGAGGCCAGTCCAGAACCTTTACTTTATGCTGCTATAGCCAATGACAGGTCGACTTGGCCTTGTGCTTTGGATCATTGTCATGTTGGAACATCCCATGAACAGCTTCTGGGCTGATAAGTGCAAGTTTTCTTCTAATATTTTCTGATAACATGCTGCATTCCTCTTTTCCTGTGCCTTTGAAGTTCACACATCCCCAAAATATTAGCGATCTACCTCCATGTTTCACAGTAGGAATGCTGTACCTTTCATCATAGGCCTTGTTGACTCCTCTCCAAATGGTTGTGGCCAAAAAGTTTATTTTTGGTTCCAGAAGTCTCTGTGCTGTTTGGCATGTTGTAAACGGGATGTTTTGTGGCATTTGCGTAGTAATGGCTTTTTTTGGCCTACCTAACCTTTGTTTCAACAGAATCCCTTAGTTGGAACACTGCTGATTGGCCTTCTCAATTCCTTGGATATCCTTTTATATCTCTTTCCTGTTTTATAAAGTTCAGTTAACTCCCCTCAGATCCTTGGACAATTATTTTGCTTTTCCCATGACTCAGAATACAAAAATACAGAAATGTCAGTGCAGCACTGGATAAAAGATGCAAGGGTCTGTCAGGAGCCCAGAAACTCACTGACCTTTTATACTCACAAACAGATCACAGGTGAGGTTGGTTACCTTTAGTAGCCATTAAAATCTGTTTGTGTCAATTTCAAAATCACCAGGGTATGTAAACTTTTGGGTAGTTTCTGTTGTCATTATGATTTAAAAAGAGTAAACACAGATGTTGGACAATTAATGGCTTCACTCAACCACTAACTGAGTGAAAAAAAAGTTCTATCTATTTTCTGAAAAATAAATAAATAAATAAAATTCTGAAATTTTGGGTATGTAAACGTATGAGCACAACTGTATTTAGCATTAAGTATTTACTAAAACTACACAGGGTTTAGGGCTAAGGTCACAGTCAACTAAGTCCAGCTTGCACTGACAATTCCAAAACATGTGTATGCGCCGTTAACCTACAGAGGGGGGAGAAACACTGGGACTACAACGTGCTCCTAACAGAAATATATAATAAGCCAAGATGTTTAAAATTATGTCTTTGACAAACATGGAAAGGAAGAAACAAAGCCTTACAAGTAAAGTTTTAGATTTTTAGAAGGAGTTGAATAAAAGACCTGTGTGAGACCTTTTAAGACTTTAAGAAAGCATTAGAACCACACACGAGAATCTATAAGATGTAAAAAACTACATAGTACTATTAGGAGTTAGGACATAGGAGTTTATTGTGCAGTATTTCTCAGTTTTGAGCTCTTGTATGTTTGTAAAAGCATAAGGTTGCTGTAACTCTGTGTCCTAAATGTGATGGTGCTGTAGTGAAGAACTATTGATCAACATTTGTCAACCCACCTACTCAATATCACCAGCCACCACTGAGACATAAATTGTAAACATCTAAGGCCTCTCCAGCATTAACATTTGGACTATTCTTAACTTTTATTCTCCATTACATAAAAACAAACTTGCTTATATGATCCAAGTAATTGATTGCCGATGTAACTTAAGGCAAGCAGAGAGATTTTTTTTTCTGTACAAAATGTATTGGAACAGAATGGTAGAAAGAAGAAACTTTTGTAAACATCTTTTTTTTACTTAAATTGATTGGTCAAAGTTTGTATTTGCTGTGTGGAAGATATCAACATACGGGCAGTGGGGAGTTCTTATAAATATACTTTTATCATGAGATTCCAAATTTGTATCTATAAAAGCCTGTATTGAAACCTGAGTTTTTTTCTTGAATTCTTAAGCATTTGATTATAGAAAATAGTAGATTGTTTTTGTAGTGAATTATTTGACTTTTTGGCCTTGGTTCATCTGTTCAACCATCCTTAGAAAGAACATACAACGACACAAAATACAAACAATAGGTTTCCCTAAAAGTCTGACATAGTGGGTAACATTTTGAGTGCATTTTTTTGCAGGGGCGGGGGATACTTGGAGTGACATTACGTCAGACAACAGTGCTAATGTCGTCCGCCTCGTCAGGTTTCTTGGGCTTGCTGGGAAGGGACTTGAGGTACTCCAAGTGGCGCCTGGCATCCTCCTGATTCTGCCGGACATAGTAGACCACATATGAAATCACCATCGCAAACCAACCGAACATGGTCACCAACATGGCATAGTCCGTTGTCCTTTTAGCCAGGTTGCAAAGGTCAATGTCCACGGCCCAAAAAGGACGTCCTTCCTGGTCCCGGATTTCGGAACTTCTGCAGAGAAACCGAGCGGCTGCCTCATGGCTGTGGGCTATCCCGCCAATTGCTTGCTGAAGGGTGCAGTCACAATGCCAAGGATTATCGTCCACAATGACTCGTGCCTTTAATCGCGCAAAGGCGTCCTTGTGAACACTAGTAATCCGATTGTGCGACAAGTCCAACACCTGTAGAGTTGCTTCTATACCGCTGAAAGCTCCTTCGCCTAAAGTTTCCACCCCATTGTTCGACAAGTTTAGCTCCCTCAAGAGCCTGAGTCCGTGGAAAATCTGATCGGGCACTGATCCAATCTGGTTGTGGTCCAGCCTCAATAGAACGGTGTCCACAGGTAGACTGGGTGGAATCTCTTTGAGCCGGGCCTGGCTGCAAGTGACGTTGAGGCCATGCAGGTGGGAGTCCCGCTGGCAGATGCAGCCTTTGGGGCACATGCTGGCCGAGGGGAAGCACAGGGCCATGAGCACAAGGCTCTGGAGGAGGAGGCACATGGGGAGGGAGCGTGACAGCCACAAGTCCAGCAGAGTCATACCAACCGGCCGTCAGCAGCATCCCGCCTGGGACCCACACACCAGCGCTGGCTCTTCACACGCATCGCATAGTAGCGGCCTGGTTCTCAGTGTTCACCCGCAGGAGAGAGGCGAGTGTGAAGTGGTGTTATCATGGTGTGAAACCTGCAATGACATGAAGCAGGAAATCAGTGAGAAAGCATAATGGAAAGGGCATGTTCCATCTGCACACATCAGCTTTTGTTTGTCACTGTAAAAGAACACATCCCCCCAAATAAATGGATTGATTAAGAAAATAATTTGTGTGATTGACAATGTATTCAAATGAAATAAAGCAGGTTGGTAAAACAGATGGAACTGTTAAAACATAGGCCAGTGGCTCTAAAACATTTTATAACACATGCCACTTAAGAAAATATTCATCTTTATTTGTGAGAATAAAATTTAAGTCTGGGCCAATTTAACTACATATATTCAATTTCTATGAGCAGTCTAGTCTCCAGTCCAGTGAACGAATAAGCCAAAATTAGTCAGTAGTTTTCCACCATCAATTACTGCATAATCCTTTGAGCAAGAATAGTCCAACATAAACAATTATCAAATAACTTTCAGCTGCCAGCCATTTGAGCCTTTTGAAGACAAATATACAGATTTCTGTAAAAAAATGATCTTATGTGGAGTCTGCAGTCTTTGCTAGCTCGGATTCTTTTTGGGTATTCTAAATTGTCTTGGGGCAGAGGGTGCAAAGACAATTCACAAAAAGTAAATTGGTAAATTTAAAATTGCATAAAGTGATTGAATGTGAATGGTATCGGAAATGTTAGAGATATATTGTGTGCGTTTGAATATTAAATAAATTTTTGCACATTAACCGTTAGCTTAACTGGCTATTGTTGTATTTTTTTTTTATTGTCTATGACAACACTTTAATGTTGTTTATGGTTATAATTAAAAAAGGTCAATAGAGAGATCAATTTAGATAACTTTTTCCACAAATGTTGACAAATCCTGAACATTCAACAATAGGTAACAGCTTATCAGCGAAAGCAACAATAACACAACCGAAAATGGGCGACAGATTCTTTATTGAACAGGCCTGATGAGAGAAAGATTAAATGAAACAGCAATACCACAACTGCTGTAGGGGACAAATTACCTGAAAAAGTCAAAGCCCAAACTACATTATCTCAAACCTATTCCCCTGCAACATTCATCCCAGAAATTAGATCAGCACACAAACTGAAGGAAATTATGAGAAAAGCTCCAAAACAAATAAGGAGTTTACACAAGAGGAAGCCAAGCGCTTGGGATTGGCCTTAATTAACATAAATTAAGAGAGCACTCACGGGAGTCCGCTTGTGTCACTCTCATTCAGGCTATTTTTCAAATACTTATCTCCTTCACTGCTACAACATTTTAGTTCAAATACAATAAATTCTGAACAATTACTTGTAATTTTTTTTTGACTGACAAAGTAGTAGTACAATAAATCTGAAATATATTTTCTTGTCCATCTAGCTCCACAAATCCAAACCAGACAGGTCTCAATTTACACTGCTGAGAGAACTGCTGATGTTTTTAAAAGGGTTGATGAACATCTTATGGGGCTGGAGCCACCCTTAAACAGGCCTAACAACATGCATGGGCTGATGCAACTTAGTCCCGCAACTAATACACATCACTCTACAAATGCCCCTGGGAGGACACGCACGATCACGATTATTTCTTTAAAAAGCAGCTCTTCGGAAACACTTTGGATTTTAATAGACTAAAACATGCGGCAAGTGGTGCTTGGACAAGAGTCATTATATTTTACATGTGTGTCTAACAAAAGTGTAATATTTTGACAAAGATAAGCATTGTGTTGCACATGTTTTTGTGCCTCATGTTGCTGGATCGTTATGGTTAACTCACTCCAGTATAGTACATCAAACATCAGGAAGAAGACCACACCATAATAGAGCAAGTGTTGAAGTAAACATTAATAGTCTCAAACCATACCATAAAAAAATAAAAATAAAAAAAATAAATAAATAAATAAATAAAACTATCAACCTACTCAGAGTTGGGCAGATGTTCTATGATGTTCTATGATTTGTTTATCTATTGTAGTGTTCCATTTCTGTTGCATGTGGTCTCTCGATAGTCAAAGACAAATTTCTGATTAAGGGAGTTAATAAAGGCTTAACAGGACATTATTTTTTCCTGACTTAATACTGAATATCCAATTCAGCCCATCTATTAGAAAAGACGAGGGCTGCTCTTGTAGACCCATATCATTAAACTATTCACTATTAGTTTGTTATCCCTGTGCGACTACCTTCTACTTTCTCACAATTACACTTGATTAATTCAAAAAAGACGGGCGTTCAATTGTAAGATGCTTTTGGATTTCCACCTTCAGCCATAGACATTTGCCTTCTTGTCCCTCTGCTTTTACAGTGTCTGTGAAGTGCCATTAAAAACTTCTTTGACTGTGCTCCAACTAGAGAGAGACTGTCCATCGTAACAGACTGTCCGTCAATCAGACTTGATTCATCACGTTTGGGGTTAAATAAATAATGGCAGTTGTATCTGATAACTGCAAACAAGTCATCTAGTGCTTCTCCTGCTTTTTTAGCTGAATGGCTTCGTACAGGGCAAGTCAATTATCCAACATCGTATTGATCCGGCCTAATGAGACAAACTGCACAGACCAGGGACTGTGTGCCTTAATGGAGATATAATTGGGAACTTGTAAGGTGAATTATCTCTCTGGTTCCACCAGAGGAACTCATTGTGATGTATACAAAATGATGAGTTGAGACTTATATTTGCTTCTTCTGGCCCATACATTAGAATCTAATGCAGGCTAAGTGGAAATCATTATAAAGAGGATAAAAAAAGAACAGGGCGTACTTAAGGGTGGAACGCTTCCATGATTAAAATTATATTTAAAAAAAGTTCCAGTACCTTCTTTCCCGTCCAACAAAAAGTAAATACAAAGAATATTATATACAAAATTAGGGAGATGAAAAAATACATCTAAATACACTAATACAAACTAATGAACCACTTTGAACTTTGAAACTTTGAAAACCACAAATGAAGTAGAAAAGCACTTATTTTACAATGGTTTCTCTAATGTTTTATCAGATTGAAGAACTTTACTAACAACACAAAAAATTAAATAAATGTTTAGACCACTGAAAAATATCATTTAAAGAATGGCTCACATGAGATTGACAAGGTTTGTTTAAATATTAAAGTATGCAGTCCTAGTCCTTTATGTTAGGTCACTTGTTCACTATTATGCTGTGTTCACACCAAATGCGAATGAGGCGTCTGATCTACATGTTAAGTCAGCGTAAAAGTGCATCTAGACGTCCTGCGATGCAAATTGGGGGTTGACGCGCAAATGACACTACGCAAGAGTCTGATGCTCTAGACTCTAACCAGAGTTGAAAAATATAAACTTTTGCAAAAATTTGTGGTGCGTTAACCAATCAGGGACTCTGCTTTGTTAGAGATGTGTTTATGAGGTAATCAGTGGTAAAACTCAACAAACAGGGAGCGTCTCTGGATAATCTGGTGAACCCAGACGGTATCAGCTATCGGTCTTTCACACTGGCCGTTAGCAAAACTCTGGCTTTATCTGGAGTTTGCTCTGTTCAGAGCAGAGTTAGTGAGAGCAGACTCTGAGGCTGCTCTGTACTCACAGAAAGTTGAACTTAAATTTACAAAATGTCCAGTTTACTGACAAAAGAGAGAGAGAAAATCCTTTCAGCAAAGTGGCAAAATTGTAAATGTAGCCCTAGTCCTTGTCCTAGTCCTAGCTCTAAACCTCTCTTTTTGAGACATTAATTATTTTATAACTAGGTATGTAACAACTGACTCAACTCAGGATTCGATTGACGATTCTGATCTCACAATTCGATTTTGTCACAATTGTCTTTTATGAAATGAACAACAGTCCCTAAGTAAATGTCGAATGTTTCCATATTTACTTAAAATATAGGCTAATGTTTGTCTATTTGTAAGTTTATAAATAAACAAACATTCCACATGTTTATAATCAATTTGCTAATAAGGCTAGGTACTTTGAATAAGTAGATATTAAAGTTAGTAAAAATCTAAAATGAAAAAAAAATCTAAATAAGCGGATATTAATAACTTAAAATCCCCAATGAATCTGCCTCTGATGGATTTAGACCTGGTTAATTACTTTGTGTTCAATAATTCGTTTTTATTAACTTTAGATCAAACCCAATACCAAACACTGGTCTCATGAGTTTCCCTAAAACAGTAGAACTTTAATAAAACAACTCTTATTTGGTTAACTGTTACCTTCTCAGGTCCTCATATAAATGTGGGTTAATAAATGTTATGCCTGGATGTTTTTTGGGAATCTATGCAATAGCATTATAGTATAAATAATCATTAGACCCCCTCAGCTGCAGGAGATATTGTATCTCTGCATCTCACCTTGAGGCAGAGAATATTGTAAAGCTTATGTTTTCACAGAAGAAACTCAATACAAAGGAATAGTTGAATATTGTATAGGCTACTTTAAAGTACTTTACAGGCATCAACACATAAAATGTTAAATTCCCATTTAAATCAAGGTTTTTCGATAAGCACTTTTTGTGTTATACTATAATATGCTTTATTAATAAAATAAAGACCATTCTGAAAATAAAAAAAGCCTTTGTTTCTTAAAAGTCCACCCACAATGACTACACCTAGTTTAATTTATATCAAATAAAATAATGTAATAATGGCACCATAAATTCTACTGTACCGAACCAAACACCATGGTTCGTTCAAAACAAGGTACGTATTGAATCGTGGAGTGGCTGTATTGTTTCATCCCATCATCAAAGACTGAGGACGCACAGGAGGACAAAATCGCTTGCACAATATTGTGAAGGTGTGCAGTAAAATTGCTGGTACTCCCATGAGTGACCTTAATGACCACCATAAGGCCAGGTCAGTCAAGAAGGCTGATCCTAGCCACCCACTCCGGTCTGAGTTTTTGTTGCTGCTATCAGGGCGCAGATCTAATCTGCCCAGTAGTAGAACAAACAGGTTTAAAAAGTATTTTATTCCTGCTGTTATCAGTTAATTGAACACTTCCTCCTAACTTATCTTCAACTATTGCATTGCTGTTGTTATTGTTATTATAAATTTGTGTGGTTGTATGTTCACTGCTGGTTGTGAAACAAATGACCCCTCGGGTATAATAAAGGTTCTTTGAACCTTGAGGTTGTTCTGACAAGATTAAAAAACTGGAAAACCTGAATAAACAACAACACAGCTGCCAACACTAGAACTCCATCAGTAAAATCTACAAGGTTTTCTCTGTCTCTAAAAAAGCTGTCTAATTAAATGTTTTTTATTATTGTATGGTCATGTAACTGATTTGGAAGTACTGCTGTGTTTGTTACCTTGTTGAGCGTGCTAGTACTGCCAGTTCTAGCAACTATCTAGTGGCTTTTTTGTGTCCTTAAATACACTTTTTATTGCTTGCAGTGATCTCAACAATACATATTGGTCCTTTGGCTATCATAAACTCAAAACTTCAAAAGACGAGCTCTGTCAAGTCTAGTCTATTCAATTTATCCATGTGCTGGAAAAGCAATTATTTAACATCCAGGGGATTACTGGAATGTTTGTTTTCACTTGGCCACAGTAGCTTGGCTTTTTATTAATTGCTTTTTTGCGGTGAAAAAGTATCTTCCATATATAATTTTCCGTTGTACTCTGCTTCAACCTGCACACAGGGGGTCTCCGGCAGAGCCATGTCAGTACAGAATGAGTAACCACCGTCAAAGATAGGAGAGTCTTTTTGTGGACATTCAACAGAACACTGATCTCACTGTCACCTAAATACCCTGATGACTTTGTTGGTTTAATATTACAGAGAGAGATGATGAAAAAACTGAAGCAGAACAGCTCTAGCCTCATTGAAGATTAAGCATTCCATTATCACTATATGAGAAAATAAAATGCTCCTCTTTCTTGCATCACTACAAACGAGTCTTTAAAACAAAGCAGATGTGACAAAATACAACGAGAGAAGACGCCAAGACTCAGCTCTGTTCTGCTCGCTATGTTATCTAAGTGTGATGGGTGGCACCGCTGGGTGTCGCTCTGGCGTCAAGCCTGCTCCCTATAAAAGAGGAAGTGGCTGGGTGGCATGGTGTGCCAGGTTCCTGTGGGTAGCCAGGAAGATTGCTGGACCCATGCAGCTGGTGTGTTGAACAATTTGATCCGGGCCGTGGGTTGGTGAAGACGGCCGGCTTGTTTGTATAAATGACTGGGTGTGGTTGTGTGACACCTCAGTGATCTACATGTACCGCTACCTGCTGTCCTTTCTTAGTTAATGTTTTTGTGTTTAATTAGTCCGCTTCGGGGGCATGTGTGCAAGCGGACTAACACTTTTTGTTAGTCTTGTTTGTTCGGGGGTCACTTCTTCGTCTAACTGTTCGCTGATGCTCAGAACTGTTACACCCGATCTGTTTGGGGTGAGCATCTGCGGTGACTCTGCAGTGGTTTGTTTGCTGTGAACCTGCTTTGTTTGACGTGTGTGTGGGGATTCAAGCGGGTTTATCCGCCCTATGTGGGGTGGAATTAATTCGGCTCTGTGACAAAATCTGTAAAACGACAAATGAATAAGAAACCAGGAGTACCCTCCCTTAAAGTGTTTAATAAATAATATTTAACTTATTCAGGCGTTTGTCTTCCTTACCACCACACACACAGAACACGACTTGTAACATAAGAATCCGAGGAAAAGCAAAGGGGTAGGTAGGCCAAATAAGTGTCTCAGGAAGAGTGGAGCCCAAAATCCTGGAAGATTGCAAAAAGAGAAAAACAACATTTTTGTGACTGAAAAACTCATACGATAAAGAGATTAAAAACAAAAAGGAAATGGCAATAAATTGGGAACGAGGGATCCAAGATAAGACAGCATTATTATCACAATATCCATACAACAAAAAAAACTGCAACTCCTATATGTTGTGGGCGCTGTGGCTCAGTGCAGTGTTAATTTTGACAGAAAATATTTATTTAGTTTAAGTCCTAGTCATTTGACTAAAAGATTTTTTAGTTTTAGTCTCATTTTAGTCATGTAATTTATTTTAGTTTTAATCTAGTTTTAGTCGACTAAAATGTCATGCATTTTTAGTCAACTAAAATTAAAATTGATTTAGTCAACTAAAATCCCCAAAAAATTCATGAGGTAATAATTTTGACCTTCTGTATCAAACATAAAACTATACTTTCTTAGAAATGAGATAAATGTGCAAACATATTTCACACTGTTTATTTCAACACAACTGCCTTTATTGAAATTTGTTTTAATCAATGAAAAACAATACTAATAGTAAAACAACAACAGTTGTTTTCGTCTCATCTTTTATTCGTTGACGAAAATGTCAGTCTATTTAGTTATTGTTTCAGTCATTTTGAACTCTTTTTTTATTTAGTTTTTGTTTTAGGCCACAAAAAAACCTTTGTTGACAAAATCTTTTTGTTATAGTTTTTGTCAATGAAATAAACTCTGTCTCAGTGGAAGGTTGGTGGTTTGATTCCTGCTCTCCCCACAGTTCATACTATTGTATCTTTGGGCAAGACACTTGCCTCCAGTGTCTGTGGCACTGGTGTATCAATGGGTGAAAATGTTCAGTGATGGTCGGAGAGGCCATAGGCGCAAAATGGCTGCCATGTCTCTGTCAGTCTGCCCCAGGGCAGCTGTGGCTACAGTTGTGGCTTACCAACAACTGGTGTGTGACTGGAGTGAATAAATAATGTGAGTGCTTTGAGTCTCTTGGGAAAGGAAAAAAAGCGTGATATAAATAAAACACATTCTTCTTCTTCTTTAATATATATATATATATATATATATATATATATATATATATATATATATATATATATATATATATATATTTTGCTATAGTATTATGTGCCCTTCATTGACAGACTAGCCAAGAAGCATGGCCCTACTTCTTTTGGTAAGTAGAATACAAATATATATTTTTGCCTCCTTATTACGAGCTTATCTTAAGAGCTAAGCTAACGGACCTTAAGGCTATTACCTAAGGCCATTACTAAAGCAGTTAAAACCTGTGACGGGAAAGAATATATATTTGGGATTTTAAGAAATATTGCTAGATTCATATTAGATCTGGGGAAGTGCACTCTCATATAAAAGATTTGATGGCATAATTGTAACTGTTTGTGGAGACAGTAAAATATGGTTATTATTTTCAAAAATGCAAGTAGTTGATGTAAAGCCAGGACATTACTGTGATTAGACAAGTGACACCTCTTAATTATTGACTTGAAATATGTTTGTAGTTTATTTATTCTGAACATCACACTATTTTGAGACCAGATTGAGAGAAAGGTTTATGATGCTTTACTCTCATATGTAGAATTAAATCTTATTATTGCTGGCTAAAGGGTAAAAAAGATTTACATTTTAATACAGTGAACATATAATCACAATAAACTGATTTAAATCTTTATTAATAGTATCTGTATTGTGAGGCACTGATTAGACAATTTCTAAATCTTTGGGGCGACAGTAGCTCAGTGGGTAGAGCGGCTGTCCTTTGACCAGCGGGTGGGCGGTTCGATCCCCGCTCGAAACATCCCAAAACATCATAACATCCCGCTCTCCTCCACATACTGTTGTTGTGTCCTTGGGCAAGACACTTAACCCCCCTTACCTCCAGTGGTGTTCCAGCTGTAACACTGGTGAATGGAAGCTTAATTTGCTTTGAGTGCCTGGTGGAAAAGCGCTTTATAAAAAAACAAAAATGAGGCAGGTGGAGGAATTAGAAAAATCCATTAAGAGTCTTCATATTAACCACATTATAATGAACTACAAATTATTTTTACTTTATAATGTTTTTTTTTGTTGTTGTTTTGTTTTTGTTGTTGTTTTTGTTGTTGTTTTTTGCTATGGACCAACTGTGTCTGAAATAAAAGTTGAATATTGCTAACATTCTCCTCAACCTCAGATAAAGATTTGAAAAAATAATTGAATGTGTTGAAGACCTGGCTGATACTTCAGCAGTTAATTAGTGAGAGTAAGTTTTTATAAATCCAATTATTGGTAAAGTTTGTAGACAATGTCTAGTTTTTAAAGAGTGGCAGAGCCATAATGAACAGTAAATATTAGTACTTGTAGAAGCTGATAAAGTGTGGCTGTTTCTATTAAGTGTCTAGTTCTGAAAATGAAGTATAAAACACAGATCCTGACGTGTGACAGACATGAGCTTTTTTTTCATAAGAGCAGCAGGTGAAGCTGGTCCAGGTTCTTCTTAGTCACATTTACAGGTTTGACAGGCTCCACAGTGGTTACTGTACTGCCCCCTTCTCACAGGCCACACAGAGACAGGGACAAAAACAGAGTCATTAATGTTTAGCCATTAAAACAGAGAAATACATGTTTATGCAGTAAGTATGCAGACTTTGATACTATATTGTACATGTGCGACTAAATACTTGTTTGCTTCTTAATTTAAACACTAACAGTCATCCAGATGACACTAAAAGAAATAGACATTAAAAGTGGACCTGAGAGTCGTCTGAAGTGTCATGTGTCCAGAGCCACTGTTTATTTTATAAACCAGTCCATGTGTAAAGGTTAATGACAGTTCTTTCTAAATGCTGCACGTTTGCTGTAGGCTTCTGGCTTTACCACTGTATGAGCTAAAAGATCATGTATAGCCTTATAAATAAACTACTTGAATATCTTTATGTGTTATCTGCTTAAATATTATTTTATTATTATAAGATAATAATGAAGCTTTACTTTAGTGTACAAATGTGCCTCCCTCAAATACTGAAGTCTTAAAAGACTTGCAAATGAAGGGCAGATTTAAACATATATTAAGTATACAATGATTATATTTGATATATTTATAAATATATTTGAGTATTATATATTTGATTTATTTATAAAAACAGACTTGGAAAGGATTATCAGACCAAGATAAAAATGGTCTCTTGCTTAAAATTATGACAATTATCATGAAAAAAAAAACTCTAATATTTATAAGAATGATCTGACATTAACAGAAGGAGCTAAAATAAAGTCTGTTGTAAAGACTTACCTCAGGCTGAGAGACGAGTGGAGACAAAAGTAGAGGCCTCTGCAGCCGCTAGCATGATATTAGACATTAGCATCAGCTTGTTCAGCTCGGGCTCTGAGATGAGGGGCATCTTTACTGAACGGCGCGTTTGAAAAGACCTCCCAGGAGCAGTTCAGATACTTTTGCTCAGCCTATTTTAGTAATATCCTCTGACGAAGGAGTCTGAAAACTCTGGATGTAATCTCCCTGTGGTGAGACACATTTCGCAGAATCAATGAGCTTGCACTGTCCACTATAAACTATACTATATGAATCTCTCTGACAAGGGCCTCAAACAGGTAAACACTTAGTTCAAGACGGCTTTGACTGTTTTCTGAAATAATAACTTATGGCTCAGAGATGGTTCAGACTCAGGACAGCAGCCTCCATTTACAATTAAGCCTCTTTGCTAACACAGATTACTGCTCACATTCTCTCTGTGCTCCACCGGTGACGGGATATAAATGTGACTTTTTGTCCTTTTTGGTGAGAGTAAAGCTCAGACACAGACATGTGCAGCAGCAGCAGAGAGACACACAGTGAGCGAGTAATGCCTTTTGCTAAAGTTTATTTATTTAAGCTACCACACAGAAAAAAACTAGTCACTTAAGTTTATCCATCAGGCTAATGACTGATTGCCAAATCTTATAAAAACAAAATAAATAAAATTTACTTCAAACAGAGCACATTTCCAAATTTACACATTTTAAAAGTGTTTTTTTTAAAGGTGGTTTATCAAGACTATCGACAAAGTAATATCACCTTCTTGGCCAGGAGTGTGATCAGTGAGAGGATCTGTGCTTCATTCTCATCCCTTACCCATTCTGGTTCTGCCACCCCAAACAATGCTACAATGGGTGCACATGGGACACCTCAGAGATAAGTTTTTAGGTTGTCCTTATAGTGACAATCTTATAGCAACGAAAATGCACTTATAACATGATTAGTAAAGACGTTATGGGGCATGCCTATTATATGTCACACTAGACTATGATCCACTCTTCTTCCAGCATGGTGGAGTAAAAGAATACCCTTTTCTGTCTTACTGGTTTCACTGGACAAATTCCTTTCAATGCACCAGAATCAGTGTGATGGTGACTTATGAAAGAAAAGGGACATAGCCATCCAACACATTATATCTGACTGTGATTGTGAGTCACAGTCTCACTAATCACAAGACAGCAGTGTGACAACAGAACCCAAACCTGGTGTTCACAAGTCTGCTCACATTCGCACCTCCACTGCTTCCAGTAAACCCTTGAAAATACAAAAATATACTCGACTTCCTTCCTCTGCTATTATCGTTCTATGGCACTCCATCTGTCTCCTACAGGCAGCTTCTCCATTAATGTGTTCAGGCAGAGAAGCAGCACTAACCTTTAACAGCCATTGAAGAAGAGGCGCTTTACGACTACTCTGAGTGTTTCATAATGCACCACAAAATATCCAATAAAGCTACCATATCATCATCACAGGTAGTTGCTTTGCCAAGTTAATTTGCTTAGCATTATGGGTACGTAAGTAACTTGGGATGCCTTAACACCAGATGCACTTGGCCTTGATTTAGACCTACTACATAATGAACAGCATCTTTATGGATTCAACAGTCTCTCTGCAGAAATATAACAACTGGCAGACAACTTTGATTTATCCTTTATATAACACTACTTTTTGTAGATGTGTCGTAGTGGATAGCAGTCTACTTCTGTGGCTGTAGATTTCACTGATACTGTTTCCTTTTTATGAGATGCATTTGCTGAACTATAGGAAATGTTAAGATTATTAGGCCACAGGATAATAACGAGCCTGTTGTGGCTTTGTGTCTGTCTATTCACTTAAATTTATTTGTTAAAACAATAAAAACAAGCAGATACTGTGACAAGACACTCATAGTCAACAGACGCTGTTGCTCTCATAACCGATCAATTTTCACCGATGGCAACATGATTCAGGACATGGGATAAGTCCTTTGTTGAGTTTGCTTTAAAAGTGCTGTGTAAATACAGACCAAACTGACACAAACATATGACAAAATGATCACTTTGGCCCTGGTTCAGATTTTAGCTGTGACATCCTTAGTGTACGTCATATTTGAATTGACTGATCCAACATCCCTTCACTATTCATTACTAGAGATGACAACTCCATAATGCATGTTGAATTAGGGGCGTTTTCTGTTGGGGGCGACACTGAGCAGCCACAGGGACAGCTTGATAAGTAACGAGATCAGCACCAGCTTAAAGAGGAAACCAAAGCTTTCCTGTCCATCTGTTTGACTGGTGCTGGTTTTATATGAATCTTAAAGCACAGCAAAATAAAGCGAGGTCACGCTGAAATAAATATTACTCTGAGGAGCAAAGTTAATAAAACACAGAAAGGTCTGTACTGCCTATGCCCTCCTAGAAACTTAAAACAACTAGTTTTTGCTTCTCTTCAACATGCCTTTTGCTATTAGCTTTTTAATGCCTATAGCCCTTTAAAACAAGTATGACTTTTGCTGTGGTTTCTCCACTGCTGAATTAGGCTTACTGAGAAATAAATAGCCTACCCTAAACATTTTCATTTAATACATATTCATAAGAGCAGGTTGACATTGAGTAAATTCTCACAATTTATATTTTCAGAAGCGGAAGGTGTAGCCTCATTAATATACTAAAGCTCTAGTTTAGCATTTCTAGTCTGATGAGAACAAAAGGCCACACTCTTTAACAGAGTTTAGCCTCATGCACTTTTATTTATGTTTTCAAGAACGCTGAATAAACAGCTTGATATTTTTGTTATTCTTTTCCTTTTGATACAACCTTTGATAAGTATAGATTTCTAAATGTTATTAAAGTTTATAGTAATTTCAAGCTGATAATTGTTATTTTGAGCTCTCAGCTGGGATCACAGGGAGTGGCTTCAGTTCCACTGAAGATTCAGGCTTTAACAGAGGTTCAGTGTTACAAGAGGATAGTAATCTTTTTAAATAAAAAATTGCACTTGATCATAAAACTGTACAGTACAGTTCTCTTGCCCAAAGCAATGGTACAGTTTTACATTACATATTTGAATTATTCTAGGGTTAGAAAAATCAATGTCACAATTTAGGAGTTTAGGAGTTCAGGTTAAGAATGAGCTTCACCTCTGAGCCTAAAGAAAATATTGATGTGACATAATCAACTACAGTTAGTCTTTTGTGACTGTAGAGTTATACTGATGTTTCTATAAATCCATGGTGAGGCAGGGCCCATGACCTATTAACATTAAAACCATTAAAATCACTTTATAACCAAGCTTTAAAAGTATTAGATAAAAAAAACCTTAAGAAATAATCTTTGTCAAATTTGTAGTCGTTTAAAAATGCTAAATTTTGAGAATCAAATTGTGTACGCAAATTAACAATTAATTTTTAAGATCCTAATTAACAGTGCACCTCCACCACTGAAGCAATTTGTACAGCTCTGCTTAGAACAGACTTCTAGGACAACAAGGTCCACGAGTCGAAATGAATGTAGATGACCCAAAAGAAGCTCTCAATCAAGGTTGTTAATCAATGGAACATTCTCCCAGATCCTCTAACCTGAGAGACTTTTCTCCTAATGTTAGAAAACCAGTTCTGTCAGCACTGATTATGTTTATGGTAGTTTGTAAGGTTTTAGCTTAGGTTTTACTGTAGCAGTTTCAGAAAGTTGAATGTTATGTATAGTGTGATTATCTTAGGTTAACGTGTGAATGCTGATTTTGGAGGGGGTGATTTTTTATGCATGCATTGTATTGTATTTTAATGTTTTATCTGCCCAGGAACTGCAGATGGAAATTAGATTCACCTAGATCTGGTGTAAAGCATCTTTTCTTTTGTTAGATTAATGTGTTTGCACATGGTCCCTGTCAAATAATTAATAAATTAAGCTAAACTAAACCAATCCTGCTTAGGGACCCCAGAGAAACAGGGCCCCTGGTCGCATGTGCAGGTATTTACTGTCAAATCTTTTACAGTAATAAAGCTGTAGTTACCTTATTTGTAATGTGTGTATAGTTGGACAGTATTCTCTACATAAGGTTCATTGGTAAATTTTAACCAAATAACAGTCATTTTGAATAAAAATAGAAATAAAATATAATTAACAAAAGGCTACCATTGGCTTCAAATGAAAAAAGAATAAACATACGATGAATGTAATGAAGCAGTTTCTGTTACTGATTAGCCCCGTTTTCAATCAGGAATATTCTTTTTTATCTAAATTTGCACTTACTGCACCACTACAGCTCACATAATAACCCTCATCGGCTTTATCCCACAAGATGCGCTGAAACCAAACATACTGATTTGTTTCTTGATAGAGATTCTTTTTTTTGGATATGCATTTCTTTTTACTGGCTTGGTGATTGATGTGTTTTTGTCTACCACAGTAGGACATTCATCTGATGTGAATGGAAACCAATCAGATGGCCAGCAGGAGGGAGCCACGGGGCCTTGTTATGGCTCTACAATTCCTGAATTGGACGAATGATATCCAACTCTACATGTTTTGCAAAGCAAGTCGAGAGGCTAAGTCAAGCCCGTTCTGAGGACCCCCATGGGTGAATTGGGAGCAGCAGACCATTTCTGGATTCCTCGTTGTGTCATGCTGTCAATTTCAAACATGTCAACTCAAAAGATTACATTTAAAACCAACAAAGGAAAATATAAATGAAGCAAAACACCTCTTGCTTTTGTGGGATTGTGCTCTGTAAACTGCTGCTAACAATTTACATCAGAAATTATGTCCCTCAATTATGCCAGGAAAAAAAAACGGTTAGTTTGGTACATTAAACTCTTGTGTCTATTATGTGTCATAAAAACCATAACCTAACTTTATTAGTTCCTGAAGTCTGAGTAGTCCCTAATGTTATCTAATCAAAAATGTATCTTTAAATTTGACATGCCTCTTCCTTTTGCCGATGTGCCATCTACAGCAACCATGCTTGGAAAAATGTGGTTATATGTAGGTAAAGGGATTTCAACCTCTTGTCCTAGTCCCATCACAACTGGAGTTTTAAAATGTGTTTAAATGTCATAGTTTGCCTGGTGTGCAGCGATTCAAAATCCTCTTACTCAGGTTAACACTAACTAATGTTTAGACCACTGAATACGCATATTTTTGGTCAGTCTGCCACTTCTTAACTTGTTTATTAGTAGTTTTGGTCTCTCATAACAGGAAACAGACTCTTGGTCTGCTGTAGATTATGATGCGTTTGTGTGATCATAGGAAGGTGCAGTTGACATGTTGAAATGCAGTTAGTAACTGCATTTTTCTGACTTTGTTGGGTTCAAGTGCCTCCAGCTGAAAAACGAAAGGTTTGAGTGGTATTGTTAAAATACTTATATTACTTATATAAGTACAGAATAACTATATAGCTTTTCTTCTCTTTTTTTAACACAGTTGAAAGCTCTTGCATACCAAGACCACATGAATGATGCATTAGTCTGAGAAGAGCGCTGTGGACTCAATAGTTTGATTCTCTACCGTATATGTAAACTAGAACAGAAACAAGTTCAGTTAAAACGTGAGCATAGTTCTACTAAGCACTGCCTGTCTGACTGGTTGTTACACTTAATATACAGTATTTCAGATTTGTATAAATATGTTGCTTTGAATAAAAATGTATGTTTAAAAATGTATATATTAAACTATTTCTCTTATTTGGAAACATGTTTACATTGCTGAAATAACCATGTAAATAAAACAGGACACAATATTTTAGGATCAACAGCTGGTAAGTAGCTTTGAAATTAACTCTGCAGAGTATTTCAGGCAGTTAAAATTTTTGTCAAAAGTGTTTGTCCAAAGAGTCTGGGGGCCCCAGGCCATGCCCTTTTAAACACTTAACGTGAAGTCTGTTAGGCACATTATCTTGTCCGACTTCTCCAGACGTTAAAATTTCCACATCATAACATAATCACTCACTTTACTAAACACAGTTCAAGGATAATGGTTCATTTTTTGTCAATATTTCAAACACGCACGCACGCACGCGCGCACGCACGCACGCACGCACGCACACACACACACACACACACACACACACACACACACACACACACACACACACACACACACACACACACTCAAACAAATAAGTGCAGCAGCGCTACGGAACTGTCCGTAAAACTATATTTTATATATGGCTATAAAAAAAAAAAAAATTATTACTTATGTAATAAGTCCTCTTTGGGTGGGACATTCCATCATGGGGATTTTGACAATTGACCCATATGTTTACTCTTTTGTATAATATGCACATCTGGACAATAGCAGTGGAAAAAATAGCCTAATTTTACCCGAATGGTAGTTTTTCTCTATCCATCGCTAATAATGGTAGAATAGTCTGGACTTTGGAGTTGTCCTAAAGGCTGGTACTTAAAGTTTAGTTATCTTGAAGACTAAAGCTAGCTAGTGTCCAGCTTTAGTCTTTTAGTCTAGTCAACACAGAAAATAGCTTATTAAAGCTTTTGGAACAATGACAGAATGCCGTTTCTTCCTGCAGCAGAGGATACAACCTGAGGGATCTTTAAAATATAAAAAAAAAATCCACCTTCACATGATGACAAGACCAGAGGCGGCGCTTATAAAGATGTCCACTCCTCTTCCACTTATCGTCTGTTTTATATGTTGTGACACAGAAGCAGCTGATAAGGGGGAAGAGAAGCAGTGAGGGGGGTATTATGTGTTTTTTTTTTTTTTTTTTTTTAAGGGCTGAAGTCAGCTGCGAGGCACACGTCTGTTTATCCAGCTGCTGCTCCGACGTATTAAACTTGATCTTTTGACATATGTCCTCATTATTGATGGTCATTAAAACCAACACAGGGAATATTCTCAACACAACAGCAAAACAAAGGCTAACAATGAATGACAGAAATTATTCTAATAAAATAAAAATGTCTAAAGTCTGGATAAATGTCCAATTTCTATTCCGTAATCCAAGTGTTATGAAAGCAAATGTCATATTTTTTCCTCTATGCTGTAACTTAAAAAGCTAGGCAACTGCACTTAGTTGTGCGTGTTAAAATGGCCATACTCATTTTTATTTTTTACCCAATCTGTGTAACGTTAATCTCAGGAGTATCTTTTCTAGCTAGCATTAGTCCAGATCCACTTTCTCCCCAGCCAGCATCTCCATATGGGCCCCATTTGGGCTCAAATATGAGTCCCAAGTGGGTTAGTCCGCAGTTTCTATGGTAGCCCCACCTGTGTTTGCCCAAACGGGCTTCGATTGGGTTCATAAGTAAACCCGAACTATGCCAAGTTTTTTTTACATTTAATTATGATCAGAGACCTGTGAGTGACGTCAACAGGGAGGAGAAAGGGAAGATGTCTTTATTTTGATTTGAATTATAATTAATTTTATCTTCAGACTGAGGCAACATTCAGGACATTTACATTTCAGTCTGAAGCCTGGCAAAGGAGGGGTTTTATGAGAAATCCTGTGAATGTGGTTTTATTGAGACTCTTTTACTCTGGAGTTACATTCTTTTTGACATTAAAGATTTGTTCTGTATATTGTAAAAAATAATACATTTATAAGCCTGTTACGCGTCTTTGAGCACAGTCTGTAACAGGTCTCTGTCGACATTTCTCCTGACCATGGCTGACCCTGACTCAGAGGAACAGAGTCACACATGACACTAACATCATCTGATATTATTTTCTTAAATGTTGAACGTCATGGGCAATGCAAAAAATATTTTTTTATTGAAACAATTCATTCTTGAAGTTTCCAAAGGAGTACCTCAGGGTTCCATTTAAGGCACCATTTTATTTTCATTTTATATTAATATTCTGTGTCGGTTTCTGCAATGTTATGCATCATTTTTATGCTGATGACACTGTACTTTATTGTAGCTCACCATCAATAACTCAAGCTTTTGAGTTTTTACAATGTGCAGTTCAGTTCAGACTTGCTTGCAGTCTCTGAAGTAGATGTTGAACTCAGATAAAACCAAAGTTGTGGGATTCATACATACACGTGAGTTACCACAAAATATTCCTCAAATTTCAACCAGCCAAGAAAACGCCATAGAGTTAGTTTTAACTTTTAAATATCTTTGTTTTCTTTTGGATCAAGATCTGTTGCATATAGCAAATTTGGCTTCAAGCTTGGCTTTTATTACCGTAACAGATCTTATTTCTCCCTCAGAGCTTGTAAATGTCTTTGGTCTGCAACCTTGTTACCGTTGTTGGACAGTGGAGATGTCCTATATATGAAAGCATTTTCTAAATGTCTCCATATCTAAAGACATGTATGTATTTAGATTGTTTCCTGGTGCACTTAGATTTGTCACTGGTTGTAATCGCCTTACACATCACTGTGAACTACAGGCCCGGGCGAAGTAGCTGCTGACTTCTTGGCCAGGTCACCTTTGTAAATGACATTATGATCTCAATAGGTTTTATCTGGTTAAATTAAGGATAATGAATGAAATAAATGGAATTGTCATTTGGCTTTACATAATAATAGAGTCTATAGTGTATTTTGTGCTTCCAAAGTCAAACTTTAAGACTTTTTCTGCTGACTTGCAGAAGAGTTCAACTAAAAACAATGTGGATTTAACTAACATAATTAACTTATTTTTCTCCATTAGGACTGTAACGATAGATCAGTATACATCAATATAATGATACAAACTTGATGAGAAAAGAGTGATGCATCAGTGAGGACCAGAGGTTGCACTAGACTTTTTCACTCTCCGTCATTTTGAGTTGTACATTTTCCGTCCTTGTCTATTATTACCTGTCATTTTTATTATTTTATTAATGGATTTTCTTTATTTATATATTTCGATATTTTAAGAAACTTCAATACGAGCATAGAGGACAGATTATTCATTTTATTTGAGAACAACAGATAACATTACACAAAAAGAGAAAGGATATTTTGTGATTGAACTCTAGAGCACACAATATGATTCCGACAAAAATGAACTTAACTTAATTCAGTTGCTGTTGTTGTGCACCCCCTGACAAGTTTGTTACTTGTGTTAGCTTTTCTACAGATGTCGCAAAACATTTTTCATCCTTCCTCCCTCAGCCACGTTCAACTCCTGTTCCCACTGAACTCGATACTCCCTCTTCTTCACCTCCATTTTGCTGCTTAATTGTCCCGTAACAACTGCCAGTGACTGCTCAGTGTTCTCCGTTTGTTTTCCTTCATGCTCTGCTACTGCATGTCCTCTTTTTTCACTTTTATTAACAATATCAGAACTATTTGGCCGTTTGAAAAAACTACTGCTGTGACCTTTTTGCAACTGAATGCAGCGACAAAGATAACACAATTCAAGATATTTGCTGATTGATATGTACATTCGCCACCAACTGGTCAGGAGTAGGAATTACAATAGATTACCCTCAGAATAATCCGTCAAAATGACGGATGGCATTCAAATTTTTCCATCCCTGCTAAAAAAAATTTGTTGATGACGTAAAATATTCGGTTATTGCCACCTCTGGTGAGGACAGATCAATAAATTAAGTCATTTGGACGTGACTGCCTCTGCATTAAGTAACTCATTGGCATTTTGTCCTCACAACCCCTCAACAACACGAGTTTTCAGATCACTACCGAGACTCGTGTCTGAGGTGGGAATGGGCAGGACTCAAGGTTTAGGAAAAAGATTTGAATGTTTGTAGGTACAATAAAATGCCTTCTATTCTGGTTCAATACTTTAAGTACTATATACTTGGTAAATATACATATAACATCAAAGGCTAACACAAAAGGCTTTGTAATAATGCAAAACATTGCATCATCAGTCACTGTATCAATATATCATTGTATCATAATAAAGCCTGTAATTTACATTTCTACTCTCCATAGGAACCATATCTTTCAGATGGGGGCCACTATTGCCATATTTGTATCTGATGAATTTTCATGGCAAGCCATACTAACTCAAATACCAAGTGGTACTGAGGGCTGTGCCATTATCTTTTCACCCACAGTAATACCAAAAATCTATTTTTGGTGCTAAATAAACCACCAGATTGTATCACAAAATCAATGATATAGCATGCAGATTTGGCACATGAAGAAGTAAAACAGTCACGATTGAGAACTATGCTCACTGCAAACTGAAACACAAACAGCAACCCAGCATGAAAAAAATCTCTGAATACATTTTGTAGTTGCTCATAAACCCAATTCGGTATGTTTATATCATGATTTATATGGGTACTGCATATTTTCTTGATCGACTGCAATTATCTTTTTGAGGCTATACCAATCAACCAGGCCTGGAGTGAAGACAAGGTTAAAACCTTTTTTTCTTAACCTCATTATGTCTTCCATTAATAATGATGAATCATTTATCCTGAAAAATTATGTTCTATCCCTGCAAATATGACCCCTATCAGCAGTATTTCGTCTAAGTCAGGTATACACTGTGCAATTTATCAGCTGGACTAAATTAAGGCAAGACAGAAAGGTTCTCAATTGAAACATATGTATTAGAATTCAAATATTTACGATGGGGGTGCTAAATGTGCATATACTGTTCTTGTCTCATTAAAGTCAAAGTAGCCATTTGTTTTTTGTTTTTTGTTTACACATTATAGCATATTGCAATAGGAATCATTTCATATCAAGGATTACAACAGATGGCAATTTTGAGCACATACCGGGTCTCTGGCCAATCACATGCTCACTTCAGAAAGTGACGCTCACATTGGCATGGACCGAAGTCAATGGCGTAGTGATAATACAGATAAAGTGTCTATTCCAGCGCTGGATACGTCTGCTTTCACAGAGAAACAGTTCATATTTAGAATAACCGAATAGAAAAATTGGAAGCCAAGTAACACAAATAAATATTGGCAATGCATTTTTTCCACGTTCAAATAGTCAAAGATAAGTGCAAAATCACAACGATCTAACACCAAACGCAGAGCTAGAGGTTTAAGGTTGATACAATTTTACATTTTTAATAAAGACCTTGAAAAGGTACTATTTTATCTGAATGTTTGTTATCTGATTTTCTTGAGCATGCCATTATTACCTACAGTACATGTGTCAAACAATAATTCCTAATTCCAAGAATTTCTTTACATGAACCTTTATCAGATTCCATTAGTCTAATTCCTAACGGCGCTTGGGAAACATCTCCTATTGTTATGCTGACTTCGATTAGAAATAATGGACCAGGGGGCAAGCTTCCAAGACAGTGAAGGAAATGTCTGCACTAATGGAAAAATCAATTGTTTGTTGCCGCTCCAGTACACGATGTAAGCTTTCGGTGTGCAAGTTTAATTTTGCCAAGAACATGGGTCCATTATCCCAAAAAACGCAACACTTTACGTCAAACGATTGATGAATTACACTAGAACTTTGAACATTCGGAGAGATAAAGCTTCGGTATTTTCAGTGTATGGCCTCTGTAATCCCTGTTATTCCGTTTCTTCTTTTGAAACGTTGGCTAAAAGGTTCATCATTCCTGTCAGCCGTAATGCAAGTAACCTTTTGACATTGAGCCCCACTTTTTCTGATCTGCAGTATAAGCAGTCTTCTGTTTAAGAACCCATGTTTGTGAATCCATCTTCTATCTGTGTAGCATATGTTGGAGAATAATAGAAGATTTGCAACACGGATGGATTTGTACGGCTCAGATAAATTGAAATGGTGTTCAGAACATTCCGTCTTATCAGTCAGGTCACCTCCTCCACAAGACTTTTACTTTGAAATGTTTCAAGGATTTCAATCTGGCCTTATATAACCACGCATTGTATTGATTATGTCCCAGTCAATTACGTTTCCTGGTGATTTCATTCAGAGATGTTTGAGAGAGACCGTGGCTTGTCAGAAGTAAATTTGACTTTAGTCTCGGTGCAGAGGCTCCACAGCGACTGCTTTTCTGTACATTCTGTGCTGGGTGTGTTTAGAAGTAAAGATATTGTACCAAAGCAAAGTTTTCTATAAAGATGAGACAATATGGTCCTTGAAAGTTTAATCTAAACTTTAGGCATGTTCAAACCTGCATGGTTTGGTAGTTGTGATGCAACACTTCTCAATATAACATTGAACTGTATGGCTTTCATGGGTAATTCTTTTTTCAGTTAATTTCTGTCAAATTCCCTCTGTTAAAAAGGATGTTTCCACTCCAATATGTTACAAGAAGTGTCAGAATGGGTATGTTTCCGTAGACAAAATTGGTCAGAAGAGTCCCCAGAAGGCATACCATACCACTTTGGGAACATTTTGTACTGGGTAGACCCTAGCCAATGGCGAGTTGACTGTGGGGCTCAACAGTTACAGACATACAATAACAAGCAACTATTCACACTCATAATTCAAAATTAAAGATTTAGGCTGTGATTTGGTGCGGTTCAAGCGGACTCTGGTGAGGTAGATCTGCGAGTGCGGTTTACTTAGATAAGTGCAAATGCTGCCGAACAAACCTTCAAGACTCCTTTGAAACAGAGTTAGCTTCCAACTGAACTCTGGTAAGGTTCGATTGAAGTGTGAGCCCCAAGCAAAACTGGAAGAGTGCATCAAGACACATTTTGAACATCAAAAAACATTTTATATGAAGACCGCTGTCCTCTGGCTCACACAGACAGAGGATGGATTACAACCTCTTGACCTTATTACAGGTGACATGGGAAAAATGGTCACACCATATCCCTCCTGTGAGAAATGTGCTGTTTGTGACTCTGAAAGGTTAGACAATCAAGTATTAATTCTATCTTCATTCTCAAATGATTATTACACAGGGGAGCTGTGTGTATTAATACAACAGTAAAGTGTTTAATCAATGAGACATTTTTTATTTATTTATATATTTTAAAAAGTGAACCGGTTTCATAATGCATGTAATGTGTGAATGTGTTTGCCGATTTTGTGGAGTGCAAATTGCTTAATGCGCTTTCTGGTTCTTCATATTGTTTTTGGCAGTATTTTAAACATTTATTCCAGAGGATATTTAAATTGTAGAAATACTGTATGTTTTTTCTTCCCCAATTCCTTTCACCACACAGTTTAGTGTTTTTGTCCAATATTTTCAATTTTCTTTTTACATTTTCAGCTTTTATATTGTTATATTGTATTTGTTACTGTATTTTGTATTCTATATTTTATCTCTAGCTCTGATATTATTGCTTGTCAGAGTGGTGTGTGTAAAATACAGCTACTATAACAAGGTAATCTTTCCTGAATTAATAAATAGTACCTAAAGTTTACAACAAATAAGTCAGAGAGTGAAACTAATTAAGTATTACGACTCTTTACCTATGTTACATGTTTCTTTTGATTTTTTATGGCCAGAAATTGACACAAAATAGTTGTCAACCGTGTTACATGCCATTTGTGTTGTATGTTGTGTATGTGTATGTTACACAGTTGTTTATGGGTTAGGGTTAGGGGGCTAGACCATACAACATGACAATAACATAAAGTAAAAGACATGAAACAAACGCCAATAAATAATGCTAGCAATGCTCAATTTTCTTTCCTCGTTAAAATATTCAAAAGCCCTAATAGACTAAGCTTGGCTATTTATGAATTTGACATTTAATTTTGTTTACTGTAGAAACATCCAGTTTATTGTAAAATAGTGACTACTGGGAAGAGAGACTTTTAGAATTTTAATTTAAAAAGGGGTGCACGTGGCATAGTGGTTCTTGCTGCCTCACAGCAAGAAGGTGGTGAGTTCAAAACCCGGCCGACTCCAGTCTTTCGGTGAGGAGTCTGCATGTCCTCTGCGTGTTACCGTGGGTTCTCTCCGGGTACTCCGGCTTCCTCCCACCGTCCAAAGACATGCATGTACAGGTTAATCAGCAAATCTAAAAAGGTGTCTCTAGTGAATAAATGTGAGAGTGAATGGTTGTCTGTCACTGTCTGTCTCTATATGTCAGCCCTGCGACTAACTGGCCACTGTCCAGGATGTACCCCGCCTCAGGCCCAAAGCTACTGGCATAGGCTCCAATCACCCGTGACCCCTAACAGGACAAAAATGAATGAATAAATTTAAAAAGGACCCTTAATAATAGAATCACTTACAGACATATCTGAAACTGTCTAAAGTCTGAAACCGTTACAGGCATGTGCCTCAAGATGTTGCATTTTGTATTTCACATATTGTCCTTCTGCTCTGTTCGCTCTGGGGTTTCATCACTGCTAGCCCTGAAATAGACTTTCACAAAAGAGCCTTACCAACAAAAATTTACTTATAACATATATGTGAGCAGCTGAACAATTTATTTTAACAGTGCTCCTGACTGGACTGCAGCACAAGCACCAAAATGATGTTTCAAACCAACCTCTCTGCCGAGTCTAAAACATGGTGTGTTTCTTTGGCACATGCTCTTCCACCAAGAAGTACTTCTGTGACTAATCCAGCTGACAGACAAACAAAACCAGACGAAGGCACCTCCTTATCCTAGGGAAACCAATCTGCTTATCTACGCCGATTTAATTAAAACAAGTCTCAGTGTATTATGTCTTAAGGATCTGTAGGGTTAGGGTTAAATAAGCAAATGATTAGACTATATTTTTCACTGACCACAAACCACATTACATTTACCATTTAATGACCCATTTCAATGCTAAATCAATATGAATGGAGTAAAAAGTCTCCACCCCTGTCAATAACCATTCCGCTTGTTATACTGTCACAATTGATGCAAACATGGTGTCAGCTTGGTCTGCGTACAGTTAAGCTTATCCATGAAACTGCTGCAATAAAACATTTATATAACACCCAACTGAACAAACGTGTTGTAACCAGGTCTAGCAACATCAATTATCTTGAAGGAATTCCCATTGAAATAAAAGGCTATGCTGTTTAAAGCCAAATTATGCTCAATTTGACCATTAAACATGGCAACCCTAATTACTTTGGTGTTTGAATAAACTATAGAAACCTGTACTTTTGCAGTATTTTTTTTTCGTCAACTGTTATTGTCTGTGATTTAAAAAAACGTCCATCTCATGTCATCAGAGGAGGTTGGCTAAACGGTGAAATACATTATATTCTTAAATTGGTTCATAGAAATATTCATATGCACATTGTCATAGTTGGACTTATATGCCCCATAAAAGGATACGCACTGTGAATAGATTCCTTTACTACTTTCATGAAAATCCTGCACATTATACATTTAAACGGTAGCCCCTTGATACGCCTCAGAAATACGACGAACGTCACTCCAAACTCCATTTACTAAAACGTAAATTATGCACGTCTAACCCGTCTGCAAAGCGCAATGCCAACAAAGCGTCAAGTCAGTACATAAAGTAGAATTCCCATAGTCAATTCCTCAATTCAGCTTGTGTTTAATAAACTATACATTTCATTTGTTTGTAATATTGTAAATTAAACAACCGTCGTCGCTGATTGCTGCCGCCCCGCCGCTGTGCATTTCGCGGGGGAAAAGAAGGCACGAACCAGCGAGTGAACCATGACAAAAAGTGTAAAATTCGACAACAATAAATCTTAAATTATATGTTTTATACAATCCGAATGAACCGCCAGTGTTAGAACATTACACAGAAAATTTGGTTGGACGTTAACATGCGGTGTATTAAAACGATATATCCAAATGAACCAAATTACTTTCTTTTCCAACGGAGTACGGCGGGACCTCCCTGGTGAAATCATCACGCATACCTGAACTGACGGCGCCAAAGCAGGACTTCATTAAGGTTTTAGCTTAACTAGAAAATGGAAGACATCAGAAGGCACTTGTAAGGCTGTCGATAAAAAGGCAGCTGAAGTAAAAAAAAAATGTATTCGGAGAAAACTGCAGCGACAGTTCCTACGTAGAGTCTGGAAATGTTGAGCAGCGGAGACAGACCGAGAGAGAGCAACAGGCGACACGACTCTCACCTGCACGCGCTCCGTCCCTGGACTGGTCTCAGGTCCACGGTCCAGCAGGTCCAGGTCCAGGCAGGGGACAGACGGACTCAAACTGGTACGTGGATCCTCTCACAGACAGACCCTGTGCACAGCGTCAGTACACCTTCAATGTAAGACACTGCACAGGAGTGAATAGGGAGAAAGGGAGGGGTTCTTCGCGAGGAGTCACCTACACATGAAACACAATGCCACATCCGGTCCTAGATTTCAAAATAAAACCCTGATTGCTCAGACTCTGCTTTGGTGCCAGGCTGTGCCAGCTTTTGTTGATGTTAAAGTAAATGTAAAGTAGAGCTGCATAGCATGTCATATATACATCATCATTATGTTTTTGTACTTCATGTAGGGATATAGGGTAAAGCTACGTGAATATTGCCTCCCATACGGGTAAGAATAATTTCTTTAGCAAACATAATTAGAATATAAATAGTAAGTGAATTCTTTCCTTACTTGCCTCTGCCAACCAAGTTTGACCACCAATGCAGGTATTATTAATGAACTTGTTTTTGTGACTCTCCTGAAAATGTTTATAGTGTGCTGAATAACATAAATTTGTTCCAACAAATCGGTCTAGCAAAAGCAGCTTTAGCTTGATAGTGTGGGTTGGTTCTTCAACACAATAGCATCCGATTTCACAGTTGCTGCTTTGCTTCTACATATGTTTTAATGTGAATGCATTGTTTTCCATATCATAATATCACACGAGGGTATGAAATGTACTGGTATACAATAGGTCAGATCAGTGGGTCATTTAAGCTTTAAGAGTTAAAATGTCACTGGCTGATGGCACTTAAAACCATCCGTGTACTGCCCAAATCTATACTTTAACTGTAGTTATGCTGGAGTAAATCTTTGTACTGGATGTTGAATTAGTAAATTGTATGTAGCCAGTTTATATGGGGACATCCTTTTAAAATTTGCATTACTTTATTTTGAAGGCCAGATCAACAGTTGTCCCTATGAGGCTAAGAGTGTCTACAGCAACTTGATGCTGTGATGTTCATCATAGGAACTCCATGTAATGAATGAATGGTCTTCATGATAACACAGGTCTGAGAATATTTCTGCTCATTCACTGTCAGAGGCCTGGCTGCAAAATCAAGCTACAACAGCTCCACCCACAAAATCTCCATTATGAGATTATCTGTGGCATCACTTTATAACAATACTTCACTGTAACAAATGCTTATAAGCTACTGTATTCAGGCCAACAATATGGTAACATACATGTGCAAAAGCCACCAACTCCAAAAAAATATTCCTTTATATTTTTTTCATTATTAAATATAGAAATGGTTATTAAATATTACTAACTTCATTTGCGGTGTGTGTGACCTTTTGGGCATCATCTAGAGGACAAAGTGCAGACTGAAATGCCACACCTCACTCTCCTTATTTTAATGCATGTGTACAGCTATGGTAGCCCTGCAGGGACATGCTGTTTTGGCAGCACTATAACAATGATGGTAACAGCGCATAATGTGCACATTTTATTCGTTTTTTTTCCCCCCATAACTCAATAAGCCTGTACAACAGTAGTGCAACATTTTGTCTGGAACTATGTTTGTGTTGTGGCTGAAAGGCTTTGGACCCAAGACTGAAGAGCAAGGTAAGTCTCACACACACACACACACACACACACACACACGTAATACATGCACACACACACACGCAACACATGCACACACACACACGCACACGCACACACACAAACACACACACGCAACACATGCACACACACACACACACACACACTCACACATGCACACACCCACGCACACGCACACACATGCAACACACGCACACACGCACACACAAACACACACACGCAACACATGCACACACACACACACGCATACACATGCAACACATGCACACACACACACACACTCACACACGCGCACACACACACACACACACACACACACACACACACACACACACACACACACACTCACACATGCACACACGCAACACACACACACGCAACACACACACACACACACGCAACACACGCACACACACACACACACGCACACACACACACACACACGCGCACACACACACACACACACACACACACACACACACACACACACACACACACACACACACACACACACACACACACACACACACACACACACACACACACACACGCACACACACACACACACACACACACACACTCACACACACACACACACACACACACACACACACACACACACACACACACACACACACACACACACACACACACACACACACACACACACACACACACCTCCAAAGAGGTCAGCTTAGTCTTTGCATCACCTGTCCTGTCCACGTCCTTTACAGCTTGTTTTTATGTACAGGTGTGATTGGTATTTGCCTCATGAGATTGCTCCATTCTGACAGTGTGTCACTCTGACCAAAAGCGAAAAAGGTCATTACAACAAACATTCCCCACAATCCAGGCTCGCGGTCAACCTGCCTCTCAGCCAATCACACCATAGCCTTGGTTAGCATGACTCAAACACACTTGAGTGAACCACTTTATTTCAACCGAAAAGATGCAGCCTTCCAATGAATTAAAAAATCTTGTCAATTTCAAACATCCATTTACCGCTGATGCATATGTAACAGATCCACTTCAGCATTGTGGATTTCTTTTACTGTTCAAGCAGCATTGACAGAAAAGACCAGGACTTTTTTCAGAGGCGGTCTCTGATTTAATGATGTGCTGACAAGAAACATGAACTCAGCTTGTATTAGCTAGCTCAGTGCTGCCCAAAAGTGGGGTGCAAGCATGTTCTTAGCTGGTGGTGGAGCAGTTTAAATGTTTTGCTATATTTTGTGAGACTTTCATTTTGGCAAGTATGTAGTTTGCTGACAAATTAATTTACTGCTTATAGAATATAAAAGAGACTTTTAAATGAATGTCATAAAAGCTATTATTTATTACTTGGTTGGGTTTTGCAAATGGTGGCAACTAAAGAAATCTGGAAAACATGTCCCAGCATGACACCAAATCATCAATATAAGTCAGTGTTTGTTGACGTTTTGGTAAATTTGAAATATTGTGATTGACTTGCTTTCACATCAAGTGGTTGAGTATAAGGTTCAGTTTAGGAAACAAAAAAGGAAAGGGCTAAAATTCAAGGTTAATCTATTATCAAGATATACGTAGATGAATGAAATCTGTACTCAGGTCCAGCTGCGTTAAAGCATAAGGAGAGAGGAGTCTTACAGTCTCGGGAAAGAACTTGCATTTTAGCCTTGATGTATCACGACAATGCTTCAATCACTTAGTAGTGGAGTCAAACACACTGCAATTTGAAAGGCTTGCATACCTGTCCTCTATTTTCACTGTAAAAAAAATGAAGCAAATTCTATTATTATTATACTCTTCTTTTACAGTTTTATACAATTTTTACAAGTCAAAGTGAGCTTTTTAAATGGGCTATGAATGGTCGTCTGATGTATGACAGGATGAGCTTGTGGTTTGGAAAAAGATGCCAACTAAGTTGTTAAGACATTAGTTAATTTACCATATTGCCATCCACTGAAATGCAGCAGAATTCTCTATGATTGTCCTATGTTTCTGGGACAGTCGGACATTTTTCAAGGCCAACCTTTTGGTCATGTTACAGCAAGTCGTCTCTGATCATGTCACAGTGTGCGACTCATAATCAGCAATTTAAAACCAGGAGCTTTTTAGACTAGTCTAGAACTGTTCAGTGGCAGAAACACAAGTCAGATCCGTCTCATCATGAACTTTATCTTAGTTTGCCAGTTCGTCTGAAGGGACTGCCTGCAAGTGGTGGAGCTGCTAATCCATCTGAACAGTCTGAACAGAGTCATCCCCGAAAGCCTTATTAGCACCAGCTGAGTCATGACTCCAGAGTGTGGACCAGGACCCATTTGCACTGATCTCCCATGACGCCCCTGTCTCCCTGAGTGCTTTTCCACTAGTTCATTTAAATTCATTTAGAGCAAGCTACTGGAAACAAGGTCATGTTTTACCGCCATCTTTCCAAAGTCTTCCTGTCGACAGTTGCTACACATTACATGCTTTACATAGAGTCACTCCAAAAAAGCTTAAAGGAAACCAAATGCAGTTATACATCAACCAAAAAGTAAAGTATGTGTGTATAACATTTTCCAGTTAGAGCAGGTCTACATCAAACTCTGACTTGGCTGGATGGGTTGAGAGTCCGAGGGAAACCGGGGTCGCATAAAGCCAATTACTTACAATTACACTTGGGGGTGCGGGGGTTGTTTAATACAATGACGTAATCCTATTTTTCGCTATTTATTGTCATATTTTTATCACAATTGACATGGAGCCATAACTGTCCTATGGTTAATACACATTCATTTACAAACTTGTGCCCAAAGAACGCATCATATCCATTTTAGATGCAGATAGCTATAACATAGATTAAACAAAAAATAATACAATAAGGCCTCAAAACACCCACAAAATGTAGCCAATAATATTTCTGAAACAATAAAGTGAAGTTTGCAAAAGTTAAAGGTGCATATCGGAGGTTTGAGAAATTTCTAAACAGGAGCAACACTTCAGGTTGTTAGAGGCAGTTGCAGCCTGCTTACTTGTTCTTGTTGCGCAAGCTCGTACACATGTCAACAACCGACAGACCACACACACAACAGTCATTTGAGATGCACAATGTTTACAGAGGTAAGAAAAAGTGCAAGGTTTGTTGCAGTATATTGTTATACTTACTTTTTATCAGTAATGACCGCCTTAGTAAATACTACCGAGCGCATTTCCTTACTTCGTACAGCCCAATGGGCTTAATCCTAACGTAATAAGGGCATCTCCTACATAATTACAACAGATGTAGTGTTTATTTATGTAAACAGTCGTCACCATGTTTCTTTTTGATATCCAGATCTAAATGCCTAGATCAATGCGTTAGCATGCAACGCTAAACATAGCACACAGAAAGCGCTGCTTTGGAAATACAGTCACGTAATTTGACAAGATTTGTTAACTAATTTATCACATCTCAAAAGATTCAGGATCACTATGCAGTCTTGATATTTACAGTAACGTTTGAAAGGTTTTTCGGTTTTCTAGCAGTTACATTGGGTTTGCTAATGTACGAGCGGTCGTCCTATAACCAGAAGGTTGGCGCTATGATTGCCCCTCTCCCCTATTCATACTGTCGTTGTACCCTTGGGCAAGACACTTATTAACCCACCTTGCCTCCAGTGTCTGTAGCACTGCTGTATGAATGTGTGTGACTGTAGATGTGAGAACTTGTTCTATATTACATTTAATCTTTGAAATTTTGAATTAAAATGTAGGCCTATAAAAGGTTTACTAAAATAGCACAAAATTAAACTAAGGGCAGTTAGCTGGGGCCACTTGTGGTGAGCTGTCTACACTGAGGGGTGCCGGGGGTGCTACTAAATACTCACCTCAGGGAACACAGCAGACATCACGGTAACACAAGGGTGAAAGCAAAAACGTTTGTGAGGGGCGCAGTGGCTCAGTGGTAGAGCGGTCGTCCTTCAACCAGAAGGTAGGCGCTTTGAACTCACCCAAGTGCCTAGCCCAACCAAGAAGCTAAATAACCAAAATATGACAAAAAGCAAACAGGACAGGAACCAAAAAAAATGCAGAAAAACACAACAAAACAAACACGAACAAACCAAAACAAATCAAAACAGCAGCAGGCAAACCACACTGCTCAGGAGCAGCACTGGAACAGAATAGTGGCAAAACAAAGCCCAGCCATCGACACCACCAGCACCAGGGACTGACTGGTAGCACACAGCTGCTTTATACATAGTGCCTATGATTGATGGGGTGGTGTTAGGGTGAAGCTCAAATGGGGATTTCACACACTTGCTTGCGTTTTTAATGTTTGAGTGTCCGTGGATGTTTGCGTTGTGTCGGAAGCTCGTTGCTTCTCACCGACAGCAGAACCCACTTCACAAGTGATTGTATTTGTGCTGTTTACATCCATCAAGTAGCGTGAGCAAGCATTAAGTCAGATCTGCAGAATTTTTGCGATAAATTCGAACCCAAATGCTCAAATAAAATTGAGCATACGGGCTGATTCAGGCAACCACAGTGAACAGTAATTGTGTCATTTGACTCATCCCATTGAGGTGGGTTCATGAATGTCCAAAAATAGTATACTATACTATAATATACTGGGTTTTTTGGCCTAAAAGATATACATAGCCTTTAAATCACACAGATGTCACAGTGAATAATAAAAAAATATAAAAATATAACACACATTTGAAATATACACAATATTTTATTAAACTTATTTAAAGTCACAGTTACAACTCTCACTAGGTCGCGCCCATGAGGGCAACAACATTAACAGCAGAACTCAGGAGAAAACTAAAATATGTAATGGGGTATTAGGGGCAGGAGTAATGTAGAAATAGAACTCACAAACTAAAACAAGAAAGTTTGTAAGATGCGACAACAGAACGTAATTATGAACCAAAAGACATTGGAGTAGACAGGCAAGAGTGCAAAAGGAGACAAAGAAAAGTCAGAGAAGCCCAGTGCATGGAAGAATGCAACAAAAGATTCCCCAGCTTAACCAAAAATAATTCTTGAATGTATAGAAGGTTTCTGTGTCGGAAGCATGTTCCACAGGATAGGTGCTTGAGAACTAAATAGACTCATTCTACTTTTAGTTTTCTCTGGACATGAGGGCATTTACTGGTGAACACAGCAACCAATGGCTTTAATAGCACTCTGGCCACAGGGGGCATTCAAGTAAGGCATGGTCTGTTCTGGAACGCTGGGGGCAGTTGGAGTTTTATTTTTTTTTTCATTATCTCCAGTAGGTGTAGTCTTTAGACACTCGTGATGGTAAAGATGGAGGTGGCGACCAGCTGCAGAGTTGAGTTCCAGGTTTTGAAACAATAGAGAAGCATTGGTATTAGGTAGATGTGAAAAATTTAGGGATTGCTTGTTAATCACAAGGCTAACACTCGGAGACATGCATTAATAGACAATTCATTCACAATAGGGAGTTTAAATTAAAAAATAAAATTGACCCGCCTATACCTGCTATATATGCCATAACCTACAGTATATGGCTAATTTCTGCCATACATACATACATATATAGTATAAAAATATTAAAATATTTTGCATAACCAAAGTAAAATCAACAACTTCATACTAATAAGATTCATGGACTAGACACTAGACTCTTTTTATAAATGATGTTGATTACATCTTTGGCCTTCAAGCAGCCATTTTTTCATCCCTTAGATAAATGGTAACCTGGCCAATTCTCTGATATGGGCACAACATCAGTCACTATTATGAAGATTTAAACACATTAGATCTAGATAAAGAGCTTGAAGACTCCATTGGTCCTCAAGTCAAGAAAAAAAATTGAATGGTCAATGAGGAGCAGCAAAACTATTTTGGGATTTCTTCAATTACTTCAACAATTGACAAAAACAGATATAATTTTTGTTATACACTTAACATTTGTAGACCAGAAATATATCTTTATAACAATAGATCTTTATAAGAAATAAAGATTGCCGTATCAAACTGACAAATTTCATTCAGTTATTGGTATAAAAGACATAAACCAGAGTGCTGCTTGGTGATGTATATTGTAAGTTACAATTGCAGTTCTAGTGTAATTTCTTCAATGAAAATGAAAACAATGGTATTAAATGTTATCTTTATGTTAACACCAAGACACCAATGGAAAAACAAATAGCTCTAGACAAGCAGTAAGTACAGTTTGCAAATGGATGATACATTCCCCTGCTTTTTTATATCCAATATGTGGCCCATTATCCCATTTACCTTTTAAACGCCGTAAACAATGCTTCATGTTTAAATGTCACCGCCATGACTCATTACTTTGTCAAATTCCATCTAAGTAATTTTACAAATATTTACACACGCTGCAGAGTCATTCATGAGTCATTATAGCATCAGCTGTACGTGATACTATGGGCTCTGATTGTTTCTTTACACATTACCCTGGCCATCAAATAAAGTTGTATTGATCCAGGGCAGGGCTGGTGATAAGGTCATGAGCTCAGAGGCGACAGGTTCCTTTGAGACGGGGTCGATGCGTGCAGTGTGCAACAGTAGGGAAACCCAGATGGAAGGATTGTCTCTGCTGGCTCCGACGATAAGGCAGTTTGTTTGTGATTTTAAGCAGAATGAGAAAGGATAAAATATTCAAATCTGTGCTCATTTATAGACCTTTCCTTGAGCGACATAATCAGAAAGCAGCAACAAAAAAGCAGCAGTATTTTCTATTCATTTATATGATCACACAAGTTAAAACCACTACATTATACAATTTAAAGACAGACAATCTTGTTATCTATTGTCTTATGGTAGGTTTTGTAGCAATCAGACAGATCTCAGTTTAACAGTCTTCGATGATGAAGCACTGGTCTGAAAACAGCACATGTGTAACTCTGGGCTTTCCTTGTGTTGTTTGGAATTCAACACAAATCCAGTATAATATATTTCAAAACATCCAGGGACTTGTAGTGTGTAGCCTTTAGCTGGTGAAGCCAAGGTACAAACCTGATTCCAAAAAATTTGGGACACTGTACAAATTGTGAATAAAAACATAATGCAATGATGTGTACGTTTCAAATTTCAAAATATTATTCAGAATTAAACTGAGAAAAAATAAGTTGATTTTAAATTTCATGGCATCAACACATCTCATGGCCATGTTTACCACTGTGTGGCAGCCCCTCTTTTTATAACAGTCTGCAAACGTCTGGGACGGAGGAGACATGTTGCTCAAGTTTAGGAATGTTGTCCAATTCTTGTCTAATTCAGGCTTCTAGTTGCTCAACTGTCTTAGGTTGTCTTTGTCGCATCTTCCTCTTTATGATGCGCCAAATGTTTTCTATGGGTGAAGGTTCTGGCCATTTCAGAACCGGATCCTTCTTCTACGAAGCCATGATGTTGTAATTGATACAGTTGTTGGTCTGACATTGTAATGTTGGAAAATGTAAAGTCTTCCCTGAAAGAGAGGACATCTGGATGGGAGCATATGTTGTTCTAGAACCTCTATATACCTTTCAGCATTGGTGCCTTTCCAGATGTGTAAGCAAAATGTCTATCTTGACTTCTGAGAGACACTGCCACTCTGAGAGGCTCCTTTTTATACCAAGCATGTGGCTAATTGACCTAATAAGTTCCAAATTGGTCATCCAGCTGTTCCTTAAAGGTACATTTAACTTTTCCGGCCTCTTATTGCTACCTGTTCCAACTTTTTTGGAATTCTAATGAAATCCAAAATGAGCCAATATTTGGCATTACATTTCAAAATGTCTCACTATCAACATTTGATATGTCATCTATGTTGTATTCTAAATAAAATATTAAAATTTGAAACGTCCACATCATTGCATTCTGTTTTTATTCACAATTTGTACAGTGTCCCAACTTTTTTGTAATTGGGTTTGAACTTACCAAAGAAAATCGTGCCACTTGCTATTGCTCTCTATAGGATGACGAGATCATAACAAATGTGGGACGACAAAGAGAAGCGTTGTGGGACACCTTACTAATGCTGTGTCAATTGACAAATGTCCCACAGACAATGGAAACGGAGAATTTCCTCTGACATAGCTCAAATAAAACAACTCCTCAGACTGGCTTACCCATGAGCCATGAATAGTCTTTCCTAGTCCAGCCCAAAACCAGTAACAAGATGTCCGGCCACGCCTCCAAGCTGGTCTGCGCCACAACGTGTTTTGCACAAAATGAAAATATTCTGTTGTGTTAAGGTCATTTACACAAAGTCTCGCTCCACAAAAACGAATCCGGTCTAATAGCTAGTTTTGATGTGTAAACTGTGAAAGTGGCATCCTTAATGAAAACAATAACATCCAACTGGTCCCAAACAAGTTTTGCAAGTAGAACAGCAATGTCACAATTCATGTTCTCATAATACATTACTAGTATTATCTATGTATTGATCCACACTGAGATTTTGGAGTTTATCACCACTGTTCCATAAAACCCCAGGTTTTAAAAGTTTTCTGTTTGATGCATAACTTCTTTCTTTTTGTGTTAATGACTAGCATTTAGCAGCAGCAGGGTTCACAGCTCGCCTGCTGGCCTGGCCGATGTACTACAGCGTTCTCAACAAACTATAGGCCAGCGTTCGCTTTTTGGCATTGTGAAAACAGCTCCTTACACAGAGAAACAAACTTTCCCACTTTATAGAATAAAGGTACTAAAATAAACTGACACTGTTGTCAATAGTGTAGTTTGGCATATACAGTAAAAACGTGTAGGGACTGGGCTCTCCTGTTTACATATCTAGAAGATGGACTGTAATGGAGGGTCTGAAGCAGGCCTTGGTTATGCAGAATGATAAAATATATGTCCATTGAAAACACATCTGCCTGTCTGTAGTCCAAAGTATGTCATTACATTTTTTTCCTTCAGTCTGATACCCATCACAGTAATCTTCTCCTGCTTCACAGATTGGGAGTGCACAGATCAGAGTCCTCAGAGTAGAATTCTGTTACAGCCTGACCTTTTGACAACCTACCTGTGGCTTATAACGTTTTCCTATTCAATGTATAGTATTTTCCAGGACTATTTTATATGAAAGTATCAAGTATGTGTATAAATACAATGCCTTTTTGAAACAGCAGGGATACTATGATATGTTCTATGTTCTAGGACTTGGCAAAAAAGAACAATCAAACTTTTTACCTTAAGAATAGTCTTTGGTTTGATTAAATGTACATCTAGTCTGGAGTCTCACACAACTGTTCGGGTTTAACGCTGAGGGCTAAATATAGACAGAGTGAAACTTTTCTCGGATGACTCTATTTTAGTGTGCAGTACAGTTCTTACTCAAAGCCAGGCTTTTAACTTTTATTCAGTCATGTGCGGTGTTAATTAACAGTAAATAATACGTTCTTCCATGATTCCATTGTACCGCCTCACTGTGAATGTGCGAGTCTCCCCAGTGGGACAAGAGGAGGAGTTTAGCAAGTTAAATGCTTGGATAATCACGTTCTCTTCATATTTAATTGCAGTATGAAGTCAGGTCATTTATGTTCTACGGCATCCATTCCCAAAGTAAAGAGATACCCCACACACAGTCCTAAATTTTCACTTTAATTAAAAGACTAAGTGAAGTATTTCTCTGAAAGTATAATTCAAAAAGGCTGTTGGCTCTAAATTGCTCAATAATAATATTTTTTCAACAACACAGAGAAAAACAGGAATGTAAAAATAGTACCATGTTTGACGCAGATTAGAATAGATTTATCTTCGGCCTTACTTTTTACAATATCCAACCCAGATATGGAGAAGAAAATAGGCACAATATACTGTATTAAAGTCCAACATTGGTTTATCTTCAAAACCTGCTCTGGACCTGAGAAGAGTTTTTAGAATCATAAAAGTGCTCACTCACATGCGAGCAAGTATATAACTGTACATACTAAAGTTATTTTTATGTACTTGATGTTGACAACCCCTGACATCCCCCCCCAGCAGTACCTTTTCAATCCCACCACTGTTCTACTGTGTGAGGACACTAATGAAAATGAAGTAAATTGCTCTGGATAAAAATGCGTTATTGTATAAACGGTGAAGACGGCATCTTAACTGGACCCAAACAGCTATTGGCTGCAGGTACCCCACAGTGACCAGAACAACGTCAAAATTACAATGTTTTTCTCTTTGAAATACTCGTGTTCTCAGATTTTTCATTTAAAATTATTTATGAAAATGTTTATATTTATTAACAAACCATGAATTGTTAAAATGCATCTTAAGCATGTCCAATTTTCCCAATTGCATTCGATTACTAGACTAGTCACACATGTGTGATCTGAATTGTATGATGCACATCACACTGTGATTTCAAATGCTCAATGGGTCACAGGCTACAATTCAATTCTGGTCAATCCAGGCAGCATCAGGTATCATCAGCGTGAGGTGTTCATTTGATTTGAAAAGGAGAAGTATGACTTGTGTTGCAGAAAGAGCTTGGGGTATGTTGTTAGCATAGGTTTGTTTACAAAGCCATCAAAGTAACTGAGCAGCATTGTCTGCAACTCAGTTTGACTGATTAAAAGTGTGTAATTTTGTCATAATTACTTGTTTGGCAGTGATGGCCAGAATTGTACATTTTGAGAGGTGCTTTAGTCAGACAATATTTTCAGCGCCAGCAAAGTTTCTTGTTGCTTTAGGTCCTATTTTATGTCACCATGCATTTTATATTACTATGATGTCTTAATTTGCCATGAGAGTTGCTCAGTGGTGCATGCACATTCTTGGTTAATAACCATGCCCCAAGTGGCCCGTTGAGCAAGTGTACCACAGCCATGTGCATATGGTCCTGTGTTTCCCAACTGTTAGGTTCCACATAACCAGTATGCACAAATTCTTTTTTTATTAAGTAAATTTAACAGAAAAATGATCATGTAAAAATTGGCTGCTGAAGGCAACATGGCTTTACTGCACTAAGTGTCAATAAATAAATACACATACACACACCATTCTGTCAGTCTGTATCTGGAAGTGCATAGTCTACACCTTAGGTCTTGTCTGGTGTGGTAGATCTGGGCCTTTATTGCTCTGGTGCTAAGGGCCTGTTCCTGTGCAGCCATAAAGAGTGTCTCAGTGCTGTCCTTCAGTCAGGCCTGCTCCAGCCATTGGTGGGATATACCAATGGCTGAAATAACAGAAATATTAACACGTGTACAGTATCCTGTCTGATATAAGTTTACTAACTTTTGCCGTTATCCTGTTGTTTAATTTTTCCTTTATTCATTTAGCTGAAGCTTTTATCCAAAGCAACTTAAATTAAGCTTCCATTCACCAGTGTCACAGCTGGAACACCACTGGGGGCAAGGTGGGTTAAGTGTCTTGCCCAAGGACAAACCGACAGTACGAACTGTGGGGAGAGCAGGAACCGAACCGCCAACCTTACAGTTGAGGGACCACCGCTCCACCACTGAGCAACTGTGTTCCAGTAATTTACTCTCTATAAAGTCTGTCAAACAATAAACCTGAAGAAGTGTAACTTTTCTTACCTTCTCTGTAAATGTTGAAGTCCTGTGAACAGCTGCAGCTGGCTGTCTTTGCTCATGTTACCCAGATGTCCACGTACGAGCGCACGCCAGCGAGAGCGAGCAGGACACTGACTGTAGTTTTCATAAAAACTGTTAGGTTTTTATGAAAGTTACGCAATGCCCCTTTAAATAAAGCATAGTAAACTCATCATTACAACGACTACACGAAGAATGGGTTACCCATAAAGGTGAATACTTGACCTTTGATGAAACTAACCCATCCTCAAGGCACTGGCCCGGAAATCATTAAGAATATGCATGTCAAAACACATGGATTGTGTTGGATTGTGAGAGCCGTTACCGATGAGAATCTACATACTGAATTAAGCCCAACCAGGAGGCACGGGGGTCCTCACAGCGAGGCTGGTATGCATTCTGAATGTAAGCAGACGGGTAGGTCCCTTGGTATACGCTGTAATAACTTCCACTCTGCTTACTCTGACAGCAGTTGCTGCTTCTCCTTTGCTTCTTGCCCGACTGGCATTAACAACTCCTGACACTGTGAGCAACACATTGGCTTGGCCAGCAAATCCCTCTGAGGGGTCACTTCACTGTCAGTCAAACCAAACTACAATTTAGAGCTCCAAAAAGTGCAACTGTTCATATACAGAAACTATATATTATATAATTATAAATTATAGTAGACACTCTGAGTGGATATTGTGTGGTGCAAATAATAAAAGTGATTTACTCTGCATGAGCACCTTAGGTTAGAGTCTCTCTTACAACAGTGCACACCTGATTTTGCTCCAAAAATAGGGCCGTATCTTTAGATTGAACATTTAAGGCAAGGAATATATGCAAAGTTCATTTAGCGACCACTAATTATTTATCAAAGCCTTGGGAGCTAAAACTGCGTGTAAATGTAGTATGATGAAGAGGCATGTGTAAACAGTTTGTGGAGGAAAGACTAGAGTTTTTTGTACAAAGATGAATTGTAGAAAATAAAATAAGTGTCAAAAAAGATAAATTTAAAGAGTAATTTGCAAAAACAGATACATGCCCTTTTGGAAAATAATTTACTGACCCTTGTAAATTATTCTTTGCAAAACGCTGTTTTGAATGATATCACTTATAGCAAAAATATATATATATAATATTTTGAAATTTAGAATTGAGTTATCTGCTTTTGAAAAATAACTTTTCATTTGTAATGACACAATAATTAGCTAATCTGAAGACAGTCTTAACAAAAAGCCACACTTTACCTGACCTAAGATTTCTCTTGAACAAAATGAAACTATACTGTATGAGTAACATATACTAATCTTAAGCTGCATTAAACTCATTAGAAGATCCATCACGTCTTGTTTTCCTTTTACTACAACATCCCAGAGTGGACAAACTGAGCACAGCTGGAGGACAAGCACACATTCCTTATTTGCAGCAGACAATCATGCATGAAGACTTAAGACATTTCCAAATTAAAAAGAGGCTTTTGAATTTGTTGACAGCATGTCCCTGCAAGGCTACCGTAGGTGCTCACAAGGTGTAAAATTGTCACAACACATTCAGGGGTAATGAAAACAATAGATTTCTTTCATAAATGTCTTCTTTATAGGAAAGCTGCAAATTAGGTGAATATTAAAGACATAATGGTAGTTGAATTATAATTTTTTTGTATGCTTTTACACATTTAATTTAATATTTCAACTAACTGTATTGCATCAGTAGTGACCATACAGTATTTCCATTTGCAATGTTACACTTTTGCTTTTAGGTAACTAACTTTCATTAGCAATTACACAGGCAATTTATTATGAGCTGCTAAAATTGCCCATAAACTTTATGACAATTAGTTTTATTTTTATTTGTACAAGCCCTGTAGCAAAATAAAAGTAACTGGAAACAATATGGAAATAAAGACTTGATTGTGACACCGGAACAACACCGGCCCTCTCTTCTGCTCGGCCCCCAGCCCACAGCACGCACACAGCACTGATTATATTCACAGTGCTGTATTAAAAACATCTGTCTTCTCATCCCTGTCCCACTTCTTTTTTACCGCACAAACCTTACAAATTGAAATGACCACTTCTTAAATGCTCTAATCAACTGCCACATAGCAAATCCCTTCTTTCTGCGATTTTGCGGACAGACCAATCACAAGTCGTTTGTCTGCAGCAGGGTGTGGTTTGCTGGCCACGTCATACACAAGTAACTCGGCTCACGCAGCTAGTCCAAAGATTTCAACATGCTACCTCACTACTGCCAGCCAAACTAACTAGCGGCACTAACGTGGCTTCCTTGATGACAAGAATGATGTGTGGTTTTGCCTTTTTTGGTAAACCCCACCCTTGAAATGAAATGCAAGTAAACACGGCAGTAGCACCAGACTAACTTTTTTGTATAGACTAGGTCTATAGAGTAAGTGTTAAAGCGTTAGTCACGGCTGGCCAAGCAAACTGGTTTTAGTTAGGACCCGAGCAGCAGCGTTCTGAATAAGCTGCAGCTGTTTTAACCCTCGTTTTGAGAGCCCAGTGACCAGCCGTTACAGTAATCTAACCTGCTGGAGATAAAAGCATGAATAAGTTTCTCTAAGTCTGGTTTAGATATGATCCCTTTGACTCTGGAAATGTTTATAAGGTGATAAAATGCAGATGATGTAATTGACTTAATGTGACTCTGGAAATTTAAGTCTGAGTCCATGATGACCCCTAGATTTCTAACCTGGTTTTTAGATTTTAGAGAAAGAGACTCGAGGTGACTGCTGACACGTTCTCTTTTTCACTTTCTCTTTTTCACTTTTCTCTTTTTTTCTGTGGCCCAAAGATGATTCATTCAGTCTTGTTTCTGTTCAGTTGGAGAAAACTATTTTGCATCCACACGTCAATCTGTTCGATGCAGAGACACAGTGAATGGATTGGTCCACCTGTATGGAGTGTCATCTGCATATTTATGGTATGGTATGATATCATAGCTGTGTACTAACTGTATTAAGGAAGCGTGTAATAGGGGTCACACGATAGACCCCTGTGGCAGGGATGGAGTACTCGAGTTCTGGACTCCAACTTGAGTCTGAGTCATCAGGCTCGTTTTTGTGACTTGTGACTCGACTCGAGGGTTAGCCTCAATGACTCGACTCGGACTTGAATTTGCCTTTGTATGGCTTGGACTCAAACTTGGACTCGTGACTCAACTCGGACTTGAGAACTGATGACTCGGACTTAGACTCTGACTTGAGCACAAAGGACTCACAATTCACACTTTGCAACAACACCACACAGCCTCTGCCTGTTCCATGTGTTCAGAGTGGGACGAGCTCTCCCATATGGAAAACTCCCAGCCTCTAAATGTAACCCAGTAGTTAAGCCTAAATAAATAAGTTTTAACTAACTAACTTTTTTCTTATTCTTTACAAAGAAGTTTGTCTGGTACCCTGTTGCTTGCCTTCAATTTCAAGGGTGGAATTTACAAGAGTAAAGTTAACCAATCAGAGAAACATTAGACGTGATGCAAAAAAGGAAAAGCTTTCTGGTTCATTCACATTTAGTTCAGTCAGTGGTTGGAATCAGTTTTTAGCTGGATGTTGCTGGATGATGAATATGCTCCTGTGATTCCAGCATTCTTTTTTCTTGACACCAAGTTTATGCTAGGTGGCATCATTTTGTTCAGTTACTGATTAATGGGACCAGTTTTGGGAATGAAACTGTATCATCCAATTTAAGTTTACAGTCTTACCACATGGTGTGATCGGGATCGTCTCATGAATACTTTCAGATTCCAAAACAAAATCTTTACTTGTAGCACACTGATTTAGAAAAAAAATAGATCAAAATAAGTAATAAATAATAACAAAATAAGTAAAAAAAATCTAGTTCAAAGAAAAGTAAAAAGTAATCATAAAATCATTGGCAAAAGGTGGAATTAACTAAAAAGCTAAATAAAGCTGGCTGGAGCAAGCAGAAAAGCTTCTGCACTCTTCAGGAGCAGGAGGAGACCATTGTCCTGTACTTCTACTTCTAAAACTGTCAGGACAGTGTGACACTTGCTTCCACATTACAAAGAATTTTATCTGTAGAAAGATACATTCAATATTTAGTAGAAAGTTCTGCATATTTAAGGAAATGCAACTGAGGCTAGTTATAATGCATGCCGTCAATTTAAGTGTCTAATGGAATCTAATTCACTAATCTATCGACTGTAATGTCTGATTCTTTTATCTGAGGTTTTGTATGTGGTTTGCATTGATGAGGCTCACTCCTCAACAATAAGCAACTTTCTTGTAATAAGTGACATAGATACATTTTACTAGAATGTGTTCCACCAGAGACCTTTACATTTGTGACCATATTCATTAATACTCTGAATAATACAGAATAATGCAATCATGAAAGTGGAGCAGAAAAGGTCTTTGCATGCAAATGTCTCACGCCACGTACCATAACTAATCCAATATCACATTCATGAAATATTTGTGATGCAAATAATTGCCCTCTTTGTGAAAATGGCAAAATTTAATCAGTTGAACAATTATATTTGATCCTTTTCTTCCATTTCTGAAGTCCATATTTTCTATTTGTTCATAGACTTCCATACTGTAAGACTATTCATAAAAGAGGATAAAAAGTTGAAATGCAATATGGAGCTTGTATCTAGAGTGTCTCACAGGAACATAAATAGCTTTTAGCAATATCCCAAGTGTTCTAGATGAAATATGTACATCTCTGTTAACTTTCATTTAGTTGTTTAGTTTAGTGCTTGCCTTTAGCAGAGCTGAGTTCATTTTAAGTTTGTTTCAAGCCTCACGGTAAAATTAGAATGATTTTGTTGAGAATTGCTTATGTTTGAGTTGCTGCTCATTTGCAGTGCACTTCTGATGCAGCGTGGTTTGTACACAATAGTAATCCTCTCATGCCTCTTTAAAGATTTTAAATAAAGATTAATGTAAAGAAAGATGTCGCATTCAGCACTGCTAACATAGTGTCTATAATGATCCTAATTTCATGTCACTCTGATTGTTGAAATACACTTAAAGCTTTATTAGGCCGTTCAATCAGACTGCTCTTCTTGTCTGAATTTACATGCAAAAGGAAATAATAAAGCCGAGCCTGCGACCCACTGTTCAGTCTAATGTTAGAGTCTTAAGGTCTTAGAATTTATTAGACATCAGCATTTGGACAGCTTTTGTTTGTTTGTAGTTTTGGATTTTTTAATTATTGAATCGTTTTGTGAATTCCAACTTTTGCTTAAAGCTAGCTTAAAACATCCTCCATCCTGTTTTCCATGCACACAACATATTGACCTGACAGCTCTTATTTTAAAACAAACAAACAAAATCAACTATCATACCCATTTTATACTTGTACATCAAAACAAGTTACCTAAGTACTGCTTATTGAGTGTTTTTTTGCTCTGATATATTTCTGCTATTCTTGTATTGCTTTATATTTGAAAAGCCATGCAGACACAGTGAATACGACAATCTCATATAAAAAAGAAGAAATCCCCTGTACTCCCTCAGTCCAGCCAAACTAACATGCCATTTAAATTATTGAAAAAGATTTAACCTTTTCTAGCCTAATGGTAAATGCATTTATAAAGCATTTACCCTTCTTAGGCACCCAAAGCACTTTACATGTTGCTTCCATTTTACACCCGGGGCAGACAGAGAGGGGGGCTACACTAAGCACTCACAGCCTTCTCCAACGACCACAAAAATCTAAAACCAAACACACTGTGGCACTGGAGGCAAGGTGGGCTGTGTCTTACCATAACGAGAGAATTGAATCGCCAAACTTCCGCTTATAGGACGACCACTTTACCACTGAGCCACAACATATACTTAATGTTGTTAAAAGGTTTGTTTATTTTATTTTTTCTTGTATTTTAGGAGAACCACAGAATAACATATTGTCATAGTAACTGTTTGTAAAATGAGATCGTCAGACGTCATCTATTTATGTAATTTATAAACAATGAATTTTGGTCACTCAACTACTTGAATAAAAAGGGAGTTTTAAATAAGGAATGCTCCCATTGGTTGATGGTCTACAGAGTACTCCACATGTCAATAGTGAGAAAACAAAAAACAAAACAAAAAAAATACATATTTTTTTATTTGATCCTGCTTTGGATGTTTGAGGACGGAGACGCGCTAATGTATCCCAATGACACTAACATTCAGGTGAGTGTATCTCTCTTGGTGGGGTCCTTATGTTTCTATTATTTCTTTACAGAGTTTTCTGTTTAACTTGTATTCAACACTGTTGTGTGTGTAAAAGAAGTTCTCATTGTAAATTGTCTACAGTTGGCTTGACTTAGCTGGTCATACACTAGCTTACTCGGCTAAGCTAAGCTACTCGGTGTTGTTGTTGCTGGTGGCAATGGAGTGTGTCAGAATGGAGCGCTGCAAAGATGACCTATTTCTAATCTCTGATCAGAGAAAACCGGCATAACCCTTGGTTTCTCTTTGGGACAGTTGCTAGACTAATCCAACTAAAAATAACTGAAGACTAGTGCACAAGACTTTTTAGATTTCTTTAATCATAAAATTGCAGATATCAGGGATAATATTTTGTTTTTGTCTTCCTCAGCTCCGGGTCCTACTCTGGATCCTGGATGCCTAAAATAGCCTGTCTCCAATTTACCTTTTCTATCTAAAGTCCTTGAAAAAGTTCTATCTCTCGGAAAATGACCTCCTCGAGCCATTTCAGTCTGCATTTAGGGCCTCTTATTCCACTGAAACAGCTTTAGTTAAAGTGACTAATGATCTCCTCCTTCAGATGGACAAGGACTCATCGGCTCTACTGTTATTACTAGATCTCATTTCATATGATAGATTATGCAGTGCAAATTAACAGACTTAAAGATGTTTTTGGCATTTCCTCTGTATTTTACACCATTGGGACAAATCATTAGATGTTATGGAGTAAAGGCCCGTAAACACCGGGACAAATATTCGCGCGCGTTATTCGCCAGCGTTTTTCAATGCGTTTTTTGTGTTCACACCCAAGCGATTTTCGCTGACGATGAGCCGAGTAAACATGTAAATTCATTCCCTGACATTAGATGGCACTTAATGTAAAACAGAAATACCCCGGCACACAAGGTGGCGCTGCGCAACTTTACGCTTCTGACACTCGCTTTTCACTCAGAAGAAGAGAGCAAGTAATTTTTGTAATCAATGTCGCATTTGTCATAAGTTCTTTGTGTTCCGACAACAACGAGACCAGCAACTCTACATTCATCTTTCCTTGCATCTTCTTCGTCTTATTTCTTCCCGGCAGTGTAGGCGCTACTTGGCGTATATCTTCTTCGCCGTTACGTATGTGTGCTCGGCAAGATCGTTTTGTGTTTGAGCGCCCCCAAGACGCGGCACGTCAAACCCAAAAAACAAACTCGAGGCGTTTTTTAAAAACTGACGCTTTTACGCGTGCCGTTTTTCGCATCGGTGTGAACACTCACATTGGCGCCCATTGTTTAGTCGCAAGGCGTTAAACGTTGGCGAATAACTTCGGCAAAATTCGTCCCGGTGTGAACAGGCCTTAAACGTCCACTGTTATGCCAAAGATACACAGCTGTATGTATCTACCAATAAAAGTGAAAAATACTACTGACATCATGCTTCAAGACACCTGCCTTGTTTCAATAAAATCATGGATGTCTCACATCTTACTCCATCTAAACCGGGATAAAACAAAGATATATTGTTTTATCCCGGTTTAGATAGATATATATATTATAGAGCCCCATTTTTATGGAATGAGCTCCCGGTGGAAGTGCGGCGAGCTGACTCTGTTGAGGCTTTCAAAAGCAAACTCAAAACATACTTATTACACCAAACGTATGGAGACTGATTGATCATAGGTACACGCTCACAACCGGTGTGAGCGTGTACCTACTTCTACAACCGGTGTGAGCGTGTACCTACTTCTACAACCGGTGTGAGCGTGTATCTACTGCTACAACTGCTGTAGGTAAATGCTCAACCTCTTGAGCATTATTATTATTTTTGCAGTAGTATTTAGCACTTCTTTTTCTTTTCTACCTCCTCCTAGGGTGGACCTAAACCTCTGACCTGCTGGGTGATGTGTAACCCCCCCCCCTTTAACAGTTCTGGACACATTCCTGCATGGCCTGTCCATCCTGGGAGTGGATCCCTCCTTCTGTGGTTCTCCCTGATGTTTCTCTTTTTTCTGGCTGTTTTTTTTTTCCTTACCCTGGAGGGTCTAAGGACAGGGGATGTTGTCTAGTGCAGTCTGTTAAGCCCTTTGAGGCAGCTGTTCTTGTGATAAGGTGCTCTACAATAATAAATGTCTTGTGTTTTTCTGAAAATTTGGTGAAAACAAAATTTTGAACATCCTTGAAAATTAACATCAATTCATAAAATATTTGTGTTGGCTTTTGGCATTCTGAAAAAAAATCACGCATTAATCAGAACAAAACAGTTCTTACCTGAACATCTGCTGTTTATTATCACAGAGTTTGAATACAACCATAACAATCCTAATGACATCCACATCAGCTGGAATAATATTTACTCATCAGCCATCATAAGCACCATATGTACATAATTAGCCGCTTGAACATTGGTTTGTTCTGTACTGCAATGTCCCGTCATCCCTGCAGTTATTATTAGTAATTGAAACTTAACTGACAGTAATGACAATTAATAATCATATATTTTATTTTATTTTGATGAAAACCTGTCTCTTGCAATTATCTTTCAAAGCAGAATATTTTACTGTCAAGGACTGTGGCTAGGACTGCATAATTTGCTGATGAGTCTCTTGGCTTTGAATAAAATTAAGTCGGTAGAAAGAAAAATTATCATTTTTGTTGTGATCTGTGTTGCACAATAAATGATGCTGAGATGAATGACTCCTGAAGGTTGACTGTAAACAGCTATAAATAATAAAAAAAAATAAATAAATAAAAACGCTCTTAAAGACTTTCCCAGAACAAGCATTGTACTTTGTCCTCACACAATGAGGGCTACAATTTTTTCAAAAATAAAAACCCTAAAAACAAACACCTTATTTTGAATAAATTTTTTGCAATTTTTGTATTCCATAGGAAGGTTTCCATCCAAGGAAACATTATATTTTGAAATTGTAATTAAAAAGTTAAATTGCATTAAAAAGTTTTATTAAAGACAGTAAAAATCGCAAAAACCTGTTAGTCAGCCTGCTCTGACTAGGTAAGCAGGTCTTTTATGATGAACTTAATTTCAAGTTCAAAATCAATCTTGAACTGCTCCAAGCTAAGTATTTGCATCCAAACCTTGGCCTTACTTGCTCATTGTGTCCAATGATGTGGCAGTACTGACAGGTCTGGGTGTGTTTTAAGTTTGAGGATATAGTGACCATTTTACCATTAACGTGAACAACATGGAGCTATTGGATAAAATAGAGGTTGATAAAACCAATCACCGACCAGGTATTCATTGAAAGTACCTGCTCTTTTGAAAATATTTTCAACGGTAGCCTTCCCAGATTTTAACTGTGAAACAGATAATGTTCTGTGGAGCAGGTCTATCTGGCAGAGTCAGGTTAGCCTGCTATTCAAGTTTGAAGACACAGCCCATACTTCTGTAAATAGGACCAGTGACCATTTCCTTTAATGTACTTTTAATGTACCCATTAATGTCCATTTAACCCAAACCAAACTTTACCATTTGTCAATTTCTATCCTTAAAAATTCTTCTTTTATCATGATGTTCTATAAACGTATTTTTAACGGATGAACAATATAGAAACTTTAACTTATTTGCTTTATTTATCTGTGCTTTTGGAAAGACTATATGTTATATCTAGGAGGTAGCATCATATTGAAACATTGCCACTGATTTTCTCATAGTCTGGAACAAGCAATTGTTCCAATTTCTCCTCAACACCTTGGTGAACGCTGCCTAATCAGCCATAATAAGCATCTCTTCTGCAGATCGTCAAAAGCCTGTAACGGCTAATGGTGTTCTCCTTCTGGGACGAGGCCAACAAACACCGCTCTCATCTTGTGTGCGGATAATTTGACAAACAGAGCATGGTGAGGAAGACGAGAGGCACATACCATCTGGTCTTTCTCCAACACACAAGAACACGGTCTCAGGAGATGATGGCAAATTGTTAAATGCCAAGCGTCTGGCCCTTCATCTAGCATAGTACGATGGGGTTCACCTTCGTCACAGGTTGGTGGAATTGGATTATTATGTAAAACGCAAGACGTATCATTTGGCAGAGTTTCTTTAAAACATGGAAATGATGCTGGCCTTTTAGCAGCGTGTTAATATTCATATCGGCCGCGTTCTGTAGGAGCGGCAGCATTGTGTGGTGTGAATGTTTTCAAAAGCTGTTAGGACCTCGACAGACGCTTCTCTCGCAGCACAGACTGAAATAATTTGAAGGCGTTGAGCCTCAAGACAGTTTCTGCAACACAAAATGTAGCACTTTACAGGCTGCAAGGATTTTTGGTAAAGTCTATTTTTGAGCAATGAACATGTAAAATTATGTAACAATAAATCGAGATTATTTTGTCAGGTAGAAAGGTATAATACTGTACATCTTTAGAAAGTTTAGTGAATGAGTAGAAAACATATATATTCAGCAGCTTGTTATTTATGATCATGTAGAATATGTGTGAGACGGCAGGGTTTTGTTGATTTGTTTTCTTTTATTTCTTATGCATGCCTTCTGTTTTATGTCGTTACAACCCGCTGCTTTACACAGCAATTTATTGAATGCACCTGTGTGACGTAGCCTTTTTAGGTGAACGAAGAACTGATTGAGGAAGAGGGAGAGACAGTAGCCACCGCAGAATTTAGAGGGTAATCTGGACAGTGGAGAGTGGACAGTGTGTGGTTACACATGCATGAACACTACAGAGGTACGCCAACACAGGAGAACACAGCGGAACCCAGAGGGCATGCCGGTGAGTGGGGCCGGGACTGGCGTCATAGCCCACGTAGACACAGAAGAACACAAGGGACACACAGATGGCAGACAGAGTGGAACAGCTTGCCAGATGAACAAGGCCCAGAGACCAGGAACCAGGAAGGAGTTGCTGGACCACCAAGTGTGGCAAAGCATTGTACACAAGTTAGGAGCTCTGCCAGCCTTGTGACTACATAACTAAACAGTAACACTTGTGGGGAAGAAAAGTCCAAGGCTGGGGCCAGATGAATGCGCATAGTGTCAGTGTTATGTTGTGGTCCTCGGTGTCCAGTGGGCTGTCATGTTGGAGGCCAGCCAGAAGGTAGATCGAACATGTAAAGAGTGTTGTGATGTAAAGTAGCTGCGCTCTACTGCAGCCTAAGTCCCACATGTCCTATTCCCCGTGCAGGCCTAGCCTGGCCAGCTGCGACTAACTTTTCCTATTCTATACAAAGAAGTTAGTCTGGGACCCTGTTGCTTGCATTCCATTTCAAGGGCGGGGAATGTTAACCAATCAGAGAAATGCCGGACGAAACCACACAGCCAGTAGTCAGTATGTTAACATGGCCAGCAGTAGAGTGGAAACCAGAGTGTTTTTATTGTTTTTATACAGATTTTCCAAAACTGAGGCGAGAGCAGAAATAAACGGCATCTTGTTAGCAACGTCCGGCATGTTGAATGTTTTGGACTAGCCGCGCGAGCCGAGTTGTGTATGATGTGGCCAACAAACCACACCCTGCTGCAGACAAACGTCTTGTGATTGGTCCGTCCACAAAATCACAGAGGAAGGGATTTGCTATGAGGAAGGTACCAGACAGTCCTCCTTTTGAAAAAAGGAAAATGGTCTGGTATACCAGGGTAGTCCTGGCCTAGATATTCTGCATCAACAGGAGGAGACCTGGTACGTGTGTCCAAAGTTTGCTGTCTAAAGGTGTGTTAGAAGAGGAAGTAACGAGGAGCTGTCGGCGCCACTGCTTTAGAGACCGGTGCCCTGTTCTTTAACTTGTCTGAGCCTGGTGTCTTGTTTTAACCTGCCTCAGCCTGGTAACATTTTTTTATTCTATACATGGACTTTTAGCTTTATTTATTTGACTTTTAACCATCCAGAATCAATTGTTTTTAAGCCCAATTATTGTAATAAATTGTTTTGTAAATTGCCACTCTTCTCTTCTTCTTTGGTTTTAACAAGTGTGCTCCTACCCGACAAATCTATTTAGTTCTGCAATAGCTCCATCTGGTTCAATACCACTCACAGTCACAAGCTAACTCCCATAGACTAACACACATCCCCCCGTACATATGCCGTCTAAAGACTTTTACATGTCCCTGGTTGCTTAGGTTCATGTTCTGTTGGCTTTCTGTAGCCAAATAACACCAGATGGTGATCCCAGAATTCAGTGCGTAATATGTGGGGGAACACAGGGGAGTATATTCCCCCACCTCCTAAATCTGGACCGGGACCTATTTGACTAGATCCAACATCTTTTTTTTTTTTATCAGAAGTTAAGTAAAAGTTAATGTGGCCTGTTTTTAAACCTTTTTTAACATTGATTTATAACTCTAAATGGCCCATTAGTTTGTTAAACTGGCATAATTTAGATAAAAAAAACTATAATGCAGACTTTATAACTTTTACCTTTTTTTTTCTTCTCGATGCTGGGGGAACATTTCCCCCTAAACAGATCTCCCACCTCCAGCTTTACACATTAAGCTCTGCCAGAATAATAAACAGATTGTTTTATGACCTGTGCTTCCTCATCAAAATCAGTTGAACTGAGATCTGCTGTACAATAATAGCATACACATTGCTAAAGCCACAAAACCAACATTAAGTTAAAATGCATGTCGTAAATATTACACAAATGTTGTGGTGGGCTGTGCATTTAAAACCCTTCAATGATGTTCTACCATGAACTAAATCATCAAAACAGTAATATAACAGGGCGTTGGATCACAGTCAGGTATCACATGTAGCAAAAATGAATAACTTAAGCAAGAAACCCAATTACCATTTCAGAAACAATATTTTCAGTAACAATAGTTTTTTTTGCCATGGAGGCTAATGCTAAAAGTCCAGTCTGTTCCATCGTATTTCTTACATACATTTTTATTTGCTTTATGACCGAGAATGTCCACTCTATAAAATAATTTTAGCTTGTATATGTTTCTAGCTGTACAGTAGGCAACGCTCTCTGACCATCCAATCAAGACATGTAATAAAGACAATGTTATTGTACGCCCTGGGCACTTGGCTGACTACCCAACTCTAAATTTGATTGGTTAAAGTAGAGTGTCATTATAATTTATTTTAAGCTACAGGTGCCAGCACTGTTGATTCTTAAGGCCTCAATATTTCCTTCACAGTGGCAACACATAGCTAAAATATGATTGGATAAAGGCTCCAGCATAAACATAGACTGCTGGAAGCAGCACAACCAAGACTGAAGAGGATAGAAGATTAGGAATAATTTTAATAAAAAATAAAGGCAAATATATTAATAACATAAGTCTAGCTGAGAAGGCCTTGCCGGCCCTCACGGCCCCCCACTGCACAAATGTACACAGGAAAAATTAGCACAGTGATACGGTATGGCTTAGGGGCAATGAAAAACATTTGAATGCCGTAGCTCGGTTGAACATTCTTCCCCTAGTATCTGGTAATGGTAATGGTAAAAAACACAAAAGCAAATGTAGGCCAAAGTAAGATTTATCCCTGCCTCTTAAAAGTCTAATTGGCTGGTTTTAACTTGCTTGCAAATAAAAATGCACGGAAAATACCACTGCTTTGGTTACCATTTCTCACTTATCGCAGCTCAACAAGCCATTACCTGTTGGTCCCTTTACAACACCAACTATAGGCAAGTAATGAGCAATTAAAACTGACTTGACCTTCAGGTAATGTCCCCTCACCTGCTTTTACTGCATTTTAATCTAATATTCTATCATATTTGAGCAGCAGAAGGCCACAGCTCGTATCACATTTCATGCTGTACACTGCATTATGTGTCTTTATTGTATTGCATTTTCATTGTCACTAATGTGTATTCATGTTTTTTAATAATGCTGATAGGACAATATTCTGTCTAGAGTCATTTTCCATTAGAGATGGTTTTGTTTGTCTGGGAATGGCTCTCATGTCGGAGTATGACATGGATCAGTACAGCGTCATTGATCTGTTGTTCTCTGAGGTTATTCTCCTCAAGTGGACTGTGAAATAATGGATATCTTTGTCTAACAAATCCATGAGGGCAAAATGAATGTACAAAATGTCTACCAAACTGCAGACATGATTTTCTAAAGGTGAAATTGTGCGCGTTTCTCAATGAATGCTAAATGATGTGTGTTGTTGAATGCATCTACAGTGAGTTGCACTGGTCAAATATGTGTTGCTTATTTGCACTTGACCTTGTACTTGACATACGCAGTGTGCAAAAGCATGCCTCAATACATTTTATTTACGGTATTGTCAAATGAATCCTACACAGGAGAACTACTGTCTGAGGACACATGTAATTAGGTTTTACCGTATGTAATATTGCAGGTAAGATTAAATCTTACCTAAAAAAAAGAAGTTCTCCCTCAAAGGGGTGTCAAAAATCTATTATGCTTTACACATTCAAAGTAGGCTGGTTAAGTTATATTTAAAAAGAAAAGAAAAGGGGAAAAAAAGTATTGTACCTTTATCTAGTGTCAGTGAAGGCACCACAGCCCCTGCTCTGAATGGACTTCACTGGCTGCACCTGTTTTGGGGACAAAAATGATGGCCTGTTTTGTTTTTAAGTAAAAAAAAATAATAATTAACACCTGTCAAAAGCATTTCACGCAATTTACAATGCTTGATGTTTTCTGTTTTTATAATCAGATGCTAGAAGTGTAAAGTGTATAAAAATAAGTTGATAAAGTGGTAGTTTGTCTTTTTATTGAGCATTTGGTGATTTTCACAGACACATACAAACATTGTATCCATCTGTGCAACAAACATCACATCTCGTATAGACTTCTCATTACGACATGTGCCATATTTCAGAACCATATGTGCTGCTGATATTTGTGCACTGTGGTTCATGTTGCTGTCGCAGATATTATCTAACAGCAACATAAAGAGTTTGGGATTGCATTAATTGATAGGAAGTGTGTGTTTAGGGTTATACCGAGGGCCATATTATCACTTTGAAATAAAAAACTGCAGCTGCCATGCCATGTAAGTAATTCCGATGGCTCTTTCCAGGTGAGGCTGACAAAATCACTCACTGAAAGAATTCATAGTTAAATCAAAGTGATTTATGGGGCTCTTTATTTCAGTGTGGGGGGGTTTGGATGATTACTCAAAGGAAAGTAATTCATTATACATGCATAAATTAGTGCTCACACCTCTTAATGACTTGTTGCTTGCCAGTGAAGAGCAGAGGTGATCAGTGCTTGTAGTGGGATGTCCTCCATGAGTTTATTAGGAAAGGAATAGGTCATCATCCTTGACCCCTCCATTCTTGACATTCCTTTGTCATTACCAGAGCACGGGGGTTTAGAATGTATACTGCACTCCAAGGCTTTTTATGCATGGTTGGAAATCATAATTACTATAACCAGAAGGTTGACGGTTAGACTCCGCTCTCCCCACAGTTCATACTGTCTTGTGTCCTTTTGTCAGACACTTAACTTAACCCCCCTTGCCTCCAGTGGTGTTCCAACACTGGTGAATGGAAGCTTAATGTAAGCGTCTGCTAAATGACTAAATGTAAATGTACTCCATTTATATCTCCAATGCATAACATAACAAAATACATCTGAGATTCGAGACCAAAAAGAGCTTCTTATATTGCACTATTTTTGGGACCCTAAGTGCATAGTCTGCGCAAAGAAAATTGAAGAACGTGATTTACTCAGCGAGTATCTGAAATGTGGAGTTATCTCTACAGTGTGAAAAATCCACAATGTTATGAATCTACTTCACATCTGCTGTAAATTTATCACATTTAAATGGTACGAGCAAAACGTTTGTGGAAAAAAGACCGCTGCTGCTTTTGCAAAGATGAAGCAAAAAAAAAGTAAAACTTTAAAAATCTTGTAACCACACTACGGTAATGTGAAAGAGACACATTTGAACCTATACTTGTCTGATAAACAAGGCCACATTATCAACAACCCGTCTGCATATTGTTAGATATGGTCATATAGTGCAATATCCAACAATATGTCCAAATGTCCTGAGCCAAGTTTATTTATTAGAAAAGAGCGTAACAGTTTTTAAACAGTTTTAAAACTTTTTTTTATTCTTTCTATACAACACATTTTCCTGCTAGGCTACTGTAGGAGCTCACAGGCTGTAGAAGGGAGGGGTGTGGGGGGTAGGTTTTCTGCTTAAGGCCATACACTGGACCTTAAAAATATTTATGTTCATTTGACATTAGAAATGCCCAATCATGCATGAGTATACTTCAATTTTTACAGCAGTCATTAATCCATGTCAAACACCAAAAATGATTGCCTTTTTCATCATCATTACAACAATCGTTTTTGACATTCTACATAAAGCCTGGGGTCTACATGAGCAGAAGGATCAAACTGAATTACACTGGTTGTGGTTATTGATCCATTTGACGGTCGTGGCAGAGGAATAGAGGCTGGTCAGTCACGGCGCACAGAGCCAGAGAAGCTCTAATTTTAGTATGCCTATGATGAGCAGCGCTCCCCGTGGGACAGGGTGATAGCCTATCAAAGGGAATGCCTGCTGACTGTTGCCATGGTGATCATAATTCAGCTTGCATATTCCCTAATTAGGAGCAAGTGATCTAAAGAATGAGTGTAAAAACTATGGGCCAAAGTTATCATCATTAAAGCAACAGGAATCAAAGGGTTTTCCCAGAGGCACTGTAGAGTTGTTATATTTGTATTATTAACTGTAGACTGAAGTGAGGAAACAGAGGCTGGAGGGGAATTTCACCCAGAAGTCTGGCTCCTTACCAAAAAAGGTCATAAATGCTGACACTTGACTTTTATGGGGTCCATCTGTAGATTATTGCTTTGTAAGACAAATCAGCTGATGTGGGATTCCTTTGGGATAACTCATAACTCAGCTTGCTGTCTAATGCAACCCTTTTGATTCTTTTTAGAGAGTATTTGAAATAATTATTATTTGATTCAAAATTCAAAAAGGCTTTCAAAATACGTCTTTATATCTCAAAGAGAAACATGACTTTTGTAACACTTTGATGACGTTGTTGTTTCTGTACCAGACTCAGGCTGCTCAGGACCCAGCAGAGTAGAATCCCATACCAAAAAGTCCCGCACTGACCCGACCCGTTCCGTACCTCACAGTGGAAGCGAGGCTTTTGTTTATAGTGACCCACCCAGGACTTGTCAATGTGTATTTTATGTCACTCTATAGAAGCTTACCAACAGGAGCATCAAATGTAATTTTGTTATTGCACCTGATTTGTCACTTTAAAAAATCCCATAAATTCAATTAGCCGACTATTACATGACCCAAAGCCCGTTTATGTGGGAGACGTTACAGTTAATTGGTCTACTCTGCTGCAACTACATGCTTCTGCACTTAAGGTTTACCACAAAGCCACAGGAGTGAATAAAGCAAACGCAAATTCATTGACCTTAGTGCAGATTTTGAGTTGACTTTATGCAAAAGAGGAGCGTATTACTGAAGTAATGACCAGCAACTTTGCAACAAGATGCAATGGGCAATGCATGTTTGCAATGAGAGCAAAATATCCATCTACCGTATTCCATTAAAAGCAGAAAGTCTAGTGTTAATGTCCTGCAGGCCTATTTCCTGAGCCGGGCTTTCCTTTACCATCAGAAGAAAACCCATGACCTCTCATTTATCTCTGTCAGATAATTATATATTAAAAAAATTAATGAATAATTGATTTAGTCATTAGCCACGTGTGACATCCAGAATAGTTAATAAAAAGCACTCTAAAAATGGGCCTGCAAAGATATTCCCCGCTTGTGTCATCTATCACAGGAGGCTGGCTTTACATCATGTTCTGATTGAGTGCGCACTGAGGGACGATTCATCAAGTGAAATATAGAATTAAGAAGCTCCGAAGCTGGGCAGAGTGAGTGCATCAAACAGAGGTGTCAGCGTGCAGTGAAATGTGGAGCACCCATAATACTCACATGTCAGCGGGAAAATATGACCTGTGAATTTATCTTGTTTTTTTTTTTTTTAATGTAGGCCAGTGGTTTTATTTTGTTTTATTGTTTTTTTTTATCATTTAAAAAAATAGTAACTAATAAGAGCATACCTATTATTTATTAATGGCTGTTTTGGGTTCTAAACAAATGTGCTATAGAAATAAAATAGATTAAATGAATTGAATAAATACGAAAGAAAAAGAATGAGATGGCTTGAATTCTTCTGAATTTAAAGATGCAGACAGAAAAATGTGAAAATAGCAAAAGTAAAATTGATCATCTAATTGAAAATCATAAAATTCTGCAGCATAAAATGAATGTATGGCAAAAGGAATTGTCTGGTCTGAGGTTTTTACAGGAGAGAGTTACAGTAGGCTCCTATCACTTCATTTTTTAGCAACACACACACAAAAAAATGTTTTTCACTTCTTTGCTCTAGTTCTGGAGTCCACTGCACAACAAAGATCTACAATGTCACATTATCCTCATTATGTCCACAAATGTTTTCTGTGTTTGCTGTATTGGTTTATGTGAATTAGCCATGTGGTTGTTGGGTTTTCACAGATATATATAAAGACCTTGTCTGGTGTGTTTATTATGCACAAACTGAAAATAAATCTCTGACAATATAATACAGTCAGTAAATACAGTCTATAATACAGCTCACTATTTAACAGTCAGCTCTTATTACTGAGGCATTACATTATTGAGCTAAAGGTAAAATTGTGATGGAACATCCATTATAAGAAGTGATTAATATTAGAAGAAGAAGAAGTGGAACTGTTAGGAAATGAAGCCCCTACATCTTAATAATAGATCTATAAACTTAAACATATATTTTCTCTTTAAATTAAAACAATTTAATTTTTTTACTTAAAACAGTACAAAACTATGACTTTGTTGGCTTTTATTTTAATATATTTTGAAGAAACATTGTGTGTCCTAGAGTATCATTTGGGATTCGTATTTCCAGTTCATTTATACTGTATGTAGGGTGTCCAGATTTTCAAACCTCAAAATTGGGACACTTTAATTTTATTTATGCATATCAATTTTTTTCTTAATGAAAAATTTCAGTGCAAAATCAATACCAACAATAAACACACACAAAAAAAAAACGTGGACAGATTACTTTAAGTAACTTTTTTTTTTTATTCTTAACATGTAATAATCATGTGCTTTCCTAAAAACAGTTGTATTGTTTCTTAAGCTCGTTAGTAAATGGAGACTTTCTTTTTGGCTGATGACAGACTGAAACTGTGAAAGATGCAGAAGGGACGCTTAGCAATAGCCTCACGCTTAAGCACGTAAATGAACCAATCAGTGTTGAGTTACAGACATGTGCAACACTGTTGATCTTTTCACATTGGTTAATATTGCCGTAACCATAACAACTCTGTGATTGACACACAGACAGTCTACTGACAAATGAGTTACAAGCAAAGTGCACTGCTTTGGCTTTACAACCGGCATTGGGATACACGGGATAAAGGGATAAACTTGAACATTTAAGTGTTTTTGCAGATAGCCCCCGGGACACAGGGCTTATAAACGAGAATGTCCCAGTTAAATTGGGACGTATGGTCACCCTAAATGTGCAAGATAAAGAGCTTGAATACTGTGAAGATTAATGCAAATCTCATCAGACAGAACTTACTTTTACTGTCTTTGACGAGGAAGCACAGATCTTAAAACAATCCGTGTATAACTCCTAACGCATTTTCTAACAGTTCTGCATTGCATCTGTTTACTTGTAGCCGGTGCCTTTAGCTGGGACAGCCAAAATGTGTTTATTTTAAGCAACTAAAATTCCAACTCAGTGACAGCACACGCACAGTTAGTCAGATTCCAGTTGCCAAATTCCTGTATTTTTCTGGCTATTGCCCATGAGTCCATTGAAAGTATATTGCTGTCTGTTCAACAACTTCAATGGTGTTGTCAACCAACAGTAAAATGGTTCATTAAAAGCAGAGGGCTCGCTTTAGAAAATACAGCACAAAAGGCCTTACTGTTAGATCATCCTCCATTAGCGCTCCATTAAAGCCGCTCAACTCATGTTTACCACCGACTTCTTCTTTTCAAGCCGCAATAAATTGGCCTGTTTGCCTTCCTGGAAAAAAAAAAGTTAACAGCATCTTTAATACAATTAGGTATGCTTATTAACCTTTGCAGCCAGAGCGTATCCTTTCTGTTTACTCTCATGCACTAAAAGCCTCCACTGCTGTTTGCGTTCCACATGGATGCACTGGGATTGTTCGGGGTCGGTTCAGGACAAAGAGAAGAGCAACAATGGCTGACCTCTGGCCTGAACCATTCCCAGTGCAATGATGCAGCTTTTTTCTGTTTTGTGGCATTTTTTATTACACACAAACTGTAGTTAGCACACCAAAGGGATCTGAGTCATTGTTATGCCACGGATAAAGGCAGTCAAAGTACACTGCAAGATTGATCATTTGGACACTAATTAAAATGCAACATGTGCTATTGATTGGCTAACCGGTGCTGGTATTCTTAATGAACACTGACAAATTAGTGGCATTGCACTTCATTAAGGCCACATGTGCTCTGATGGAGAACAAAACCCTACTAAAATATGGTATTATTGTTTATTGCTAATATGCTAAGTTTTTAAGGCTGTACTTTCTGAGACACTTTAATGTCTTTTAATTGAAGAAATGTTGGATTGGTTTGCAAAAAGGAGCACTGGACAGAAGCATAGACTGTAAATAAATGAACCATGCTAACATTGAAATGCTAACTCTGCTAAACAATAACAAATAACTTATTTCACTATGCCACTATTTATTTTTTAAACTTGAATAGTGGCAAAAAAAATTTTTTTATAACAGATTTATGAATGTGAGTTGCTGCTACGTAGCCTATTGCTAATCGCTTTGGAGTATACAGGTGCAATCTACATAACTGACATGTCCGCATTAGCTATGATGGCTAATCGCTTATGCAAATATTTGGGATTGTGTACATATGTTGCAACAGAGAAAGTAAGAGAATTATTGTTAAATAATGGCACAGTGAAATAATGTATATGCTATTGTTTATCTCAGGTTGCATTAGTATGCTGCTAATGTCTAAACCAAGAGGGCTGTTGCTGGAGCAGGTTGAACAAAGTCAGAGTTGCAGAGTAAGTTCTGAGTTGATAAAACCAAATAAATCCAAACAGGGTCACTTTAGGTTTATCTGTTGCACAAATCTAATTATAAACTTTCTCTGTCAACTCAGGTTTAAACCCTTACCCAATGATTATTGGGTGTGTTTGTGTAGTAAACAACCAAAAGCAATAGCAACCTGGAAGAGAAAGGGGCGGGGCTATACCAGAAATTTTAACACATTAAATTTAAAAGTGTTCTCAACAATTTTTTGAAGTAATATGATGCAGCGTCAGATCTGCGACACTTTTCTCACATCTGATTGGTCCAGTTTGGTTTTGCCGACTCTAAACCAGAATAAAACCTGCTCTGGAGCTGTGTCGAGTCAGTTACCATGGCAATGAAACCTGCTCAAAAACCAAACCAACTTCTGGAGCCAGAAAACACACTTACCTGGATCTAAACTTAAACCAGCTTCCAGCAACAGGCCTCAGGTGTCCATGGTCCAGACTGGTGCAGTTTCTTATTTAATGTAGCGATAGGTGGTGAAGTGTTATGGAACTGTAATCACTCATTGTGTAAGAATTGCATTTTTTTTTTTTTTTTAATGATTTGCCTGTAATTTGCTGCTATGACCTTAATCTTCCTACATTGATGAAATATTTCTTGTCATATATCAATAATAATAATGAAAGGTTGTCATATATAATGCATTAGGGCTCAAAGTATAGGACTAATGCAAGATATTCTTGTTCTGTTTAGCCCATAAATATGTTTATGGGCTAACATTTCTTCAAAAATGTGTCCTTAAATCATAAATCTTAAAACTCAACGTACAGACAATCAGGGGTGAGATTGAATGAACCTTGTGAGTTGAAGTTTAAAATAGATAAAACATCTATCTACACTCCTGTAAAAGCCTACAGTAAATACAACTTCACATTTAAAGAAGATGGCCGAGTTAATAGATGAGTCACTCATAATGAGAAATGCTAGTTTGCTTTCTGTTAAAGATCTCAGATGAGGTCAAGGCTGATTTGAACAGCTTCACAGCAACAGGAATCAAGAACATTCTTTACAATTATTACCTAATTCAGATGCCAGTGCTACTATTCTAAATACTAGGTCTGTAGGCCCTTTCTTCCACTTTTAAACAGACTGTTGAATTTAGATGAATTAATTTAACTTATCTAAGGTTCTTAACTATTGTCAATAATCAGAAATGTTACATACAGGTTGTGCTTTTAGTCTCTAAGTCTTTACATTTACCAATTGCAACCATTAAATTTAAGTAAATTGTATTTGAGAAAGGAGACAGTGGAATGTGTTTCACTGGGAGCCAGCCCCACCTACTGGTAGGAAGTGAGGCCTTGGTAAGGCTTTGTTTCACTATTTGTTTTCTGGCCTTCTACCGATTTATCATGTATCACTGGCAAACTTAAATAAATTAACCGATTTATGCAATATAAAATAAATATAAATTGAACAGAATTAAATAGTTTTTTTAAAGATTTATTTGACATGAGTTCTCAACAGTATATAGTTTAGACACTGGCGAGACACAGTGAAGCATTGGTGCCTCCAAATCCAAAAGAGTTTGTGAGTGCGACCCGTCGACCCTGAGTCCTCCAGAGCTGTGCGGAGCAGGGGACATAGTTGAGGTCAAACTCCGGCTCGGTGCGGTCCAGGTTAAGGGTTGGGGGCAGGACTGCGTGGTAACAGGACAGAGCAGTGAAAGCAGCCTCCAGAGCCCCTGCTGCCCCGAGGAGATGCCCCGTGGCTCCTTTAGTGGAGGACACTGCGAGGCTCTCAGCGTTCTGTGAGAAGAGCCTCTTTAGAGCTGCGTTTTCAGCAGCGTCTCCCAACAGTGTGGATGTGGCATGGGCGTTCACGTACGTCACATCTGCAGGGGAGATGGAGGCGTCTCTCAGAGCGTTGGACATACACCTGCAGGTCAACAAAAACTGATCATTTTGAGTTGAGGTCAATTTCCCTTTGTCCTGCGTAAATAGATTGTTACACATCCTCCATTTTACAAAGAAAAGCTTGTCCCACACCTTAATAGACAGATTAATTACCAGTAAAATTTATTATAAGATCTCAAGAACAAGTTCACCCTCTTCTTTCCAAGCTGGCACAAATACATTTGTGTATTCCTGGGACTAGTGTATCTGCTGAATGAACATTTTCTACTGCTATTGACATAATCAGTGCTTAAAGGAATGCACTTATATATCTGTACGCAAATCAGTAGCTCCTTATAAAAAAAACAACAAAAAAAAACAACAATTAAGCTCAGGTATCCACTCAGGTTTACAAAAAAGTTAACCAAAATTTTGGTTTAGCCAAATGTTTAAAGAAAATGTTGATATTTGTTAAGCTCTGAAATGTGTTATTACCGATTTAATGTTTGCTTTGTTTGATTTTTTTTTGTTTACTGATTCTCTTAAGTTATTTTACTGAGATTATTTGATTTTGTTTACTTTAAATGTTGTACTTCCTGATAAATAACTCATTCATTCATTCATTTATTGCTGTCTTTTTTATTGTTGGCATTGTTATATGAAAATAATGTCACAGGGCAAAGTTACAGTAGTGAGACAAGAAGACAGTTTTACACAGTTTCACTGACTCAGCAAAGAATGCTGACAATTTTGGGCAGTATATTGTTATTGGCATAATTGTGATGTTATCGGTGTTGTGAGCCCTGTATCGTATTGTGAGGTACTCTGCAATTCCCATTTGAGTAAATTGAACTGATTGTGATGTTCAAGAAACCAAGTGAGTTCAACTGAGTTGATTTGTGCTCAGTGACATGGTGCATTATCCTGCTGGAAGTAGCCTTCAGAAGATGGGTACAGTGTAGTCATAGGATGGACATAGTCAGAAACAATACTCAGGTAGGCTGTGGCGTTTAAATGATGCTCAATTAGTACTAAGGGGCCCAAAGGGTGCCAAGAAAATATTTATACCATTACACCACCACCACCACCAGGCTGAACCGTTGAGACAAGGCAGCATGAATTTATGCTTTAATGTTCTTTACGCCAAATGCTGACCCTGAATGTCGCAGCAGAAAAATGTTTTTCAAATCTTCTATGGTTGAATTTTAGTGAGCCTGTGTGAATTGTAGCCTCCGTTTTCTGTTCTTAGCTGACGGGAGCGGCAACCAGTGTAATTGTGTGTTCAGAGATGGTATTCTGCAGACCTTGGTTGTAACAAGTGGTTATTTGCGTTCCGGTTGCCTTTCTATCATCTCTAACCAGTCTGCCCATTCTCCTCTGACATTTGACATCAACAAGTCATTTTCTTCAAAAACAAATATAAATATAAATATATATATGACTTTCAGGAATTGCTCTTTTCTTTTTTGCTGTTCCTCTTTAAGGACTAAAGAAAGCACTGAAAAGATAACTTTGCCTCTGAGAACATGACTTACCTAAAGGCTCCATCACCATCAGCGCTGGGTGCAGTGATGTGAGTGGCGTCCCCTGAAAGCCCATATCCCAGAACCTCAGCATAGATCCTGGCCTGTCTCCTAACTGCATGCTCCATGTCCTCCAGCAGAAGCACCGCTGCTCCTTCACCCATAACAAACCCATCTCTCTCTGGGTGAAAGGGCCTCGATGCCAGCTTTGGCTCATAATTCCATTTAGTGGCAAGTGCTCTTGCTCTGGCAAACCCTGCTATGGACAGAGGACACACACAAGACTCCGTCCCCCCTGTAACCATGGCAACAGCATCTCCATGAGCTATAAACCTGGCAGCATCCCCAACGGCGTGCGCTCCTGTTGTGCAGGCTGTGGACACGGCATGGTTGGGACCTTTGAGTTTGTGTTTGATGCTTATGTGTCCTGCCGCCATGTTGACAAGAATACGTGGCACAAAGAATGGGCTAACCCTGTTGTAACCCCTTTCATAGAAGGCAACAGAGGTACGAGCAATTTCCTCCAATGATACCATCCCCATTCCAACAGCCACCCCAGTCATGAGCTGTTCCTCTGTGGTTTTAGGACACCAACCTGAGTCCTCAAAAGCCAACTGAGCAGCCCCCAGAGCCATAACAGTGGCAGGTGACATGCTATTTATTTCCCCGCGTGAAGCAAACATCGCCTCCTTAAAATGACCCTCTTCGTTTCCTCTAGGAACCAGGGCTGCCACTTTACACGGGACGTTATTGTACTTGTCCGATTCCAAAGCGACGATACCACTTTGGCCCTGAATGAGGCGGTCCCAGGGTAGAGCAGTCCCAGTGCCTAAAGGACACACCAGACCTATACCAGTTATTACAACCCGTCTTCTTGGCGGCAAAGAGCTGTGGAACCTTTTTTGTAAGTCTTTTTGAGAACACATGCAGGTGCCATGTCGGAGGAGAGTCTTTAGTCTGTGTGGTTTTAGCAGAACTTTGTTTAAACAATACAACGGCAAAGACGACATGATAGTTTAAGACAGGTTAAAAACGTTAGCTTGAAGATTTTGGAAACAACTACCAATATTACAAAAATAGCATTTTAAATGATTATCTAAGAATCTGACACTACTTAACACTATATGCTAAATGTAGCCATGCTTACGACCGCGAAGTCCAATCATGCTATGGCTTTTAGCGTCTTTAGGTAGCTTTAAAGAACGCCTGTCTTGATATAGCTTGCTCATTAGTAAATAGTTAATAATAATTATTGTTGTAAATGGGCTTCATGTTTATGTTAAAAATGTTAAAATAAAAACTAAGGTAAAGGGGTAAAAGAAGGAGCCCAAACTTAAATTATAAAAATAAAAATGATTCATGAAAGATGGATTTGTTATTATTTATACTACTTCTATTTGTTCAGGCCATGCACGGTCAGCTAAACCCAGGACCATTTCCTTGATGCATTTGCTATCCTGCTGCAAACCATACAAAAAGTGACAGATATAATTTTGCTCGCAGCAAATTCATTATGGCTTTGTCTCCAGCTGTCATCACGCTTTTTGAAAATCCAAATGAAGTTTTTCTGGATGTGGCCAAACTCTTACTTACATACGCGGACAATATTTTAAGGTAAGGTGCTAGCTATTTGTGTAGCCGAAGTAGTATCAGTTAGTGTTAGACAATTTTTATTTTATATATTTTACATTAGTAAAAGTATTGTGTATAGTATTGTGCCAGAAGCAAATTCCACATTTTACCCTTATATATTACGTGCTTCTGCTATCAAAACAAAAATATTGAGCGTGACAATTATGATATGTTCTACTTTTCTTAAGAAACCCAAACGAGGAAAAGTACAGATCCATCCGTATAGGTAACCCTACTTTCTCTACAAAGCTGCTGCCGGTCAAAGGAGCTGTGGAATGTCTTTTTGAAATGGGATTTCAAGAGGTATTGCAGGTTAATTCTGTGACATGAATTTTCGTTTTTTTTATATATAACTACTTTATTAGCGTCATATGTACAGGCTGAGACCCACTTGGTGTTCCCCAAATCTGCGTCAGTGGAGCAGCTCAAACTGATCAGAGAATCCATTGCAGCTGAGAGGGACCAGAGGCTGAGTGGTGGAGAACCGCCTGCTGCTCAGTCCCCTGGGGCTTGTGCTTCTCCTTCGCCAGTGCCCCAAAGCTCTGCAACCTGGTCTAGCCAACCTGTAACACCGGTCCAACCAGAACCACCCTCTCTGGTAAACACACTCGGCAAGAAACATGTAGCAACCCAACAAGATGTTGAAATGTCGAAGTCATATGCCCCGCCTCGGTAAAGTTATGTTATTTATGCAGGTCATGCTTTTGTACTAGTCCCAAGCCCAGATAAAAGGAGAGGGTTGTGTCAAGAAGGGCATCCAGAAAAAAGATGTGCCAGACTAAATATTTGAACCCCCAGATGATTCACTGTGGTGACCCCTGAAGGGAGCAGCAAAACATTATCTGTTTTGGACATAATACTCGTACCACTTACTGGCCGTTAAATTAATCAGTTATGGGCGCAGTGGCTCAGTGGCAGAGCGGTTGGTTCTACCGGCAGGTTGGTGGTTCAGTTCCCACTCTCCCCACAGTTCATACTGTCGTTGTGTACTTGGGCATGACACTTAACCCACCTTGCCTCCAGTGGTGTTCCAGCTGTAACACTGGTGAATAGAAGCTTAATGTAAGCCGCTTTGGATAAAAGCGTCAGCTAAATGACTAAATGTATGTGCAGTTATTTCATCTTCTTGCTGATCATCATCATTATTATCAGACCAAAAGAGCAAGTATAAAACAAACTTTATTATACTGCAGTAAAAATGATAAACATGTGATTATTTTTGTGTTAATAACTTCTATTATTCTCTTCTGTTTTTTCTGTTTTCATTTGCCTTCCCTGGTAAGAAGAGCAGTATGAGCTTCTTTGTGACCCTACAGTCTAACTTTCAACATGTGATGCTGTATGAAAACCCAGAACTGCAGCACAAAGCCAGGAGTCAAATTCCACACCACCAGCTGTCCTCTGCTGCTGACAAGAAAATGAAGGAGGTCAAAGAAGCAGACCCAGGTGTTAAATCAAGCTATTTATTCATACAGAAACTTAATACAGCTGTCATAGAAAGTTGTAAAGGGTGTGTTTGTTTTGGCAGAATGCAAACTTGGTAAGGAGGACTTTGTGGTACTGGAGCTGCTCAGCTGGTTCAAGCAGGACTTCTTCTCCTGGGTCGATTGTCTGCCCTGCAGCCGCTGTGGAGGACAAACTCAAAACGCTGGCTCACTCAGTCCCAGCGCAGATGACCTCCGCTGGGGCGCACAGAGGGTAGAGAACCACTTCTGTCAAAAGTGTCAGCTCTCCACCAGGTTTCCCAGGTTTGTGGTCTTTGGTGTTGGTAATTTAGAATGCAAATATTAAAATCTTTCATTTTGGTTTCTCATCACTTTCCTTGTACTAATCACATTTTGTATGTGCCATATCAGATACAACAACCCTGAGAAGCTGCTAGAAAGCAGGAGGGGGCGCTGTGGGGAGTGGGCCAACTGTTTCACTCTGTGCTGCAGAGCCATGGGCCTTGAGGCCAGATATATCTGGGACAGCACAGGTATTTTGCTTTTGTATCTTTGATCTGACCTTTTACTGCTACACTTTACCCATATTTATAATCAAGATACATATATACTTGTATGAATTCAATTATTTTTAGTCAGTAACTTCCTGCTTATACTTTTTTTTTAATAAGTGGACAAAAAGAAAACTATACCATATTTGTAATATTCCAAATTTTTATGAAGACGTAAAGTACGTAACACTTATTTGTTAAAATCCAAAGCTTTCTAATTAAATTGTTCAGCAAAAAAGCTAATAAAACTATACCTCTGTCACATAATTATGCACAATCTTACATACTTTATAATAGAAATATACTAATTTATACACCAGTGCCACAAACACTAGATGCAAGGAGGGTTAAGTGTCTTGCTCCAAATACACAACAGTATAAACTGGGGAGAGTGGGAATTGAACTGCCAATCAATTTATAGGATGACCGCTCTACCACCTGAGCCTTAATATGTTGTGGAAGCACTTTTGGATTTTATAGCATTCAGTCTTTTGTCTGCCAGCATGACACGCCTTGACTTGGCAATATTTGCTCCTGTTCTGAGGTCATCTTCTGCGCACAGCCATCTTCAGCTCAAAAACCAGATTTTCAATTTGACCCCTCCTTTTTTTTGTGCACCATTGTTGTATTAACCACAGTTACCCACATTCTTTTATGATAACTTTTTTCCCAAAATTTAACTGGACATGGAGGTTTTTCTTTGTAAGAAAGAGCTTTCACGTTAGAGTCCTAGAACCTCCTAGAACAGATTTTTGTCACATAACAAAACCAATACTTCTTTGTGTAAGTTGTTGCTCTAGGCTTTGTAATAAAAAAAGAGCTTCAACAAATTATTATTATTATTATTATTAGGATCTGCATTGTAATTGAAGGTTTGTAATTTTATTTTATTTACAATTCTGAGAAGCTTTATCTAGGTGTCCCTGGCATTTTATTGATTGATTCAGCTCATTGACTGTTGTATCAGATCATGTGTGGACAGAAATCTACTCCCCATCTCAGCGTCGCTGGCTACACTGTGACTCCTGTGAGAACGTCTGTGATAAACCTCTGCTGTACGAAGTGGGCTGGGGAAAGAAACTCTCTTACATTGTGGCTTTCTCCAGAGACCAGGTAGTTGCTGTGTTTCTTCTTTATTTAGTTCTTTCTTTGGTTAGATTTGTCAAAAAGCATTAAATCATGAGTAATATGCACTATACTTACAAATGCAGGTAGTTGATGTAACCTGGAGATATTCATGCAAACACCCTGAGGTTTTGTCTCGACGGACCAAAGTTCAGGAGGCTTGGCTGGTACATAATATCAACAATCTCAATAAGACTGTAAGTAATCCTTTGTATTTATTTGCACATTTAACTGAATTATAATTTTATAACCAACTCGCATTTGTTCTGCAGAGACAACAGGCTTTGAATCCACAGAGGAAGAAGGAGCTTACTAAAAGATTGCTTGTCGAGTTGGTGGAGTTTATCTCCCCTAAAAAACCTCAACCTGGAGAACTGGGAGGACGCAACTCAGGGTCGCTGGCTTGGAGAATAGCAAGAGGGGAGACCAGTGCGGCCAATTCAGCATCTACCACAGAGGTATAATAAACGCTTTAACCTCTGTTATGATTAGATCAATAAAGACTGTCAGTATTTATTAGGCAAAGAGACAGTAAGTAGACATGGGTATAGAGAGAAGAGGAAGCAATAGTGCCATAACAATGTTTAATATTGCCAGATATGTCTTTCTCCAGATTTCAGGTTACGTGTTTACTCCTACTGAGAAAGAGAAGAGTGAAAAGCTGCTACATGTACAGTACAGTGCTGCCAAAGACCAATACTGTCGAGTGTCCAACAACTGTGAGGTGATCCCCAGCTGGGATCATTGTGTGTGGAGGAAGGAGTCAGTCTTCAGGAAGGTGGAGAATGACTGGGAGATGGTAAGTGTACTCATATGCATTATATTTCCCACAAACCTACACAGTTTCATTTACAGATAAAAAGACCCATTGCTTATTCTTCTTAGACTGTGAGAGTTGGTTAATTAATTAATTAATTATTATTTTTTTTTTTTATTATTTATTATTCAAAGGGTGGGGTGTATACTCTTTGGTCTTCTGAAGACATCTAGTGGCAAAATTAAAGATTGCAGCCCTACAAGTTCTTGCTGTTGTCTATAAACAAATATCAAGTGAAAAATGGTGTGATAGTGATGTCTGTCAAAATGAAACATAATCCATTAATTCAAAATCCAATCATCTTGCCAAAACTTAAAAATAAAAAAGTAAGAACGCCTGATCTTAAAGAAAACATGAGTGAGCTTCTGGGCAGTTGAAGGAACAGGAAGTAATTAAATTCAACTTTATTAATCTCTAATAAGAAATTCAATTATTAGGTGTTTACAAATATGTAAAAAGGCAAATGAATGGATTCAGACGTCATTCTCCATTGACTTATTGATTGTGGCTGTTCTGAGTGTGTTGCTCCACTGCTTCAACCTGGGTCTCCAAAATAATGACTATAATTCAACCAGTCTTCTCTGCTCTATTTGTTTTTCTCTAATAATACCTTCATTGGTTTCTATGTAGCTTTAAATGTCTATTTTCTGAGATATACTACATAATGTTAAGGATTAAATAATCTTTTATTTTAGGTAATTATTGAGCTTCTTATAGTATGGTGTAATTTGTTAATTTCATATTTAATATATAATAATAATGGCATCAATCAGTTTTTTTGCCTTGGTGATTCTGAAACTCTAATTTTACACATCAAGTGGTTCTGATTTCAGGTGTACATAGCTCGAACTGAAGGCTCCTCCACGGGAAAAATCTGTTGGAAGTTTGACTTTTCTTCTGTAGGAATGAAGATAAAGTCTGCAACAGTGATTGCAAACAGTCAGACATTTCATTCTGGAAGTGTCTGCTGGAAGCTGGAGTCAGGGCAGACAATTACAGAGTTCTCTGGAGGTATGTTGCATAACATCTACTCCAACCCCATTCTTTAAATCTGATACTTTGACAGGGTGATGGCTTCCTGAGAATGATTTCCTCCACTTTTATCTGAACTTTCAGATGGCAAGACACAGCTTCTCCCAAGTCTGTCTGGATCAGTAGAGTTCATCATTGTAGCAGAACTCAGTGGCGGAGATGGAGACGTGTCCTGGCAACATGCTCAGCTCTTTAGACAGAGTTTGAAGGAGACATACGAGTCTGTATTTGAAATCCGGGTCCAACTAGAAGATGCTTAACACTTTCTTTCACTCATCTACATTCTTTATTGTAATTAACATTTAAATTAGATACTTGTTCTTTAACAGATGAGTGCAATATTTGAATGTGTTTTATTATGTTTCTACATTGTCACAGGATAAATGAGTTTAACATTTTACTGTAATAAAGGAGAAATTAACTAAATACAATCAAGAGCTGTAAAACTGTAATTAAAACCAATCTCTGCTGTAGATGTCTGTAATATTTTTAAACCGTCTATTCATTTATAAATGTAAGTTGATGTTTCAATGTCAATGCAGGTCTTAAAAACTTGCCTGATAATGCTTGAGCATACAGGAGAGAATAAATTTTGCTTTAAAACATTTTAATCAAAAGGGCTAAATGTTCATATGTGATATATATTAAAAGTATTTTAGGTCGTTATTTAGTAGCCGAGTCTTTAATTCATCGACGGAGCGGTTTGTACGTGGACAGTGACAATCACTTTTATGTCTATGCCTTGTTCTTTCCGTTTGTGTGGTGTTTGCCGCCATCTGGCGTTAGCAACAACGAGAACAAGACAGAGGATGTCTGTTTTCATTGGTTAGAATGCCGGTGCCTTTAAAATGTGGCAACCTGATTGGCCGGTTTATCTGCAAGACGATTCGCCGTCTATCTTGCAGATGGCGGAACCGGACAGCGAGCGCTAACGCTAGCCATTATTCCTTTTAATTCTCAGAGCAAATTTGTGAACGTTAGACGATTTGTTTTCTGAGCATTTAACTTGAACTTATATTTTATTTTATTCCATTAAAATTTTAATTCGTAACGCTATTTAAATGTGCACGTTTTCTATAGTATTTATTTGTAGCCAAGCAGTCCGGTTAGCATCTTTGTTGGAAGTTTAGGCCTACTGTTCCACCGCTTGTCGATTTTAACAATAGCCGTGATCGAGTCCCTCCTCTTTGGTTGTTTTGGTACCTCTATAATGATTTAACTTTTAAACAACGGGAAAAAACATGGGACTTAAATTGTCTCGGTCGGATTTCGGCAACTGAGGGCTTTGGTATCTTCACGGATTAAACATTTTGGTGGAAGTTAAGACATTTTGGAGGCTCCATCACAGAAACATTTGGGATCACAAAGGAAGATGTCCAACGGAGCAGCTGGGAGCGGTGCTCTGGCTTGGCTGGTGAGTTACTTTTGCGTTTTTATCACTATTGGGTGCGTACATTTTTCTTATAATCGAGGTTATGTGTTTTGTGCTTTACTGTTACTATACTGCGTAAAGCTTTAGTCAGCAGTTAAAGGTCCTAGCAAGTCCACACCGGACGCCACTCGCGTTTCCATTCATTCCTTTGCTGCAGACCACAACACCACAGCAGTCTTGGCCATTTAAACACCGTTGTTCTCTTGCAGGGCCTTTGAGCAGCTTTTCAAGAAGTTAACGATCTTAGCTCATATCTATGAATTTAACGGAGGGCTACAACATCCAGCAGTTTTAATATATAAATATTTTTAGACGGAGTACAAAATTAAAAATGACATAACATTTATTGTGATATTAAATGTCGTCTCGGCCACTATATGTTTTTTAATATCGTGTTTATTGACTAGCCTCATCTTACTCAAGGTTTTAAAGGTTTGTTGTTCCTCAACCAGCCGGGAGTAAAACAGTCAGTTTCAGTGTGCTCCTGTGAAACTTTATACAAACTTGAGGCACAGGTTCGTAAACTAAACATATGAGCAATGGACTGTTGTTTTTCAGTAAGCTAAGTGAAAGTGAAAGTACATTTGTTTTTTTTTTTCATACAAGGGCTAAATTGTAATCTTTGGGGCATTCTATTTAACCAATTAAACTTGATTCATTCCTAACGGGACATTTTCTCGTCAACTTGCTGCTCTCTGTTGATCAAAAGTGAGTGCAGGGGGTGGGCCGTGTTGTTCAGTATAGCATAACGTCCTTCCTGTTGTGTCTGTTTACTTCCACTGCTTTAAACAGAGGCTGTAAACTAATATCTACAGTTGAACCTGCCCTCTTTATTAGTAATAGTTTTACAAGTGGCTTGTGATCTTTTTTTATATAGACTGCCTCCACAAGATGGCTGCATTAAAAACAAACCAGTGCAGGAAATATAAATTTCTATTTATAGTAGACATAACTTAACTATAATCTATAAACTATGATATCCCTAACAAACAATCTATTTTTATAAAGATTGTTTTAAAAAAAATGACAAGTGTTTTTGATAAAGCATTTTCAACAGGGGACTTTTTTCTTTTTAATTTTTTTTACTTTAAAAGACTCTAGCATTCTCTGAAAATATAGCCTCCTTTGGCCTTTCCTATAAACTCCATCTGAGTTTATGGACCAGTCCAGCTTGTTGTTCAGATGCACTCCCAGGTATTTATAGGTCAACACTATTTCATTGTCTTCTCCACTGATGATTACAGTTTGAATTGAGAGTGTATGGTACCTAAAGCCAATGACCATTTCTTTAGTATTTCTCAATGTGGCTGGGCTAATAATTCCAGTGTAAAGTAAATAAGAATGGAGCAAGAACAATACCTCAAGTAGTCCCTGTGCTACTTTGATGGGAATGGTAATTAAATTGACAGAAAATCCATTTTATGTTTTGGGACATTGACTTTTTTGATTAGTCTTTGGCCACTACAGGCAAGATTTTGAGGGGGTACTGTGTTGTTTTCGTTAACCAGATGTTGTGCACTCAACAGGAAGCGGCGAATGGTAGAGGAGACGCCAGCAGGATGGAAGCGACCAAGAAAGAAAAGGCCAGCAAACTGTCGGTGGAGCGTGTGTACCAGAAGAAAACGCAGCTCGAGCACATCCTACTCCGTCCTGACACATACATTGGCAGCGTGGAGCCTGTCACCCAGGTGAGTTCAGAGCGCAATGAATGTACCTGTCGTCTTTATTTTTTTTTTATATTTATTTTTAGTCAGAAAGTTATCAGAAACCAGCCATTTTAGAAAGTTGTACAACAGACTTTTATTGATTAGTAATGGTAAATCACGCAAAAGGATTTACCACAGACAGTGCTGTGTTCACCCATTAAAGAACGGTGTAGATTAAAGTGGGAAAGTGAGAGCCCTTGTGATGCAGACTTTGGAGAATGCATTTAAATATCAGGTGTGAATGCAAGTCATCTGTCCACATAGAAAAAAGACAGATTGAAATGCAAGGTCTGAAAGGGGCTTTGAAGACGGACCTTGAAAAAAACAGTCATATTCATTCACGGGGCAATTTAAGTTTACCAGTACGCCTACACAGAGGGAGGAAGCTGGAGTGGAGGGATGGAGAGATTGCCTTGGTTTGTAAAGTAAAAGAAGGAGAAAGACTAATCCAAGGTGAAGGCTCCATGAAGGATGTGTATTTAAAAATGAATGAAAAAGGGCTGTCATAAATTCTGCCTATTAATGAGAAAATGCTCTCCAGACCTATCAAGAAAAAGTCCTGGCCAATGACTTTTAAAGAGTGGGAGCCTGGAAGTGCTTATTGCATAGATATAGCTCATGTGATGTATTTTCTTCACAAAGAGCATGTTATCTAAAAATAAGTTATCTTTTATGCAGGCTTGGTAATCGAAGGATTACTAAGCCTGCATAAAAGATAACTTATTTTTGTAAAACCCAAATAAAAAGTTATCTTGCATTACCTTTTCCAAATATTGTTCAAATCCAATTCTGAAAATGTGGGACACTGTGCAAAATGTAAATTAAAAACAGAATACAATTAAATTGGCAAACAACCCCCCCAAAACAAATCTTGTTTTATGCACAGTAGAACATTAGCAACATGTCAGGTGTTGAAACTAAGGCATTTTATCTGTTAATTAAAATATTTGGTACAAGGGCAACAAAAAGATGGAAAAGTGACACTAAAATAAAAACAGCAGGAGAAGCGAACGAGAAAAAAATGTGTGGGAAATTGTGGAATGATTTTAGAAAAGTGTAAAATGTCAATATCCCAGCATCTGCAGAACAATCTGGAAAAATCTGTGAAAGGGACATTGTCAAAGGTCAGTATTGGTTGCTGAGGTCTTTGGGGACATTAAGAGACTGCATTTAAAAACAGGCCTGATTGTGCTCTAGAAATGACTGCATGGATCAGAGATTAAGAGAATTGGAATATTAAGAGCTTTTTCTCATGTTTGAAACTATTATTTATTAAAAAGTGTCTTTTTTAGACTATAATTTCTACCACAAACCTGGTTTTCAAACTGCCCTAAATGACACTTCTAGATTTATTTTTTTCTTATTTTATTTTTATTTATTTTATTTTTTATTTTTTAAACTCTTTCCCCTTTTGCAGCAAATGTGGGTCTTCGACGAGGACCTTGGCATGAACCAGAGAGAGATCACCTACGTCCCCGGCTTGTACAAAATCTTTGATGAGATTCTGGGTGAGTGAGTCCACACACTCCATCTCCTGCCACAGTCCTCATCTGCACTGTTAATACAAAATAGCATTCGTCATTTGATACCGCCGCAGCTGTAACTCAAGGCTTATTATTCCATTAAAGACATTTGCGGTATTGCCCGTGTCAGGGGCTGTTGATTGGCCTTGGTCTTCTCTCTGTCTTCACTCTCATCTCTTCTGCGGCTGTGGCAGCTCAGGCTCGTTGAAGCTGTACACCTATTTATTTTTAATGGAAATATTTCAAGAGATGCATTGTCAGCTTTTGCTGTTTATAGAAAGTTTAATAAAGGCTTGTATCTGTTAAACAGCACTTCAGAAAAATGTGGACTAATGTGCCTGCTGGTAAAGACAGTGTAATTTATTTAAATGAATGATACTCATTGCTGTTGGCGAGCATTTGAGAGGAATATGGAGTGCGATTGTTTTTATAATCACCTTTCCACAAGTGACATAATCAACAAGATGTGAGTGTGCAGTGTACAAGTTAAGTCAAAGAGTTATGTCATAGAGCTCACTGACAGCACACATATAGTCAGCCCAAGTCATCTTGTTTGAATAGACCTTATCTTTAACCGTAAATGTTTCTAGTTAACAAAGACTAAGATGGTCTGTAGGGCAAATTAATTGGCTTCACTATAGCAACAATATGTCAGGTTATTTCAGAATACCACTACTTTAGCCAAACCTGCTTATTTTTTATTTAAACCAGTTACTTTATTTAAAAATGAATAAACAAAAGAAGCCAATTTGTGTTGCCCTATTTCACGTAAAAAAAAAATCACGTTGTTGGAATATTTGATAATTGTGGTGCAGCACTAAAATACAACTAATTAAAAAAACTCAAAGTCAGAAATCTTATCATGTTGTATAAAATATTTGAGATTCTGCTAATTTTTTTATGTACCCGATTGTACTTCCAGTGAACGCAGCAGACAACAAGCAGCGAGACAAGAACATGACGGCCATCAAGATCACCATAGACCCGTGAGTAGTGTTGTGAACGAGGAGCTCATTCATCCTCCTTGACAGTCATAAGGTTTCATCCTCAGCCTCTTAACTTCTCGTTATGCTCAACACTGCACCCGGCTCTTGTTTTACATGCACTTCACCTCCAGACTGCAGCGTTGTGTGTCCTTCAGGTGCCTGCTCCCATCTCAAATGTCCCCCGCTGTACAAACCATACAAATGATACCATAAGGCGAACAGCTTTCTGCCTCTAATGCGGTTTTATAGAGGTTATGTTGCGTCTAGGCACACTTAATACCAATAAACCACTTAAAAGATCTTCAAATCTAGATGTAACAAGTGCACATTTGGTTCAAATCTGTGGTAAACCAATTGTCTAAACTTGATTTGGATGCACCTTTTAACTCTTGTATGGTGTTTGGTAATTTTTATTTATTAAAAAAATGTTTTAGGGTGTGTTCAGTGACTAAGTTGGTGTATTCTGCTTATTGAGTGTGAGTGTGTGTGCTTTAAGCTTTATGCAAGCTACACCCTGAATATTACTACAACGGTAATGTCCAAGAGCTTAAAAATCAGACGGCAGTGGTTTTAATTTTTTTATCAACAGATTTATATTATAGTCTGATGATGTTGAACTGATATATTGCCCAACTGTCATATTATACTGTGTTCGTTTACCAAAATAACCTTTTTTTTTATATGCCAAATCTATATCACCAGCAATAGAGGGGTGTTCAATGACTTGATATGCTAAGAAACTTCTTGTTCTGTATTCACAGTGAGTCCAACACCATCACCATCTGGAACAACGGTAAAGGCATCCCTGTGGTGGAGCATAAAGACGAGAAGATGTATGTCCCGGCTCTCATCTTTGGACACCTCCTCACCTCCAGCAACTACGATGATAATGAGAAAAAAGTCACAGGTGAGAGAAATAATTTGTTTATGTGGTTGGCCATTATGGCTATAAACAACAACCATATCCTTTATGTCAACACAACACAAAAAGAGCAGAACAGGAGCCTATATAGGATGTATGTATGTGAAAATAATGGAGTTGAAATAGACTGCCATCAAAGCTACTTTTTTTTTTTTTTTTTTTTTTTTTTTTTTAATGTATTATTGATATAGTATCATTATACTCCATCTGTATAACCCCTGGGTTTAGTTTGATTTACAAACCACCTAAGAATTTAGGAGACAAAAAGATAATGCAGATATTTTTTTTTATATTGTGTAGCACTAATATACCATGATTTATAAAAAAAAATCTTTAAATCAGAAGCTTTACATTTCCCTTATATTTTATTTCCTGTCATTTCCTAGTGTTGATGCTTCCAGTGTTGATATGGTCATAAAAAAGCCTGGGGAAGAAGTGTCAAACATGCCAATAACAGAATATAAAAGAAAAATTGTTTATTTATTTTTTTTACACTGCAAAAGCAGAATTTAATTAGATTTGTAGCCTGGCCTTAATTTGCCATGAGGTTAACAAAATGTATTTGAACCTTTCTGTTCGTGTGTTTGTATGTGTGTGTTTTCTACAGTTTATTTATTATTTATTTTTTCTGTGCAGGTGGAAGAAATGGCTACGGCGCTAAACTGTGCAACATCTTTAGTACCAAGTTCACAGTGGAAACAGCTTGCAAGGAATACAGGCACAGCTTCAAACAGGTGAGGCTCAGAGACGTCCCTGAGAAAGATTCAAATGACTTGGCTGGCAATTCCTCCCTGCCATTTGTGAGAAACCCTAGTTTTGATTGCTGTTTTTGTAGGTTTTTGACATGTCATCAAGAAGCAGGTAGGTTGTGTATATACTACCACTAAAGGGTTGAAAGGGCACAGTTCTTAAGTCACGTGGTGTCACGTGGTGTCACATGGCTAGTGGGTGAAAGATACATTTTAGGGGATGTTTTTTACCATGTTTATTTGCACTGTTCTGTTTTTGTGGTGTTAAAGAAGCAAATGCATAATTTCAGAAATGACTACCCGCGTTAAGCTTCTTTCAATTAACAGTAAGTAGTAAGTAATTTATTTATATAGCACCTTTCTCAGATAATTATCACAAAGTGCTTTACAACAGTGTTTTTACATGAAGTTTCAACTCACCCCATTTACACACATTCACTCCTGGGGCAGACAGAGAGGAGGGCAGCCACACAACCGGCGCTCACAACCTTCTCCTACCACCACCAAACACACCTCTACAGTCACACACATTCCTACACCAGTGCTACAGACACTGGAGGCAAGGTGGGTTAAGTGTCTTGCCCAAGGACACAATGACAGTATGAACTGTTGGGCGAGCGGGAATCGAACCTACTACCTTCCGGTTGAAGGACGGCCGCTCTACCACTGAGCCACTGCCGCCAAAAAAAAAGCCCCCAGTATGTTTATAATGTCAAACTGTGATCCCATTTCAGATGGCCAAAAGGTGCATTACTGTGACCTTTTTAATTGAATGTGTTAGCAATCAGAAAAAAAGAAAAAACAGACTGGCAAATGGTGTAGTGTGTGTAATATTCACTCTACACATGCTCGCATAAATCTTTACGTATATATATATGTATTTTTGTCCCCATGCTATAGTCGTAGTAATATCAGCCTTATACCTATACTTAGTTGTAATATATATGTTTGAGATTTTCTTATGCTGAGCAGACACTATGCCTTATACAAAATATTGCAAATTGGTAGCTATAAAAAATGCTATTCAAAGTGATTCATACCTTTTTACATTTCAATAGAAATTAAACATGGTTAATTTAGTTAACCAAGCTTAAAGATAGCCGAGTCACATTATTATTGGATTATTCAACAAAGTCATCACATAACACAAAAAATAAAAGAAAAAACTCTCGGCTCCGTTGCCGCCTGCTCCTACTACCTTTTGTGCATTTTAAGATAGAAATTTCATCATGCTCCCATTTCTTGGAGACAGAATTAAGCTGCAATGAAAAGAGACTAAATAAGGAACTTGACAGTAGGATATAAAGGTTTTAAATAGGAAAACACCGTGTAGTATACTGGTTTTTGAACCTAAAATGTGGAGTGTACATGTGTAATATAATAGTAAAATATGTGTATGTTTGGTTTTGAATGTGAACACGTAGTTTTTCATACTAAATATTATAATAAAAAAAAAAGAATACAAACAAGTTGATATCAAGGTGTTAATGTTTTTAGTCAACAGAAGTTTAACACTTGGGCTTTTCTCAGACCTGGCAGAACAACATGACCAAGACTGCAGATCCCAAGATCAAGTTATTTGAGGGAGATGACTTCACCTGTGTGACCTTTCAGCCTGACCTGTCGAAGTTTAAGATGGAGAAACTGGACAAAGACATTGTGGCGCTTCTCACACGTAGAGCGTACGATGTGGCCGGCTCCTGCAAAGGGGTGAAAGTCACATTGAATGGCAAAAAATTACCCGTACGTCTCCCATTATCTCATCCTTATCCTATAGTTATCTGACTTGAGTTTCTTTCAAGTTCATCTTTCTTTTCTGTTTGAAGATTAATAGTTTCCGCAGCTACGTGGATCTATATGTGAAAGACAAAGTGGACGAGACCGGAGTGGCCTTGAAGGTGGTCAATGAGTCCGTGAATGAACGGTGGGAGGTTTGTCTCACTATGAGCGAGAAAGGATTTCAACAAATCAGCTTTGTGAACAGCATTGCCACCACTAAGGTATTTAAGCAAATTGCTGTAGAAAACTGCATAAATGGAAGATGGAAGTTGACAAAAACTTTATTAAGACTAATGGTGTTGTCATTTCAGGGTGGCAGACACACTGACTATGTGGTGGACCAGATCGTGTCCAAACTTATTGAAGTAGTGAAGAAAAAGAACAAGGCAGGAGTATCTGTCAAACCATTCCAGGTATTTTAAAATTTAGCTTAATTCTGAAAAAGGATTGTAAAGTTTATCTCAAATGTATTGTTACCGCGGGATTAGCAATTGCTATGTCCATTTTTACCATGTCCATTATGTCCATTTTTACAAAGAACTAAAATCACATTGAGGCTCAACAAAAGAAATACTTTTTTATTTTTTTGAGTCCTAAAATTAGCTGTGGTTTGAGCACTGTTTTCATCTTTCTGTTAGTTCCTGGTTTAACTCTTGAATTAGTGGGTGTTCAGTCTTAGTTATGTATTTGACTAGTGTAAGTCGAAAGCCTTGTTTTTATTTAAGTATTTAAATTTGATTGAATGTGTATTAGGCAAAAAGGCACAGTAATGTATTGCAGTTGCTAATGTTATCGCTACCTGTTAACATGTTTTCCAGATCTCATGTAGTTCTAATCTGTCAGTCGTACTGCTGTGTTTTACAAACTGTTTTTCGTCTTCTTCCTCCAGGTAAAGAATCACATCTGGGTGTTTGTGAACGCCCTCATCGAGAACCCCACCTTTGACTCGCAGACCAAGGAGAACATGACCCTGCAGATGAAGAGCTTTGGCTCCAAGTGCCTTCTGTCAGAAAAGTTTATCCGAGCTGTACGTACATTATTTGTTTTCACCTTCCCACTCTTGTTTTTCTTCACTTTTGCAAAACGCATAAAAAAATGACCCCTCTTTGTCACCTGCAGGCAACCAACTGCGGCATTGTGGAGAGTATCCTCAACTGGGTAAAGTTCAAAGCACAGACGCAGCTGAATAAAAAGTGCTCGTCGGTGAAGCACAGCAAGATCAAAGGCATCCCTAAGCTCGACGACGCCAACGACGCCGGTGTGTTATAGGGATATTATTTGTTTGTGGATAAAGCACAGTCACAAAAGGGCACTATTTTTACAGGGTACATGTAGTGTCAAGATAGTTTAGATATTTTATTTAACTGTTTTATTCCCCATGGGAAATTTGGTTGCTACAAATAAATGAAAAAGCTAATGAATTTATTCAGTCTTCATCTTCTACAAACTAATGGATTATAGTCTTATTACAGTCGGGTCGATTCTCAGACGTCCACTGGCTGCTCTCTGTTGTTCAAAAGCCCAATGCAAAGAATGGGCCATGTTGTTCAATATAGCATCGATCCTGTTTCCTCCATCTTCTTCAAACTAATATCCGATATAATGAGCACTCTCTCTTGGGATATAGTATGGTCTTAATCTTACTGCCAACAGCTCCACATCCTTCACTTCCCGTTCCTCTTTTGCTTCTTCTCGACCAGACCCAGCATTGGGTACATTTTCTCACACCCAATTAAAGTACCTATGCTAAAAGGTGAAACACTGAGAATTCGACTGCTTTCATATTAAATGTAATGTCAAGCTTTAACCTGTGATTTTTGTTGAATGTAATTTAAAGATGATACAAGTCAGTGAAACTTTATATTTTCTTTGTCCCAGGTGGCAAACACTCGTCCGAATGCACGCTCATCCTTACCGAAGGAGACTCAGCCAAGTCTCTGGCCGTTTCCGGACTGGGAGTCATCGGACGCGATCGATACGGAGTGTTCCCGCTCAGAGGGAAAATCCTCAACGTGCGAGAGGCAACACATAAACAGGTACGTGACCTTTCTACAGATAATCAGTTTAAGATCATACTTTTACAAACACGTGATGACTAAGCGTTAAAACACATGGACTCAGTGGCCAATAACATCATTCTCTTGCTAGATCATGGAAAATGCAGAGATCAACAACATCATAAAGATTGTCGGACTCCAGTACAAGAAGAGCTATGATGATGCAGAGTCACTTCGTACTTTGCGCTACGGCAAGATTATGATCATGACCGATCAAGTAAGTTCTTTGTCTCAGTTCCGCTCAAACATCGACAACACAGCTCTGACCATTGTTCTTTGTGTCTCAGGATCAGGACGGCTCTCACATTAAAGGACTGCTCATCAACTTTTTCCACCATAACTGGCCGTCTCTTCTAAAGCACACATTCCTGGAGGAGTTCATCACACCTATTGTCAAAGTAGGCAAAAAAGAATTAGTAGAATGGAAAAAATAATGTTTTAGAAGAAGTGACAGACGACGCAATCAAAAAAGGCTGGGCTGCACTTGTCAATAAGGAAGGGCAAACTAATTAACTCCATATATGTAATTCTGTCATCTTCACATATTATTTGTCTCCTTTTTAAAAATAATCATTCAAGAATTCTGTGGCGAATAATAAAAAGTTAAAATGAAATTGTTGCTGACATTTTGCACCATAAAGCAGTGTTTAAACCGATGACAAACCAGTCCATTTAATAGAACAACGGTGGTCACTTTGGAACACTTTACATCATGTACTTTAACATTCTTTATTTATCTTTATTGCAACTATAGTTTGTCAAGATAATTTGTAGATAGGCCTCAAACTAAAAAAGGGTTTGCTGCTGGCTTGCTGAGGGGATGCCACATGAAAACAAATCTCACATTACTTAATATGTCTTTGTGGTTTCACAGGCGACCAAGAATAAGCAGGAGCTGTCCTTCTACAGCATCCCAGAGTTTGACGAGTGGAAGAAACAGACGGAGAATTTCAAAACCTGGCACATAAAGTACTACAAAGGTCTGATCATTAACAACTGTTGTATATTGTTAATGTTTTTGTAAAAGGGCTCATTCAGTGCTATGTTATTGTTTTAGGTTTGGGAACAAGTACAAGCAAAGAAGCAAAGGAATACTTCGCCGAAATGGAAAGACATCGAATCTCATTTCGGTACAGTGGAGCTGAGGACGACGCGGCCATCACTTTGGTCAGATAAATAAAAATCTGTTCTACTTTTTGAGTAAAGTGACCCTTAGGCAAAACTAAAATCTATTAATCTTTGTCAATCTTGCTATAGGCGTTCAGTAAGAAGAAGACAGATGACAGAAAAGAATGGCTCACCAACTTCATGGAGGACAGGCGACAGAGGAGGATGCACGGTCTGCCAGAGGTGAGACAGAAGCTGCCATAGATTTGATATACCTTCATATATTTGAGCCAGAAATTTTGTACAAAAGCATGCGAGTGTATTTTTTTTTTTCCCTCTGTCAAATTGGCCTCCAGTCTCCAAATTCTATCTAACTTTCTCCTGTTGTCATAAGGGGTCTGCTCTTAACTACATCTGCTCTCTCAAATCTGGATAGTGTGATGATAATGCGTTAATGCTTTCACTTGCAATCTAATGTCCAGTCCTAGAGGCCAGTGGAATCTAATTTTAAGGGAATGATAAAGGAATCTTGAAATTATTATTCTTTTTTCACCATTTTTATTTAGCATGTTTTTCTAATTTTGTACAACCATGTAGTAATATTTGGCTTTCTCACTCTTGTTCTTTTGATGTTTTTTTCAGAAATATCTGTATGGAACCCAAACTAAGCACCTATCCTACAATGATTTCATCAACAAAGAACTCATTCTGTTTTCCAACTCGGACAACGAGAGATCCATTCCATCCTTAGTTGACGGTTTGTTGCATATTTATTCTCGTGTATAGTCAATGCCCTTCTCAATGTATTTGCAGACACAGTTGGTGCTGCTGGAAAAATAACCTTTTTTTTGTTTGTTTGTTTTTAGGCTTAAAACCAGGCCAGAGGAAAGTTTTATTCACCTGTCTGAAGAGAAACGACAAGAGGGAGGTCAAAGTAGCACAACTGGCTGGTTCTGTGGCAGAGATGTCTGCGTACCATCATGGAGAGGTAAAAAAACAAAACAGTGACCTTATGGTCTTTAAGCCCTCACTGGCTATTTATTTATCCATTTCTACTTTTTTATAGCAAGCTCTGATGATGACCATTGTGAACCTGGCCCAGAACTTTGTGGGCAGTAACAACATCAACATCCTGCAGCCTCTGGGTCAGTTTGGTACTCGCATCAACGGAGGCAAAGACGCTGCCAGCCCTCGTTATATTTTCACCATGCTCAGGTAATACAGCAGTGAGGGATAGTTGGTAGGGATTTTTGCTTGTAATTGTTTTGGGTTTGTTAAAAACTAGTCCTGATCAAGTTTCTAAATATATAGAAATTTAAAGGTGTAACACAAAACCATAGCAAAGCAGCTGCAGCATTATATTTACACTCAGTGTTTTTAAAAGACCCCAAAAGTACTAGTTTAATTTAAAGCACATGGGCTTTACTTGAGGAAAATACTTGAAATGACTTTCCTGTGTCTCTTCCTTTGTGCTATAAAGACGGTAATATTAGTTCACTCTCCAGTAGATTGTGCACATGCTGTACAAAAGAACATTCTCATGTCTTGGATTAATGAAAAACCTCCTCCTAAGGCAAACTGGCACAAACTTGTCACAAAGCTTTTGTCCCTGGAATACTTGACCTGCATTCTACAAAATTCTACTGTAGCTTCAACACTAAACATCACTGTAATGAACTAGCCATATATATTTTCAGAAGTGCAGACCACCTCTAAGCTGAGCTGTGTATGTTATTGAAAAAAAAAAAACAATTTTAAGGCACATGGCTAATTTGCATACATTAACAAACAGTGTTTTAAATTTGAATTTACTTGTGTCATGTGTTTAAATAATTCTCAAATCTTCAGTCCACTTGCCAAGCTTTTGTTCCCGGCTGTGGACTTCAATCTGCTCAAGTTCCTCTTTGACGACAACCAGAAGGTGGAGCCAGAGTGGTACATTCCCATCATCCCCATGCTGCTGGTGAACGGTGCTGAGGGCATCGGAACCGGCTGGGCCTGTAAGATCCCCAACTACGACCCCCGCGAGATTGTCAACAATATCAACAGGTTGCTCAACCACCAGGACCCGCTGCCAATGGTACACACTCATACATTGAAAACCTGGTGGAAAAATGTAAATACAAAACTGATTCCAAAAAGTTGGGACACTGTACAAATTGTGAATAAAAACAGAATGCAATAATGTAGAAGTTTCAAAGTTCAATATTTCTTTTTATACAGAATACAACATAGATGACATATTAAATATTTCAACTAAGAAAATGTATAATTTTAAAGGAAAAATAAGTTGATTTTAAATTTCATGGCATCACATCTCAAAAAAGTTGGGACAAGGCCATGTTTACCACTGTGTGGCATCCCCTCTTCTTTTTATAACTGCAAACGTCACAGGACTGAGGAGACAAGGTGCTCAAGTTTAGGAATGCTGTACGATTCTTGTCTAATACTGGCTTCTAGTTGCTCAACTGTCTTAGGTTGTCTTCGTCGCATGTTCCTCTTTTATGAGACGCCAAATGTTTTCTATGGGTGAAGGTTCTGGCCATTTCAGAACCAGATTCTTCTTCTACGAAGCCATGATGTTGTAATTGATGCAGTTGTTGTATGGAATTGTCATGTTGGAAAAAGCAAAGTCTTCCCTGAAAGAGACAACGTCTGGTTGGGAACATGGGTTGTTCTAGAACTTGAAAAAACCTTTCAGCATTGATGGTGATTTCACTCATGCAACCCCATGACATCAGAGATGTAGGTTTCTGAACTGAGCGCTTATAAAAACTTGGGTTGTCCTTGTCCTCTTTAGTCTGGATGACATGGTGTTTGCCAAATAGAACATTACATTTTGATTTGTCTGACCACAGGACAGTTTTCCACTTTGCCACTGTCCATTTTAAATGAGCCTTGGCTCCAGAGAAAACGCCTGCGCTTCTGGATTATGTTTAGATATGGCTTCTTTTTTGACCAATAGAGTTTTAGATGGAAACGACGACTGGCAATGTTTTCTGGAAGTATTCCTGAGCCCATGTTGTGATTTCATTACAGTAGCATTCCTGTTTGTGATGCAGTGCCGTCTAAGGGCCCGAAGACACAGACATCCAGTCTGGTTTTCCGGCCTTGACCCTTACGCACAGATTGTTCCAGATTCTCTGACTCTTTGGATGACATTATGCACTGTAGATGATGATAACTTCAAACTCTTTTTCTCTGAGAAACTCCTTTCTGATATTTCTCCACTATTTTTCGCCGCAGCAGAAGTCAAGATGGGGAATGCCCATCTTGACTTCTGAGAGACACTGCCACTCTGAGAGGCTTTTATTCAAATTAGTCCTCCAGCTGTTCCTTATGTACATTTAACTTTTACGGCCTCTCATTGCTACCTGTCCCAACGTTTTTGGACTGTGTAGCTCTTATTAAATCCAAAATGAGCCAATATTTGGTTTGATATTTCAAAATGTCTCACTTTCAACATTTGATGTGTTATCTGTTGTATTCTAAATAAAACATTAAAATTTTAAACTTTTACGTCATTGCATTCTGTTTTTTATTCACAATTTGTACAGTGTCCCAACTTTTTTTGGAATCGAGTTTGTATATAAATATAAACACTTGGTAAAGGGCAGAGATGTGGACAGGTAAATAAAAGCTGTAATGACACGGACTAGTAAAATTTTTGTGGCTGGGGTTGACACGCTCTCAAAAATTGTAAAATGTAATAGAGTAGATTTTAACTAGTCAAAAATATTGGGCTATTGATTTAAGTTTCAGCCTCTCTCAATTTTCAACTTTCTCATATTTTCAACAGCTTCCCAAATACAAAAGCTTCAAAGGCGTGATCCATGAACTGGGTCAGAACCAGTACTTGGTCAGTGGTGAAGTGTCCGTCATCGACAGAAACACCATCGAGATTACAGAGCTCCCGGTTCGGACATGGACACAGGCACGCTCCTCCTCATCTTATTCTTTCGAACACTTCTTGAAATAGGTCTTCGTTCTGAGGTTAACAGTATCTCTGTTGTGTCCATTGTGCAGTCGTACAAGGAGTCTGTGCTGGAACCCATGTTGCAGGGAACAGACAAAACGCCGGCTCTCATCAACGACTATAAGGAATACCACACAGACACCACGGTCAAGTTTGTGGTGCGCATGTCTGAGGAGAAACTGGCCCAGGCCGAAGCTGCTGGCTTGCACAAAGTCTTCAAGCTGCAGTCCAGTCTCACGTGTAACTCCATGGTAAACAGAGCTGAAGCCAGTATTAAATATGTGCCTCAAAGGTTTTCAGTGCGAGTTAACTGATGTGTTTTTTTTTTATCCCCAGGTGCTATTTGACCACATGGGTTGTCTCAAAAGGTATGACTCGGTCCAGGAGATCCTAAAGGAGTTCTTTGAGCTGCGTCTACAATACTACAAACTGAGGAAGGACTGGCTGCTGGGTAGTCTGGGGGCGGAGGCAGCCAAACTGTCCAATCAGGCACGTTTTGTCCTGGAGAAGATCGAGGGAAAAGTCACAATTGGTAAGAAAAGGGTCTTTTATAATCCCCAGTTAGATGGTGGTTTCTCTTTGAAGCCACATTTTACCTGGAGAGTTGTTTCTAGGCAATTTCCATTGTCAAGGGGTTTATAAAGAGTTGCCTGCTGACAGGCTTTAAGATTTTTCTTTTTGGGGTGTAAACTTGCCTTAACTTTGCGTCTCTTTTGTGTCCCGCCAGAGAACAAGTCGAAGAGGGAGCTAATTCGCATGTTGGTGCAGAAAGGTTACGAGTCGGACCCAGTGGTTGCTTGGACAAAAGCTCAAGAAAAGGTAATGCGAGCACATATACATACAATCTGAAAGTTTTTATAGGGTACACTTACTAGTGTCAGGATTGTCACAAGCAGGGTTTCAGGGGACCCGAAATGGTTTTCTTATTTTAATCAATCCTCATGTTGTGCCTTGTTAAAAACATTGAGCAGTAAAACACATACTGTCTATAAGAGAATGTCCCTTTACTTGAGTTAATGCTTTTATCTGATTGAAATTGCTATAGTGTTTGCTATTATTATCTGTTTATTACTATTAGAAAATATTGGGATATATTTTGTCCAATCGACTGAAAAGTGCTATCGATGGAAAAAGGCAGTCCAGAGCCCTGTGTACAATGTTTTTTTTGTTCTTTTTCTTTTGACAGTCTCAAGAAGAGGATGACGATGGGAATGATAGCGACAGCTCGGTAGACTCAGGCTCGTCATCGGGACCTAACTTTAACTACATCCTCAACATGCCGCTGTGGTGCCTGACTAAAGAGAAAGTGGACGACCTGCTCAAACAGCGGGACCTAAAGGTACAGTTATCAACACAGAGTTCCTCAGTGGGATATAGTAAAGAATACGTCTAATTGAAATATTTAAATGTGGTATCTGGTTCAGAGAGGAGAGCTTTATGAACTTCAGAAGAAGTCTCCGGAGGATCTGTGGAAGGACGACTTGGCAGTGTTCATTGAAGAGCTCGATGTAAGTGTTCAGCACAGTAATCGTTATCTTTTATCAATTATTGAGGATTTAAAAAGGTCAAAGAAAGGCATATCAAACAATCTTTTACCTGTTCCATTACCAAACCCCAAAGTAAATCAGCATAACAAAAAGAACACAAATGTGATAAACTGTCTTTGTTTTAAACTTGAGAATTCCTTTGTTTGCATCAGAAAGTGGAAGCCCAGGAGCGAGAGGACCAGAGTGCCGGGAGAGCCATTAAACTGGTTAAAGGCAAAGTCGGCAAACCCAAGGTCAAGAAGATGAACTTGGAGGAGACCATGCCCTCACCGTTCGCCCGCAGAGTGGAACCTCCCAGTCAGCCAATCAAATCGGACACAGCCAAAAAGCTCAGCAAAAAGAAAAAGGTAACAACTTTAATGTAAAGTGGTGATAACCCTAAATCTCATAGAATGTGTGTGGGCTCCATAATGTTAAATGTCATATATTCTTCCTTTTTAGGGGGATGCAGATCTGGCAGCAAAGTTAGATTTTGATGAAGATGGTTTGGGCGCCGATGGTGGAACGGGAGACGCCCCTGCTCCCAAACCAAAGGCCCCGCGAGTGAAGAAAGAGAAAAAAGAACCCGGTCAGTAGTTTTTTCAATGTTTTTATTACATTTTGAAATTATTTACTTATTTATTTAATTAATTAATACAATTGGTTTATAGAAATGGGTCCAATGAACACTCCTGGGTCCCGGGACATTTTGTTTTTCTTAATTTTATTTTTGTATAACTTTGGCTATGTTGATGCAAATGGCATGTTTGTCAGGTTGTGTGTTTTGGGGTGGATTTTTCATGCATTTCCTTTTTAAACTAAATAGTGCCATCTGTGTCCCTTTAGCATTTTTTGTGCCATTAACTTTCATTCAAAATCCGATTTTTTTTTTTCTATACACTACCATTGCAATTTGATTCATTTTAATTGTGTTTTGGTTCTGTTTTTAAAATCCATTATTGTTTCCATGGCAACCATTAAAACATTTTTTGTGTGTCCCAGGTACTCAGATGGGGCAATATATTTACAAGTGATATTGCCCATAAATCTAAAATTGACCAAACTCAATGGTTTTTGACACTCCCAGACCTTGATAATAACTTCTCCCCCAAAGAATTTTTTCACTAAAAACATAAATTAAGACACTTTAATCATCAGCACAGGTAAATCATGATGGGGACTGAGGTTAATAATAAAATTCATAAAAATCGTTTGGAAAAAAATATCTATAGCAATCTTTAAACAGAGCATTTTTTGTGTCCAAGGGACTCAGGTGGAGCACAAAATAAAGGGACCCCCATGGGTTAACGTGTAGGAAAGAAAATATCAATGCAGCAAATGTCAACAGCGGTTTGCTGTCTCAGAATAGACATTTTATTGCTCTTGCGTTCTGCATTTGTTTGTCTACATTGAATTAATCACAGCCAACGCTTGTAACATGAAAGAGGAGGTTCTACTGAATGGATAACCAGCAGTAAAACACCAGGGCTGGTTTAGGCATTAGGTTAGAGACTGGTCAACAATAAGACGGATGCTCAAGTTGACTTGAATTTATACCCTCAGCGTCTGACTCCAACTTTATTTGCTTCTCTGTCCAGTTAACAGAAATACACCATAAATCAATTGTTTTGCAACAATTTCAACAGAGGATTTTGTATGGAAACAAAACTAACAGAAAAGCATAAAGTACTGACAGAGCTTCCCAGAGATGACAGCATTCATTTTCAAGAGGGTTTCTTCACTGTTGAAATGTATCTCTGCTCAGCTGCAGTGCAGAGGAGGGACTCTTTTGATTCATTTTTAAAGAGCCCTGTCCTCGACCCTGACCAACAGGACACCCTCAGCCTGTTAATGTTAGTTGTTTGTGTTGCAGGAGCACCTCGTGTGAGAAAGCCAGCAGCACCCAAAGGCACCCCCATCAAGAAGGTGAAGAAGAGGAACCCCTGGTCCGACGACGAGTCCCTGTCTGTCTCAGACATGGAGGACAATGAACCAATCATTCCCAGAGAGACCAAGTCACAGAGAGCATCAGGTAGAGCCACAGCCACAGATTTTGCTTCAAAGTTTTGTTTTAAAAGCTATGTGCCATTTAAATAATGTTTTTACTGGAGCAGTAATGGATTTAATAGTGTGGTACGGTTCCCAGGGGGTGGAGCTAAACACTGCAGTCTGTTGATTGGACAGTTAATTCTACACCCGGGCACAAATAAGAATTGAAAAGAAAATGGAGAGCAGCTTTTAAAAACTAAACGAAAACAGCAATGTTTTTTCAAATGAAGTGTGTATTGTTCTTGTCAGTAAACTCCAGGAAAAAAGAATGATAAATATACTTTGATTCAAACAAAGCTAGTGTCTGTAGGTGCTTTTCAGTTTTTGATCGTCTCTCTTAAAACGATGCATTAGACATGAGAATAATGGACCTAAAATAAGTCCATGAAATGCTAATTTATGCCAAAAATATTATGCAACTTTGACATTTAAAAAAAAAAGCCATTTATCAACGCTAGAGAGCAGAATTATTAAAGAACAAAATAACATTCATCCAGGGAGCACCCATAGCTCAGTTGACAGAGCACTCGCAAATACGCAACCTACTGAGGCTGTAGTAGCTCATGACTCCATCTAGTGATAGGAAAAAATACTTTCCAGAACAGTCCTTTGTCAAACACAAACCGTTTTTATAACACAATAATGAATGGGATTCAACAGAAGAAACAATCCCAGTCCAATTCCCTAAGCGTCCTGATGTTGGTGTCTGTCTACAGCAGCTGCTTGTTTGATATGTGTCCTATAAGAAACTGGCAGAGGGGCGACTGGCAGCATTTAATTTCATTCCACACACAAAGCTGCTGTACAGACGCCGCCTGAGGCCAGAAATAACTTGTGAAACCTCGCGCTCGTCCTCTGTGTGATTAGCCTTGTGCAGACTGATGCAACCCAGAGCAACAGCCGCCACCATTGTACCAGACACAAACCCCAGCTGTAATAATCTGCTCCGACACAGCCGCAACTCTTATATTGTAACTATTTTTTCAGCTGCCAAGCCAAAATACACATTCGACTTCTCAGAGGAAGAGGCAGATGAAGAGGAAAACGGAGACAACGACGCAGCGTCTTCGCCCGTGAGGTCCTACAAAGACGACTTTAGACCTTCAGAGCCTAAAGACGGCTACAACAACGACTTTGACGATGAGGACGAGGACTCGTACTCTCCTCCAAAGCAAAAGGCCACGTACGTTCTGAATAAGAGGTCTAGAAGTCAGCATCTGGATGTAGTTTTGTAAGACAACACAGAAATATCTCCGTCTAAAAGATGAAATTGTGGGCAAAGAAGACGATTATTTAATCCAAATGCTGTCTTGGAGCTTTGCTGGAGTGGTAGGATTGCTGTTGTCAGATAAAGTTGTTCTGGCGCATTTACATAGACTTTAGCAGCCTTTACAAAAACAACTGTTTTTGTATGAAACATTTTCCTTTTTATGGCAACAAATTAAGTAAAAATAATAACATGACAAAGGGAATCTAAAACAAAATGTCTACTTCTAGAATATTTGATCACGGCACAGCTCAGTAACCTGCACAAGCACTTTGAAGTCACCTTACTGCTATTGTTCTAACAGTACACTCCAAATACTGCCATCATCAGACATCCTGGTATTTTTGTGCCTCAGGTCTGTGCCAGTAGCTAAAAAAAGGGAACCCACCAGCATCTTCTCCTCCTCCAAGTCACCCTTCTCTGAGAAAAGCAACGACAGCGGTGAGTATCCAGTGTTTGTAGTGACAGAATTAGGTCTTATGTATACATGTCTATAATTTAAATTGTCTATCCAAACAAAGGCTGTACCTGTTTGTTGTTGTCTTACAGATGGTTCGAGGTCGGACAGCGAGGACGACCACAGGCCTGTTTTCTCCACTTACTCCAGCAGTTCAATATTTGACAAAGTAGCGCCAGCAAAGAAAGGTAATCCAGGTCCCCACAATTTCTGGAAACTGATTAAAATGTCCAAATGTGTTTTAGCCTTCTGGTTTTCAAAGAGGAGGCTAATTTTAATTAACAAAACTGGGCCTGAAAATGAGATTTAAAAAGATGGAAACCCTGGGTAATGACTGAGACTGTCCAGCAGAGGGCGCACTTTAACCACACAACAGGATAAAAGGGGCTTAAGTGGCTTTACATACAGTACAGCTGACGGTCTCAGAGAATATGAATGATAACACAAACCTTTTTTTTTCTTTTTTTTTTTTTACTTTAAATGGGTGAAGCCATTTATTGTCAAACAATTGTGTTTACTCTTTTTAAAACATAATGACAACAGAAACTACCCAAATGACCCTGATCAAAAGTTTACATATCCTGGTGATTTTGTCCTGCTATCATGCACAAGTGACACAAACAGATTTAAATGGCTACTAAAGGTAACCATCCTCACCTGTGATCTGTTTGTGTGTAATCAGTGTGTATTAACGGTCAGTGAGTTTCTGGGCTCCTGACAGACCCTTGCATCTTTCATCCAGTGCTGCCCTGACATTTTTGTATTCTGAGTCATGGGAAAAGAAAAATAATTGTCAAAAGATTCTGTTGAAACCAAACCATGGTTCAGGTAGACAAACAACAATTTTACCCAGAACTGCCAGAAAATTAGTTTGGGATGCAAAGAAAAACCCAGGACTCTGAAAAAAGTGGTATGCTGTTTTAAGATGCACAAGGAGGCATTTGAAGAAAACTGAGTTGCGTGGTTGAGAAAGCCATTACTACACAAATGCCACAAAGCATCCCGCTTAAAATACGTCAAACAGGACAGAAACAAGGCTGAAAACCTCTGGAAGTAATTTGGATTGATCAAAATTGAACTCTTTGGCCTCAATCATAAACGTTACATTTGGAGAGGAGTCATCAAGGCCTATGATGAAAGATGCACCATTCCTACTGTGAAACATGGAGGTGGATCGCTGATGTTTTGGGGATGTATTCAGCTACAAAGGCACAAGAAAGATGAATGCAGCATGTTATCAGAAAATACTGGAGGAAAATGTGCCCTCATCAGCCCAGAAGCTGTTCATGGGACGTTCCAACATGACAACGATCCAAAGCTCAAGGCCAAATCGACCTGTCATTGGCTACAGCAGCATAAAGTGAAGGTTCTGGACTGGCCTCAGTCTCCTGACCACAATATCATTGAGCCACTCTGGAGAGATCTCAAATGTGCAGTTCATACAAGACAGCCCGAGAATTTACAGGAACTGGTGGCTTTTTTCCAATAAGAATGGGCAGCTTTACCATCTGAGAAAATAAAGAGCCTCATCCACAACTACCACAAAAGACTTCAACTGTCATTGATGTTAAAGGTGTCAATACATACGTGTATGTAAAGCGCTTTGAGTGCCTTCTACAGTAGGTGGAAAAGTGCTATATAAAAATAAAGATTTTTTTTTATTATTATTATTATTAATACACAGTATTAAGAACTGGGGCATGTAAACTTTTGATCAGGGTCATTTGGGTAGTTTCTGTTGTCATTATGCTTTTAAAAGAGTAAACACAGTTTGACAATAAATGGTTTCATCCAACCACTAACTATGAGTTAAAGAAAGGTTTTTGTGTTGTTGTTGTTCATATTCTCTGAAAAATGTCCAAAAAACACAAATCCTGCCTTGGTATAAGCAGAATTCATACTGTAACTGTGTACAGCACAACTGTAATATAAGAAAGTTCATGAAAAATTTCAAGGCATGATATATTGTGGAAAGACTGTAAAACCTGACAAGAAATCAACAAACGGGCAAAAATTCATTTGAGTGTTTTATGTGTCTTACAGCAGCTAAGAAGCCGTCGGACGTTGCGCCCAAACCCAAGAAAGCACCAGCAACAAAAGCTAAAAAACCCGACAAATCCATCTGGGACTCAGACTCGGACACGGGCACCAAAAAACCCGGTCCAACGCTCAAAGGTAAGACTTGGAGAAGCCTCTTTAGAGCGGCTCTAGGGCGGTGCACTTGGATTTACCCCACCTCTGTGTCTTTGTCCAGCAGCAGCAGGTAAAGGCAGAGGGAAGAAGAGGAAGGGTTCAGGCTCCGATGACGAGTTCAGTCCGATGAAGAAAACAGCCAAGCCCGTGGGCCGAGTGAGTATCTGCTGAAAGACTCATGTAAAATGTATTATTCTCACATCTCTCAGTGCAGTGCAGCTGGAGAACACAGATTCCAACAATATATTTGTGTACAAGTACAGAAATAAAATGTTAACACTACTTTTTTGATTTATCTGATGAATCAGAGGGACTTGAGAACCACCGCTTTAAACGACAATCTTTTTCTAATTGAGAAAGTAATGGTTGTTGTAATGGAAGTAACTTGAGTTACATAACCCACCTCCCTTTTAATTAATAAATCGACCATAATAAAACAAAACAAAGGAAAAATCTAGAGAATATTTTTAATATATATTTATTATTGAACATTGTTCAATAATAATCAATAATACATTTGCATTTATTATTGATCTAATAGTTTCCCATAGCTCCGTAAATATTAAATAATTTACACTATTATACAAAGTTAAAGAATGTTGTAGTTAATTACCAGGACCACATAAAAAAATTATTAATAATAATTATAACTAATTTGTCTTTTTGTTTCTAATGATACAAGTCTGAATTTGAGTTGGCTTGGTTTGGTGTGTAGTTCACTGTCAGAGGACAAGCACGGAAATGCTCAACAGTTTAAGACATTTTGGGATGTTAACGGAGGTCCATCTTTAGTTGGACTCTATGTTTATACTGTTTTATTTTATTTTATTTGTTTTGTTTTCAGAAACCTCAGAAGCCTCCGTCAGATGATGAGGATGATGACAGCAACAGCATGAGCGCAATGCATTTGTCCCGGGACCGTCCGGGTCGGGCCAAAAAGGAAATCAAGTACTTTGTGGACTCCGACAATGAGGCAGAAGACGACGACATGTTTGATTAAACCTTAGGTCATATTCAGATCCTCCGCTTGTATACGTCCCTCCCCAGTGTTCAGACTTTTGTACATTTTCTCTTTCATTTTTCATTACTGGTGATGTTGAATGATTTTTAACGTGTAGTGTTTTACACTTTTTATTCTACATTTACAGCTTTCTTTTTTTATTGCTCATTGAAATGTTCTGTATTTGTCCGAAGCAGCTTTTAGAAGTTTAGAACGCGGTGCTTTGGCACATTTAATTGTTAAAAAAAAACTATGTAACTTTTTGAACATGAAGTTGAAAGTAAACAATGAAATATGACTGTTCTGTTGTCTTTGTCTTAAAAATGTACTGAACAGTGTCAGCTCTTTGTATAGTTTCCATGACCTGGAAAGAACACATAGAAGTTGTGTAGCAAAATAAACTTAACACTATTTATACAAACTTTGTACACCTCTAATTGCAGCTGGGATATTTAACTTCCTGAACATGGAGCCTAAATGTGGACAAAACCTCATCCTGTATTTCACTAATATATTGCAGACGGCTCAAATACTGAAGTCACTACTAAGACTAAGCGGCAACAATGAATGCTATTTTATACATTTTAACACAAAAAGGAGGAAAGAAAGAACCCAAAGAGTGAGTCTAGCCCTGTGTTAGTTTTGACTCATCATAAATTAAAGTGTTTGAAACCAAATTTAAACCTCTGATTTCAGAAAATACATTAACGAAACTTATGCATTTTTTTTTTTTTTTTTTTTTTTGTTTCAATTTTATTTTTAGGACCAAAGGCTTATATGGAAAATTCCACCCTAATAGGTTTCAATAAAAAGAAGTCATATCTATAATTGTATAATTATGCTTATACTTATTGTACTTACAATATTGACCAAACGGTATATAATTAGTCATCTAGTATTGCTTTAGCCAGTAAGTACTGCTGTAATGTTTAATTATTTTCAACTAACAAGGAATATTAATCTCGTGAAAAGTTTAAACTATTAAAAAACAAAATGGAAAATGATAAATCTACAGAAATACAGATCCCGTGTCTGAATGGTGGCATATTGAATCATTTTGAGGTCTGAGACTGGGCTGTGTCCATGTCCCAAAACTCACTGAACCTCAGCCTTGTCACTGACACAAAAACACAGTTCACAAATGCTTCACTAGCAAACGGTTTCCTCAAAGGCAGTCCAAAAAGTTATGTTGGGTTGAAAATTTAAAAAATACCATACTGTATAAACTTTGGACTTATAGATGCTTTAACTATGTGTCACATGTTATCACAATATACGTTGAATATCTTCTGTCAAATGCATTTTTTATCACCTTGTGTATGTGTGGCCTGGCAGTCTCAGATGTTCACCACAGTTCAGAAGCATTCTCTGGAAATTGCAAGTGGTGACAATGGTTTTAGTCAACATAATTATATTTATTATAGTTCGAAAGGTTTATTGTTTAGTGTTAATATGGTAAAGTAGATTAGCTAAAATTCTAAATAAATGATAGCTAATATTAATTCAAACAAATCCCACAATAACATCACCAACTAATAATTGTGTAATACATTCTGATCATCAAGAGTAGTATTAGATTTATGTATCTACATTGGGACCGTAAAATTCAGCCAAACTGTTTCTTCAAGATTTAAAAGCTATCAAGGTTCTCACTTTAAAATTGCGTCTTGTTTCCACTGGGTTAAGGTGCGGGTCGGGTCAGGTGTGTCTACTGTAGGTAAGCGCTGAAGTCTGTTGATGATAGATAATTCTGTAAACTCATATGACACAGAACAGTAACAAAAAGTGTGTTACATACAAGAAAGGAGAGGGGCCCATATACACTAAAATCCAGCCCAATGGGGGAACAAACAAAAATTAAACTAAAAACCCAATCCATATGTTCAACCAACCACAAAGTCCTTTAGATTAGAAGGGGCCCGCACAATCCGGCCCGAGTGGCACTGCATTGGCAAGGGCAGAGAGGTCGCCGCAAAGGAGTCATCACACACCAAGAAGCAACAAGCAGTACAGAGGGATCAACACCAACCTAGGACAGAAGAGGCAAAGAATATGTTTTGAGTCTGTTATGATGTATTTACATTTACATTTATTTATTCATTTAGCTGACGCTTTTATCCAAAGCGACTTACAAGCTTCCATTCACCAGTGTTACAGCTGGAACACCACTTGAGGCAAGGTGTCTTAAGTGTCTTGCCCAAGGACACAACGACAGTATGAACTGTGGGGGAGAGCGGGAATCGAGCTGTCTACCTTCCGGTTAAAGTTCAACTGCTCTAACACTGAGCGACTGCGCCCCTTCATGATGCACAACTTTAGCCCGCTCCACGGGGTCGTGCATGTTCAAAATGTGATGCCGTCCCACCCCCAGACGGCTCAACCACACAAGGGGGGCCTTCAGCAGGAACGCTCAACCACACAAGCGAACTAGCCGAGTAAGCACAATGACAAACTTTCTTATTATAATAACGTTTCTGTCTCTCCATGGTCTCTGAAGTATAGAGCCAGGCAGCACCAAAGGCCAACCTTTGCCTCCCCGACATCAAAGTAACATTTTCCAACACCAATCTGGCCCCATCCAACTGCGGCGCAGATGCATGAACATTTGCTTTAACGCGGGCATCACATCTATGCATGAGATACTGTAGAATGGTATAAACTTTGTGCTGGAGTAAGGGAATGTGTTATCGGCAAAAGCAACCCGTTTTACAAAACCGTTCCATTCACTTCCACAAGAAAGTAACAGCTGATCACTCAAAGTTCTGTTGTGGCGTTCCACCATCCCATCAGACTTTGGGTTAGAAGTCATGGGTGCTTTCTAATGCCAAGCAACCGACAAAGACTCTTAATCAACTCCACCTCAAACTGGCAGCCCTGGTTGCTGTGGAGTACTTCAGGCACCCCATGCACCAGCACATAGTCCTCAAACAAGCAGTGAGTCACAGTTTGAGCCGTCTAATTAGGCAGTGCATACAGGTTCACAAACTTAGTAAAGTAGTCCTCCACAAGAACATTTCTGTTCCCTCAAGACGTCACGGTCAGCTTCAGAATATCAGCCGCCACACGCTGCAGAGGGCGACAAATTTGCACCATACCCATAGGCGCCCTTGGCCTGGGAACAGGGGACCTGCGGGTATGGCAGGCCCTGCATTGTTCACAGTAATGTCTAATGTCCCTCAGCATAAAAGGCCTTATTGTCTAGCTTTCTCCAAGACACGCTCAGCAAAGAAATTACCTGCAGCCTGCCCCTCGTGCAATAGTTAGAGAAGTGCAGGAACTAAGGAGGACGGGATCACCTCCTGCAACTGCCTTGAACCATCAGTCGAGGAGGCCACAGTCCTACACAACAGTCCATCAATCACAGAAAGATAATAAAACTCAGTCCATAACATCCTGAGGCAAATAAAAGATTCCTTCATCTGTCTGCAAGGAGGTCTACAGCACCAATGTCGGGGTCTTCACGCTGCAAAGACCACGAACCGGGGCTCATCACAGCAGAGTACACAGGTGCAGCGGGTGGAGCAGGAGTTTTGTGCGGCAGTACGCTTCCCACAATGACCAATGACCATGTTGTCATGGTCATTGTCATGACAGCATGGTCATTAAAGTGAAAGCAGACAGTCCCACATAATGCTTGAATTGACGTACTGCCCACACAACAGCCCACAGTTCATGGTCAAAGGTTGACCACTGTTTCTGTTCTTTAGTGAGTGTATCGCTAGCATACGCCACTACACGTTCCCTGCTGTTCGTGGCCTGGGCCAGCACCGCTCCAACTGTGTCCTTCGAAGCATTCGTGTAAATCTGAAAAGGACCAGCAAAGTCTGGCAGCACTACCACAGGCCACTACCACAATCAGAAATAAGGGCACACTTCATGATGGTTAATGCTTCCTCACACTTAGGTGTCCACTCAAAGGTACATTTTTACCAGCCAGGCGGTTACAGTTCATAAGTTTACATACCCTGGAAGAATTTGTGATTTGTTTTTTGGGCCATTTTTCAAAGAATATAAATAATAAAAACAAAAACATTTCACTCACAGTTAGTGGTTGGGTGAAGCATTTATTGTCACTCTTTTTAAATCATGATGACAACAAAAACTACCCAAATGACCCTGTTTAAAGGTTTACAGACCCCAGTTCTTAATACTGTGTATTGCCACCTTTAACATCAATGACAGTTGAAGTCTTTTGTGGTAGTTGTGGATGAGGCTCTTTATTTTCTCAGATGGTAAAGCTGCCCATTCTTCTTGGCAAAAAGCCACCAGTTCCTGTTAATTCTTGGGCTGTCTTACATGAACTGTACATTTGAGATCTCCCCAGAGTGTCTCAATGATATTGAGGTCAGGAGACTGAGGCCAGTCCAGAACCTTCACTTTATGCTGCTGTAGACAATGACAGGTCGACTTGGCCTTGAGCTTTGGATCGTTGTCATGTTGGAACGTCCAAGTATGTCCCATGGGCAGCTTCTGGGCTGATGAGTGCAAATCTAGTGTTTAGTATTTTCTGATAACATGCTGCATTCATCTTGCCATCAGTTTTGACCAAGTTTCCTGTGCCTTTGTAGCTTACACATTCCCAAAAATGAGTGATCCACCTCCATGTTTCACAGTAGGAATGGTGTACTTTTCCTCACAGGCCTTGTTAACACCTCTTCAAATGTAATGTTTATGGTTGTGGCAAAAAAGTTAACTTTTGGTCTAATCACTCAAATTACTTTGTTCCAGAAGTTTTGAGGCTTGTCTCTGTTTTGTTTGGTGTATTGTAACCAGGCTGCTTTGTGGCATTTGCATAGCAATGGCTTTATCTACCATGCAGCTCATTATTCTTCAAATGCCTCCTTATTGTGTATCTTGAAACAGCCACTCCTTGTTTTTTTAGAGTAGTCCTGTATTTCAGATGAAGTTATTTGTGAGTTTTTCTTTGCATCCCAATCAATTTTCCTGGCAATTGTGGCTCCAAATTGTATTGTTCCACTTGCTTGAATTGGTTTCAACAGATTTCCTTATTTTGAACACGGCTGATTGGCATTCTCAATTCATTGGATATAATTTTATATCTCTTTCCTGATTTATATAGTTCAGTTACCTTTTCCCACAGAACTTTTGACAAATCATTTTCTTTCCCCATGACTCAGAATACAGAAACATTAGTGCAGCACTGATTGAAAGATGCAAGGGTCTGTCAGAAGCCCAGAAACTCACTTGTGTTATACTAGGTACTGCTGCTGCCAAATAGTTTGGTAATGTTTTTACACTTTGAGGCCTCTGTCATAGGAGATTTCTGTCCCAACCTGCTGTCCGGAACAGGTAAGAGGACTCATAAGGCAGAACCCCACAAAGGCCTTTGGTCTCAGAAGGTTTTATTTGTGGTTAAAAGTACAAAGTCCGTATTCACGAGACGAGGTTGATATGACTAAGACCACTATGATCCAAGACACAGAACACGCGGAATATAACACTAGGAATATAACACCAGGAATATAACACCAGGAATATAACACCAGGAATATAACACCAGGAATATAACACCAGGAATACATGACTCATAAACCACCAGGGGTGAAGACAATCTGACACTGAACAGGGGAAACACACGGGTTATAAAGGCACACAACGAGGGACAGGTGGAACACATTAGGGGCGGAGCAGGTAATCAGAAAGGAGGGAATCTGACATAACACACAGGGGCATGACACTACACAATAATACACAGGAAGTTCAGTACCAGCATACACAAACAGATACAAAGATGGATCATTGTTTTATTGCTTTTCTATCCATAGCTAAAAAATCATGTAAAAACAAGGCCGCCTGCCTCCTACATCCTTTCGTCAAAGCTGTGATTTACTGCGGTCTCTGCCTCTCCTCTTGCACACTTCTCTTGTTTATTGTGACAAGATTAAAAGTGGTCCAGAGGCTGTTGGACCCTGTGGCCATTCTGTGCTCCTCCAGAATCCACCTATGTCCAGTCTGCCCCTGGCTAGACACAACTTCACAGAACTATAGTTACATCAGGTAGCTATAGTATAGTTCCCTCTCTTGCATCGCCATCTGCTGATCATTTTTGTTTTATCATTAAATGTGTTTTTTTGTGTTGGAATACTGCGATGTTTTGTACTATGTCAGGTTTAAACTGCACAAAAATCTTTTCATTAAATAAAAAGTTTTTTCCTTTTGTGACACAGCTTTTAATTAAGCGGTGATGGTGTGTCCCAAAGCCAGACCAGTTGAGAACCACTGTAGTAGCCGACACACAACTAGAGCCGGCCATATACTGTGTGATTTTAAAGTGTTTTAGATAGAACCCCAACTCACAATGTACAAGTTAATTGGGGAAAGCGGAAGCTTAACACCTATGTGTTTACACTGCTGATGGTTTGAATTTGGACTGAATTCGTCCAAATTTAATCTGATCACCCGCTCGAAATGTGTAGCGAGAGGTTGAACGCCTCTTGTGACTCTTCTGTACACAGTACAACCAAGGACGAGCAAAAAAAAAAATATGTGAACTTTTGGGAATTTCATGGTTTTATGAATAAATTTGTCTTAAAATGAGATCTGATCTTCATGTAAGTCAAGGTTATTGACAATCATAATGTCTCTAAAAATAATTACACAAACAAATTTTGTCTTTATTGAGAACAACCAAAAAACCTCACAGTTCTGGTGGAAAAAGTATCTGAACCCTTGATGTCAAAAAAGGAAGTCAGGTTTTAGCACACCTGGCGTGGACTACAGTTACTTTGACTGATGAACACCCTCAAACTTTTGGAGTGTCCTCTGCACAAGAAGAACACACTTATGTGAGACATGCCTCGCCAAAAAGAGCTTTCAGAGGAGCTGCGATCAACAATTGTTGCTTTACACAAAGCTGGTTACAAAGTTTATTTCAAAGACTTTTTACCAATCCACCAGTCTACAGTTCGGCAAACAATCTACAAATGGAGACGCTTTAGGACTGTTGCTACTCTACCAAGAAGTGGACGCCCAGTCAAAATGACACCAAGAGCACAACAAGGACTCATCAATGAGGTAAAGAAACAACCCCGACTGACAACCAGAGATTATTACCAGTTATTAATTCTAAGGGTTCACTTCCTTTTTCCTCCTCCATTTGGAATGTTGAATGAGTTCAATAAAGACATGAAAGATCATAATATTTTGTGTTATTATTTTTTGACACATTATGTTTGTCAATACCCTTGAGTTAGATGAAGATCAGATCACATTTTAAGAAAAATGTTTTCAGAAAACCATGAAATTTCAAAAGGTTCACACTTTTCCTTGCTACTGTAAATTAGCACATAAACAAGTCCTACAAACAAGTCACGTTTAATATTATCTAACCTGTCATTTTACTAAAAGCTTTTGGTTAAACCTAACTATAAAATGATGACTATTGGGGTTAAACTGGTGTACGTTGTTAGAACTATCCTTTTTTACACACTATATTGTTTTTTCGTGTGAGCAGCTCTGTGTCGGATGTAGCTGGAGATGAGTAAGGCTGTGATAAAAGCAGGAGCCACTCTCTTGATGACAAAGAAAGGGTTCTGTTTGACGATGAAAAAATATATCAACTGCAAAACTATGATGAGGATGAGTAACTTACCGCTAACTTTGCTGATTTTATTCCTCAATGTTTTGGTAAAAAATAGTTTCCATATGTTATTTACAACGACTGCTGTTGATAAAACAATGCCACTGAAATGAAATGAAGCACACACTGTACTGACCTGAGCACAGCCAGCATGAAGGTTTGCGGATCATGTCCCAGTTGTAAACTTTGCGGATACAAAGGAAGAATCCACAACATTTCCACAAAATATACAACAAAGCACATTTAACCCTGTTTTTGGTCAAATGTTTCAAAGTTACATAGCTGTCATATTAGTAAGTAGAAGGATCATTAGTAACAGAGCAGAGCTGGACATTTAAATGAAAAGTGAGTCAAAAATGATTTAATTAAGGGTTTCTCCTGTTTGTCCACACTTGAAGGGTAATAATGTTGAGAAAGTAGCATGTACTCGCAGTGAGCTGAAGCTAAAACTTGTAGTCACTAGAACAAGATACTGAATGAGTAAAATAAAAAAGGCCTTTACAAAATATGTTGCTTATTGCCACAGCATGTCAGAAAAAAGTTTTTGGCTTCCAGGTTTATTTCCGTGTGATCCGTTCTGACCAGTATGCACAAAGGTTGGATAGTGCGGTAACATCATGAAGAATAAAAGTAATTTTCCAGTGAATTTAAGTTTTTTAACAAAGAAAAAGTCTATTATTCCAAAATAGATAATAAACACTACAAAATCCAACATTTGAAGTTGCAGGTGTCCTGTTGGCTGAATTCCAGACATTTGTTTTTACACAATATTTTGTTGCTGCAATACCTTGTGTGGCCTCTAATCAAACTGGCGGCAGAGGAAACACTTAGGTAGCCGAGCACTTGCAAATATAATCATACCCTCTCTCTCGCCCTGTTTCCTGTCAACCCACTGTCTACTGTCAGTAAAGACAAAAAAGAAAAGCTGCCCTTCTTATACATTAGGGATTGGCGTATCGATACTCGAGTATCAATACTTTTTGAAATATGGCGATGCCACATGCTAATACAAATCATGTCATTTGTTTTTATTTCTTGAGCAGGTGTTCATGTGTATTTTTCAATCTAGAAAACTATTTTCCCCGAGTTCCCGAGGACCACATGAACGCACCATAAGTTTCTATTGATCAAGGCGTTCGCTGCTATGTTGTTATTTTTTTGTTTATTCAAATGTAATTAACAAGTTACATTTTACTTGCACGTGGCAGGAGTGCTAACCACTCTGCCACGTGCACGCAAGTAGGGTGCACGTGGCAGAGTGGTTAGCACTCCTACCTTAAGCAAGAAGGTCGTGAGTTCAAAACCCAGCCGACTCAAATATTCTCGGCCGTCTCCGGTCTTTCTGTGAGGAGTCTGCATGTCCTCCACGTGTTACCGTGGGTTCTCTCCGGGTACTCCGGCTTCCTCCCACCGTCCAAAGACATGCATGTACAGGTTAATTGGCAACTCTAAAGTGTCCCAGTGAATGGATGTGAGAGTGAATGTTTGTCTGTCACTGCCTGTCTCTAAATGTTAGCCCTGCGACCAACTGGCCACTGTCCAGGATGTACCCCGCCTCAGGCCCAAAGCTGCTGGGATAGGCTCCAGTCACCCGCAATGGGACAAAGCGGTAGAAAATGAATTAATGAATGAATTAATAAGTTCTGAGTAGATTTTCTTTGAAGTCCTCATAATGAGGCACCATAGTAAAATGCATCATGGAAATCCAAAATAACCTCTGCTAAGTGTCTAATTTGTGAAGCTGGAGGTGGGGGAAGACAGAAAGAATATTTAGTGAAAGTATTCCCCCAGCATCGAGAAGGAAAAAACGGTTAATGAACATTTTGTATGTTATTATTAAACCTTTTGTGTCTAAATTATGTCATTTTACGAAGTAACGAATGGGCAGTTTCTACAGGTGGAGTTATAAATCAGAGTTATAAATGTTTACTAATGCTTGAAATTTTTTAATTTAAAGAGTAAATGCTTTATTTTGCTTTTACTTTTACTTTCTGGAAATGTTTAACCCAATCCAGGCCCTGGATTGATACTCCTGAGGGGTATAGCTAAATTTTATGTTCCCCTACTGTCTAGTGTTTCCTGTCAAACAATTGAACTTCCTTAACTAAAGCTTGAATTCTCTCAGTGTTATGGGCTCAGTCTGTAAAGAGTCCAGACACATTGCTGAGTCTTTCTCAGGTGAATTTATTCTGTTTGGTCACTTAACCCTAGATTGGCAGACGTCTTTATCAGATTGTCTAAATTAATCTGCGATTCAGTTAAGAAACATTCCAACCTGTCCCAATATTAAAAATCCAACAAAATCATCCCTACTGGATTTAATTTTGACAAAGGTACCCAAAAATCACAAATGATCTGATTGACCACTGTGCCATTGCTACTAATTTTAAACTTTCTTAGAGCGTTTCCCTTTTAATGACGTTAAACAGGCCTAGAAATTTTGAAATTAATAAATAAACATGCTCCATTTTGAAACTTTTGAGTTAAAGGGCAAAATAAGCCTTGGTTTTGAGTTGAGAGTGTAGATCCTCAAAGACATGGAGGCTGCCTGGGCCAGTGCAAGGAAAACTAGAACAGAGGCTAACTGGGTCTGTTTTTGTCAGCTTCTAAATAAGTGCAATGAAGAATCAAAATATTATATCTCTGAAACCACACACACAAAAAAAAAACACTAAATGACCCAAAATATGTTTGGCAGGTCATTAAAAGTTCTTTAGGCCATTTTGCATCAAATGAAGTCCCAACTTGTTTAGTCAACGCCTCTTTTATTCTGACAGACAAAGCATCTTTAACTGTGTCTTTATTTGATTCCTTAAGCCCTGAACTGTCAAAGTCGGACTCAATTAGTGAGCATCAGGCTGATGTCAAATTCACTCTCCCCACGGTTCATACTGTCGTTGTCTCCTTGGGCAAGACACTTAACCCACCTTGCCTCCAGTGGCTGTAACACTGGTGATTACTGTAGAACAATGTAAGTTACTTTGGATAAAAGCATCAGCTAAATGAATAAATGTAAATGTAAAAAAATGGACACCAAAAAAACAGTAGGCCTTAATAATCTCAGTAATTTTTTTCTTCGATTATCAGTCAGTTTCATTTTTGAACCTCTTACTCTTTTTAGTTTGAGTTTAAGCTGCTGTAGGATTCTAAAAATCTGGAAACCAGCTTTTGTTCTTCCACCGCTAAAAGTGGTAAACCAGAAAAAAACACAGTGCTGTCACAGTGACTCTCAAAGTTCTTAATGATTTTATTGAGGCTCTCGTGAGCAAAAAAAAAATGTGTTTTGTGTTTTTCATTTGACAGTTGATTATAGACTGTTACTAATTACATAAAATAGGATTGGCTCACAAAAACAGGCAGCTGCCTGGTTTGCCAAATATATTTTAGACAGAACCCAATGTGTTCAGGTGGCTGGATCCATCTCGTCATACCTATTCTCTAATTTATATAAACAACCTATGTGAAAACTTGACCAATGCCAGACATCACTTTTATGCAAATGATACCATCATTTATTGTGTCTCAACATTGATCACACAAGTTTTTAATTTGTTACAGTCAGCTTTTAACATTTTAACAGCTAAGTGTCTAGAATCCTTAAATACTGTTTATCATTGTGCCCTGGGTCACTGGATGCAGTTGCTTCACTCATCAATTGTAAAGCGCATGTTAAGTCAGGCTGGCCTTTGGGTGGACACAGGTACACACACTGGCTGAGGTTGGTTTACAAAACTCTTCTTGGATTAGATCCATCTTACTTGAGCATGTTTCTTCAAAGAACAAAAAGCTGTTATGCCTTACGTTCCTGTAATGTTCTTCATCTAACAGGGTCAGGGTCTGTGTTCTCAATGATGCACTTTATACTAAAGCACTACCTGTTCATACTTTCGGGTCATTTTCGCTGTATTTTGTGTAATGGGACCTCTCCAAATTAAAATGATTGCTGTTATTGAACCCCCTGGAATTTAATTACAAGTGTGGGCTCTTTGTAAAGGTAACAATCTCTAGTTTCACTCAGAGCAGTCAGAATCTGTCTAAGTATTACTGATAAAATTTTATACACTTTGGAACACACAAAAAAAATTACTTTTTGTGTGCTCGCCTAAAAAATTTAGTGAAAATAAAAGTGTCTGAAGCTTCAGCAGGTAGTTGAGGACTAAAACACACTGTGGGCCAAAAGAATTACTGGATGACTACTCACATTTCAAATTTGAAAAGAATATCTGTAAAATGAGTATTTTACAGCAGTTTTAATGTTGGTTAATCTAGGCGCTTTATTCCACTAAAATGATTTATTCATCTTATCAAACTAACACATTTGGAAAAAGTGCAATAAGTTCTGAATGCCTCAACCCACAGACTTCAATGAGGGCTCTTCTGAAAGCTTACACCTAGAGGAACCTGAATTTACACACAATGTAACTATATTAGTTATTAAAATTAATATTCCATAATGATTGGCATGTTTACATATGAAAATAGTCAAAATGAGTGTTTTGGGACAAAATATATATTTTTGAATAATATCCACAAATAAAAACACACTGCAAACTATATACATTGGTCATAGCACTGCAATTTAGTGTTTTCAAGGCTCCAACAGCATTAAAAAGGGGAAAAGGAGAGAATAGAGAGGTGTCAAATCCCATCCCCCTCCCCCCCCTCCTGCTGCGGCTGGCTCTCTCTACTTCTCATTATTATTTTTTTCTTCAACTGCCTGTCTAAAATGCATAAAATAACTAAAACAGATGATATTTATTACTTATAATATGTAAAATATAAAAAGAATATAGTTTTTACTCATAAAAAACTCAAAAGATGCAAGTGCGTGTTGACGCAGCTGCCTCTCTCTCCTCTCCTCTTCTCTGATGCGAGGAACCCCAGACCCTGAATTTTGAAAAAAAAGTTGCCGTGTTTGGTATCTCCGTAAACCGTAGCTCATTGGCTGTCTATTTATAGTACTGAGGACGCTCAGTGATAGCCTGGCTCCGCCCTCCTACGTACTTCCGCTCAATTTCATTTCGCTTTAGTACTTAGTCTGGGATCGCTGTATATTCTTAGGTTTCCAGAAATCAATTTTTTGTAGGACCAATCAGCGAACAGAGGGAGTGACTTGTTGTTTCCGGTCGGTTTCGGCGCATGACATACGTCACGACCACACGTTAGCGATTGGCTATGGCAGATCCTGAGTGACTCTGGGCAGATCCAATAGTTTTAAACTTCAACAGAGTTCCCGCATACAAGGAAGTAAACGCTTGTCAATGGAGCGAGGCCAGACTCTCTGTACAAATGAAATGTACGAGAGTCTGGTAGAACCAGGCTAGCTCAGTGAGGCTTCTAGCCCAAACTAAAGACGTTGAAGTGGGGGCGTAGTCGTTCATCCATCTGTGGAGTTCCAAGTCTTCTCATTGGTCAAAGGCTGACCAAAACCCCTTTCAATTGGCCAAACAAGGTGTCAATCTAATGCTAACACTTCCTGGTAGCACGAGATTAGCTTGTTTCGGCGGTAGAAAAGGAATTATGTTTTTTATTTACAAAAGAAACGACATAAAGTGTCACAGCTGACTTCAAGTTGGGAATACTTTTCGGCCGTTTTTGTGCCTTGGAGGCTCTAACATATCTTTTGGACCTAATTATTTTACTGGATATTATTCCCTGGACCTTTATGAGCAGAATGAGACCCAGTTTGTGGGATTTTGTAGCGGTTCCAGTCCAATAGACCTGTCAAAGGTAAGACCAAATCCAATCTCCATCTTTGTGCTTGTCTGTAAAACGGGCTTTGGTGTCAAATATGTGGTTTTAATGTCTTAAAATGGTTTATATAGTCTGAAAGAGGAGACTTTAAGCTTTAATTTGATGTATAGATTTTGGGGTTTGCATGACTTAGGAGTTTGCACTGATGGAGGCGCACGCTAAAATGCTCTGTGGAAACTGTAAACGTCCCTGGACAGGGACGTTGCAGTAAGAACAGGTTTGTTGTACTAACCTCTTTTTTGTGTTAGTTTTTGTATTTTATTATTTATTATTATTATTGGCCAGGTCTCCCTCATAAAACAGATCTTGATCTCAATAATTTCTTACCTGTTTAAGGTTAAATAAAAATTAATTTAGGGGAACATATTGTCCCGTGTTTCCCCTAAAAGTAAGCACTGCCTATGCTACATCATTAACAACCACGTGACTCTGATATTTTAAAATAAATATATTTTTATTACTTTGCCAGGACAGTTCATGGTAAAGTTAAACAGTATATGAACATAAAAAGCATATGTTAATGTACAAACAAAGACGATATTTTAAATGGAGATTGGAAGTACAAGGACTGTCCGACCTCGGAGCAGCTTCTGAGGTTGTGACCCTAAGCAGCAGCCGCGCCAGCAGGGGCCACCCTTTCCTTGTACATTGTCATCATATGAACACAACTACACAACACTGGCTGAGAACGGTGGTGAGATGTTCAATGAAACTCGACTGAAGACCGTTTTAATGTCTACCAAGAACACCATCAGGACAGGCCACAACAAAGCTACTTCTCATGATTGGTACTCAGTTTCCCAGTTTTAGCTTGTAAAGTCTAGAGTTAGACCAATATGTGGGGCTTGCATTCATGAAAGTACCATTTACATAGAAAGTATTCAAACAATGTAAGACAAGCTAATTGCAAAAATTGAAAAAATTGCAATGGTTGAATAAACACAGTTTGAACGCTAATACATTCAAATAGTGACATGAATTAACAATGGCAAAAGATCTCATTTTAAATTATTTGTGGAAACAGTAAACTCAGCAAAAACTCCCTAAATTTTGCAAAATTCCATAAAAACTCTAACCTAGCCAGCCAACCTAATTTTATATTTGAATAGATTTCCAAGAGGCAAATACAAATACACATACAACCAGTATTAATTTTAGAAGCAGTGACATTTAATTTTTATTGAACGGTTGTTGATTGTGGTGGAGCTCTGGTCGATGGGAGAGGTTCCAAACCACCCGACGTCGCTAAGAAAGAGCGACGTAAAAGCTTAGCCAGGCTACCAAACAGTTTTGTTTGTGAATTTTCATTCACTACAGAATTTGTATTTATTTATTTTTTTTCAAAAAACGTTCATGTGCACGGAAACCAAAAGTAGCTAAAAACTAACTCATGGAACTGTTTCCAACTCTATATATCTGATATATATTTCTCGTTCTCTACGTTCTCTCTTGTATTAGTTTACTGTTAGGTAAAGCTTTATGTATTTTTATAAGCTTCTGCAAATGCAATTTAATATGTAATAAATGTATTTCGTTTTTTTTTTATAGCAACATTTTAAAATGATGGAAAACTGTTAATTATGTAGCATACAAAGCATTAGTTTCATTTAACAATATTTAGCTGCATTGATTCAGTTAACGTTGACAAATTTCAACTGAATACCCTTTATATTGAAGAACTAACAAAAGCGACCAGCCATAATTCTTATTTGTTTAAAAGCCCATATCAGTCTAACCTAATTTAACCTTTGACCTCTTCACCAAATAGCTGTCAATTGATTGGGTTTGATTGATTTCTGACAGCTGATTGGTTTCCTGACCAAAAACAGGAAGTAGCTTTGTTGCTGGACACAAGATGAGGACTAAGCACGATGAGGATATTGGGTGCTGAGGTGACTTCCATTTCTTATTGTCCCAGGTGGAGTGTGTTATCCAGATGGTGGATGCCCGGATCAGCCTGTAAATCCTTTTGGTTTTTAAACTCGGATGTGAGTTCCCAAGGACAAAAACAACGGCGTGTTTTCTCAGAGCTGTCGTTTGGAATGCAAAGCACACACCATTTTATATAACACCTCTGCAGTGAGCTAGATAGTCACTTGTTACAGTTACGTCGGTACAACATTCAACAGAAACAAACAAGTTAATTCAGCGAAGTGAAGTTTTACTAAAGGGCGCCAACTGGCTTCAGGGGTGGAGGTGGACATTCTTCGGCTGTGAAGGTTTTCCAGCTTAAAAAAAAAAAAAGAAGAAATCGAGAGAAAAAGAGAAAGATGCTGCTCGCGCCTCTCACCAGGAGAGAACAACAGAGACACCAAAAAGAGAGCAGTTCCTATATGTTACATTGAGAGCACTGCATATCATTCTGCCGAGAGACATTATTTACATTCAAACACATTAAAAAGAATAAAGTAAAACAGCTCTGGTTTCCCTTATGATATGTATATCTGAGCACAAATGGAATGCAGATGTGTTTATTGTTTTCTATTATGTGTGCTGACCCGAACCTATGACTGACCTTTTGACCTACTGGTTCAAATGCAAAAAAAAAAAACTTTCGGTCTTATCAACTCACTGCAAAAGTTAAAACCTATTATTGTATGTAATTTTATATATTCTCATTAGGTGTTTAAAGTAAGCATTTATGGGATTTGAAATTACATTTGCAAATTCCTCTGAGGGTTAGCTATATTCCACAGTGGTGTCCATTGTTGGCAGAATTACAATAGAGAGTGAAAAAGTAGTGGACCAAAACAGCCCATGTGGACGTAAGGGGTGGCTCCATTGGCCCCCATTTGAGTGTCGGACAACTGAGGCTTGGCTACAAGCTGCTAGTTTGCTTTTCTAAGGATAAGTGGGTTCATAAGTGTATTTTTTTTCCAAGGACAGTGGATATTGATAGAAAAAGATTGTGTCTTTTTGAAAAAGAGTTGAAGAAATGTGAAAGGATCCTATTTTTTGTTTCCCACAAAACATTTTTCTTTTTACTATATATATTTGTATATATGTTCTGCTTATGCTTTGTTAACTTTACCGTTTTATAGAAGGCACCACTTTTTATGGGCCCAGTGCTCTTTTACTGTCGATGAATGAGAAAATATGCAGTTAAGAACTTTGACATACCAATCGGAAATTCAATATTGGACATTTTGAAAGGTTCAAATTTATGTCCATTTAAACATCAACTGCAATTTGTGTCAGTTTTTGTGCTTATGTCATGTGGCCTTCTTTGTTTTAATGATGGTTGGATTAAGTGCTAGAGTTTCTTGGCTCCAATGGCAGAACACCCACTTGTTTTCAGAGCAAGTTGTGTCATTATTCACATATAAGTGGCAGGTATAGGGAGGGATCTAGGCCCAGTCATGGAGATATCTTCCTGTTATTCGGTATAGAGATCCAAAGTGACCACTTCTCTGAGAAACTCCATGGCTCAAAGGAAATCAATAGGAGACATACAAAAAGCCTCATTCTGTCATCTACAGGAGACAGCATTAAATATCAGGAAATTGTTTTAAAGCAAAATGCCAAACAATTCACTCCTTCCCATGGATTTCCATTTAAAATAAAATTCCATCTTGGGAACTCATGGGTGTCTCCTGCAGACTTAGGTTCTCAGAATCTCTTATGTAGAATCCACTTTTCATTTCATCAGGCCCACTGCCCCTGATTTAAGACACAGCACTAACATGGAACGTTAGGCTTTACTCGACTACTTCTGGTCCAGAGTTGAAGTTGAATCTCCTTCTGCATCATTAAAAGTAGCTTACACTGTCAGGTCTGAGAGCAAGGCAAACATTGGGGGTGAGTTACGTGACGTCCCATCCCTCCGTCGTGTGCTTTCTGCATTAGTGTACAATCGTCTCAACCCACGCCGTTTGGTCATCAGAGGTTTATAGATGGCATTGCCCATGTGTTTTTAGTAAAACCGGTTTTGAACAAGACACTTCTGAAAAGGAAAGCGGCTGGAGGTGCCCTGCTCATAAGGCAGTAAAAGAGCCCAAATGCTTGAGTAGAGCCTGGTTGTTGGTAGTACGTGCTGTTAGCTGGGGATACGCACTCATTAGACCGACTTTCAAGGCTGTGATCGCAGTGGATGCCCTCGATAGAAGAAAAAAAAATGCAGGTCCCGAAACTAAGCCAAACAAACACAAGTCCCTTCATGAAAAACACAGTATTTTTTAAAGTATATGCAAATCGAATGGTTTCATAACGGCTGATTGTCTAACTGCGTGTTTATTGCTTGAAGAGATAGACCAGCATTGTTGTTGTGTCCTTGTATAGAAATAATCATAATCATAATAGTCAATAGTCATTTTCAAGCACTTTCCAAAAAATAAATAAAAACTAAAATGATTTGTATATAACACCTCTCAAATGTTGTGGACAGAAATGCTTCATATTCTCGAGTTAGTTCTGATGATGTGATAGTAACCAAAGATTAAAACATTTCCTTCACACATGGACATTTAAGAATAGTTGCTGGATGCTTTGAACTAATGCATGATGGTATATGTTGTACGATTAGCAACTATAATTTTTTTTTTTTCGTAAAGCCAAGCTCACATTGCATGATGAACAAGCCTTTTTTTTTTTTTCCAGATTCTTCTTTTCTGACCATCACTGGGGTGTGGACTGGTTTTAGGGGCTGCTGACACATGACACTAAAACACTGACCCGTACTGCAATTTAAAGGTCACACCCAAAGTATTGGCGGTGGTTAGAGTAGCTAGGATTGTTTTCACTGAGGAAGCAGTTTACATCAGAGTGAAAAGCAAAGTATGTCAAAACACACCAATTTGGTCAGCAACAAATCAGGAGCAAATAAAATTGAAGAGAGATAAAAATAGGAGAGAAAAGGATTTATGTCCAATAAATGAAGTGTCCAATTAATTCTTTCCTAATCGTGTGATATAAAAAATGTTAATCTTTGAGTCTATATTGTAGTCTTTGCCTATATTGAATGTTCCTAATTCTTCCAGGTAAACTTCAAAGTTACTACAAAGTCATCACCAAGTGAGACAAGCAGCACAAAACTGTTTATTATTTTTAATTTTTTTATCCTGTAATATTAGCAGGGCTTTCCTGTGTCCACTTTATTTGAAGTGAACTATGGTTGACCTATTAAATGTGTGTTATTGTTTCTTTACAAACAAATTAGTATAAGTACACTGGACACAGTTCAGACATAATGTGTCAAAACAAATTGACCCAAATTGTTCTCTCTGATCAAATTTCTCAAAATGTATAATTTTTCACCAAATCTTTTTCCCGATGAGTTGATTGATTGAAAAAAATGCAGACGTAGGGGAAAGAGGACGCTGAGGCTAACGACAAATTGACAAATTGTGACCCAACACTGGCTTATTCCACTTGTAGAAGCTCTCAACTGACCGGGAGAAGATAATAAAGTGCAAAGTGGTCAGAGCTGAACGACGGCAGGGTGAACTTCGGGGTGCACTGCGAACACAGCCTTAAACATCTCTGGCATGTATCGGGAACTTCATTTGCTCAATGTGTCTTGACAGCGCAGTAATTTGATTTACTGAGGACACGCACATGGCAAATGAGCTCATTTCATAGAGAGCCTTGATGAAAATGTAATCTCGGGTCTGAACGGTTTAGGTCGGTGGACTCGGTCGGTCTGATGAGTGCATATCGAAGGCTTTTGTTGTGCTTCTCTGAGGAAACAGTTGGACAGACTGTCGGTACAGAGAGAAGCAGCGCTTGAATGTCCACTCATTCATGAAGTGTTATAAAAGACAAAAACAGCTTAAATATCAGAACAAATATAAAATACTCCATAATGTCTATATGCAGTAACATTCTAGATAACTTTATGATGGACTTACAATTAGTCCTGCATTAAAACTCGACGAATCGCCTCGAAAGATAATATTTAAGACAATGAGAAAGCACCACAAATTCATCATAGAAACGTACTGTATGTAAGCGTCTGATGCATATGTACAATGCCTTTATGGGACAAATACGAGATGAAGAGATGCCAGAAAGAGAAGTGAAACCACTAATCGAAACTCCCGTCATGCAGATAAATTTACAGGGGAGACCTGAGGAGTGGTGGATCATCTCTGCGTCCTGTCGCAATTTCTGTCTCAGTGACGCCTCGATAAAATAAGAGCTCCAGTCTAATTATACACAAAGCACTGATCCTTTGAGGCCTCCGTGTTTTCTTTTTAAGAGAAGAGAAAAAGAGGATATAATAAAGGTAACGGCAAGCCGAAGGAGTTTGGGAGAAGGGTTTTAGGGGGCTGTTCTTGTGCAAAGTCAGGATTTTGTGGGGTCACTGGGCGGGGTGGCTGGAGCTTCCTCTTGGTCCGCTGACTCGGGGGACTCCACAGAGGTGCGATCCTCTGCGGGGCTGCCTTTGCTACTGGGACTGGCCACTGCCTCGGCCGAAGTGCTGCTGCTGTTGCCACCACTGCTGCTGCTGCTGCCCCCGTCCTGGCCCTCCGAGTTCTCCAGCATCTCCTGGATGAGTGGCGGCATGGAGCCCGGGATCTCCATCTTCAGAGAGATGACCCGCTCTGCGCCTGCAAGACAGCGCTGTGTGAATAAATACAAAGCCAAAAGATTGACCCATAGCATCAGGGATATGTTATGTGTCAGTTACTTATAAAACTGCTTCTGAAAACTGAACCCCATTTGAACTGGATGTATTTGAATGCTCTGCAGACATGGGTGACCTTTAAATAACCTAAAGTCATTGTTGAGCTACCGTTTAACTTCTTTGTACCTCCTCCTTAACCCTTCTTTAAACTTGTATTAAATTTCTTATCCAGTGGTATTACATGCTTAAGGTCTTGTCACCACTATTGGTATATGTATACAGATACCTCTAACCTTTCTGGTGTTATTGTTACCTATAAACTTACGCAAGTGTTCCTTCATTTCTTCTTAAGTGGAAAACGAGAGGGATTCTAGACCCATTTCAGAATTATTTTCTATAGAGATGCATTGATCCACTGATCCACTTCTAGCCCTGATGTAGTGACCTGGCCTGTCTTAGTGAAGTCAACTGGGTGTGGAACCTCACCACTGAGCCTGTCTTCCACCCGAGCCTGAGTGATTCATGTGAGATTGCAGTGAGTATATGTAGGCAAGGCAAGGCAAGGCAAGGCAATTTTATTTATATAGCACAATTCATACACTGGGTAACTCAAAGTGCTTTACAGAAATAAAAGACAATTTACAAGAATTAGATTTGGAAACATAAGAAAGATTAAAAGCATTATAAAAAAAAGAAGAGTGCAGATAAAAAACATTTTAAGTTGTGGTGTAGGCGGAGCTAAAAAGGAAGGTTTTTAACCTCCCCTTGAACATTGTTAAAGTTGAGGCTTGTTTTACTTCATCTGGGAGGTTGTTCCAGGTTTTTGCTGCTTGAAACTTAAACGCTGCTTCACTCTGTTTAGTTCTAACTCTGGGCACGAGCAGAAGGCCTGTCCCAGATGTTCTCAGAGTCCGAGGAGGCTCATAAGCTACTAGCATTTCAGAAATATATTCTGGTGCTAAACCATTTAGAGACTTGTAAACCAGTAGTGCTGTTTTAAAGTCTATCCGCTGAGCAACAGGAAGCCAGTGCAGAGATTTTAAAATTGGACTGATGTGGTTGTACTTCCTGGTGTTAGTTAGAACCCGAGCAGCAGCGTTCTGAATAAGCTGAAGCTGTCTTAACCCTCGTTTTGAGAGACCAGTGAGCAGGCCGTTACAATAGTCTAACCTGCTGGAGATAAAAGCATGAATAAGTTTCTCTAAGTCTGGTTGAGACATTATTCCTTTGACTCTGGAAATATTTTTAAGGTGATAAAATGCAGATGATGTAATTGACTTAATGTGACTCTGGAAATTCAAGTCTGAGTCCAGGATGACCCCTAGATTTCTAACCTGGTTTTTGGATTTTAGAGAAAGAGACTCGAGGTGACTGTATGGTTCAAAGTATGTAAGTCCCATCTTATACCTTTAGCGCTGATGCTGCGCAGGTCGGTGATCTTCATGAGAGTCTTGGGGAACATGTGGGGCTTGCTGGGTCGACGTTTCCTCACATAGATCTTCAGGGCTTCCAGGAGTGGTTCTTGGAGCTGGTCCACTTTCGAGGGTTCTTCCAGGTCCTGTCGATCTGAAACACATCCACGGAGGGAGTCACGCTGAGGGTTTTGAGGAATGCACATCTTAGTCATATCTGATTGGACCTGAGCACTGTGCAGCACCATGAAGCTACTGGCTCAATTAAAGACGTTATCTCATTGTGTCAACTCATTTACAGCAGAGACAAGATCAGAGAGATTGCCATAATAGAGTCATTACCAGACCAGGTTTTAACACAAGCCTTTTTTAATAGACTTTTTATCCTCAACACCAGGCATTTTTGTTGTTTAAATATTATTAAAACTGCTTAATATCTTGGCTATTCTATAAAGAAGACTGAAAATAAAACAAAAAACTCCTCAGTCAGGTCATACGTAAACATTTTTAACTCAGTTGGATTGTACTCTCTATGGCTTCTTTGGATTTTGAGGAAACAGTCATTGCACTAAAAAAACTCAAACTTCTTTACAGTAATAGCTGCCACAGGCAAACTCAATTCAAAGTGATTCCTCGTTTTCACTACTGTAGAGTTATACTTTTAGTTCATGACAAAAATGCAAAAGAAAACGATGGGTGCTTTTGAATTTCCAAACAGTCCTCACTCATGAGCACTTTTAACCCTCGTCACATGACATGCAGTCCTCTCCTGGCTAGCTCGCCTATTGTAACCAGTGCAGTATTAGCGCTTACAATAGCTCGCCTATTGTAACCAGTGCAGTATTAGCAGAAAGACTCGTTCTTGTTGTGTACTAGGCAACCTCTCAGTATGTGTGTGGCTGCTTTTTGGTGTTGTAGTGTGTAAGTGTTGTATTGTTTTGTATTTAATATTTTCTGATCTGAACGCTCACAGCTAACATGGTGTCAGTGTTTAGACTCATTCATTGTCTTTTTCAAAAGAGAAAGTTTTGTTTCTATGCTTAAGAAACGTTTCTGTCTATTTCAAAGTCCAGGGTTTAGTCCTGGTTTAATATTAGGTCCAGTACAGTTTTGGTCTAGTTCAGTCTTGTTTTCATCATCATTTTGTTCTGATATAAACGCCTTGATAATCTGAAAAGTTCATGATAAATGACAGGACGAAAACAATAAATGTTTTAGTCAGCATGTTTTAGTTAGCAAAAAATGCCATAGATAGTCTATAGAGATTTTATTTAAACATAATCTGCTTTAAAAACAGGTGCAAAAAAACAACAGTAAAAAAAAAATCATCTAAAGGACACATTATTAGAAGAGTCAGACATTATGCAAGTTGGGTCACAATTCATTTGTCCTTTTGAAATAAAAAGTTTGAGTAACACTAGTCTACAGAAATGGCCATCACAGTAGCTATAGTACTGTTATGTCCATCAGGGGGCAGTGTTTGTTCTGCGTTGAGACCTACTATCAACGTGAGTCCAGATCGGTCTTTGGGGTCTTGTACTTTAAGTGTATTACGCAAGAGCCAGTAATATCTGGCCAGACTCTTCAGATCAGGAGAATAAATATAGCAAGAGTTGGCAAAAAACCAGGCCCAGATATAGTTTGATGGGAAAGGGATCACTGCCATCTTGAAAAACCTAATGTAATCACTTTTTCATATTAAACCAGAATCCAAGAAGACTCTAAAGACTGTCTAAACATTTTTGACCATTTTTTTTCACCACCTTATTTTATAACAGGGGTTTACAATGCTTCCATATATGTGGTCAAATAAAAACATACAGTGCTAACTAGATACAAACTCTTAATCATACACGGAGACAAGTTGGCTGCTATTTGTAAAACCAAATGTAAGCATTTTTAAGAGTCGAGTCATAAAATAATAGCAATAAGTGTACAAAATTTTTGGGACATATTTTGCAATTTGCCTCGTCATCGCTTCTTGTAACAGGTCCACCCAACTTTCTAACTTGATTTAGGCACATTTGGCAGGAATCTCTACTCAATTGAGGTGTGAGCCATTTGCTTGTGGATAAAAAGTGAAGTCTAAATCTAAGATACTATGACTGTATTTTATATCTTGTGCTCAAGTGCAGTCGTACATGCTTCCATATGATTCATGATTACATTATGATATTGTTTTTTCCATACAATTTGGGTCAAAATGTCTAAAATGTAATAATGACATGTTACTAGTGGTGGTCAATACTAAAAAAATTGGTATCGATCCAATACCAAGTAAATATAGGGCCAGTACTTCCGATACCAATACTGATACTTTCTTTTTTTTTTTTTTTGTTTTGTTTTCTTTAGGCTGTGCTGCTTTTATATGTTTATGCAAATTACTTGTGTTGCCACAGCAGCATATCTCTTTCCTCCACATCAATGGTACCAGTTTCTTTGTCTCTCAATGTGAAGTAGCTCCAAATGGCGCTGCTTTTCCTCTCTGCCATCACAAGGACGCTAGCTTGGTTGACAGACAGCAGTGAGCTGCTCTGTTCAGCATCCGCTCCAGCAAAGCAGGGGAGGGGGATAGGGGCAAAGTGAGTCTGAGCAGAGTGAGAGAGGAGCGCTGTTTGCACACAAGGACTGTGAGAGAAGTTTCACTTACACAAACTCAGCGAGGAAATGCAAGTAATCTGAAGAGAAAAAGCCACAGAAAAATATTCATTACGCTGGTATTGATCTGATACTGATGTTAACTTTGGCATCGATACTATGGGTACTTAGATTGATCCGCCCACCTCTCCACGTTACTTATAGTCATCAAAAAGACACACGCCCTCTGCAGCAACAAAAAAATAGCAGAATTGCCAATTTAATTATGAGCACCTAAGTTAAAGAGACTTCAGCTTCAGATTGACTCTAATGCTGATGTTCTATTAGCCTTCACGTGTTACTGCATAGCCCTGAAGATTTACATGTGTGCTACTTTACCCAATTTGTATTTGCGTGATTTCTAAAGGACTTGTCAGCTTCATTTACGTGGCACCAAAACAGAGAAAAATCCATTAAGTTCGACCCAAACAACAAAAATCAAGGCCTTGCTCAAGAAACACACTAGAGGGTGCTGTTTTGCCCAAATTTTTTAAAGGAAATTTAACTCCTCAGCGCTCCACATTTCTCTCTGCTCATTTTATATTGTTGACGGACAATAGTGTTTTGGTTCCTTATTTTCACTTTCAGAAAAGCTGAACATCTTGATGTTTTTGCTGCCAGTTTAATTTGCGGTCCACATTGTAACCAAATTGTACCAGAGTTCAGTGTGAATGTGAACAATACCCCAGTGTCTGATGAGGAAGTGCAGCTTCTAAAACAGATCATATAAAATTGCCGGTCCACCATATATGGTTATTTGCATTATAGTCATTTGCTGGTGTAACCTAAATGCTTGTCATGTTCTCTACCCACTCACTGACAGCACATACTGTTTCAGTACTTCGTTTATGCTGAATTTACAATTTTAGGTGACTACTGACTGGTTCACATCCTTTGCCAAAAAGTTACTCAGTGATGCTTTAGGCAAGAAAAAGATATAGGATATTTATCAGTAAAATAACACTTTTTATGGCTTTAAGTAAAAAAAACAAAACAAATGGAATATTCTAAGAAAAATTACAAGAATATTGTAAATAAAATGTATTCTGTGGGGAAGGCTGACTGAAGTTGCTGTGACATGCCTATACTCTGGATAATACCCCCTGATCCAAAAACCTGGTCTTGACCTGGTTTGAGCCTCCCGCCGAGACAAGGCTTGCTTTCATCCAAAACCGGACTGCAGAGCCACTCAATATTTAACTGGAGGATCGATGTGCACTGACTGTGTTGAATGAGGAGCAGTCAGCCGTGGGTGGAGTGAGCAGTGGGCTGCTTGATTTATTCCACTTGATGTACAACTGCTGCATGATACCCGTACGAGCACCGTGTGGAAGGCTGAACCGTTGAAAAAGAGCTAAATACATGAAGAAAACAAAATGCTGATATGAATCATACATAATAAGTGTTCCCTACATTTACGTTTTTAAATAACAGTAAAGCCAAGTCCGGAATTATGCATTTCCATTTTAGAACAGTTTTGCTTAATAAGCTTGCTTTAAAATAATAAAACTATATTAATAATAACAGCGAGCCTAAGCTGGCTATACACCTTACATTTTTTTTGTCTTATAAGACTGTGCAAGCCACACTGTATGACGTGAAATAGGTAGATTGTAATCTACTGCATGTTCACACTAAACGTTGAGTTGTGGTCTCAACAGAGGTCAGCAGAGCACATTTCAGACTCTAAAGTGTGATTGTGCATTGGTCCAAGCTGTCATGGTAGCTACCGGAAGAAACAATAAATAAACAAGGCCTCAGTTGCCATAACTCCACCAAAGTGTTGTCTGTATTTGATTCTCAAATAGAAGCTCCTCCATCTTCGGCACTGTTGTCCCTGTGTGTATGTGCAAATAATTCTGTCTTTCGTCTCAGATGAACGAAATCATACAGTGTATACCCAGCCCCTTACAGAAGACCACATGAGTCAGAAAGTTTTGAGGAGTATCGATATATATTTTTTTCTTTTAGATGTTTTGTGTCATTTTCACATTGACTTCTATTCAAATGTTTGCTCTTTGTCCATTCACGCAACATCAAACGTTTTTAAATTAAAAGTTTACATTTTTTGGGGTTTTTACGCCTTGACTGTTTAATTTTGAAACTTACCAGTTTCATCACACAACTGCTCTTTGGTCCAATGGTGTGGGTTTAAAAATTGAAGTGTCAAACCAAAGGTTTGTGGCGAATATCTCTGCCTGTCATGTGAGAGACCAGCGTTTTAAATCCCCAATGGGGAGCCATACTGAAGCTGATACTGAAGGATACAAGGGGTACTGTCCCATCCAACTATCGGCCAATAACCTGTCTCTCCACAACATGGAAGCTCATGTCAGATAAGTTGGCACATGAATCAATACATAAGCAAAGCACAAAAGGGCATTGGCAAAGAAACCAGAGACGCCAAACACCAACTCCTGGTTGACAGAACAGTCACCCAAGACTGCAGAACCCGACACACCAACCTGTGCACTGCCTGGATTGATCACAAGAAAGCATATGACTCAATGCCACACACATGGATCACTGAATGCTTCGAGATGTACAACATCAACAGGACTCAAAGAGCCTTCATTGCAAACTCGATGAGGCTGATGAAAACCACCCTTGAGGTCAATGGCAAGCCACTTGCACAAGTATCCATCAAATGTGGCATATACCAAGGAGATGCTCTGTCCCCACTGCTGTTCTGCATAGGTCTGAACCCCCTCAGCCAAATAATCAACAAGACTGGCTATGGATACCAACTCAGGAATGGGGCCACCATTAGTCACCTCCTCTACATGGATGACATCAAGCTATACGCTAAGAGCGAGTGGGAAATTGACAGTGATCCACACCACCAGGATGTACAGCTCTGACATTGGGATGTCTTTCGGGCTTGAGAAGTGTAGTCGAATGGTGACAAAGAGAGGGAAGGTAGTCCACACAGAAGGGGTCTCACTACCAGAAGGAACAATAGCAGACATTGAGGATGGATACAAGTACCTAGGAATACCACAGGCAAATGGCAACCTCAAAGAGATAACAAGGAAAACAGCAACTGCCAAATACCTCCAATGATTAAGGCAAGTCCTAAGAAGTCAGCTCAATGCCAAGAACAAGGCTCAGGCAATAAACAGCTACGCCCTGCCAGTGATCAGATACCCTGCGGGAATAATAAGTTTGCCAAAGGAAGAGATACAGACCACAGACGTTAAGACATGAAAGCTCCTCACCATGCATGGAGGGTTCCATCCCAAATCCAGCACCCTGAGACTGTACGCTAGCCGTAAGGAAGGCGGTCGTGGACTAGTGAGTGTGAGAGCCACTATCCAGGATGAAACATCCAAGATCCACAAGTACATCAAAGATAAGGCCCCAACAGATAACATGCTCAGTGAATGTCTCAGGCAATGGGGAACAGAGGAAGCCCTGAATTCAAATTGGGAAACACCTCCAAAGGTGGTAGAGAATGACTGAGCCAAGATCTTGTGGGACTTCCAGATTCAGACTGACAGAATGGTAATGGCGAACCAACCAGACATCGTGGTGGTGGACAAACAACAGAGAAAAGCTGTTGTGTGAAGGAACAGCAAAGATACTGTGCAGAACCCTCAAGCTCCCAGGCCTCTGGTAGAGGACCCGAGCTCGAAGGATGAGACCATCCCGTGGAGGGTGAAGGACAATGTTTTTTTTTTATTTTTTTTTTATTAAAGCAAATTAGTCTTCACTTACTTTTATTTTTAAAGAATTTAAAACACAATTTACATTTATGTAACTTTCAACATACTAAATTTGGACACTTTTTTTCAGCATTAAAAAGTTCAATGTTAGAAACACCCACAAAAGCCACAAACTGGGACAACTTGAGGACCACATACGTAGAGCATCAGCCTGAAAAAGATACGGCTAAGATTATGTTCTTTCTACAACACCATTTTAAATCCATCAGTGGATGCAGTCTTAGATTTAATGTAAAACTAGTGCCCTTCAGTGCTTTGCCTTGTCACCCCCCCACCCCACCCCCACCCACTCCAACCCCCCTGAGCTGTGCCCCGGCAACCCACCTCCAGAGATGAGGCAGATGGCGCTCAGGAGGCCCGTCTCCGTGTCGTCCATCTCGATGGGCAGCAGCTGGTTGGCAAAGGTGAACACCAAGTCTGTGAGTGGGCCGAAGCCAGCATTGTGCATCTGTGTCCTGTTCAGGGTCAGCCCGTCCGAAAAGGTCATGGTGTCCTGGTCCGGGGTGTACCGCGTACAGATGCGCAGGATCTGATGGAAATCAAAGACACGAGTCGTCCAGAGTTAAACAAAACCTTTAAAAAAAAGCCCAATGTGTAGTTTTTGCACAGCTCAAATCTTATTGAGTCAGCTTAGAAAAACTTAATTTTTTTCTTGACAGTGCATATTAAGGAACATACATGAGACACAGCCAGTAAACATGCCAGATAGTAGCCTTAAGTTACAAACTTAAGAGAAATCAAGCATGGACACGTTTGTGGTTTGGGAATAAAAGAGAGCAATACCAAAAACATGTCATATAAGAGCCATATATAAAATATAAATCAAAGTCATTCCCCTCCCTTTAAACCTGTTTCCTGTCTGTCTACTATGAAGTAAAGGCAAAAAGGCCAACAAAAGAAATAAATAAAGGAATATAGGAATGTCTCACAACAAAAAGTGAAAATTGATCGGGCTACTTAACACTGTTGGAAGCTGTAAAGTTAACAGGTTAACAGAATACATGCATTACTGTTAAATGTTAACTAGAGCTGTGACAAGATCTTGTGCCACAAGATCAAAACGCGACAAGATTTGTCATTCACAAACAAATCGAACCGGGTCACTGTCGCAAGCCTTAGTTGCAAGCTGTTTTTTATTTTTATCATTAGGGGCCAAGCACCGAAGGTGCTGGAGGCACCTATTGTTTTTGTTCTGGTTCCTATTCTTCTTCTTCCGCCATGAAAGTCTATGGCAGGCCATAGAACCGTTTGCGGGAAAATGATGAAAGTTGGCACACTCATTAAGGACAGTCCAGTCATTGATCCTAGCAAATTTGAAGTCTCTAACTCAATATCTCTAGCGCCACTAACTGTTCAAAGTTGGACTTATGTTTATGCTAATAACTTTTGAACCGTAAGGCCTAGAATGAAAATTCTTTTTTCCTCTGATTCTTTAGCTCAAGACGATTCAATTTTCTACCATTTTCCACAATGATAGTTTTTCCGCCATTTTGAATTTTCTAAAAAACTTACTTTTGCGAACTCCTCCTAGGCCGTGGCCACAATTTTCATGAAAATTTAACCATATCATCTCCAGACTATGTTGACAAAAAGTTATATAAATAAAGTTGTGACATTTTTTAATTATGACTTCTGAATGCTTTAGCCAAAAATCACAAACCTGGTCTCTTTAGATTTGTGGCATCATGCCAAGCCATAGCATAGCCAATTTTCCTATATCAACTATTTTGGAAGTCGGCCATCTTGAATTTTGTCAAAAACTGGTATATTTTTTGAACGCATTGCCGCATCATTACGAAACTTGGTATGTGTCTTCGGCACCGAGCCCTGAAGGTACTCAAAAAGATTTGGGGCAGCGCCACCTTGTGGTCAAAAGTTATAACCAAATTGCTAATAACTTTTTATTACGTTAACCTAATGTAAAACAAATGGTCTTAATGTGTTCACTGGATCAAGCCGAGAGCACAGATAACAAATATGTCCTATTTGGACAAAACTTCCTGTTTGCCATGTTGTTTTTCTTTACAAACCTACTTTTTCAAACTCCTCCCACACCGTTTGTCCAATTTTCACCAAAATTGAATCATAACATCTTCAGCCTATGCTGACAAAAAGTTATTCAAAGAAAGTTGATTCGTCAAACCGTTTTCAAATAGCAAGCAAATGAAATTGACATAATGCACATAAAAATAAAAGTCAGGTTATATCTCTGCAATACTTTAATATTTTCTAACCAAACTTAGTACGTGTTATGTCAACCATGACTCGAGGCTGCCTGCCAACTTTTTGGGCAGCGCCACCTAGTGGTACAGAGATACAAAAATGTGACATTTTTTAATTATTACTTCATAATGCTTTAGCCAAAATTCACAAAACTGGTCTCCTTAGATTCGTGGCATCATGCCGAGCCGTAGCTTAGTCAATTTTCCCATATCAACTATTTTGGGAGTCAGCCATTTTGAATTTTCTAAAAAACATACTTTTGCCAACTCCTCCTAGGCCGTAGCCCCAATTTTCATAAAAATTGAACCAGATCATCTTTAGACTATGCTGACAAAAATTTATTAGAATTGAGATGATTAGTCAAACTGTTTTCAAATAACGTGCAAATCAAATCAACTTAATGCACACAAAAATGATTGTCAGGCTATATCTCTGCAATGCTTTAAAATATTATAACCAAACTTAGTACGTGTTATGGCAACCATGACTTGAGGCTGCCTGCAGAGTTTTAGCACTCTAGTTGTTTGACACATCAGTTTGGTTACAGCGCTGCCTCTAGGTCGAACGTGATAAACCATTCAATCAAAGTGCTAAAGACCTTATTGATGATTTTTCAGCCATTTAGACTGAAGTCTTATTGAAATGTCTTTAGATGCGTACTGCCATTGGTCTGATGCTGCCAGCCATGTCGGCATGAGATTGAATGCCGGCCTTGTGCTTGGCCCCGTCATTGCTGCTCGCAGCTATATTTAGGGGCCAAGCACCGAAGGTGCTGGAGGCACCTATTGTTTTTGTTCCGGTTCTTATTAGGGGCCAAGCACCGAAGGTGCTGGAGGCACCTATTGTTTTTGTTCCGGTTCTTATTATTATTATTATTCTTCTTCTTCCGCCATGGAAGTCTATGGCAGGCCATAGAAGCGTTATGGAAAATGATGAAAGTTGGCACACTCATTAAGGACAGTCCAATCATTGATCCTAGCAAATTTGAAGTGTCTAACTTAATATCTCTAGCGCCACCAACTGTTCAAAGTTGGACTTATGTTTATGCTAATAACTTTTGAACCGTAAGGCCTAGAATTAAAATTCTTTTTTCCTCTGATTCCTTAGCTCAAGCCGATTCGATTGCACCCTATGACGTCATTTTCCGCCATGATAGTTTTTCCGCCATTTTGGATTTTCTAAAAACGTACTTTTGCGAACTCCTCCTAGGCCGTAGCCCCAATTTTCATGAAAATTGAACCACATCATCTCCAGACTATGCTGACAAAAAGTTATATAAAGAAAGTTGATTTGTTAAACCGTTGTCGAATACCGCGCAAATGAATTTGACTTAGTGCGCACAAAAATAAAAGTCAGGCTATATCTCTGCAATGCTTTAATATTTTCTAACCAAACTTAGTATGTGTTATGGCAACGATGACTTGAGGATGTGTGCAGAGTTTTGGAACAGCGCCACCTAGTGGTCTAGAGATACAGAAATATGACATTTTTATTATTACTTCAGAATGCTTTAGCCAAAAATCACAAACTTGGTCTCTTTAGATGCGTGGCATCATGCCGAGTCGTAGCATAGCCAATTTGCCCATATCAACTATTTTGAAAGTCGGCCATCTTGAATTTTGTCAAAAGTGGTATATTTTTGAACGCATTGTCGCATCATTACAAAACTTGGTATGCGTCTTCGCATCAAGCCCTGAAGGTACTCAAAAGTTTTGGGGCAGCGCCACCTTGTGGTCAAAAGTTATAACCAAATTGACAAATATGCTAATAACTTTTGATTTTCTTAACCTATTGTAAATCAAATGGTCTTAATGTGTTCATTGGATCAAGCCGAGAGCACAGATAACAAATATGTCCTATTCGCCAAACTTCTTGTTTGCCATGTTGTCTTTCTTTAAAAACCTACTTTTTCGAACTCCTCCCACACCGTTTGTCCAATTTTGACCAAAATTGAATCATAACATCTTCAGACCATGCTGACAAAAAGTTATATAAAGAAAGTTGATTAGTCAAACCGTTTTCGAATACCGTGCAAATGAATTTGACTTAATGCACACTAAAATCAAAGTCAGGCTTTATCTCTGCAATGCTTTAACATATTCTAACCAAACTTAGTACGTGTTATGTCAACCATGACTCGAGGCTGCCTGCCAAGTTTTGGGGCAGCGCCACCTAGTGGTCCAGAGATACAAAAATGTGACATTTTTTTAATTATTACTTCAGAATGCTTTAGCCAAAAATCACAAAACTGATCTCTTTAGATTCGTGGCATCATGCCGAGCTGTAGCATAGCCAATTTTCCCGTACCAACTCTTCTGGGAGTCGGCCATTTTGAATAAAAAAAAAAACATACTTTTGCCAACTCCTACTACGCCGGAGCCCCAATTTTCATATAAAAGGAACCAGATCATCTTAAGACTATGCTGACTAAAAGTTATTAGAATTACATTGATTGGTCAAACCGTTTTGTATACCGCGCAAATCAAATCGATCTAATACGCAAAAATTAATATCAGGCTATATCTCTGCAATGCTTTAAAATATACTAACCAAACTTAGTACATGTTATGGCAACCAGGACTTGAGGCTGCCTGCAGAGTTTTAGCACTCTAGTTGTTTCACACATCAGTTTGGTTACTGCACTGCCTCTAGGTTGAACGTGATAAACCATTCAATCAAAGTGCTAATGACCGTATTGATGATTTTTCAGCCATTTAGACAAAAGTCTTATTGAAATGTCTTTAGTTGCTTACTGCCATTGGTCTGATGCTGCCAGCCTAGTGCTTGGCCCCGTCATTGCTGCTTGCAGCTATATTTATTATTATTATTCTTCTTCTTCCGCCATGGAAGTCTATGGCAGGCCATAGAAGCGTTATGGAAAATGATGAAAGTTGGCACACTCATTAAGGACAGTCCAATCATTGATCCTAGCAAATTTGAAGTGTCTAACTTAATATCTCTAGCGCCACCAACTGTTCAAAGTTGGACTTATGTTTATGCTAATAACTTTTGAACCGTAAGGCCTAGAATTAAAATTCTTTTTTCCTCTGATTCCTTAGCTCAAGCCGATTTGATTGCACCCTATGACGTCATTTTCCGCCATGATAGTTTTTCCGCCATTTTGGATTTTCTAAAAAACGTACTTTTGCGAACTCCTCCTAGGCCGTGGCGCCAATTTTCATGAAAATTGAACCACATCATCTCCAGACTATGCTGACAAAAAGTTATATAAAGAAAGTTGATTTGTTAAACCGTTGTCGAATACCGCGCAAATGAAATTGACTTAGTGCGCACAAAAATAAAAGTCAGGCTATATCTCTGCAATGCTTTAATATTTTCTAACCAAACTTAGTAGGTGTTATGGCAACCATGACTTGAGGATGTGTGCAGAGTTTTGGCACAGCGCCACCTAGTGGTCTAGAGATATAAAAATATGACATTTTTATTATTACTTCAGAATGCTTTAGCCAAAAATCACAAACTTGGTCTCTTTAGATGCGTGGCATCATGCCGAGTCGTAGCATAGCCAATTTGCCCATATCAACTATTTTGGAAGTCGGCCATCTTGAATTTTGTCAAAAGTGGTATATTTTTGAACGCATTGCCGCATCATTACAAAACTTGGTATGCGTCTTCGGCATCAAGCCCTGAAGGTACTCAAAAGTTTTGGGGCAGCGCCATTTGTGGTCAAAAGTTATAACCAAATTGACAAATATGCTAATAACTTTTGATTTTCTTAACCTATTGTAAATCAAATGGTCTTAATGTCTTCACTGGATCAAGCCGAGAGCACAGATAACAAATATGTCCTATTCGCCAAACTTCCCGTTGCTATGTTGTCTATCTTTAAAAACCTACTTTTTCGAACTCCTCCCACACCGTTTGTCCAATTTTGACCAAAATTGAATCATAACATCTTCAGACCATGCTGACAAAAAGTTATATAAAGAAAGTTGATTAGTCAAACCGTTTTCGAATACCGTGCAAATGAATTTGACCTAATGCGCCTAAAATCAAAGTCAGGCTATATCTCTGCAATGCTTTAACATATTCTAACCAAACTTAGTACCTGTTATGTCAACCAGGACTCGAGGCTGCCTGCAGAGTTTTGGGTCAGCGCCCCTAGTGGTCCAGACATACAAAAATGTGACATTTTTAAATATACCTTCAGAATGCTTTAGCCAAAATACACCAAACTGGTCTCTTTAGATTTGTGGCATCATGCCGAGCCGTACCATAGCCATTTTTCCCATACCAACGATTCTGGGAGTCGGCCATTTTGAGTTTTCTATAAAAGTACTTTTGCGAACTCCTCCTAGGCCGTTTGTCCAATTTTCATGAAAATTGAACCAGATCATCTTTAGACTATCCTGACAAAAAGTTCTTAGAATTACGATGATTGGTCAAACCGTTTTTGAATACCGCGCAAATCAAATCGACTTAATGCGCAAAAAAAGGATATCAGGCTATATCTCTGCAATGCTTTAATATATTCTAACCAAACTTAGTACGTGTTATGTCAACCATGACTCGAGGCTGCCTGCAGAGTTTGAGCACTCTAGTTGTTTCACACATCAGTGTGGTTACTGCACTGCCTCTAGGTCGAACGTGATAAACCATTCAATCAAAGTGCTAAAGACCATATTGATGATTTTTCAGCCATTTAGACTGAAGTCTTATTGAAATGTCTTTAACTGCTTACTGCCGTTGGTCTGATGCTGCCACCCAGGTCGGCATGAGATTGAATGCCGGCCTTGTGCTTGGCCCCGTTATTGCTGCTTGCAGCTATATTTTTTTTTTGGTTTTGTGCTGTTCCACACACAAATTCACACACAGACTCCTCCTTTGCTACCCTCACTGAGTGAGACAGTGGAGAACATGCACAAGGGACGGAGTACAGCAGAGAGCAGTGCTCATTGGAACGTTATCAGACTTGTCCACACTGCCTTCACATGAGTGTCTCACTTGAGTAGCGATGGTGTTAAAAAGAAGAACACGACACGGTTTAAGTGAGTAGCTAGTGTAGGGTGACCAGATTTTAAAACCTCAAATCTGGAACAATTTTTAATAGCCTACGCAAATCAAAATCAATATTCCACCCATACAAACTAAAGAAATGTGAACTCAATGCATTTTTTGGCATTTAAAACTGAGACATTTTAGTATTTTTGCAGAATTCCTCCAGTACAGTTAAAACGGCACTGTCCCAGCTATAACGGGACGTATGGTCACCCTAAACTAGCGATTAGTGATCTCTGTACAAGCAGAAGGCCCCACCTTGTGGTAGGATATATTGGTGAAATGTCTAAGTTTGGATGATCTGAACCAACTCTTACCCTACCAGAAGAATGATAGGGTAAGAGCCAAAGAGACCACAAGACAACTCGCTGAAAAGAGCCCAAAATTCCATTTCTATTATCAACTGATTGTTAGGGCAAAATTCTTATTTAAGATGCCACCTCAACATCTTGGTTTTCCAGATGTAAGAAAATAAGAAAAGGCAAAAGAGTGATAGACAAGAGAGTAACAATATGTAAGAAGATGTACGAAAACAATGGAGTACACTGCTGCTAACACCTGCACAAAATAAATACACTGAACAACCGCAACTTTTAACCAGCCATGCCTGGAAACAGTAAAAATCCTGTCTCGTCTTGTGAACCCTGTCTTGTCACAGCCCTAATGTTAACACTTGATAATGATACATTCTTTAATTTGCTATTGCCCATTATGGGTCCTAGGGGGTTGTCGGGGGGTACACCCTGGACAATCACCATTGCACCCAAAGTGCCACAATAGGACATTCAGACCACATGCATAAAGAGACCAAGAATTGCTGTGAGGCAAGAGTGCTAACTACTACTTACTACTACTAACTACTCCTACCATAAATTGTATGTGATATACCATTCATCATGTGCCTTTTATGCAAGCATGCAACAACTACTAGCTAGCAACAATACCAAGCGTGCACACAAGCTGTTAGAGTGATATCATAGAAGAAGTTTGAAACACAGAGGCGACAAGCGCCTGCCAAACAATGACCTCCAGTCGGTCGAGTAGAATCACCTTTAGCGCTGCCAGTGAGTTTACAGCTAATGAATCAAGAGGAGCCTACAACAGCCTTTGAAGCTATTTGAGTGGGCCGTCTCTGACAGTGAGTGGCAGGCGTGCAACATGAAACAGAATAAAACATGGCCACTGGCGGGGACCGCACCGGCTGGCCAGACCCGAGCATCCACACATCCAGCGTTTGATCTTTCCTCTCAGTCGGCCCGTGTGCACAATGCCTACGCCCTCCACCGACACTGAGGCCTTCAGCTCACCTCTACGGCACTGTCGTTATCAGACTCAACATGAAGCCAGTAAAATGAACAGCCAAAGAACAAGCAAACATATCAGCAAATTAATAACTATTTTAATCAGCAAGTGGATTTTTCATGATTTGCAAATGCATCTGATATTCATACATTAGTAATAGCAAATTTAGCATTGCAAATGTACACTGTACATTGCCGTCTTTTGCGTTTCATTTCGTTAGGTGTATAAATACCATTCTCATTTACAAGCTTTGGTTTGTCTGGTGAGTAATTCATCTTTTCCTTTTGCATGTTCAGGATATTAAGAATTTTCAATATGTTGCCTCCTTATAGCATTAGCCATTGTTTAGTCATTCATTTTCTGTCTCTTTGTCCCATTAGGGGTTGCGGGTGACTGGATCCAACTGTAATATAAAACAAGCTTGCATTACAAAATCTACAGTTTTAATGTCTTTATCACAGAAATGTAATTGATCTTTATAAATGTTATTATATATAAAAAAACTTTAAAAATTATATTAAAACTATCACATTGGAGCGCACAGTTACACTTTTCAGTATTAGAAGTAGCTAATTCCTATCAATGCCATTTTAAAGAAAAAAAGTTCATTCAAAATGACTTCTTCCACAGACTGATTGATTGTACAGTTTTATGGCAGTCGGAGAAGGAGTTCTTGTGGCGTTCTGTCCTGCAGCTCATTGATTTCAGACGTCCACTGGCTGCGCTCTGATGTTCAAAAGCTCAATGGAGGGGATGTCCATGTTGTTCAGTATAGCATCTGTCCTGTTGTGAGTCTGTTACCCCACTACCTCAACCAGAGTCTCTAAACTAACCCCTACAGTTGAACCATCCCTCTCTATTAGTTTTTCAAGTCACCTACGATCTCTTGAGGCTGCCCCTCCGCCTGATAAAACATCTGCAGCAGTAAAAGACCTTAGAAGGGGAAATAGGTGTTATAATTGTGGGGATCCATTAGGTTGTGGGATGGTAACATTTAAAATGCCAGCCTGCTATGACATTTGTGAGTGTACTGTGTAAAAAACAAAACAAAAACCAAGACCTTAAGATGTCATCTATAATATATTTGAGAAGCTGCCTCTCGTGTAAGCAGCCCTGTTCATTAGACAGCAGACAGGACTCACTGGAGTAACACCAGTTTGTTCTTCCCTTAAGTTAATCAAATCTATGATGGGATCATGTAAGTAGCCTATAAAATATAAAAAAAGAGTGTTTTGATCCTGTCACAGGTAAGTATTGTAATACTACACAGTCTGATGGTAAATATACAGATGGGCTCTTGTGCATTTGTAATATCTTAAATGGGGAGTATGCATTTTTTTTATGCGTGTAAGAAATAAAACTATTTAATTAACTAACAGCATATTATAATACGGATCAGCTGTAAAAAAAAAAAAGAGGCCTTATGATGTCATTTTAGCTTTATTATCAAATTTTGTTAGAGGAGCATTTTCAGTACTGAACAGAAGATTTGGCCAATCACAGCTCGCATCTGAAAAAACAGGGCTCCCATTGGTCAACACAGCTTGTAAATAAAGAAATAATGCTGTCAATAAGGCTATTGGCTGCCAATATAAATATTCAGCGTATACATATCTTCAGAGTGTACGTATATTCATTGGATTATTTTGCGTATACATATAATTATTTAATTATTTTTATTTAACCCTTATTTCTCCAGGATAGTCCCACTAAGATTACAAATCTATTTTGCAGGGGAGTCCTGGCCCCATGGGACGTGGGGGACTATTGTACATGTTTTTGGTGGTAGGAGAAACCTGAGTACCCGGAGGAAACCTATAAAGGAGGAGAAATACATAGAAACTTCACACAGAAAGGTCCTGCCCTGGATGGGAATTGAACTCTGCCACCGTGCCCCAAATCTTAAAAGAAATGCTTAATACGTCTTTTTTTTACAGAGAAACAGCCCAGAAAAGAAAAACAAACAGAGAAAAGGAAAGCAAGGTGAAACAGGAATAAATATAGACAATTCAATCACACAATGTTTAACAAGGCAGAGATAATGTGCCTAGTTCCTGCGGAAGGCGGAAGTTTTGTTAACCCTGGATTTAAAATGAAAAATTGCAGCCTAACAATAAATAGCATTAGAGGAGATATCAGTTTGTTACTAATAAAAAATTGACAAGACATGAGTGGTTATTTGATAGATTAGATTATGATGTATGTTTAGTAGAGATGCACACATCAACAGTTTACTTCTTTGACTTGGCTGTGGACAACAAGTCTACTCATTTTAACAAGTATCCCACACTGCTACCATCAAAGTTCAATGTTCTCATATAGCCACTCGGAAACATTAATTGCCCATGTTTGCTCTACCCTGATAAGAACACATCATGTACAAGTGTAGTTAAGTTTTCCTTCTCCCTCGGTCTCAGTCTTGTTCACTAATCAAATCACCGCTCCACAGCTCGACAGGGACAGAGGAAGATGCTCAGCCATTTGCCATTTTCCTTCTCATTACTGAAGCTACATTATTACAGCCTGTTGCTCTGCTGGAAGACCCCCGAACAACAAACAAACGCTAACATTATGCATATGTACCGTGTCCGGACAAGCCCATTACTGAGGTACAGAGGGCCTCCTGAATGAAAGCCACTGAAACACAACTGAAAAGGTTTGAGCATGAGCTATGTGCAATGTGTGTTATTACACTTGGTACAGATATGAGGAACTGTTTTAACCAACTTTGATCAGACTTTTCTGATCCGCCGTAAAAATCAGAGGTCAGACCCGCCAATACCAGAGATTTAAGGGTCAGAAAGTGAATAACACGCAGTAATCCTTTTTCTTCTTTAAGAGCACAGTCACAGTAGAATCGGACAATCCTTGGTGCGTTCTGGATGTGTAGGTGCATCTTTGCTCATGTCTTCATACTGACATAATCTCTAGTGTTTTAGTCAAGACTGCATTATGACCCACACTGTGTCAAGGCAAGACCAAGTCAAGACCAGAACCAGTGCGTGATACACTGAAATAGATATCAAATAGTCCAATTTTGGAGTTCAGACTCATGGAGGTAAGTGTTCGGTGAAAGAGGCAGAGTTAGTCTTATAGCCGTTTCTTGCTAAATGCGGACTTTGCAAAGGCCTCTTAGCCACCAGGGGGCCCCAAAGCTGCATTTTCAGAATTAAAATTACCATTTTTTTATCTGTGGCTATCTCCTGTGCTTATTATATCCCTTATATCAGTGGTCACTAACAGATAGACCTTGAGAGGCTTTGATCAGGGCCGTAAGTCATTTTCCATAACTACAAGAGCATTGTGAAAAATCAACTGGCACTCCTAGGACAGCTATGACCCACGTGGGGACCCTTAGGTTACTATGATTATGGAGACTAGCCCAATGATAAGCGCTAGGTTCAAAATGCTCAGCTTGGATATATAAAATATACTGTATATCTTAGATATAAAATCAAAAAGGTGCACCCTAGAGTCCATTTGCGCTGTGATGGCAAAACATTACAGACATTCACAGACGTTATTATTTGATCAGAAAAATACAGACCTGTTTGCCAATAACATGCAGGTAAATGGTGAAAGGTTTGCTGTGGTCACTGTTGTTGCTGCTGGAAAACTCTATTGATGTAGAACTCTTCTACTTTTGTAAGGGGTCATGTTTTTCTACAGCGCAGACGTTTCTATCAATGCTCATTTCTTACATATATGCCTAAAAAATAAAGTCATTATTATAGAGTCTGAAACTATCGGCCACTTTGTTTTTAAATGTACAGTATACTTAAAATAACTTTTTTTATGCATATGGTTGCTGAAGGCCAAGTTTTAATAGGGGCCCATTGAGGGTTATCGCCCACTGACCCGCCACATTGATCCGTCTCTGTATGGAGCCAACCTTCAAAGAGCCATCCCATTGATTTACCAGGTTTACCATGTTTATCTTCAGCTTTAAGGCACCTCATGAAAGAATTTGTTCTAGTGATTTTGTCCCTAGAGCACAGTGACCTGACCGCTTTTTTTAGTCTCCACTGGGACTAAAAGTGGAGGGAATGGAACATTAAAAGTTAAAATTTACACGAGTCAACCCGCTGTTATATGACTTAACGTCGGCTTTGCATCGGCTGCTGCTTTACCATGTCTCTTGCCGAGAGGAAAAGATCAGAGCAAAGAGGCTCAAAAGAAAGCCTTGTGCGCATGCTGATAAAGATGTATAAGGATGTCCGCCACAAGAAATAAGTCTGTGTAGTCTGGTTTATTATAAGTGATGTGTTATAATAAACCAGAACTATAATGCACTGTTAATGTTTTAATTATTGGCAACATCTAATGAAAAAAAAAAGTTTAGTGGATTGTCCTTGTCCCTGTTGTCCTCAGAGGAATGAGATAAATTAAGATTGCACCTTTACAAACTAATCATTTATTAATTTATTACTCCCATTAGTGATCACAGGGGACTGGAGCCTATCCCAGCAGCTTTGGGCCTGGGGCAGGATACACCCTGGACAATGGCCGGTTAGTTGCAGGACACTTTGGAAAAAGACACTGACAGACAACCATTCACTTGCGACACTTTAGATTTGCGTTGCACTAACGTATGTGTTTAAAATTTGAATTTGAATGTGCTTTGAACAAACGCCAGCCTCTTTTCCTATTTCGTAGCATTTTCCTTTCTTCAGTGAGCAGTGTCTTGTGAAAGCAATGCCCTCATATAAACAAAGGAACAGTTCGCTCACCCTCACATTGCTCAAAAGGCTTCAGGTAGAGAAGGGGACTTTACTTGGAGGAGGACTCACCTCTCAGTGAGAAAAGTTAACTGAGCATCTCAAGCAATGCACATGGATTTTTTATTAGTGGGCCTAATGTGCCTCAAGTTCCGTGTGCACTGGGGGCCCACAAGTACCTCCTGCTTGGGGGCCCCATAGACTCACAGCCACTCAAAAATGGAACATAGAGAACAACTTTCAGCTTAATCGAGTATCAAGGATTTAAAGAAGACTAAAAGAAGAGACAATACCATTTTGGGTGTACAAATGCTTTTGAGGGCCTTCACAGACCACCAGACTAAAGCAACTCACCTATTAAAACTAGTTTTCTGAAGGACTTTATATAACTGTTATATTACTTCATTAAAAGTATTTTGGGTGTTCAGAATTTACTCAAACTTTTTGAGACTTTAAGTGCGTGGGGTAAATAGAAAAAACTGTAGAGCTGCAGTGTGATGACTAATGTGTATGAACAAGCAGAAAGTAGGACACTGTACTTTTTTAGAAGCAGAAAGGATTACGCACAAACCCCAAAAGCTGAGAGTTGGCCCTAACAGAAAGAACGTACAAAATGAAACACTGACGCCCAGTGTTAGGGATAAGGCTTGAGATTATGATTCAATAATTTAGTGTATCCTAAATTTCAGCCATAACTGTGGTCTGGGGTATTCATTTGTGAAATAATGCAAAACATTAAGATCTGTTTTTGGATTTCAGAATAAATTGTTCTTATTGGACCAGCTCCCCCATGAAAACACAAAATGCAAATGCAAAAACTAGTCGTAACTATGCGATGGAGAAGGCAATATTTTTATGTAACTGTATGATAATGCTACAGACATCTGTATACACTGAAAATCAGTAAAGAAAGCTACTGCATTTAGCCTAAACTCTCTTTAAAGCAGACTCTAATCTAGTGCCTACTTCACAGAGGAGTGAACTGTACTGGTGCTTTTTGTTAAACACAGAAATACTGTAGAAACATCCAGTGTTTTCTCATAAACAAGACTTATCCTTAAGCCTGTTTTAGCCATTTTCTCTCAGTTTTGGTCTGAATTAAAAAGCCTGATTACATTATTGAATGAATAAGAGGTTTTTATGAAGTCCTAATGTCTATCTATTTGTATGGGAAAAGAGAAAACTGAGAGCATTTGGTAAATACACAAAGAATGTCTTGTGAAAAGCATTCTGGGAAAAGTAGTTTGATCCGCTTCCATGAGCTGATATTATATATATGTATATATATGTATTTGTTTATTTATTTGCTTAACATTGCAATACATTTTATAGTTTTATAGTTTATAGTAGTGATACATAACTCCATATAACAGAACTTGTAAAAAAAAAAAAAAAGTATTTAAGTGTTTTATTTAGAGAAAAAAAAACAGCGGTGGGCGGGACTTTTGATGATGGAGCTCGGCCACTTTAAAGCCTGTTCCAAAAGACTCACAAGGGGTTACCCAGGACTCTAGCCCGGTGGTGTCTGCAGACTTTTTTATTAGGTTGGCCAGGTAGGGCCATATGAAAATTTATGGGTGGCCAACCTACAAGCCATTTTAATTTAGTAACTGTTCTGATATGGAATGCTATTCTGTGTTTATATTTTTTGGTATTGCAGAAATTATTTCGTTTGGCCGGTCATTAGTTTAATAACATAACAGACATGTCAGTTAAGTATTGCACATGGGGTGGCCAATGAACTCCTTGGGTTACTGCCTTGACTTGGGAGAAACAGAAAAATCCTGGTAATTGGGAAACACCAAGCGAGTGTGGCTTCTAAAACCTGATGCTGGTTTTCTGAGGAGTTGTAGTATGCCCAAGTTTTTTGTCTTTACTTGATAGAACAATAGACAGACAAGAAGCAGGTGAGAGAGAGGGGAATGACACCGGGCAAATGACCCAAGTGGGAATCGAACTCGGATCTTCCAAGTATATGGTATGTGTATCTACAGCTTGCGCTCACAAAAAAATAACTCTTTGCCTGGTAACTCAGCATCTGCTACAACAGAGCATGTGCACTGAGCTTTTCACAAAGCAGTTAAGAAATTTCCAAACAAAATGTGGGATACACATATAATTGCAAAAAAAAATTGTTCATTTTGAGATAAATAATTAGAAAATTGTGGTGTGGACCTACCAGAATATCGAGGCAGGCGGCTTTCAGGAGCGTGATCTGATCAGCGATGGTCAGCCCCGTGAAGCCAGGCACTCTTTTGGCGAACTCCACGATCTTGATAATGCACTTAGTGGCCAACTCGCTGAACTTGTCCCACAGGCCCAGGTCCAGCCTCACACGGTGGTCTGCACTCGAGTTCTGCACAAACAACCCAACACGAAGAAGGTATACGTAACTCATCTAGAAAAGAAGTTTGGGGTAGTGGATGGGACGTGGGCACAATAGCATCAAATGCAAAATTAACTCTTCAAAAGGCCCCAAGTCGGAATCGAACGCTGCGTAAGTAAAATTATCTACTAGCTGGGCTATTCTTGTAAAAAAATGAAATCCCCCAAACCTTGATTTGTATGTGTTGTTTTTGTCTCCTAATAATCTCCTCACTTGTCTCCTAATATGTCACACTTCTATACAATAAATAAGTTCCATACCACCAGAGCCATGGCAGGATTGTTGTTGTTAGCGCCGAGCCTAGCGTGCCGCGGCCCAACTTGCTGTAATGAGCCGGGCTGTGTCAGTGGGACGCACCGGCGATGACAGCACCCAGACACCAACGGTGACAGGGAACGCACAGCAGTTTGAAACTGAAGGTACCATTAATATAACTATACGGTCCGGGACCTACCCAAACACTTGCAGGGTGGGGTACAGTGAAAACAAATGCACAGAATGAAGAGAAAAAAATGGCAGAGACATTAAATGGCGAAGCATGGAAGAGCAGCAATTCCATTCAACAAGAATCTTACAGCCTTGTTTGAATTGAATTGTTTGAAACTTTGACTCCACTAAAGTAAAAGTCAGTTCATCTGAAAGAAACTTAAGAAAGAACAGACTTTGGACCTTAACATAAAAAATTTTACTATTTTAAGTCTGTTTTTTGCTGTCAAAGTAAAAAGCACACACTGTAATAAGACCTGCACACTCTTATAAATCAAGTACTCTTCTAAATATTCTATGCATCCTGTCTCATATTAACTATGAACTTTAGCCTGGATCTAGCTCTCACAAGTTTTTCACAAAATGAAACAGCCACTACATAGGGGACTGTCAACAATACCTTGTATCTTAGTCTGTAACTTTCACTTCACTTGGTACAGTTGCATTGAAATGTGTAATGTGTGTTTTTGACAAGGATTTTAATAGAAAATGTGAAATCCTTGACCAGTAGGACTGAACTGGAGGCTCTTGAACTGGAGGCTCTTTTTTGGACTCATCTGTGGACTTTAAATGGACTGACAATGATCCGAGCAGATAAAGATGCCTCAAGTGGGAGGAGTCAGGGAGGAGGGCCTGCCCTGTGTGCTGTCTGGTAGTGATGGGATTTATGGCTCTTTGAGGGGATCCGGATCTTCGCGATCCGTTCCTTTCAAAGAGCCGTTCAAAAGAACGGCTCTTTTGGCTCTTTTTAAATATTTAGTCAGTTTTAAGAAGACAGCTTTGGGGCATCTCAGTTTATCCTGGAAATATTCACTGGGAGGAATGATGAGGTGAGATTTGTAGTCAAATAATTAAAACTCATATCACACACCAATATCTGAGTTTGAATTATTCTGAAATATTGATTATTACCTCATTTGTCATGTGTGGACTATATTCCATAGGGTTGCACAAATCCCTCTGCTTAGACAGTGACATCACTATTTTGGATTTACATTTAGTACAAAGTGTGTGTGTGTGTGTGTGTGTGTGTGTGTGTGTGTGTGTGTGTGTGTGTGTGTGTGTGTGTGTGTGTGTGTGTGTGTGTGTGTGTGTGTGTGTGTGTGTGTGTGTGTGTGTGTAAAGCTACGTTGTATGTTATTCATACGATACCTACTCATAAATAAACATCAAAAACAAAGCCGGCTGCAATGAATTTCTGTGCAAAACAGCTTTTACTACAAACACTTCCACACAAAAACATTATCAAACAAGAACATTTTGATAGAAAACAAAATTGTAATTGTATCTATTTAAAGTAGATAAAATTACAATAAATAAAATGGAAATGTCACGTCATGGCTCCGCTCCTACCCAATGACAGAGGCACGCAGGGTTTTTTTCCACTGGAGTAGGCTACTCACGTGAAGGATGCGTGCACAACTAATAACTAATATCACCACGCAATAAAGGGTCGGCCTGCACTGGGTGCGCCCCTCCCCCTATAACTGTTCTGTCTCGCGGAGGAGCTAATTTGTGTGCATCTGTGTGAGACACGCATAGGAAAAAAGAACGACAGAAAGAACGGCTCCCCTCCAGCCGCGACTCGGCTCCCATCGTTCATGTTGATGAGCCGTTCAAAAGAATCGGCTCGTTCGCGAACGTCACAACTCTACTGTCTGGGCATGTTACAGTTAAAGAGACCCAACAATAGAATTTTCCTTTGGGGATTAATAAAATTGTTTTGAATTGAACGGCACATGGACCGTAGCCCCCCAATTGGACCCAAAACAGGAAAAGTGTGAGAGAGAATGCTAAATGCTTAAATTAGATGTCTTTATTATACAATCACTTAGAGAGTCTGCAGGCTTGTGCTCTTCAGTGACAGGTTCCATCAGTTTATGTCAGTCCTATTCAGACCTAGCTCATAACGGGTGGCTGCACAAAAACACAAAGACATAACTTGTGTCTCAGAGAAATCTTGTTTGGTCAAGATCTTAAAGTGCCACTTTCAACACTAAGCAAACCAGGGCCTGAAAAAAACTAGATGGATTGTTGTGTTCATTTACTTTTAAGGAAAGCTTTAAACTTAAAATCCGAGCATCTAACATTTTTCCTTCTTTGCGGTTTTCTCCATTTTTCAAGTCGCTGATGGGCAGAAGTTTCTCCACGTTATAAATTTATAAGTTTGCACATATTGTTATATAACATGACTATTGTAATGTACTGTATAAGTTCTGTAATGTCAACTTTCGTAAAGTTAGTTGAAATAGTGCATTATTATCTCTTGTCAAACAATATACATTCCTTGATGCTGTTATTAAAACTGATAAAAGCATTTGCAGTTGTCATTCTGGACAAAAATACTTCAGATAAAAGACATAATCACTGAACAAACAGACAGCTCTCGTGAAAGAAATGGCAGATGTGTGAAAGACATGCAATCACTGAGTGTGCTCAAAAAAAAAAAGAAAGAATGCTTTTTTGGCACCGACTTGTTATTGTCATGAATTAAAGAATCTTACATTTCTGATGCTTTAGTGTGAACTTTTGTGCTGCTTTCGGTTTGAGACATTTGAAAGGCATGGGTTTATTTTGTGTTAAGTGAAACTTTCTGAGCAAAGTTAGGGTTGACAGAAAAGCTGGCGGATTGGTTTGGAGTTACGTGGCTGCTTTGAAAAAATGGGGGTTTAAGTGTTGGCATTTGGATCCTGATGCTGTAACAAGCGCGAATAGTCTCACTTTATATCACATATAATGTTTAAGCTTTGTAAGGGGGACTCCAGGTTCTGTACGTCATAAATCATTTTAAGTTTCAGTTTAAGTGATACTTTATTGTCCCCAAAGGAAAATTTATTCTCTGCATTTAACCTCTTCATATCAGTGTCGCTGTGGCAACCTGTCAGGAGCAGTAAGCAGCCCCTGAGCAGCGCCCGGGGGACCCTCTCCAAACCTTGAGACAGTATCTTGGCAGTCCAGTTAGATGGCTTAATTGAGCTGTGAGCATAATATGACCCACAAGGACTACTTCAGAAAAGGCCTAATGTTTTAAATGGTAGAAAACAATATATTGCATATTGTATATATTTTATATTTCATATACTTTTCATTTTTATTCCAATTATTATATTGTATATTTTGTGATATTACTTTAGGCCTCTATTAAAATTTCTTCCGACATGAAAGGGCTAATGTCCTGAAGAGTAAAGTACAGTTGTCCAATCATGTTTAGTGGTTATGTGCTACCTGGAAACCCCCAATTTCTACTGCATGCGGTTTCGGTAACGCACTCCGCGGCAAATACGTATTGTTGTTTTCAATAAGACAGTTTACACAGAGTCTGCTCTGGTCTGCTCTGCACTGATCTGGAGCAGTTCTATTTTTGCCAGATGCCAGAGTCAAACTCATAACAGAACAGATCAGATCGCAGCAAAGCGGAAACTGTGCGTGCACAATATCCGGATTTCCAAAAGTAATACAAAAATATACCTACAAACGTCCCTCATTCAAAGATTTTGAGTGTTTATTTACATGATTAAGCATTAAATGCAATACAATCTGCAAAACCAAAGCTTTTTCGTGGCCAGTGTACTGATGAAAAAACTGTGAAGGAATGTTTATTTGAACAACAAAGCGATCTCAAACTAAACTTGTTTTCTGTTTTTTCCTTTTCTAAATAAACATTTGTTCTGGTTCTGCACACGTCTTTATCAACGGCTTTAAACATGCTATCTCATACATCCCGTGCATGCTCTACTGAGCAACTGAGCGCACGGACCGTATCTGAAACGCATCCAGAGGGCGATGGAGCCACATACAGTGTCATTTGAGGGTTACCCTTCAAAAATTGGGTAGAACAACTTTGTTTTCTTTTAACACAAAGCCAAAACAAAAATAGATTGTATATTAACAGAAATCTAGTAGTTCAATGTGAAATAAGACGCTGATCACCCCCATATTGCAAAAATGGCATGAACACATCCACCTCGATTTGACTGTGAGATTGGTCGAATCAGGCTCCTTGAATCAAAGCACTGAATCGCTGATTATTTGGGGTCTCCCCTACGGTATACTACTACTATTAAGCTGTAACCCAACACAGGAAGAATTAAAAACAACCCTGCCCCAATAACTTAACTTGAGTAAACACAGGAACTGATAAAAGTCAGATTGGGGTCTAAACATAACTGTCAGACACAAGTTGTGAGCATTACACAACCACACAAACATGCAACAACAAAGAGAATATTACAATTACACCGCTATGAAAATGATTACAAAGCATCCAACATCTCAATTTGGTTTATTATTCAGCAGCAGAGCCTGTGGAGTGTACACATGTCCACTGAGCAGCCTGTCAGAACAATGACACAGAGCTGCAAATACTTCTGTTAAATCAGCCCAATGGGGTCTTATGTAAGTCAGTGCTTCTCTAACTATGGAACTGACATATTTTGATCAGAGATGGCTTCATCCCACCGTTTAAAGAAATACACATAAATGGCAAACTGGTGAATCTAAATTGCTTTTAGTGTTAGCCATATGATTGTGCCGAATGGACCTCTAAAGCAGTTGGGATAAACTCCAGTCCTGGGAGAATAGGAATTATTTTTCAATATTAATGTCACTATCAGCACATCAACAGCATGCCCCAAAATAGTGCTCCTCAAGAGGATCTGTGAACGACATTCATGACCTCTTTCTGGTGGTCATATTGGAAAAAGTGGATTTAAACATGCAGGTGCTCCAAAAGAAGTTAAGTAAAAAATAAAGTGTGAAGGATAGTACAAGTGTAAAAAAGGCTAGACAAACGTCTTTTCTTGTTGTGTAGTCAAAACCACATTGGCTGAGACTAAGTCATGTCCATGATCGATGTATTGAGGACAGGACAAGACAACGATTTTTAGAGATTGACATTGAGACAAGACCAAGGCCATTGCAGGTTGATACCATGACAAGAACTAGACCAAGAAAGATACCAATGGAATAGATACAAGCGAACAGTTATAAAATCCTAACCGTCCAAGTCAAGTTTGACACAAGGCCTAAACTCACAGATGAATTGGTATTTGGTGAAGAAGATTTTTAAGATAAAGATTAAATAACAAAAGTTTTCTTCCCTTTAACAAAAAAGATAAATGACAAATAAATCAGTTGTGCTCTTGCTGGGTCTTGATGTCTGAGACCTAGACAAGACAAGTTATTAGTTCAAGATCAAGACACATCCAAGACCTTTGAAAAGGGTCTTAAGATCTGTCTCAAATACTGCATTACTACTCAAATCAGCAAATCCAAATACAAAGGCACCAATACTATTTAAAATCTTCCTTTTAGAAGATTTGTTGCTAGGTCTAGTATCTATTGAAGGAGAAGCCAGTTGCAAAATCAAATATGTCCTCAATAAAAAAAGTGGCCATCTCGGACATCTATCTAAAGCTAGCCTGGAGTTATTTCTCTGTGCTTGGACATAGCGCGTCTCTACTGCCCACTCAGGAGGCACATCTATCGCCCCTGGGTGCTCACTGTTGGGCAGTTAGCGTCACAACGGCTGGACACTGTCAGGATCATAGAACGAATTGTGTGGCCACCCCAGAGAGAGGATACAGACAGGCGTTAAAGGATGTGGGGTTAAGTGAGATGCACATTAGGGCCGCACTTAAATCAGCCACAACGAGGTGCCGTCCACACAACAGCCCAATGGACGCACATTCCACTGATCAACGTCCGATTTGAGGAGGGCGTCTGAGAGTGTGCTTTCACAAAATGTCGGAGTGAAGTGGCAGCTAATATTAAAGCAACTCATCTTGTTCTTCCCTCTGGCCGGGAGAGAGCGGGAGGGGTGGATGGTGAGATAATTCACATTCTTCTTTTTTCCTCTAAGCCCCCTCTTGCAATTTCAGTCAATTACACCAGTCCCATAATTCAATAGAAAGAAACAAGGAAGTTGCCAGGGAATTCTAATTTCATTTAGGAACATTTATCCAAACAAATTGGACTAGTTGTGACATTAGAAAATAAGCTGGCAGTGGGCAAATTAGAGTGGGGCAGTCAATCAGAAAACTGGCCATGGCTTGTGCAGAAGCAAATAAGAATATACTGGAACAGAAACAGTCAGTACCTGTTGCATCTAATACCCTCTTTAGCGGTACATTAACAGAAGAAGAAATAAGAAAAGTAACTGATCAGAGTGGGAACGTACTAGCATTTAAGAAACTGCTTAGCCCAGAGAAGGTTGTAGGGGCAGCAGTCAAAGCACAGAACCCCAGTCCTCAAATTTCACCAAACACTTCCAACAGTTTCTATTGGAATATCGAGACATTCCCTGGCTGGATGGACGCACTCCCTCCAGACTGTCCTGGGTCTCCCTTGGAGTATTTCTCTGTGGGACATGCATGAGAGGAGTCCATCCTTGAACATAAGGCACGTTGAATGAATTGTGATATCAGACTGCATATACTTGGTCTTGCATGGAAAACAAGATGGCACTGTCATTATAATGTGTACAAAGTAAATTCAACTACCAGCAAAAAATCTAAATCTTAAGACTCAAATTAACCTGTTGCTCGGGTAGGAACATTTTTTAAACCTAAAACAACGTGCTGTTTGTTACTTTGTGCTGACAATCATTGAAAATACGGTGTGAAGTTTGTTGGGGTTTTTCTGGGGTAGACCAGCGTGCAGTAAGGTCCCAATTCTTTTTGGGACATTGTTTTCTATTTAACAGCTTTGGACCATTGTGCACTTCAGTGTCCTTCACTAAGGTTTCAATTAAAAGCAACAAATACTTTGGCGTAGTGGAGAAGTAGTGGACTCTACATGGCTAATTTGCATGAATGCAATAATGAAAATGGCATATTCCATTTTTTTATAAACTGCCAAACTGCATGGAATGTATCATAACTGTACCAAGCTGTTTTCTTTTAGTGTCCACATCTTACTGTTAAAGCAACCTTCCAAAGAACACAACCGTCACAACCGTTCCTGGAAGAGAAGGCTTCAGGAGTAATAACTAATGAAGACGCTTTGTAAAGGGGCTTGTGACTAATAGCAGAGGCTGATATTTGATGGTGGCAGCGTCCGTCCACTAATGTGTTATTTTGTCTTTCAAAGTGCCAGCCTTGTTTTTTCATCACCATCACTGTCAACAGAGCGCTACTCATTGTCAAGCTATAAGCCCCATCTCCTCTCGCAGCTATCTGCAGTAACCCGGCAATGAACTCTTAAATCACCGCAGACTAGGATTTGAATATCTCACAGCATAATTGGAGCTTTAACCTAATCTAGGGGCGCGGGAGCTCCTCTTCTGTTTCCGATGAGGACGACTCAAAAGGCGCATCAGGATCCGATCAGCGGTAATAATGAGGAATTTCTCACTGACTGTGGACGAGCATAATTACCACTGATCCAGCTTAAGCCCGGGCTGCCACTCCGACAAACGGCAAACGCCAGCTTGTATCATAACAGCCACGCAATATTTTTGTTATTATGTTGGACTATTTTCAGAGTTGGATTTGGTCTCAATAAAGGCTGTTTATTTTGTAAAGTCAGGAAGCGTCTCGGGGGAGAGGGAAGAGGATGAGGGAGGAGTGGAGAGGGGTTTACACTGATTAGGTGCTTTGTGCTGGGATTGAAAAGAGGGAGTTTGAAGGAAGCTAGAGGGAAGCTTACAGTATACTGCACCGAGCTAATGGCTGCACTGTTGGCATTTTCAACTGTCTTCTGCTTTTTTACTATTTGACATGTAATCATGCTTCAAACACAAAATGTGACATTCCACATTTGAAAGTATGTAGGCTTGGAGAGTGAATGACATGTAACAGGATTATTTAATTTAATTTTAGTAAGAATCTCAGCAAAAAAACAAACAAAAAAAAACTTGTTGGTTTTTGTGTGTTCAGAGTCAAGAGTCAATATTAAAAGATATTAACATTAAAAAATCATCACATTTCTTCTACAAGAATCACATTTCATTGCAAAAAAGTACTGTATTTCAACATCAGAGTTTCTGTTATAGTGTCTCAACTGTTCATGTGAGGAAAGCCAAATCATTTTAAACACATTGTCTTCGCTACAACATGTGCAACTATGTTAGCTCACTTATGAGTCTAAGTCTAAGGAGTTAAGCTGGCAGAGCTAGTTTTATTAGAGCTGCCAGTGTTACAAATGAATTTTAAAGCTTCCCGAGCCTTGAACAACTCACACACACACCAGGAGTCACGCTGTCCTTTCATAGCTGACGACTATGAGACCAGAACAGCCTGGTCCCATCAGGTTTAGTTTCAGGTTAAACTCCTCCCTCTGGAGATATAAGCTCAGCTCTTTTACCAGTTGATTTTAGAATTGATAAAGTCTCTTGGAATTAGAGACAAACGTCTTCACCTTGAAACTGAGTCTAGATGCTTTTGTTTTAACCTTTTCTTCAAGATGACCTGAATGACTGAGAACCTGAGTATGAAAATAATACAACTAAACCACTTTATATGGGTTCTACAGGCCTCCCGATTAATATTTTTTGAAGATAGAGACATGCACAGTGTTATATTAATTCCATTATGCACTTTCTGAAAATGTATTTTTTGAATCCTTCTCACTCTGCATAGTGAATATACAATTAATTTAAATTAGAAACAAACATTTCTGTTCACAAATAAACCAGAAATGCAAAATTATGTCTAGTAATTATTTTATTAATGGATTATTTGCTACCATCTCTGGGAATTGTGCAAACATCCCCTCATGTGGGGTCAGTATAATATTATATATACACGTTACAACAGTGTGGCTTGATAGCTGACAGATGTGGCTGTAATGTATTCAAATGTTGTCTTTCCAACACAAACAGTCTCTGAGAAAATGCAAAAAGTGTTGCATAAAATATACTATATATAAGCAGCCTCTATAATGGCAACGTGCTTTAATGTTGTTTTTTTGCCACCTAAGCAGTGTGTATGCTGATATTGTCATGAAGTTTAACAGTCTTTAAAGAGGAGTTCTTAATACTTTTATAACTCATGTTGCTTTCTTTGGCACCTTTCTGTAAAACACCAGCATTACATAGTCCTCGAACTGGTGTTGCATGTCCTCATATTAGAGCAGCTTATAAGCTACTAATGTTCCAACTAATGTTTTCTACCCACTTAACAACAGCACACACGTAGACACAGCCATTGTTCTCAAAGATTATGACTCATGTTGTTAAATTTCAGATTGTGTTCTAATGGAAAGGTAGAACATTATTAGGGGTATTTTGGATTTTTCTGCAACTTGTTATTGTTATTATGTTAATGCCTTAATAAAATCTAACAGACGACATAGAAACTAATGTTGTACACTTGTACAGTATAAGAGCAAAGACATTATGTAGTAGTGCTACTGTTAAACTGCAGTAGTTTGATTACATTAGCAGTTAATTGTTCAAGTAATTAGTAATTATACTATAACACATTTTGATAGTAATCCTCTCAAAACTGAAAATGTGTAATGTTTCATTATGAGAACATGGATGTAAGGAAATAAACGTCCATACTCCATGGGCCCATGGGCAGAAAACAGGGTTAGTAGCCCAATGAAAAATGCCAAACTAAATGTTGTAAAACTGGAATGAGAGTTTTTGGCCAGTGCATATGACACAGAATCCAGCACTGTCTCCATATAGGCCAGACATAACATCCCAAGGCAAGTACATTTGGCTCTGATTTGATAAGCTGAGACCCTGGTGTTTACTGTATTGTCAAAGCATTTTTTCTTACCGTTTCTCATTGAAGACCACTAACTAACAATTTCCATGTCATTTGGATGTAAGAATGATACACATTTTTGCTGAAATATGGATAATCTATGCTCCCATGAGTTGTTTTCCCAACTCCACTCCCCTGTGAATCATTATCGGTGTAAAAACACTGCTTTACATGATTGACAGGTATCATGAGAATTTGCCGCACCCCCCCCTATTCTCCATTGCTCCCATCAGAAGCTTTTGCAGCAGCGGTGCCAATCACACTCCACTCGCGCCGACTGTAATCTATATGTAACTTATCTAAAGCGCAAACACATTAGACACTGTCAGCTTCCTGCTCGCCGCTGCTGAGACGGCATGTCAATCATTGCCATTGTGATCCAGTCATGAGCTGTCTGCGTCTCAGAGCGCCCGCCTGTCAAATAGTCATTAAAGTGTGTATGTTAGAATTCATTTTAAAGAAGTACTATGGAGTTTGAGGGCCATCTGGAGGTCACTGGGGGCAGTATCACAAAGTATAGTATAAGTGTGCATTTGGTCTTATTGCAGTTGATAAATCCCATCACTGATCATGTATTTATTGAAAGTACCTGTTCTTATACAAACACTTTCAGGATCAGCTTGAGGTCTGTGGCCCAAATCTGTTCCTTTGTTAATTATATTTAACTCTTGTAGCTTTTTAATAATGAAGTAATATACGAAATAAAATAAAAAGTTAGCGGTATTAAGCTATTATTTATAAATGGCATTGATTTTGAAAATCAATTAATAAGAACCTATTATTTTGCATCATTGTGAACACCGTATAATGCACATACCAGTGTGCATGGCTAAGGTAAAAATCTTAACATTGATTTTAGGATGGTTAAGAATTGTCTGGTTTGTCTAGAGCTCTGGAAACACTAGATCTAGTCGGGACAATAATTAGGTCAAATTTAACCAACATAAATTCAATGTTTCAGTGCGCTACATGCAATAACTAATGTCTCTTGAGAGATTAGACCTGGGGACCTGGTGGTGGCATGGTTCCCAGTCTACGCTCTAATTCATCTCAAAGATGTTTCATCAGGTTAAGGGTCAGGACTCAGTGCAGGCCTGTCAAGTTCTTTCACACCAAACTTGCCACACAATCCATGTTTTTATGGACCCTGCTTTGTGCACTGGTGTGCAGTCTTGTTCTCCAAACTGTTCCCACAAAGTTGGGAGCATGAAATTGTCCAAAATGTCTTGGTATGATGAAGCATTAACAGTTTCTGTCACTGGAAGTAAGGGGCCGAGCCAAACTGCCAAAAAAAACAACCCCACACCATAATTCCCCCTTCACCAAACTTTAGACTTGGAACAATGTTGTCAGACAAGTACTGTTCTCCTGATAACCACCAAGCCCAGACTCCATCAGATTGCCAGATGGAGAAGCGTCACTCCACAAAACACGTCTCTACTACTCTAGAGTCCAGTGATGACTTGCTTTACACCACTGGATCTTACTCTTTGCATTGCACTTGTGATATAAGGCTTGGATGCAGTTGCTTCCATGAAGCTCTCTACACACTGTCCTTGAGCTAATCTCATGAGGTTTGGAAGTCTGTAGCTATTGACTCTGCAGAAAGTTTGCTACCTCTGTGGGCTATTCTCCTCACCCCACTCTGATTTTGCATGGTTCACCACTGTGGTTGAGTTACTAATGTTCCCAATTGCTTCTACTTTGTTACAGAACCACTAACAGTTAATTGTGGAATATTTAGTAGCAAGGAAATTTCACGGCATCCTCTCACGGTACCATGCTGGAATTTGATGAGCTTGTGAGAGTGACCCATTCTTTCACAAATGTTAGTAGAAGTAATCTGCATGCATAAGTGCCTAATTTTATACCTTTGTGCCTCTGGAAGTGATTGGAACACCTGAATTCAATGATTTGGTCAGCTGAGTTAATACTTTGCGCAATATAGGGCTTAAGTGAGATAGGGGTCTGCATATATAGTAGTATGTGTGTATATGTGATCATGTTTTCCTCAGAAGTCCTCAGAATTACATAGTGGAGAGTCCCATCCACAAACTATAACTAAAAGGTCAATTATTATAAGGGTTCAGAAGAGTCCCGGGGGGTAACAAAAAGCTAGCTCGCGCTGAAATGAGCTCCATACAGTGTCGTTTCCTTTGACGAGGAAAAGACTGATACATCCAACAAAAGCTGCTTCAAGGTCCCCTACGCATTAGCCTCTCATCGCTAGTTGGCCTTTCATGGGTTGTTAGTTTAAGGGTTTTGCAGTCTGACGGTTTGGGGTGGAAGGTTCGGGGACAGCGTGGCACTCAAGCCCCTGTCTGGATGTCTGCTCGGGAATAAAGCCTTCAAAGTGACAAGCATTCATGATGCAAAGCTTTCAAATGTTACATATTGACGGGCCGCTCCAACAGCTCCACGCCCGCTTTGAGATAATGACGCAAGTTGGATTAGCCGCATTTATTGTACTTTTGACATTTCAACCCTAGAGCTAGAGCCACACACATGGGAGGAAGATAGGCTAGGTACTTTAACTCTCTCATGACAACTGGTTGTCTCTACACCGTATTAATCTCACATTAACAAATACTTTTTAACCACGGACTACAGGAGGCCATGGGAGATTGGCTGCAGAGTTCTGTTACAATCATGCATTCACCTTAATAGCCAAAAACAAGAATATGATGATACTGTATAGATTAATATAATAATAATAATAATAATAATAATAATAATAGTAGTAGTAGTAATAATAATAATAATAATAATAATAATTCTGGAGCTGCACTTGAGATTTACAGTACAGTTTCAGTAGATAGAATTACACCATTAGCTTTGCACCATTAACAATAGTGGACCATGGTGTCACAATTAGCAGAATATACTGAAGTCAGAGGTGATTACCATATTTGGAAAATTGTCAGAATAGAGCCTTTCTAGCAACTAACATGGAACAAAAAGAAACTTAAGTAAGAGCCTTCATAGCTTTCGTTGCTAATTTCCATGTTCAAAATCTAATCATATCAAATATTTCCGTTGCAGAGCCTATTTGCAAACTGCAATTCCTCACCCGACACCTTACCTTTCCACAGTGATCACCTATGGTAGCCCTGCAGGAACATTCTGTTGTCTGTGAACAAACCCAGTGTGAATAGGTCAAAAGATATGTTCACTTCACTAATTTTTTTTAACTTTATGAATACTCATACGCATTATCCCAAAAGGTGTGCTAAAAAAAACACATCATGAAATAATTTTCTCCTGCAGTGCTCATAGTTTATCTTTCTCTGGCCACCTTCCATGATTACCACTTTCTGGAATCCCAGGTTAGATGAGATAAACTCAATTGTCCCACAATTTGTCTTGGGCTCTTCAACCATGCTGCAGCCTCCTCCGTGATCTAAAACATCCATCCTCTTTCAAAAACCAAACCGAAGCCTTGCCCCGTAATAGTCAAAGTGCTAAATGCCACTACCACTATAAGGACACACTGTAGTTGTTCAAAGTTTCTGTTTAAAAACTTAAACAATGGAATAAACAAGTTTTATAGAATTGATTCAGTCAAAGACTCAGACAAAAGTATAAGAAAAAAGAACCCAAATGTGCCACTATGTCATAAAGATATGTAAGAAAAAAGTCCCTTTGCTTTGCAGAGGTAAGTTTCTTTGACATTTTCCTTTTTTTTTTAGCTTACCGTGGTGTATTTGCCCAGCTGGCAGAGAGAGGGGAAGGTTTCCTGGTGGGCTTTTCGAATCTTCTCTATGATGGTCTCTAGCTCAGTCGTCAGCTCGTAGCTCTCCGCCAGCTCCAGTTTGGGGCTCTCCTTCTTCTTCTTATTGCGGTCATTCCGAACAGCTGAAGGAGAACAAAGGATTAGCATCAGACACAACGTTTACAGCTGGATAACTTGATCCTACTTGTGGAACCAAAAATAGCAGCGAGACATGCACTTCTTTTTTTCCTTCAGCACTTTTCTGGTTACTTTTGGAATGTAACTGGAGCTTACATAAGGATAAAGTTTTGAGTGCTATTAGCGGCTGGAGTTTAACAAGTAGAGAGAAAACAAACTTTCAGAAAACTAGGTTAAAGAAGTTTTTGGTCAGTTAAACAGAAATAGTGGTAATTAGTGTATAGTGTATTGTTAGCATGAATATAATTATGTCTGTGTACACATGTCTAACATATCTTGGGTTCTTCAGATATTTTAATTTGAAAAGCTTAAATGCCTTCTAAAGGAATTCTTCAGTTTTGCTGCCTAAAATCCCTCCAGACTAAACACACATGAAACAGTGCATTGTGCAAAAATAACCATGGACTAGACAGGGATTTAGATCATGGTTCAAAATGACCCTAACCCTATCAAATTCATTGAAAAGCTTTTTTTCTTCTTCCAGGAAAGTATTTATTTGACCTCAGGGCTAAAGGAAAGAGTGTGTTGTGTATTGTGTTAGATTTTTAGTTTTAGGTAAGGTAGCATTTTACAAAGAACGATTGCGGTCCTGATTAGTTGTGCTTCAGCATTAAGCACTGCCACAAAATGCCACATTCTAAACCGTATACAGAATATAAAAAGATCATAAATAGAACTTTCGATGGAGTGTGGTGGAGTGCAAACGCCATACCTCCTGTTGTTGTATTGTAGGAGACATCATAGTACGTTGGTTCATTAGGTGCACTTTTGAAGTACCACACAGCAGGAGATACATACAGTGGCACTGTAGGTTTATGACTCATTGCACAGTGCTATCAGGCCGACACCAGACATACTGCTGTTTACAAGAATCCAGAGTAGAGCGGCCATTGTTAGCCCCCCAACACTCGAGGGACCCTGACAATACGACAGTCACATCCTCTGCCCTAGTTTACCCACACACAGCCTTTATATTGCACAGTCCAGGTCAGAAATCAACAAAGGGAGAAAACATTTGTGTATGTTTAGACTTTGAAAATGGTGGCCTACTTAGACAAAAGAGAATTGTGAAGGCAGCCAAAACCCAGCTCTCCAGTTTACCGCTGCGCTCAGGTTTTGAAAAGTATGAGCACTATGGGTTGGATAAGTATGATAAATAGATTTGATTTTATACTGTGCGAGTTACAGGATATGGTAAATGCAAAGATTGTTTATTAAATGGATGTCAGGTGCCCATTGGTCCCCTATTCACCAATATTGTTGTTATGACAGGGCAATAAAATGGCGGTTACATCCGGGCTTTTTGGCTTTTACTCCATAGTAAAACAATAGTTTTCAGATAGCATAAACAAACATATTAATCAAAAATTCACTTCAAACTTAGCTCTTGAGACGAGAACCATCTTTTGTACCAGGCTGTAAACATGATTTTTACACTTGTTAAGTCGCCATTGGGTTTCTCCTAATATTTCTGCTTTTGGAGCCTGCCCTCTGGTGGACGGAGGTATATCGCTGTATATTGAAGTATGGTGGCGCACTTACTCGAGGACCGTTTAAGAGGTTCCATGAGAGAGGCTTGGGTAAATGGTGTGCACTTTTGTAGCGCTTTTTGTGTACCTTTCTCGGTCATCCAAAGCGCTCTATATCATGCTGCCATTTACCCCACTCACACACATTCACACCCGGGGCCCACCACCACTAAACTCACCTCTACACTCACACACATGCATGTGCATGTGCCACTCAAATTTTTAAATATTTCAGTCAATTTTCTGATGTCTGTTCAGCCGAGTTAAAGACGAGGTTAAACCTGAGTTAATGAGGCCAGTCGTGGTCAGTGTGCATCTGACTTTATAAAATGCCTTGTCTGTAGTTTTTGAGCCAAGAGCCCACACACAGCAAACACATTAAAATGCGATTCATGCTTCTTCAGACTAAAAAACATATCTGTCCGTTCCCACGACACTTCACAACACTAATTTTTATGTTCATAACTGATGAAGTTTTAAGTCATAAGTCATTGTGATCAAACTGGCTATGTTAGATCTCTGGGACTGTTTACACAAGACAAAAACGCAAATGGTGCCTTCTTGGATTTATACTGCTAATACTCATATTGTGTCATCAGGACAGTTTCTGAAAAATAAAAATTCAGTATTTCCAAACATTGTTGTTTTTTTTTGTGTGTTGCCAGCAGCCAATAGCACCTGTGATGGAGGACATTGACCAAATCATGACCAAGACCAAAAATGACCAGTGTGTATCATGAAAAGAGTCAAGAAAAATACAAAGACCTTCAGGCACTGACATTAAGTCGAGACAAAGAGCATGGCTGAGTACGTCATGCTTGAGTGAATAACAACCAAAACACAACAGATTATTAATGTTATTGCTATTCCCTTAACGTTAGCAGATTTATGGAGCACAATAAGCTTAAAGAAGCAGGCCCAGAACGGTAAACGTGGATATAAATTATTAAAGATACTAATGGAGGCATGACCTTAGTTAAGTGTTAACTGTTAAGTTTCACACATTGTCACATGCTGTCATATCCAACACTTTACTTTGAAACGGCGGGGGCTAATGTTTTCACTGAAGATTCTGTATTTCAAGTCTGCTTTATTGTCAACTCTTCTCAGTACATACATACAGAGAATCAGACCCCGGTGTACACAGATGACATTAACATTAAAGTCTAAAAATCTAGATCAAAATATAAAATGCAGATACAACTATACAATAAGGGAATGTTAAAAAAGAAATATAATAAAATTAAAAATAAAGTTAAATAAAGCACGCAAGGCAAAAGGCAGATAGAGTGCAAATCAATGAAGTGAACCACAGTGCAGATAAAAGTTTTTTTCTTTTTTTTCATAGCACACAAAACAATGCAACCAGACACTGGCACTGATTCAAAAAACTTGCTCCTTGGATGACCTGAGAAAGGTGCCCTAATGCACTTTTGTCAACTTGTTAATGCGTTGGATAGTTGGACATTTATTGGCTGCACTAATATGTGTACATTGCTCAAAACACTTGCTTGAATCATTTACTGTAAGGAATAGTTACCAGTACCAGGGCTGGGCGATCAACTGCATTTATTTGATTTATTCAAGTTTTTATTTTTAAACAATGTCAACAATTGCCTTATTGTGAAATCAAAACTATTTGGAAAACATCTTCTAGTGGCTGTGCTGTACACTGTTTTGTAGTTAAAACTGCTGCTAGATCAGTGTGGCCTGTTGATTACACAAGCTCTGCTCTATGGAGACAAAGAGGGCAGTGAGTAAAAAGTATCTAGCTTACACTGATTTATGGTCACTGTGCTTGAATTATTTTTAGTCATATTGCCTAGCCCAAACCATAAAGCAAAGACAACATGGCTGCACCGTACACTGTGTAGTGGCTAATGCCGCTGCTAATGCCCAGTGCACCTTAAATATGAGCCAAAACGGACTGTATCTCACGTCTGTAACAGTGTGCTTTTGTCAAGTGGCAGAAAACAGGAACAGGATCCTGTTTATGCAGTGCATACTTTGTTGATTTATGCAATTTAGCCATGTGCTCTAGAGCACATTTTCTGTCTTATAACTCAGTGAGGCCTGTAAATTATACTAGTGCTGGTCTATAGAAACAAAGTAAGTAAGAAGCATTAAACCTAAACTATGCTTGAATTTTCTTTTTTTAAACCATATTGCCAAGCAATGACAACATTTTTTTAAGTAAAATGTGGATTTGGCTAAATGGCTTTGAGGTTATATCAGTTTATATATTTATACTAGACCTACCACATTCTGAATGAATTTCTACTCTATATTCACATTTTGCATTCTTCTCCCCTTTACCACCAGCTTGACTTAAGTGTCTAGCCTTAGTGTTGATGGCCATAGAGTAACATTGTTGACAGATTATAGAGTCTGTCCCTATAATCAGGCACAAACCTAGACGAATATACCATCTTTATATTAAAATTGATATACATATATACAATAATCTGTATTAGGATTAAAAACACATACTTACACATAAACATAGAACTCTGATTGCAAAACAGAAAATACCTCAAAAGAATTTGATTATTAATATGTAAATCTCACTTTGCGTTGATACAAAGATGTAGTTATATGGTCCACTGTGGCCGGCTGTCCTAATGCACTGACAATAATTGCTCAATACATTTTGACCTACATGTGTGACTTATCTGTCCATTACATGACTGTATGTGCTCTATGTGCAGTGGCACCTTCCACAACATCGGCCTCCATTATGGGGCGAGCTTGGATAACCTTTGACACTTACAGGGTTTATCTTGGATGCCACTATTTACATTAAAGGGATGAATTTAACATCTTGCAGCGTAATAAAAAGTGTACAATGGTATGTCCGGCTTACAGTAGCACAGTGATCTTTAAAAATGCACAATGGAAGTCGAGACGGAGACCTGATCTGAACCCTGCCTGTCGTTGGGGCTTATGATGTCAGTGTGGGGGCAGTGGGAAGGCTTTGGTCAACGAAGCATAGCCCCATCCTATTTGCACAATTGGGCAAAGTAAACCAAAAGCCCTCTACGTAGGTCAAAAGTGAAGGTCAATATGATTTATTGAAGCTGCTAATGGTGGAATTATAGCGGTCCTACATTGTCATCCATTATCACATGCTGTCATAAGCATATGTGTGTGCACAGTAATCTGTTTTATGTGTGAAACGTGAAAAGGCCACAGATACCCACCAGGCAAGTTAGCTGTGACTTTTCTTGATCTGAAATAACCATATGTTTACATCAAGTTTAAAACTGGTCTTTGTGTGAGTGCTGTGTCTTCAGTGGTGTATGATTGCTTTAAAGCAGCAAGTCTATATTGTAAAAAAAATAAACAGTTTAAACTCAGTTAGACCAATCGAAAAGAGATTGTTCCATTTTTTTTACTTGATGTTCCTACAACTGCCCCGAGTGGACAAACTGAGCATAAAACAAATCAAATAGATTTGTGTTTTTGTAGTGAACATGCAATTTAACAAGGAACATTTATAAACTAAACTGATTTGGTTTCCAAGTATCATAACCTATTTCCACTGTTTTTGTGCACAGACAGAGGTGTGTCCCTGTTGGGCTACCATAGGTCCTCACAGAAAGAAGAGTTGCAATGCAATCTTCCAAAAATGACTTATAATAAAGATGTGTTTGCAAAGCATTTATTTATCTTTGACTAGCGTTTAGCACCAAACGTTCAAGTATGTATCTGTATAATACTGTCTTATTAGTCTTTACTGATAAAGACTAAAACAACAAAGTGCTGTGCCATTACAGTCACTATTATTGCATCAGTTGGGCAATTCATTACTGAGCATTTAAAGCAGTTCAACAAATGAGTGGTGTCAAATACATTCTGATGTTTTATTTTTGGCCATATTATTGCAAGAACCACAGATAAACTGATGCTAAATTGCCCTATTTGGCCACTTTGACAGTAACAACAAAGATTGCATTTAAACAAACAGAACAAAACAAATTATTTTTTTCCACCATGCCAGGGTTGAGAATAAGCGCTTTTATCCTAATAAGAAATTGTTTATTGATTAATTAAGTTTTGTACAATGATGATGGCTTGCAGAATAACATAACTTAATAATACTGTGCTATTCTGAATGTTTAAATAGACATTTTTAAATAGTTCCCTCTATTAAATTTGGATATTTGGAATTTCTTTGTGAATAAAATATTGTTTATTATATTACCTGGAAGACAAAGAGCTAGACTGAATGCACTTCTTTCTATGTTGGTGCAACCAGATTTATTGATTTAGTGATTTAATTATTTACTTGTATACTTGATAACAAATAAAGATAAATAAATAAATAGCTTGGAAGTAAATACATACAAGCCCATGATGTGTAAACGCCAGGATAAGAGATTGCAAAAGTAACAATTTGCACAACAGTAAATCTTAAAACAACAAAGAAGGTCAAGACAATAACATGTGGCTCACTGTGATGGTATGGACGAGGGGAGGGGTCACGTGCTGTTGAAGACTGCGTCTATGTGCTATTTGTCGATCGCTGACAGTGTGTCTGGCGAAAGGGGGGAGGTGGTGTTTTCCACAGAGATGTGATTTAGAACGACAGCGGCGTGGCACCCACCAGGGGACAATCAATTACCACTGCACTCCAAACAAATTACCACCGGCATGAGTAGATACAACCCAATGACGCTCCAGACAAGAGGCCACCCAAATGTATGGCTTTTTAATGGGCTCAGAGCAGGCAGCGCAGGGAGACCTAGTGCCTCTTGTCACTAATCTATACCACTTCATGAAAAGGTTATTCTGAATGGACTTGTTATGTTACACTTGATTTCAGTGCGAAACCTGCAAAAATGTGTCGGTGTTTTGTTCAAGGGGATGGAATTGTTCAGTTTTTTTTTTCACTGAATGAGCAGATTGCGTCAAGTGCTCTGAGTGTTACACCAATAGCACGAGGGGTTGCTGAGCACAGTTCAAACACTGATGAAAATGCTCTTGACAGCAATACAGCACTTTACTGTCTTTCAACAAGAAGGGCTTCCAAGAGATTTCTAGGAAGTGTTGAACCTGGTATGACACACCAATTTCAAGTGCAGTCAATGAATTCATCAAAATATTTAGTGTGGATAAAGAGTAAAACACATTTGAGCAAAAAAACTCAGATACTGATAAATTAAAGCCTTTTTACCAAGCAATACTATATGCAATACTATATGTCGGGTTGATACAGAGAAAGATGGTGAAGATGCTCTGACAATTAATGTAACTCAAGTAAAATCAGTCATGTAAAAAAAATGCAAAAGGCTGGATGTACACTACTGCAATCAACAGCAGAAGAAGAAACTTGTTTTTAGTTGTTTCCCAGGTATCTGAACTAACAATTTAGAAATACGTCCAGATTTTCCACAGATTTGAAGACTATTCCACATGTTGAGTGCTCAGGTAATGACAAACTAACTGAACACATGAACGTACAGTGGCCTGAAAGAGGCAAAGTAATTAATTGACAAAGTTAGACAGACATATTTATATACAAAAAAACATATTCTTAACCTCAATGACACATTTTATTTTTCCGTTTTCAAGATACCAGTTGGATAAATGTATAACAAATTTACTAAAGGCTGAATAGAAAAGAATGTTTGGTGCGACTGAAGCGTTGTAGCCAGAGGGAATTTAAAATTGAAAGTAAGACGTTTGCGGAAATATTAGTATTAATATTAACATTTTTTACCTGTAATACATTTCCTGAATTATGTTTGCCCATTTTTGTGACAGCCACCAAGAGACTAAGTGTCTTCTGGTTCTTTTTCTTCTGCCTTTCTGGTTTAATCTGCCTTTGGTGAATTTGTTTCACTTCTTGTTGTAATGTTATGGTAGATTTGTCCAGTCCTCTTAAATTTGTCTGCTGTCTTGTAAAACTGTGTTGATGTTGATAAGTGATTTTGGTATGTAAACTAAATTCAATTTAAATGTTTGTCATGTTTCAAATGTTTTAAATGTGTGCACTTCTTCAGCACCATATGAGTAGTTGTTTCAAGACACTGGTTGTTTTTCAATGTTATTATAAAAAATATTCAGCAGAGTCTACAGTTAGCTAAATGGATTGTGAGTGTCTAGTCAAGGACTAAAAAAAAAATAAATAAATAAAAATAAAAATACCAAAACATGTTTGTGGTACTACATGGGCACTGTCATTAAAAATGCTGCTTCTGCCTCTTCCACTGTGGCCTGGTATAACCTTCTGTTCTTTCCATCTGGGTGCTGCCAGGCTATATGCACGGTGTCCTAGGGCAAACAGACGCAGTGGTAAATAAATACCATTTATCTGAGAGCCACGTGGTGCATTGAGGGACGGATGCTATTAACATGGCAGCTCCTAACTCGAACCAGGTGGGTGTCGATGAACAATGTTCGTTCTTTGCTGCTGCCAGAATGACGAGCTGGAGCTAGGGGTTCTTATGGGGCAGAGATATCTGAAGGAGACCAAATGACCTTGTAAAAGAATTGTATGCATTTATTAATGGAGGTTTTTGGAATTGAACGAACAAAGTAGTAGATGTAGACACCCTGAAGATTACCAAAGACTGATAAATATTGATAAATCTGTAACAAGATCAAAAGGAATGATGAAAAGGCTCTGTCTAATGTACATTATACAACATTTATGTGCTCTTTGAATGGTCCCGTTTTCAAGTTATGTCAAGTTTTTCTGACTTTCTGTTTTCTTCAAGTTGATTATTATTTTTTTAATGCTACAATCAAGTCAAGTTAGCTACATTTCTTTAAACTAAGGATTAAAATAAAATCCAAAAGACCATATAGATAGAGCGTAGTAGACTTGTAAACTGGAACAAGCGGATACTGTTAGGACAGCATGTTTAGCTTTATGCCCTTAATAAGAAATGGCTTACAATGCCATGTGCTAACAGTTAACACATGATGCTAACATTTTACATAACAATTTTCACCTGCTGCGGCAAAAGGAACAAGGAAGAGACACATTTCTACCAAAATACAGATGATTTGACTGATATTTACATTTATGTATTTTCAGTGACGTAATAGCAGTATCTGAACAAAAACAAGATCACTGTGCATTGTGTAGTTCCGTGTAAAATGTCTATAAACTATTATTACCATTATTCTACTTTCATCAGTTTTGTACTTTTGTGTTAAAAGATTCTTTGGACAAACATACATTTCTGATGTGAATTTGAATACGGTCAAAGCCCTCAGGAAATCCTGGACTTTTCCATTAATTGCATTATTGTCCATAACTCATGACGTCCCCAGCTGACAGATAAAACCTCTTCTCTTTGTTTTTTTCTCTCTGCATATTAACTGTATTATTTATGGATCCTATCATTTCTCATGACATTATGAGACTCATGATCGCTTACAAGTGAAAACAAATACAAAGAGACAACTTATGCAATGACGCATTCTGCTGCGGCCACAATAATGCACACGCACTTTAAACAATGGCCCCTCTGTGCGGCAGTGTAAGTAGCACTTCAGTTATCTCAGGAGCCACATGATAGCATGAGTGCTTCGGCCAAAAGCAGATGTTCGCTGCCATTCTTGGGCCTTTTACTAAACTCTCACACTCAGATTTGATTACAAAACACAGCACATTTACAAGTATACTAAATGGGCCACGGGCTGGGCCATAAAGACTCAACATTTACATTTAAAAAAACATACATTTATGACTGTAACCATGTATTGTTTTGACATTAATGTCCATGTAGTAGACTTGGCCATCAGTATCAATTTCTAGTTAGAAACCTTATCAAGAAATAGAATAAACTATGAAAAAATAATACAGGCACCAGAGACCTTGCGGCCACTTTACTGTGATGAGTTGTGTGATGTGATCGATATTGAACAGGCAGCGCTGTTATGCAGGTATGTTAAAATTGTAGTAAATAATAATAATTTGTAAAAATTAAATCAAAAATCGGATTAATTATTGTATTTCTTTAATTTCATCAATGCAAAAAACATAATACATTAAAATTATAATGTAAGTTAAACTTAAAGCACCATCGTACAGCAGAGTAGTCACGTGGTGCGTCACTCTCTCCAGGGAAAATAAACATTTAATCATGAATGCTCACTATGTATTTGTAGCCTACTTATCAATTTGATACTAAGGGGGTAATATAGACGTTTACAATGTCTTCATTATAAGGCTTATATAGGGCTTTAATTTTCTGCGGCTCCAGACAGATTAAAAAAACTATTATTTTTTGATCAATATTGGTCTTTGAATATTTTGGGTTGCCGATCCCTGCTCTAATTCAACGGGAAGAACTCATGGCTGCTGAGCTCCTCTCTCAAGGAGTTGGGTTCCAAAGCCCAAGCTGTGCGTGGAGGGGAGCCCAAATATCTCTAGTCAGTGTCTCTCAACCTTCCGCACAACCTCAGGCTCCTTCCCCACCAACGAGGTGAAATTCCAATTCTGGGTTTGGGTTGCCGAGGCCCCCGTCTTCGACTGCCGACTGACATGCCTCTGCAACATCACATGGCGGTGGTGGACACTGCCTCTGGACTTGCAGACTGGGGTGGTGATTCCTCTTTTTAAGAAGGTGGGCCAGAGAGTGTGTTCCAACTACAGAGGGATCACACTCCTCAGCTTCCCCTGTAAAGTCTATTTACAAAAAGCCAGGGTACTGGAGAGGAGAATTTGTCCAATTGTCAAACCTTGGATTCAGGAACAATGCATTTTTTTATCCCAGTGTTGGAACACTGGACCAGCTCTATACCCTCTTCTGGTGCTGAAGGGTTTATGGAAGTTTTCCCAACCAGTGTTTTCTGTTTTGTGGATCTGGAAAAGGCATTTGACTGTGTCCCTTTTTACACTTTTTACTGCTTTTTACAGATAATGTAGTCCTGTTGGATCTATCAAGCCAGGACCTTCAGTGTGCACTGGGTAAGAATCTGCACCTTCGAGTCCGAGGTTATGGTTCTCAACCAGAAAAGGGTGGCTTGTCTCCCTCAGGTTGTGGAGGACGGAGTATCTTGTATCTTGGTGTCTTGTTCATGATTGAGGTAAAGAGGGAACGGGAGGTTGACAGGCGGATGGGCGCATCTTCTGCAGTAATGGAGTCGATGTACCGGTCTGTCGTGGTGAAGAAGGAGCTGAGCTGTGAGGCAAAGCTCTCAATTTACCAGTCGATCTACGTTCCTACTCTCACCTATGGTCACGCGCTGTGGGTCATGACTGAAAGGACAAGATCCAGTTTACAGACACACGAAAGACATTTTCTCCGCAGGGTGGCGGGGCACTCCCTTAGAGATAGGGTGAGGAGCTCAGTCACTCATAAGGAGCTCAAAGTAGATCTGCTGCTCTTCCATATTGAGAGAAGCCAGCTAAGATGGCTTCGGTATCTGTTCCGGATGCCTCCTGGATGTCTCCCTGGGGAGGTGTTCCGAGCATGTCCCACCGGAAGGAGACCCCAGGGATGACCTGGGATACACTGGAGGGACTCTCGGCTCACTTAGGAAATCCTCGTTGTTCCCCCAGAAAAGCCGGAAGGATGTGTCTGGGGCATCTCTGCTTAGACTGCTGCCCCTGCACCCTGGCCCCGGAAAAGTGGAAGAAGATGGATGGATTATAGCGTCAACTCATTGTTTCTCAATATTTGCATGTTTAGTAATGTCACACACAAATTGAAATTTACTTGCAATTTATTAAACTTTTGCGTATAGTAAAACTCTTTTTTTTGTGATTTTTTTTGTTGGTACAGTGTGTAACAAACACACTAAAAAATCTTTTAGAGATTTCACACAGCCTCTGGAGTTCACCTCAGATCAACCTCTGTGTTGCTATAACCCCGGACCATGAGGGTCTTGCCTCTCATCAGTGGCGCTGCGGGAGATTTATCCTTAAGACATCAAGAGCTCATCTTTTTCACGAGTTCTGTGTGGAGGAGTGTAACAGCATACGAGAGAGACTCCAGTGTAATGGTGCGTGAAGTGGACCTGAGCCATAAATGCTGATGCAATCAAAGGACGCCAATAACCTGTGAAATGCAACTGTTCCTATGGATGACAATGGAGCAGAGGAAACTCTGAAAACCTTTGACAGCTGCAAGACTGAAATTCCTAAATATATTTACAAGTATAAATGGTCACTTTGTGTAAAAGTTCTCTTTTGTAAAATGGGACGGATAAACTTTTATTGTGACACATTTGCATGAGGAGCCAGACAGGATTATAGGCTGGTACAGCAGAGTGGATTAGAACCAATGACTCAATTGCCACCATTGTTTCACTGAGAACCCTACAAAGCCAGGGAATTAGCAGAACTTGTCTTTGAAACAAGATATATTGAAGCTGACCACAATTAAGTGCTAATTTTCTGTATGTCTGAATAAAAATATAGCCAAATTAGTTTCACTGGCATAGAAATTGTGCTTTTTTGAACATCTGCAACAGACGTCATCAAAATGATACAAGTCCATTTGAGCAACAAAAGTATTTTGCCATTTCCAATTCATTTATAAGAGCACACAAACATTTTACCTTAACAACTTGTTTTTAAAGATTTAGCAAAGTGTTAGTCTTTAATGATATTATCAAAGATAGACACTTTACTAAATCTGTCTTAATTTATAAATGAGGATGCACAAGACCGGAAATAGGACCAAAAATTATCTTTGAGTCCTCCTTGTTGTTGTATTTGGCATTCCTTACAGAAAAACTTGAATAAACAATGCCAAAACACATTCTGCATTCCCACAGCTAGTCTCAGACAATCTCCATTAATTGCTGTAGACAAACGCTGTAGACTCTGCCAGACCAATAAGAGCGCTGTGAACCAATCTGCTGCTACCATGAACATGCAAGGAGAAGTAATGCAGTCAGCTATAAGGTGACACACATTATTTATCCTTGTGTTTTCTGGAGCTGTGCTAAGAAACTAGCGAGGAACCACTATATTTTGCCATTGTTGTTCCACTTGCTGCGTGTAACCAGCAGCCAATAACGTCTGTGACCCGGGTGTGATTTCTTCTTTTTGTTTATGCATTAGAGGACTGTTTCATAAAACTCTCTCAGAAAGCGTGGCTCACAGGCTGAATTCTAGCTGCATTAGTGTAAACATAGGAGTCGAGGCTTAGCCTGTTCCATAAAGACCACTCTGGGCTCACACAGCCAGGCTAACATCAGTCTCACTTGATGATGCTTCACAAAAAGTGACTTTGTCTTTTCTTTTTACACATCTCCACTTAAAGTCCATTTAATCCACAAAATATGTATATGTATGATTATAATGCCATTTAAATGAAATACCAAAACAAACCTATGTCTTATGTCTTAAGTCTTATGTACATTATAGTCTATCTTGTAAATCAAATTTGATTATAATATGATTAAACATTAGGGCTAGGACAGAGCTAAGATTAATGCCTTTACACTTACTTTGTGATAAAAGTTCTCTGATTCTCCAAATGTTTGGGCTAAGCCTGAGCTTAATCCTGCTCTGGACCAGGCTCATCCGCCTGCATACGTTTCCACAGTGACTGAGCGTGACTCAGGATGAGTCTGTTTTATGGACGTTCTAACCTGACGTCTCGGTCTATTCTTCGATGACAGAACTACGTTTCTGGTTGGCAAAAAGTGGTTGGTAGTGCCACAAAAAAGCTTTGGGCTCGTTTACAATGTTATTTTGTGCCTCTAGCCTCGACAAAACACTGAATCTGGATATTCTTACTTTAACCCTGGATCAGTGATGGAGTTAACCTAATGTGGATAATAGTTCCACTATTGTGCTTTTTTTTCTCTGAAGTGGCCAATGTGATGAAGAGCAATAATCTAAACTACACTGTAAAGCATTTTACAAAGGCTCACAGTCCCACATGAAGTGTACACTGGTAAACCTACCACAGAAGGGCTAATGAATCAAGCAGAGGCATATTTGTTGCCCTTTTGAGATCATCCTCATGAACCACGGCCCTGGGTAAGTCCAAGGGCCCAGGACGCAAAGGACCGCCTTACCTTGTGTGGAGCAGGGATCAATAACGGTGCATGAGCCCATACAGCGGCATTATGAAACGGGACAATATTTGGATCTGAAAGAACGTCAGCTCAGCCTCAGGAGAGCGTGTTAGGATGTGTTAGTTTGGGAGTTGCCTTTTGGCTAATTTAACAATTAAATTAACAAAGTATAGCAAAGTCCCAAATACTTTTTAAGATGTTAGAGTTTAATTCTGTCCAGTGAATGTGCTTCAACTTGTTTTTGTCTTAATTTCACGGTGTTTCCACAGAATTCTGCGCTGCGCTGCTCCATGATCAGTGTTGGTGTTTGTTTCATGGTTCCTTACGAAGCATTGAATTCCGTGCTGATTTATGTATTACACAACCACCATAAGTATTTTATTGTGGATCATGGGATTCACTGTTAGACAAGTACACACTGTAAATAAAGCAACTACTTGTGAGTGAAATGAATCGGACCCTTGTTAAGACCAACACGTTGGCTTTTGTGAAATGCTATTCAAACAGAGTATGTAGTTTAAAAATATAGCGTGTTTTAAAAGAATATATTTGGAATTGCAAATGCACCACGGCTCCATGTTTTCCTCTATGGAGCTCATTTGCATTAATCCCAGTTCTCTCCTCATTGACTATTATTGGAAACATTTGTCTGCGTACTGTAAACAATGCAGAAGCAGAAAATAGACTAACCTTCAAATGTGATGAAGTGAAGAGAAGTCAAACAGACCACTGATACTTTTTATACTTTTCTCCTAAAGAAATGATGGTGTAAAACATCCTAAACTTCCCCTGACCTAAGACAATGTCTAACTAAGACGTTTGGTGGATTTTTAACAACCTTTCTTCTCCGATGTTTTAATGTTGAGTCATATAAAATTTTGGCTGTGTATGTAAACGTAGTGCCTTTGACTCACACTCTTTGGACATCCCCACACCAAAGCACTTCTGTAGGCGGCAGTACTGGCAGCGGTTCCTCGTCACCTTGTTGATAATGCAGTTCTTGTCCCGGTGACACGTGTACACCATGTTCTTCTGGATGCTCCGGCGGAAAAAACCCTAGAGAAACAAACAAAAACGACACAAGGGGTTAGCACTTGAAAAGACAGCAGCCCAGTTAACCTCATTCTGCTTCTAATCTTTTGTAGCAGACCATTTTCTAAAGCGTCCACACAGCTCATTGAAAATCATCTTTTTTTTTTTGTTGTTGCCGGATATCATAATGTCATGGTACAATAATGTGTTTTCTTTTCATTTCTATTAAGGCTGGGAGTAGAAAGTCAGCGTGCGCCTGCTGGGAGCTCTGCACGGCTTCAAATGCTGGATTTAAGCTGAGCGTGGAAGTACTTTGGGAACAGAGTATAGAACCTCAGGGTATCAAACGGGCGGCTGAAGGAATAAGCGAGCACTTTGGTTCGGAACGTCACGTCAGAACTTAACAAGGTGACATTGAGCGTTTGTGAAAGACCAAAGCTGTCGGTTTCAAATGAAGGCTTTTTTTGTAATTCAGAGAAAGAAAGTGATTACCGGACTCATTTAGTGTTAAGAGACAAAAGTCAAAGTTTAAGCAATCTGCTTTGAGAGAAGTAATTGTCTGGATGAAGACCCTTAAGGTGAGGTACTGGTTTATGAGTGTACACTTTTTTAAATGTTTCAAAAGGGACAAAACTGACAAACTGTATGGCTCTGCATTTAACAGGTATGGTTATGAAAAGATGGAGCTAAACAGTCTTGATTAGACAACAAATCTTACTCCAACACACTGGTTAACAACATGCAGCCTGAATGGTGTTCATGAGCATAAAAAAAGGCGACTAAACAGTGGACAGGTCTGTGGTATGGAAAAAGAGAGCAATATAGGCTAGCAATGCAAAGAGTCTGGGCTACTGCAAAGAAAAATGTATCCAGAGAAACCAAATATTAGAATAATGTCTCATTTGTTTTTTTTTATGCTGCAGTGTCGGGTGTCACCTATAGGGGAGAAGAGGGGTTGAGGAAGTGGAGCAACAGACACACAGTAGGATGGATGCTATACTGAACAACATGGACCATCCCCTGCATTAGACTTTTGAACAAAAGTGAGCAGCCAGTGGACGTCTGAGACCAGAGAGACACAAGAACTCCTCCTTCTGACTGACATAAGACTGTACAATCAATCCGTCTGTGGAAGAGGAAGTCTGAGGCAGTTCATTTGCTTTTAAATTAAATCCCCATAGCGATTAATAAAGTTGAATTGGACTTACATCACTGAAATGACAAAACAATATTTATGAATCTGCCACTATCTATCTAGTATCTTAAAGAATTATTATCAATTTCAGCATTAATAGTGTGGCATACTCTAGTCTGTGCAATACACACAACCAGAAAAGCTCTTAATCAACCCTAAAGCGCTTTCTCCACTTGCTAAAATTGTTGAGTACAGTGACAATAGGCAGTGTGAATCCTTCTCTTGGTGCACAGAGGTGGTGCGTGGCTGGGTGCAGTGGGCTTGTTGCTGAGCAGAGTGACAGGAAGCAGAGGAGCACTGACACAAGCAGCGTCTTCAGTGTTTTCCCCCCTCTTGATATTAATTTGCAGCCACTCTGAGATCTTTTCCAATGATCGTCCATCATCGCGGCCTTTCAAGCGCTTGCAGGCGTTAGTGCCTGAGGAGCTTGGTTGGGTAAAAATGGAGGGGGTTAAAATTCCATTTACACAGCTGCCTGTGACTGATGGGACCTTGCCTTTTCATTAGCGAGGCAGGATGCATGATGGGTAACAGATTAGATCACAGGACTGAAACGGCTGACTCTGTAGCCCATCTCGCCTCGGCCCGGAGCATTTGTCAACAGCCGGACCGCCCCACTCTCACACAGATACAGGCGGGGAGCAGCCAATCGTGTCCTGGGCCTGATGACATGTGACAGGTCTGAGGTCACCTCCTGCTGCCTGGTATTACTCATTTTCTTAATAGAGGCCTTTATCGTGGCTGATGTAAGCCCAGTGAGTATTGGACATTACCTGCATTGCTCTGACAGATGAGCCATACGAGTGCGTTCAGGTTGGGCGCAGGACCCCAAGGCTACGCCGGTGCTTATGTCATTCAAAGCTGAGAGCATGTAGGTCACTTAGCCTTGGAAATCTGTGATGAGCAGCATGCACGAGGCTCGCTGTGGCTGCTGTGTGCGTTGTGCACTCATTGCAGACAACTCTCTCAAGATAGATTTGCATTTTGTGGGCTTCAGCCATTTGTGGAGGGTTTGTTGATGGTTCAAGGCTCGAGCTGCGATGTGCTCATTTGAAGTTCTGCATTATGGATGTATCACACTGTACACTTGGGAAAAAGATACACAAAACTTTAAGAGAAAGTTACTTATATTATACTTTATCGGCAAGATTCTCCCATGTAATCGGACCAGGAGTGCTTTTTTGCCAGCTTAATTAACTCACAAACAATTTGTCTGCAACAGCAGCTTGAGCGAATGGCTTGTTTGAGAAACTTTTAATATCCAAATGCCAGCTCGTCCTTTCTTCTATCACGTCAATAACTTTCTTAATTCTCATTTTGGGTGGGTTTCTTCACTTCATAACCTTTTGCTAATGACTTTTGTAATCTGAAAAGATATGACTGAAAGTGGGCCATTCAGTCTGAGCATGCCTCTTCCACTGTACATTGAACATGTTTTTTGGCGAACGCTTCACTATTGAAGGTGTTTTGTGAAGACATATCACACTGTTTTTAAAGTTCTCTATTATGGCCAATCCAACACAGGACCGGAGTTTTTAAAATAAAACTGGGTCTGTATGAATTTATAATGCTTTCTTGTATGTTGGAGATCAGCTAAACTAGATGTCAATGTAATTAAAATGAACAGGAAATCACAAACTGACAAATTAACAAAACAAAGATGTCACTCCAAAAAACAATAAAAAAAACAATTGAAATCTGTAAAAAAGAGCTTATCTACATATTTAGCATTAGATCATGCAGATCTGCAGTTATGTCCAAAACGTTAAAATCAAGTGAATGCACTGCCACTGCCATTTTGCTTCCTTTTTTTTTTTTTTTCTTTCTCATGTATATTTAAAATTGATAGATTTCCAATAGAATTTTTCACTATCTCTATCCACACAACATAACTCTCTGGGTTGACATTTCAAAACTACAGTGTGCATGGTAGTTGACCCATGCCTACTTCAGAGCAGCAGTGGCATTAAAGAACGAAACACTTTCAGCGATCCTCAACAGCCGCCATGACACAAGCCAGACACAATCAGCACATGTGCTCCTTTGTGTTCGAGTCTGTCCTCTCTTTTGTCATTGACCTGGGAGTGCGCTCTGATATTTGTCAGTGCGCGTCCTGTGGGTTTACTCATTTGAAGCTTATAAATGTGTCACCAAAGGACACCCTTGAGCAGAGTGTAGTACAAAGGTGTTTACCTGGGCCGGAGCAGCGGGGGAGGGGTAGCCACTGGGATAAATAAATGATCGGATCAGAGTTTTCCGCTGCAGGGCGACACACAGAAAATGATTCATGGCTTGTGTACAAAGACGATTGCTAAAGTTCAGCACAGCCGCGCTGCTTGTCTGCTTTACTGATGTTTGAAGATGCTCAACCGCTGAAGGCTGTTTGTGCCACTGGGTTAAACAGAGAAGAATCTAATATCAGCCAAACAATTCTTGAAGCAAAACAAAAAAACAAAAACCTCATGGAACAGGTGAGCAATAACATTTACAAGAAAAAAAGTCACGCTTGTGTGAAGAACTGGTCAGGTTAGCCACTGCACCTGCTGCAATACAGAGAAACCAAAACGTTATAAATATTTGATGGGAGAATAACTCAAGAGCATTGTGGGTATGAATAAATTGGTAGACCTGTGGTTAATATGGCTTTGTAAAATAAAACTAATGAACTCTATCCACAATAGCGATTTGTTAACAATCACAATGCATAGACTTAGACTCTGGACAAAACTTGCACTGTTTGGTTCGGACTTTCCAAATCTTCAGGTGTGAAAGCGCCACCTGCATGGTTCGGACCAAACAGCTGTGTTGGATAATTTTAGATTAAAATATCTTTAACGTTCCTTACTTCTGTCTAGTCTTTAAGGTCAGCACACCCCGTGAGAGATAGTAGAAGGCTTGCTTCAGCACCAGGGTTGTAGCTGTCGTCTATTGCCTGTGTTTCAGCTTGAGCAGGTGCTCTTACATTACATTTAGTCATTTAGCTGGCGCTTTTATCCAAAGCAACTTACTTAAGCTTTTATTCACCAGTGTTACAACTGGAACACCACCGGAGCAAAGGTGGGTTAAGTGTCTTGCCCAAGGACACAACGACAGTATGAACTGTGGGGAGAGCGAGAATCGAAACGCAAAACTTCCGGTTATTGGACGAACGCTCTACCACTGAGCAAGTAGTCTTATGAATTCTGGAAACATACTAGACTTGGTTGTTCAATACTGTCCACTCCCCGGGTCCTGTATTAATGTTCAATAAACATCTCCTGCCTAAGACATCTAAAATATTTCAAGCCTGTCGCTCATTTGACTCCTCTCAGCTTTAAAGGATAGTTCAAACATTCTTTAACAAGCTGCCCTTTGGTCTAGGTCCGGACCAAACTGAACCAAGGTTTGTTTGTAGTGTGAAAGCACATTTGCTGATAGTTCATACTTTTGGACCAAATGCAAAAAATTGCAGCCGAAGGAGCAGAAGCGGAGGGAACGGACATCGACGAGTTTAGAAACACATAAAAAGCATAGATAACGTCGTTTTAAAATTGCATGGCTTTATATTTATTTCTACGCTACGGCAGATGCCTCCTGTACAGCCGACCATTTCCTATTGAGCATTTCAGTTATTTAAATGATGACTAAAATAATGCATTAGAAGTTTCAGCTGTTCTTATTAATTGTATATTAATAGTAACATGTGAACCCTACTAAGGTAAGTATTTCCCCCTTTAAACTGTAAAATGAGCCTGTGAAGAGACATTCACCAAAGTAAAAAAAACGTCTACAAGAGGCACCTCCCCCTCGTCTTGACAACAGTAATCACAGTGTCGGGAGTTTTCTTTTAAAAACTGTAGTGTGAAGTTTCAGAACAAATACTCCCTACTAATTTCTGAGTTCTTAGTCAATCCTTGGTGCCCTAATTAAAAAATAAACATTGGTAAATGGTGTGCATTTATATAGGACTTTTGTTTGTTCAGGCACCCAAAGTGCTTTATATCATGCTTCCATTCACCCCATTCACACACTCACAGACAGAGAGGGGTGCTGCTATACACCAGACGCCTTTTCTGACCACTACCAAACTCACCTCTACAGTCACACACATTCATACAGCAGACCTGTGGCACTGAAGGCAAGGAAGTTTAAGTTGTAGGACACTACGACAGTAAGAACTGGGGAGAGCGGCAATGAACCGCCTGCCTTCTGGTTATAGGACGCCTGCTCTACCACTGAGTCACTGCGCCCTTATTTTGCAATAATGTTCCTATTTGACTGCAGCATTAGTACAAGATTAGGTCTTAAATGCTAACTATGCAGAAAGCTAATGATAACAGCATAACGTGACAGCAGCTCTAAAAATGTCTGATGTGTGTGTGTGTATGTGTGTGTGTGTTTATTTACATGTTTTCACAATGTCCTTGGTGTGTAAAGAGCAATTGTGTTCTGTGTTTTTACAGAACGCCAGGACACAGCATAAAAAAGAATGCTCATCTTTTTGCTGTGTGTTATGTTGAGCATAAATTTGGCACAAGACTGACTAAGTCAGAACACTAGTGAAAAGAATTCACACCAATATTGCGGAAAGGAACATAAAAAGGTATTTTAGTGTGTTGTCAGTGTGTGTGGGAAACACTGCATGTATTACTTTACAGTCTGTCTCTCTGCTCCTTTGTTCTGTTAAACATATGCACTCCTCGGTCTTGGGTGTAGTGAAAGTGGTTACTCTGCTGATAAGCCATGTAAAGATGTAATGCTGAGGCACCGAGGGACACGGGTCCAACCACCTGGGAGACGAGGCCACTTCCCCCTGGGCTGATAAACTGCACCTTAACCCAGATCATTATCCAACATCTTGTTATCTTAATGGGCCAGGGATCGTGTGTCAGCACCGCAGCCCCGCCATCTTGGGCCTTCTCGTTTACAGATTAAAAAACGAAAGTGCCGCCCATTAATTATTTAGTTACAATCCAAGCCCTTGTCCACCTGGCCTGCTCCTCTAAAGCCCCCCCCCCCACCACCACCCCCCCACCACCACCACCACCACGCACGCACACACACACACACACACACACACACACACACACACACACATATCCCACGTAGGCTGGCTGCCCATCAAGTTGGCCTGTTCGTTGGACTTTTGTGTTGCCTGAGCTAACGGGACAGAGAGAGAGACAGAGAGGCAGCATGGGCAGATTAGCTTTCGCTCTTAATCGCGTCGACATCTTATCACTGCCGTGGAAAGTGGAGAGGACACTGGAGACCCTAGGGGGTTCCTGAAAAATGAGTAGGAGCTGTGCCAGGGGGAGGGGGTGAGGTGGGCGAGGGTGGGGTGGATATTTATCCAGTTTAACCATTCCAGGCTATTACTTACACCTGCACAGTTCAGGCAAGGGACTCGGCCAGGTTCAGAGAGAAGGAGTGGGCATGTAAACAATGCAAAGAGGAGACAGAGGTGCCAAATGAGATGATAGAACTGGAAATGTGTTTTCTTTTAAAGAAGCAATGTAGAACATCCACACTAGCATTTAGGAAATTTTATCCCATAGTGAAGCTGATAGGGGAAGCTAATTGACAGTTGCCCTACATACAATAGTTGTTATGGGTCATGGGGACTGGAGCATATCCAACTGTTTGAGGAAGCCAAAGTTCCTGGAAAGAACCCACAATTGCATGAGGCAAAACCAATGACTGTATAAATATGGACAACTTCCGCCCATTGCTCTCCTATTCACCGATATTGTTGTTACCACAGGGCAATCAAATTAATTGTTGGGGCAGTAGATGTGGCATTAAATGTAGGACTTGGCACTTTGGAAAAACATTTTTCCCCAGAGGTGGTTATTAATAGGTAATAGTTTATATAAACATTTTTGATCCCCTAAATAGGATAAGAGGTAATGTTTCGGTCTACCTGGCACATCATTTGCAAAATATGGAGCAACAACACCAAAAGCAGCCAAGACTGGACAAAGGCCTCTATTGTTACCGCCCCAAAAGTGAAACCTCAACATCTACAACAGGACCTCCACTCACTCCTCCCCACGACATGGCCTCGGAAACTCAATCAGTGCTTATCTGTCCGGCCGCGCACCTGAAGTCCACAGATGGACCGCAGATATCCCGGCAGGTCTGAAAAAAGGAGAAGGAACAAGGAGAAGTAAAGGGGACCAAAAAGAATAGGAGGAGAGTGCCAGACAGAGGAGCCCTGTGAGTCTCCTGTTCCTGGCCTGAATAGCTGAAGACTGAGTCGGAGAGTGGCATGAAAAGACAAGGCACAAAGACAAGAGAATCAGGAGGTTTCAGATCACAGGCTTTTGTGGTCCTACTCCTCATAATCCAGCTTGAACTAACAAAAACACACTGTTTGTCAGAGGTCTAAGTGGTACACCAAGGTACTCAAGTGTTGAGACAGGTCTTAAAAGTGCATTGAGCAAAATTTTGTTTTTTAGTTTACAGTTGAAAACATGTCATCAACAAATCATTCAATACTGTGTTATTGCTTCAAAATAAGACTCTTTGAAATGGTCTGTATTGGAAAAAACACTTCAAACTCCAAAGAACACTGGAAGGAGCCATTACCTCCATTACTTCCATTACTTAGGGCTAACCTTAATTCAAATAAGCTCAAAAATATATATTTATATAAATCTCTAGTGACGTCAAGTGTTGAGTGCCTAAAATGTAGGAGAGTGGTGCAGTTCAGATAGTAGGTCTTGGCCATAACTTTTTCTCAGTTAGTACGGTCTTGACTACAGCACAACTTATTGTACTGACCTCATTGCTGGCATAGGACAGACAAAAACATTAGTCTTGGGTTTTAAGGAACAAACAAAAAGGGACAAGAGAGGGACAAAATAAATAGGATAGTCCCAGGCAGAGGAGCCCTGTGACTATACCTGGCCTGAATAGCTGAAGAGTGGCATAAAAAGAGGGTTTCAGATCACCGGTCCTCCTTCGAAAGCCCCACTGTGGCCCTATTCTTCAGGTTGCTGCTCACTATTCAGCACTCGTCTTTTGGCCCTGGAGCCGCAGAGGGCCCCCTGCAGCGATCAGAAGCCATCTTTAATCGGATGCGTACAAACTGTACCAGCCCGAGACCTGTGGCTGACCTGTCCCATCCACAGTGTACCGCTTCGTGAAGATGGCTCAGGATATAGTAAACTTTTTCACTTCTACTGCACATTTTTTTCAAACTTGCATGCTCAGAAATGAATGTAAAAATCTGCTGCCGCTGCTCTGTTTGGGTGTGTATTTATATCACAATAAATGTTCAATATGGTTTGCAGCTCTACTTTTCCAAAGACATCAAGAGAGACACTATTTTTCTCTCAGGCCTCATTAGTGTTGATTCCGACTTTGTTAGACCCTCGGCTCCACACTCTTGCACTAACTGGCCTTAAGCCTGATAAGGGTCCAGCAGTGACTTTTTAATCCTTTTTAATCAACGCAACCCTAACTAACACAACAATCTAAATCAAGCAAACCAATCAGTACGCAATGTATTCCATAACCACCAGAGAGGTACAACCCTATAGATGCAGTGTTCTAAAAGACTCTTTGAGGCTAAATATAGGCAATAGTGTATGTTCCCGACTGTTATTAGTTGTAAACATGTTGTAACATATTGTCAACTTAATTGACCCAGATTTGCTCTCTCTGTGTGGTTTGATATTGAATTTACCTAAGAGGCTATATTTTTTGGCCAGATCTGGTAAAGAGCTTTTTAAAAAAGCAGGTTAGATGCAGGTTGGGGCAGTGGATGGGACATAAGGCCAAGGAAAGTGGTGCTGGATTTAAACCACAGCCGTCCACATGGAGTAGCAAGGTATCACTTTCAAGCTTTTGTACTTTTGTATAGTTTTATTCAGCTGATAAGAGAACAGTGATAACAATGGAACAGGCCAATAGTATGTAAAAAGTACCATGTTTTAAGATTTATGTAGAACAGTTGAGAGTAGGGATGGGATTTGATAAGATTTTATCAATATCCATGATCCAACGATGCTGCTTATCAAGTTGATTATTTATTGATTGTCTTATCAATTCCTAAGTGGAAAAAAAAGTCCTAAATACTTTTTCAGCGACAAACAAGTGGTTTTATTTGTTTTAACGGCTTCACTTGAGTATGTTAAATGACTTAAATATGTTGTTCACTAAACATTGCCGAAAATCTGGTTGTTCTGCAGGTGAGAATGGGTGTAAACCTTTCACCATGAGCTTGGTTACTGCTCAGTGTCACTCGTTAACCTTCTCCTCAAAGAGCAGCGTGAAAGGCTCTTGCCTTATAGTCGAGCAGTCTGCCGGCAGGGAGCTAATGCTTTCATCCTGCCTGTCCCTATATTGCGAGAAGAGTTTTACATAGTACAGTGTTTTTGTAAAATATTCCTGTTATTTGTAAGACGCTAGTGATATTTAACACTACATTACCCAGTTCAATGGAGGTTACAGTGCTGCTAGCTTGGGCAGTTTTACTCAGTGGATAAAAAACACGGCAATTCTTTAAATTAGTACCAAGGGTACTAGGATGCTTTGCTATGGTGCTTGATGCCAAGCTGGTCTTGGGAATATTTTAGCACAATAACACTAGTAGGGTTTGTGTAAAAAAGGATACTTGGGTTTGTTTACAAAGGAATAAATAATGATAACAAAGTCTTTGAATCAAAAAGACAAGCTAACAAAAAGTAATTAACTAAAAGAACGAAGAAAGGAAAAAATGGAACCAAAATGGTGGCCAGGTGTTTGGCTATATTGTAGGTGGCTGAATCTGTGCTGCTTACTATCGGTCGTAGTGGAATTTCTTCTTTGTGTATTTTAGGTAATCCGTAAATACGTGGAGTGTTGTTCCCAGGATACAGCCTGTAGTACAAAGGTCGATCAATGACATGGTCCTTCTCCAGCCTCTGCAGACAGTCTATGACCTTCTTCTTGTACCCACTTGGATCTTTTTTCAGTGTCTCATAGGTGGTGGTGTCAAGGGCATGCAATACCAATGGTTCCTAAAATCTCTCAATTTCCACCCCTAGTCGAGATAGTACAAACGGACGTCATTTATAATGTTTTTTATATATATTTTGGTGTGAACACAAACAGAAACTTGAAACACAACGGTTTGTGATTCGGTTAGTGAACCAGCCGCGAAAAGGAAATGACACTGGTACAATGGTACAATTGACCTCCAAAGTGTTTACATTGAGGTTTACGAGAAAACATGAAAATCTATTCATATTATAATTGTTTATGTTTCTAATGCAATGAGCCATTAATGGAGCAGGTCTATAGTTTTGATTTACAAACATCTTTGAAAAGCAGTATTATAGAATAGTTAACATATACTGCACGTCCCAGCCTCTGCTTTGCGACTGAGAATCTATTTTTGTCTTTGATCCAATCAGATTTGGTGTAAACTCGACACTGTCGTTGGAGCTGGTGAAAAGTAGCAGCCTGTTCAGAGGTAGGTTTGTTTGAGGATTGGCTCTTAACTCTGGTTAATGGTTTAATACAACTGTCAGTGACAAAGGTACCCACAATATATGTACTCAAAACATACTTATATTTTTCCTGTGTTATTCTTACTATTCTTGATTAGTGTAGCTGTTATGTGTTAGACTGACATTCTGTGTTCAAAACAACCTAACAAATGTGTTTACAGTAAAACTTCACAGAAGCTTTCGTCATAAACCAACAAACGGAAGGGTCATTATTCACACAGAGTAAATGTGTTTGAACAGTCTTGTGCCAGCCCAGAAGATTCATTAGCCAACATAAATCACCCTTCACAGGAAAAGAAAATTGTTCTTAAAATAGGCACGGACTATTTACATATGCACTTTACCGACACTGTTAATTCCTGATATATAACACACTCCGGGAAACAAACAGCACTTTTACCCGGCCAACATATCGTACAATAACAAGTCCACCAGTTGCGGCTACCGACACTGTGGGATGCCAATCAGATTTATTTTCCGTCACACTTCCTTGGAGCCGGGAGCACCGACCCTCTCCGTTTGATTTTTCTCTCTCTATTAGTGCTGCGGTCCTTTTATGTAGTACAACGTTGACAAATTGCATTATGGATTGGCTGTTAGCTGCGCGGGGAGTTGTATAGATTATGATGACAGGCAGAAAGCAGGCTTCAGAGATCCATGTCCTCTTGCTGCTTTCTATCTGCGCAGTAAACTGTCGGCTGGAGTGGCCTCTTCATCATGCGACTGCTGCGGCCAGTGGAGAGTAAATGAAGATATACACTGGCGGAAAAGCTGTATTATTAACTGTGAAGTAATACTGAATAGAAACAGTGTTAACACGTAAAAGCCAGGAGAATATGACTGCAGTAAAATACCCAATTTCCTGTATTGAAAAAATATACGTAATTTACTTTCTCAAATACAATGTAAAAAAAAAATCATCCAGCCATTAATATGCAACATTTTGGTAGAATTAAGTCCTGTCACACTGTTTTTATTTTATTATTATTATTTTGTGCAATTGTCAAAGAAAACCATATTGTGAGACTGGGCAACTTGAATCAGAAATAATGTGAAATTGTTGGAATGAGTGTTTGGTAGGCCACAATTCAATAAGGGTCAGCAGGTGCAGCGTCAACTTGGTGAGCGTTCATGTGATTAGAAAACACTAAAAAGGAGTTATGTCCAAACAAGTTTAGATAGCAAGAAAAGCTCACAATAAAATATTTGTAAAGCCATTTAAAAAAAAAAGTTTAAATTAGGGCACCTCATTAAATTATCAGCACACGCAATGTCTGTATCGTGATGAATCGTTTGTATCGTGATACTGTTATTGTTTTCCATCTGACAGAAAGTTACAGAGACAAAATAAAAAAGGTACTACTGATCTCTTTTTGCCTTAGTTTTACCCAATGGAAGTATTTTTTCCATACAATTTTACTTTGACTTGTTCCAAAGAAGTTTACAAATTTTGCAGGTCAGATCATATTCAGAATTGTCATAGAATATTTCTGGTCTTCTAACATTGTGCAGCTCTAATGCAAATATTCATGACGATAACTGATGGATGATGTAATATTCTGTGTCACACTGTGCGACACAGGGCAGGTACTTTAGGATGGATACCTGGTTGGTGACCATCTGTCACCGAGTCATTCTATCCGATCAGAGCTAAGCCACATTGTTAACAATAGTAACTGTTAAATGATTGCTTCATTGTCAAACCATAAACACATCAATAACAGCGAGTACTGTCACAGCAATATACCAGAAAAAAGGTTTTAAAATTTGAAATAGAAAAGTGATATGGCCTTTAAGTTTGTTATGACTCAACACAAGTTGGAAGAAATACACCAGAACAAATTAATCCGTTTTTAGAAATCATCTCTTCGTCACTGGTCCTATATGCTCTGTTCACTTTCACAGAAACGAGCTAGGGGTCTATAAGTATTCAGAAAGGACTTTAATTCAAAGGTTATGGTCCGCGCTTGTCAAACCAGTTTCATCAAAGTAATCGTGTTGTGTCGGTGCCTCCGGACCCAACAAGTGCAGAGTGAGGGGGATGGGCGCTGGCAGCTCATGTTTTGTGTGTGTCTGACATGCACACATTCAAGAGCACTCCATCCCTGGACATCTCAAGGCTTATGCAAACCAACACAAGCTTCATTCTGTTGTGCATATGCTCACAAAACCTAAAACAAACCCCCGGCCACATTTTCATCCCATCGTTCTAAAATATTATGTGTGTTTTTGGGTCCAGATTTAGATTTCCAGCATGCGTTTATCCTTCTGTGGGCACGCAACAGAGACAGTCGTTCAATGCAGCTTTAAGCAGACATGACAAGGCCAGCCTAGAAATGCTCTATTTGTGCAACATGTTGTTTTATGTCTGCAGCTTTGCTCACAGGATTTTCACTATGGATTTCTAAGCATTGTATATAAAAAAACCCTGTAAAGCCAGATCCATAGTTGCCTCGACAATGGTGCATTGTATATTTTGAGTAAATGAATGTATTTCTTAGCTCAACCTACTTTCACTACTTTGGTTATGTAATGGCTATGTTTGCTTGCCTCGTTGCCTGGGTCATACAAAAATAGTCAAAAATACTGACCACAGCTCATTGGGTTATTGACTATTCTGATTATTATTAGTCACGTAAGGCTTATAGTTTAAACTTTTTACCTAATGTTGTTTCTTGCAGGTGAAATATTGCCCACTATTAAATGAACTCTGAAGTTACACTTTAAAACAGACACACATAAAATTCCCTCTTAATAAATTACACTCTAGATCTCAGTGTAAATTTGGGGTAAGCATCATGAAAAAGCTAAACCTTCATTCTACTACTAATATTATGTAATTTGATCTATATATGTGTCCTGTTGTAACACTAGGTTGATTGCCAAAGTCATGGATGTGGGGTGTATAATGTCATTAGTGTGGTCTGTAAATAATGAGTTTCAAAAAATATCTTTTTAATTTAACAATGTCATAAGTGACAGCACGACACAACGGGAATCAAAAAAAGGTTTGCAGATCCTCACTGACTTTAAGTTCTTTTCCTACTTGCCCCATGGAAGAGTCACGACCATGGCTATCCATAGCCACAGCACTTCCTGTGGCACAGTGCATTTATAAATGGTTATCAACATTGTAGTTACATTGAAGTATAGCATTTTTAGCTTTTTTTATATAAATGCTGTTGATTTTGTTGACTTGTGGTTGCAGCCTTTCTTTTACCTTTTTAAATAGTTCACATGCTTATTTCTGTTCAAATTACCAACCAATGAAACTAACCAGCGTCTTAAGGGTTGTTGCCAAATTAAATAATGACTATCCTGTCACTTTTTACAAGGCGTTAAGACACAACTTCTAGTGTTATATAATTCTAGTCTCCAGACAGTCAAAGAGTCTTGACCTCAAACCGATCTTTAAATGATGATCTTGGAAAGTTCAAAAGTCTAAACATCTTTGATTTCCAATATCTTGCCAATAAAAATGTTCAAGTGACCGGACTGTTTGAAGACAGCTACTGAAACTCAAAATGACAATTCTATTGGGTTTGTAAAGAATGTTGTACAACCACATGTACAACTTCAGAAAAAGAATAGAGAAGTAGTTGAATGTTGGACAGAGTTGTTTCCAATTCCAGCCACAATTGTAGGGCGTGAGTCTGTATGAATCATAAAAACACACTCTAGTTCATCCTTGGGTTGGTATTGATGTAAATAGAAACAGAAAAATTTCCATTTAGTAAAAATGGGCTGAAAGTTCTACAGAAGGTGAAACACATTTGTTCTGCCATTTGAAGAAGGACAATCTGTTTAAAGGACACTGTTAAAGTTGAAGTGTGGTGGCGACTGAGAGAGGACGTCTTGACTTTGATGCTTCTGTAACTTTGGGGCCTCCCAGACCAAACTGTGGTGTTGCATATGCATGTGCGTCTGGAGGCCCATATGCCTGCGCTGCGCTTTAACATTTCTAATGAGACCTGTCCATACAGCCATGTGCAGAGGCCGGACTACACAGAGCACAAGCAAATGCTGTTAAAGTGCTGTGATTACACGCTTATCCAGCTCCTGCTTAGGCTTCAGGCTTGACAGAGATAGGTCTTTGGTTTTCCTGACACTTTCTCCAATTCACCTCCATTTTAATAGACTAGGTCTGACTGTTAAATGACATGCCTGAAATAGTATAATATGTGGAAGTATTTACTACTCACCATATTCTAAACAAGATTAAATTACATGTGACACACACACACACACACATTTGAAATAATTTAGGGTTAACAGTTTTTAACAGAATTTGGAAACATATTTTTGAATACTCTGCTGAGTATGTAAAATACAATAATAAATGTGCTGTGTAGGTCCTGCTGCTGTGGAATGACTCTTGCTGCCTGAACTAAAATCAATGCATATGATTGGCAACTGTCTTAAGCTTTAGGGTGGAATTACAAAAAGACGGATAAAAGAAAAAGCGAGAATCTAATACTCTCTCATTAGCTTTAAATGTATTTATTTTATGGAAACATGATTAGAGATGACAGATCTTCCTGACACATTCCAAAACTCAAACAAACTTTGGTAATATAAATATATTTTAGTTTAAAAATGCAGAGCACCAGGGACTCTACAGAGAGTCTTAAGTTCAATAAACTGTACGTATATGGACATAAAACTGTAACCCCCCCATTATTATGTAAGCTTGTGGTAAGAAATGATATATGCATATGACCCATTATTTATGTGAAAATATAATAAGCCTAATTATTAGTTGACATAATTCATTTAACATTTTGTATTGCTTAAAACTAAATTGTGTTTTTGTTTTTACATAAACTAATGGAAGACACACAAATGTATTATGCTTTATTATTTATTGAGATGAAGTCGGAACAACTACACCACCCATATCCTTTCCTTTCCCTTTTTGAGAACTAATTGTCATTGTGCAAAAATTATATTTATCATGTGCTTTTCAATTCAGCACCAGCCCTATTCTTAATTAGTAAACCAAAGCAAATGTATTTGTTACTCTATGTAAACATTTATATATTGCCCACTTAAGGTACTCCACAAACCCATCCATGCTGCACATTCTGGGTCTATTTGCAGCTCTAATTGGCACATGGAAAGCAGTGCAAAGATCTCCTTGTTGGCTAAAAGCCTACAGCTGTAGAGCATGCTTGGTTGCATCTCGCCAATGGAAGGGGCTTGTTTCTTGTGCAGCAGACAACAATGCCTTCACCGTGGAGACAGAAGCACAACACAGTAGAAAAAAAATAAATTGTAAAAAGCCACTTAAGCCCCTTGAGTTGCGACCGCTCTGCCGTGAACCCTAACATTGAAAGTTGGTGAAACGCAGACGGATAGAAAAAGGTCAGATTTATTGTGAGTGAGCAGTTAGCAGTGATCTAACGATGTGACCAGGATTTCAGCTAACACATATTTTATGCACTGAGATAAAGTCCAACGTTTTCCAGCAGCGGGCCTCCTTTAAATGAATTCACTGGCGAGAGGGTCAGAGGTCACGTCAGGCCCTTTAGGATGAGGCTTAAACTGTGACTGGGGAGCGTCATAGGGGTCCGCCCCGAGAACTTAGTTTGACCCAGAGCCTGGTGAGTGAACTGAACAGTGCTCAACCCCCCCCCCCCCCCCCCCCCCCCCCTCCAAAAAGAAAAATAAAGAAAAACTCCAAAGGATTCCTGGCATTCCTTTGCTTCAACTACGGCTGTCAAAAGCCCCGGCGCTGGATGAGGCGAGAGCGCAGCGCCGGCTGAGTGGAAGGAATACAACCACCACACTCACATATTGTAATGTACTTTGGAAATTTGTTTATTTATTATGCAAACCACATACCCCTACCAAAAAATTTGGTACAACAAATATGAACCAATACTAAGAAAGTACATCAAACTGATGTTTTGAGCTTTACAGCGTTACACAAATGCAATTCCACAGACATCTCATGAATGCATTGACAGTATTTATTGGTGTTTTACTTTACTTCCCTTTTTTCTATTAATGTTATTTTTCCTGGGCTTTGTCCCAGTTTAGGCAAAAAGAGCCAAGGCTGGAACAGACACTTAATGTAATATCAGCAGACATTATTTCCATATTGACAAGCTGTGTAGAACAATGGCACAGTCCCTAACTCGAGAACCCCTTGTGATTGGCCAAAACCTCTGGTACATGCTGAATAATTCCAGAACGTAGAAGCATACATCTTATGGTCTGTTTTTCTAATTAGTTGAAGTAAGGTTGTTTAACAGAGATTTCAAATTTGTCTCACAGAACATACATTAAAGAAGATCTGCACACTTTAATAAGAAACTGCTTGTCTGTCAAGTCTGTCTTATGAACATGAAAATGAAGGCTAAAGCTAATTATGGTTCATTATGGTGACAATGAAATCACATTAACATATTGGGTTAAGTTTTTTTAACCTATATATGTCAGAAGAATGCAGTATTGGCCCCCCACAATATACTTTACATAGTCCCAATATTGATTCACTCTCACTATTAAGGATTAGGGTTTGCTTAATTTCTTTTGCAGATAGGCTAGAGTGCTGTTTGTGCTGACACTGTACTATTGTGCCATAGGAGAATTTATATAATGTCCTTGTTGTTGTGTCTGTGGAATGCTTCCCACTGTAGATTTTGTACATTCACAGCCAAACTTTGTTTATACAGTACATCTATCCATGGTAATGCTCTCGCAGGTGTGAATTGTTGCTAGGCAACAGCTGCCAAAAAACAGGAGAAGACAGTCAAATGCTGGCAAAGCAGATGTTGGAAGGAATTTTCTAAAAGTAGAACATTTAAGGACAGCTGAGAGTAAGAAAATGATGCTTCACCAAAATGACTCATGATGTGCTTACAGAAAAAGGAGTAGAATTTTCTATTCGGCAATATTCTACACATAAAGTTGAAGCCTATGTTTTCTGCATAAGACCAATGATATTAATGGACAACAATTGTGTTATATACACTCACCTAAAGGATTATTAGGAACACCATACTAATACTGTGTTTGACCCCCTTTCGCCTTCAGAACTGCCTTAATTCTACGAGGCATTGATTCAACAAGGTGCTGAAAGCATTCTTTAGAAATGTTGGCCCATATTGATAGGACAGCATCTTGAAGTTGATGGAGATTTGTGGGATGCACATCCAGGGCACGAAGCTCCCGTTCCACCACATCCCAAAGATGTTCTATTGGGTTAAGATCTGGTGACTGTGGGGGCCATTTTAGTTCAGTGAACTCATTGTCATGTTCAAGAAACCAATTTGAAATGATTCGAGCTTTGTGACATGGTGCATTATTCTGCTGGAAGTAGCATCAGAGGATGGGTACATGGTGGTCATAAAGGGATGGACATGGTCAGAAACAATGCTCAGGTAGGTAAGAAAGCATCCCCACACCATTACCCCACCACCACCAGCCTGCACAGTGGTAACAAGGCATGATGGATCCATGTTCTCATTATGTTTACGCCAAATTCTGACACTATCTGAATGTCTCAACAGAAATCTAGACTCACCAGACCAGTTGGTTGATTAGATTCTTGCATTAATGAGAAATTGAACAGGTTTTCCTAATAATCCTTTAGGTGAGTGTATTTTTGGTATATTTACTGTATATACAGATTGTCATTTTCTGTTTTTTTCTAATGGCACTCTGTCTGCATTTTCAAAAATAGAATATGGTGTTCCCCAGGGATCAGTGCTAGAGCCTTTATTCATTTCCATTTATTTATTCATTCCTCTTAGTCAACTGATAGAATCTCATGATGTCTCTCACCATCCTTATGTTATTGACACAAATTTACGTGTCTCTTTAGTTCCAGCCATCCAGCTACCATCCAGGCCTACCTTAAGGGCTGGTTGTTTCAGAATGACCTTATCTCCAATATTCATCTTTTATCTAGTCCCAGCTTGATTACTGCAGTGCATTACAGTGTGGTAAAAGCTCTATTCACTTGTCCAAAATGCCGCTCCTCAACAATACTCACATACACAAACATATCACCTCTGACTTCATGTCCCTGCACTCGCTCACTGTGAAGAAATGTATTGATTTTGAAATTTTATTATTGACTTTTTAAGCTCTCAATGGTCTGGCACCACACTGTTTGTCTGACCTCCTCACACCTTATGTCCCCACCAGACCTTTTTACTCTGGGGACAGAGCCTTACTGGTTTTCACTGCTACAACTTTTTCATTTGTCTCTTGGCAGCATTTCAGAAGGTCACTTCAAACTTACTTCACACAATATGCAGACAGAAGTTGAGAAAATCCAACAACTGGACTGACAGACAAACAAGTAAATATGCAGAAGGCAATCAGATTCCCTTCAACTAGTTTATCAATGTTTGTATGACAATAAAATGTCACCGAAATATGTTGACACATTATATTTCTATGGCAATCTATAAAAGAGCATTTGTGAGGAACTCTTGAGTTCTTGAGAACATGACAGCACCAAGTAAATAATTTCTGCTTATTTGGTCGGTAAGCATCTTTACACTCAGCTATTTGTACCAGCATTTAACCTGTTTCCACAAAGTTTCGAATGAATTTGTGCAAACCACCAACACCCGCAACAGTAGAGCAGAGCTTTTATCCAGCAACCAGTACCAGTGTGTGTGGATAAAAGGTCAGTGGGTTTCTGGGCTTCTGACAGACCCTTGTATCTTTTATCCAGTGCCACATTGACGTTCTGTATTCTGAGTCATGGAAAAAACAAAAGAATTGTCAAAGAATCTGCAGGAAAAGGTCATTGAACTCTATAAAACAGGAAATGGATAAAAAAAAAGATATCCAAGGAATTGAGGATGCCAGTCAGCAGTGTTCAAACTCTAATTAAGAAGTGGAAAATGAAAAGGTCAGGTAGACAAACAAAAAAATCCGCCACAACTGCCAGGAAAATTGTTCAGGATGCAAAGAAAAACCCACAAATAACTTTAGCTGGTCGAGTTGCCAAAGGAAGCCAACACTACGCAAATACCACATAGCATCCAAAACACCAAAAAACGCTATATAAATAACAAATAAAAAAATAGAGAGCTCATCTTTAATCTCTAGAGGAAGGAGTTTCCCCTGAGAACACAGGAAGCAGGGACAAAAGTAAAGGGTGTAATTATAACTTATGTGTCTGGTTTATCTGATAAACTTAAAAGGATTTTCTACAAACACAACATTCCAGTCCACTTTTTAACTAGGGAACCCTCTGCGTCTAAAACGGGTCCATCCTAAAGACAAGATCCACTCTCACAAAAAGAGTAATATAGTTTATACAGTTCAGTGAAGAGTGCAGTGACAGTTATGTCGGAGAATCGAAACAACAGATTCTTCTGTGCTGATACAAGAGGATGTATCAGCACAGAAGAGCCAATCCTGAAGGATCTGAGTCTGCAGTCCACCTCCACCTCAAAGAGAAGGACATTCCTTTGAGGACAGCAATGTCCAGATAGTTTGAGAGAGGGGTGAAGGAAGCCATTTTTGTGAAAATGGAAAAGCCCTCATTGAACAAAGGAGGTGGCCTCAGATTCATGTTGCCTAGTATTTATAACAGTGTTTTGAAACTTAAATCAAAAGAGTTTCACTCTAGAACAACAAGACCTGAATGGAACAGTGTCACTAACGAGCTGAGCCTTTAACGACTCTCACATCAGGAGTCACACTTCCCTTTCAGAGCTAACAACTATAAGACCAGGACAGCCTGGTTCTATCAGGTTTAGTTTCAGGGGAAAGTCTTCCCTCTAGAGATATAAGCTCAGCTCTCTTACCTGTTGATCTTAGAATAAAGTCTCTCGAAATTAGAGACAAAACGTCTTCACCTTGAAAACTGTGTCCAGATGACTTTACTTTAACCTTCTGCCATGTTATGTCAACTTATGAACACAACTGTATACATAAAACGACACATTTATATTATAATTTTTTTGTATAAAGTGCACTCTACAAAGCTTTTACATAGCCTTTAAAGAATAAAAAACATTATAAAACTGACACAAAAAGCACACGCTAATTAGCACAACATATTACATATTAGTTCATCTAAATATAGTGCTAAGAGGCTAGTTTTGATGTGCAGGGGACTCCAGAACTAGCACAGAGAAGTGTAAAATTATCATTTTTATTTTGTTGCTTAAAGCTTAGATAAACGCAAACCAAATTAATTTATAAAATCCTACTGTAACTCCCCGTTAGAGCAGGTCATGTTACAAAATACAATACCTCATTTCTTTTATTACATAATGTGATCAGTCTCATGACATATATCTCAATAACTGTGGTATTAAAGTTAAAATCTAAACTAACAATAATCTTTTTGTGCTCACTGTTTCCTGCCAACAAGGTAGATAGAACACTGGAGTTCTATTGTTTCACAACAACGTGAAACATTTTCAGTGCACATTTAAGTTTGAGTAACAGCGTCACAGAACATTGTCACAGACGTGAGGTGATGCTCGATGCGTACCTTGCAGCCTTCGCAGGCACTGACTCCATAGTGGTATCCAGACGACTTGTCCTGGCAGACAAAGCAGGGCTTGTAGACTCGGGGCGGGGGCGGGGGGGATGGCGGACTGGGGACCAACTCCTCTGAACTGGTGCTTTGGGTTTCAATGGCTGCAGAGAAAATAAACAAAACACAAAACTTTAAAACTTAGTATAACACATTAGTACAACTTGAAAGAAGCAGCAAGCTAGTTTTATATAACAGACCCTCTCAAATTTATTAAATATATTACAGAAAAGCTACGGATTGGGTGTGTTATCTTTACTGGACGGGACCTTTCTGTGTAGTTTTTTTTTTTTGTTATTTATATAGCGCTTTTCCACCTAGTTGGCACTCAAAGCGCTTTAACAGTGTTACAGCTGAAGTGTCTTGCCCAAGGACACAACGACAGTATTTGGGGGAGAGCAGGTAGGTGCACAGGTTGCATCGGGTACTCCAGTTTGCCCCACCAACATCAAAACATTTGAAGTAATGAGACTGGGTCAATGCCAAAACCAATGTATGATACACTGAAAGAGATGCCAGAGAACTTCTATAATCTAAACAGTCCAGTCAGACTGAGGCAGAAATATAGAAGCACATTACAATATAGTTATGTACATGAAATGATGAAAATATACATCCAATCACAAGTGTAGACAAATAAACTGTTTGTTCAAGAACACTAAAAGAGTAAAAACGAGTTAGAGACCAGGACTAAACCAAGACCTTTACAAAATATTAAGATCGGTACAGAATAAAAGCTAAGATTATCAAACAAAGTTTACCCAGAACCTTGAAGTAAAAAACTATACAGCCCATGGAAAAATTACTCTTTCCAGCGTTTTTGCATTTTGTAGATCAAATTACATTCTTCCAAACTCACTGTAAACTCAATTATCAACGGTGAGGGACAAGCTTTTATAATTACCGGACCCTCGTACTCAGTAGAATCCCCTGATCTAATCTCCCATTCTCATTCACCCGGTGTGACTTTTTGCAAATGCCAAATTTTACAGCGTTACATTTGCAGAGCAAGGGAAGACTAAGCTTGTCGCATGCACTTTGGGAACTGCGCGAGATGAAAAGTGTAACGTCTGCTAAGGTTAATTAGAACGTGAAGACTTATAAATGTATTGATTTTCTCTTATCTGATGTTGGTGATGGAGTGTGGGGCGAGAAGGAGAGTTCTCAGTGAGTTGCTGCACAACCAAACTCTGGAGGAAGCTTGAACTTGGACAACGCTGTTTCAAAAAACTTTAATATTTTATTCAGAATACAACATAGATGACAAATCAAATGTTTAAACTGAGAAAATGTATAATTTTAATGGAAAATTAAGATTTAAAATTTCATGGCATCAATACATCTCAAAAAGGTTGGGACAAGGCCATGTTTACCACTGTGTGGCATCCCCTCTTCTTTTTATAACTGCAAACGTCACAGGACTGAGGAGACAAGGTGCTCAAAATTAGGAATGTTGTCACATTCTTGTCTTGTACAGGCTTCTAGTTGCTTAACTGTCTTAGGTCTTCTTTGTCACATGTTCCTCTTTAGAAATTCTCCAAATGTTTTTATGGGTGAATGTTAGGCTGGGACCTGGTTAGCAGCTGGATGTCAGTGAGTTACGACGAGCAATGAGACACTGGAAGCACAGAGTTGGCATAGACCACTGTTTTTCCTTTTCCAATAAAAAATTCCCGAAAGTGCTAGGTGCAAAAGTGCAGTGAAGGAAGGCGGCGCTCAGTCCTCTCCAGCAGTTCACAATCAGACCAAAAAGAAGCAGCACAAGCTCAACAACACCATGGACTGATTTAAGACAGCTTCAATACCTCCCCACTAATTGGATAAAACCAAAGCCAACCCCACAGGTAAGTTCATTAACATCAGCTTTTCCTAAAACAATGTTAATAACCTCCAAAGCAATAAACCAAAAAATAAACCATATTTAAAACCTAACACAATTTACAAAGCCTAAAACAAAATACTTAGACTTATTTAAAATCCCTAAACCATAAAACACAGTTTAGTTTCCTCCCCTCTCTATTCCCCTGCCGTGGTCTGACCCGGAACCTTTTTAATGTTGGTTGTTCGCCTGGGGACTCTTTTAGCCAGACACCTGTACATAAGGAACAGAGAGGTGAGTCAACATTAACTCACACACAGCACGACAACATGTTATACACAAGTACATGTATTGCACATTTCTCAATCAGTTCAAATTGTTCTTATTCCAGACCGGCAGCCATCCTCCCAAGTACAGATCCGCAGGTGGAACTATAAAACAATTAATAAATTATTTCTTAAAACCAATTGTGTGCAATGTCCTTCTTTGTGCCAGTTCACATTTGTTTAAAGTGCTGTGTGCTCCAGTACAGTTCTGTAACGGTCTGTTCGTTACAGTGAAGGTTCTGGCCATTTCAGAACTAGATCCTCCTTCTACCCAGCCATGATGTTGTAATTGATGAAGGATGTGGTCTGGCATTGTCATGTTGTAAAACGTAAGGTCTTTCCTGAAAGACGACGTCTGGATGGGAGCACATGTTTATCTAGAACTTGGATATACCTTTCAGCTTTGTATCAGCTGCCCATGCCACACACACTCATGCCCCCATACATCAGAGATGCAGGCTTCTGAACTGAGCGCTGATGACAACTTGGTTTGTCCTTGTCCACTTTCGTCTGGATGGCATAGCTTTCTAGTTTTCCAAATAGAACTTTACATTTTGATTTGTCTGACCACAGGACAGTTTTCCACTTTGCCAGAGTCCATTGGCCTTGGTTCCAGAGAAAACGCCTGCGCTTCTGGATCATGTTTAGATATTGCTTCTTTTTTGACAGTTTTAGCTGGAAACGGTGAATGGCCCGGTGGATTGTGTTCACCAACAATGTTTTCTGAAGGTATTCCTGAGCCCATGTTGTGATTTCCATTACAGTAGCATTCCTGTATGTGATGCAGTGCCTTGACCCCTTACGCACAGATTGTTCCAGATTCTCTGACTCTTTGGATGACATTATGCACTGTAGATGATAACTTTAAACTCCTTGCAATTTTTCTCTCTCAGAGAAACTCCTTTCTGAAATTGCTCCACTATTTTTTGCCACAACATTGGGGGAATGCCCATCTTTACTTCTGAGACACACTGCCACTCTGAGAGGCTCTTTTTATTTCCAAGCATGTTGCCGATTGAACTAATGAGTTGCAAATTGGTCCTCCAGCTGTTCCTTGTACATTTAACTTTTCTGGCCTCTTATTGCTACCTGTCCCAACTTTTCTGGAATGTGCAACTCTAATGAAATCTAAAATGAGCCAATATTTGGCATGACATTTCAAAATGTCTCACTTTCAACATTCTGTTTTTATTCACAATTTGTACAGTTTGTACAACTTTTTTGGAATCGGGTTTGTAGTTTAAAAGATGTGTTTTCTGTTCAATATGTTGCTCTGCAGATGTTAAAAAACAAAACCATGAAATTGATCTCAAATACTTGCACCCACACTGGAGATATCTGTTGGACCAATCATAACCTGTATTTAAAATGGAGCATGTTCATTTTTTCTGGTTAGCTATATGTCCAGTAAATTCTTTTGAGAAACATTTTTTTTTCATCATTCGTCTCCTGGAAATTTAAGTGAAATCTGAAAATGAGACCAGACTGGTTCTTTGGATAGAATAGAAAAATAATTTGGATATTTGGCATGGCTACCAAAACATGGCTATTTTACCAGAAACGATCACAAAACACTCATACAGTGCTATACTCCATTACCATCACCATCTGGTAATTTTTTATTCACAGTTGAATGGCTGTGTGTTGAGAAAACATCCATGCAATCATATATTTTAGGCATTGTCTCACGATGTATTGTCAAAACGGGAAATCGGACACCAACAAGCAACGCTAGTATCAGTAGGATCAATTAATGCAGTTCATCGTTTGTCAAATCAGGTCCCAACATGACAGCCATTTTAGGATATGATGTTTACATGCATTCAGAGAAACCCAGTAATTAATTTCCCTGTTAAATGATAAATTATATAATCCTGTATTCATTTTTACTAAATGAGATGGTGCCCTTGTAGCTTGAAGTTTGGCCCTCCTTGTTGCCCTCCTACCGAACAAAAACTCAACAATAATAAACCAACCGCTCTTACATTATTGTGGGGCGGAACTAAAGTATGCCCATGTTTCTAGTCGGAAGTGTGAAAGCCTTGGTTTGTATGACTGTTCCGCCAAAATGAAGAGAAAGACTGATGTTATGTTGTATTTTACCCCCTGGGGCCCAGATAAAAATAGTACAGAAGTAGAGAATCAAGGAGAGGAGCCAGACAACCAGGAAGGAGATAATAGAGATGTTGAGGCCAGTAGTGCCAGTGAGAGTTCAGAGCAAAGATGATGGAGATGAGAGTCAGACACAGGAGACACTACAGACACAGATACAGGCTCCTCCTCCAAAACCAGTGGACCATTAGGTTTGTAATGCTGAAAGAACATTTGCCTTTGTCAAAAAAATATTTTTATGTTTTAAATATTTTATTGAAATCTTTATTCTTCTATCTTACAGATATCAGCAGATGCCAACAGGACACGCCACTGCAACTGATTTTGATTTGCTTTCCCAAAACATTAACGGGAGATAGAGAGCAAAGGTTTACTTCATACTTTGTAGTTCGGCATACACCTTTGGACTGAATACTCCCAGAGCCTGGACTCCTCATTCTGCTTTGCATGTCAACATTTCAGCCCACCCGACCGACAACATGGTGTTATGACTCAGCAGTGGGATTTAAAAATTGGAAAAATGCCACATACAAAAAAGCCGGTTTTGCACTGCCACCCAAAATATAAGTCAGAGGGGACACGATGAATCTTCTGTGTCTGACAACAAGGGAAACGTCAGGGCCATTCTCTAAAAACTTGCTGAGCATGACAAGACTGTGAAGCAAAGATTAACACCATTTCAAAATGTCAAGTCAACAAGCAAAAACATCCAGAATGAGGTGCTTAGTGTTTCGGCTGATATGGTCTGAACCTGAAAAAAAGTATTCAGGATTATAGCTGATGAAACAAAAGACGTTAAAAAATAAATAAAAATTTGTATTTTGAATCAGCAGAAAGACTTGATGCTGAAGGGCTTACAGAAATATTCTGTAAGCCCTTCAGCATTAAGTCTAGGATATTAGGTCTAGAATATAAGACATTTATGGTAGGCCAAACTTATAACATAAAAGGCCAAAGACTACTTAGAGTCATCGCCCAAGAATGCACCAGAGAGAGAACAACTGAGACCAGAACATTTTTTGGGCCAACCCCAAATTCACATTCATTAATTTTATTGTGTATGTTGTGATACTGTGTAAAGTTTTTAGGGAAACAAAATGTCTGATATGCTACAGTCTTCAAATCTTGATCTCTCAAAAGCTGTGGATTTAACAGCATTAGTCCAGACACTGAAAGACTACAGACAGGAATCAGATTTTGATGAGTTGAGGAATGAGGTTGTGAACATTTGTGAACATGTGATGTTGGAACAGAACCTGCTCCCAAAAGACCATAAAAACTAAACTAAAGTCAATTCTGTGTTCTTGCACCTGTTAGGCAGAGAGTGTTACTGTTAGAGTTAGAGTAACAGACATTTGTGCCCAGTCATAGATAAAATGTAATTTAATGAACAGCATTCAAGCACCCAGTCCCAAGAGTACCACTTTTCTGAATGAGGCTTATATGATTCAAGTATTGATGACCTGGGCCATGAACTACATCAGTTTAAACAGATTTTAGAGAGAAAAATAAAAACTGGAATGCAGACTTTGGAGCTGGTGCTTTTCATTGAGCCATATAGATGTATTTTTCAAGCTCTTTAGGCTCTGTAAATTGCAGTGTTCTGCTTCATGTGAGCAGAGTTTTTCTACATTAAAAACAGTAGAAAACATGCCTCAGGTCCATAAGTATTGAGTCTAAGAGGGCTAAAGCCATCAACAGTTTGTTTGTCCATTCATCTGTTTGCCAAAAATCACAAAAACCAAAGAATACTGTTACTATGAAGCACTTTTGTTCTGTCAAAAAGAAGACTGTAAAATATTTCAATACAGATCAGAAGACGCATATTTTAAGATGCCAATTTAACTTTTGTTTGTAATAGTTCCAAAACTGGTAGATCTACGTGTATTGAATGTAAAAAATACTGCCCTTTTCACCAGACTCATTTCTCTGCCTACTGCCTGCAAACGTGTTCTGTTTGTCTGCGTTCAATGTCGGCAATTCAGAATAAAATCTGGAAACAAATTGTCCACACTTCTGGTAGTCCAGGACAGTCTTTTCTAATAGATGTGCATCATCTGAGTGTTCAAGGGTATCATTTTTTGTCTTTATATAATGCCTGACCTGAAGATACATATAAACAGCTTTGGCTGGTATTTTATATTGGTTTCTTAAAGCATCAAATGTCTTGAATTTGCTGTTGTCCTATAGATTGTACATTCTCTTGATGCCAGCATTAGACTTGAGAAATTGTTATTTATTTCAATTTAATTTGTTAACGGTATTTCCAATGCAACTACACAAATGTGGCCCTCTCACAAAAGAGTTGGCCCCTGCTCTGGGTGCCACAGTAATCTGGTTCCTTTTGGAGTGCTTTGTATAGTGTATACAGATTTCTCATAACCCAGGTTTCTGAAACACACATAAGCACAGGGAGGACAGGAAGTTGCCACTTGATTCCAAAACCATCTTGTTGCAAGGCAGATGTGTGTCTACTGTACCACCATGCACCTCATACTACCATAATACATATTATATTATTTATCTATTACCATTTGCAAAAGGGATACTCATATAATAAAGCTAAGCTCAATAACTGTAGTGTGCATAATGAAGTCTTTTCCTGCCTTTAAGGCTGTTTGAACACACCAACTCATATGATGTCAAGAACTCTAGGACGACTGCAGCGCACTGCAATACCCCCAAACTCGCATCGCCAACAGGTTATAGTTGACACTTTCTCTTGCTGATAAAATTGATTTACATTCATATGCACACGTATAATATATATAAACAATTGCTCTCTTGCATTTGACACACATCTCATTCTCATAAACACAGACACACTCCCCATTCTTAGTTAGGGTTAGCTGACCTCATCGCCACCATTCTCACCGACTTTTCTTTTTCTTTTTTCACATTATTGTTTTGTTAGTTTATGAATCTTTGTCTATGTACAGATGTAGTATATGTCGTTTTGTGTATCTTTGTCCATGTACAGATGTAGTATATGTCGTTTTGTGTATCTTTGTCCATGTACAGATGTAGTATATGTCGTTTTGTGTATCTTTGTCCATGTACAGATGTAGTATATGTCGTTTTGTGTATCTTTGTCCATGTACAGATGTAGTATATGTCGTTTTGTGTATATCTTTGTCCATGTACAGATGTAGTATATGTCGTTTTGTGTATATCTTTGTCCATGTACAGATGTAGTATATGTCGTTTTGTGTATCTTTGTCCATGTACAGATGTAGTATATGTCGTTTTGTGTATCTTTGTCCATGTACAGATGTAGTATATGTCGTTTTGTGTATCTTTGTCCATGTACAGATGTAGTATATGTCGTTTTGTGTATCTTTGTCCATGTACAGATGTAGTATATGTCGTTTTGTGTATCTTTGTCCATGTACAGATGTAGTATATGTCGTTTTGTGTATCTTTGTCCATGTACAGATGTAGTATATGTCGTTTTGTGTATCTTTGTCCATGTACAGATGTAGTATATGTCGTTTTGTGTATCTTTGTCCATGTACAGATGTAGTATATGTCGTTTTGTGTATATCTTTGTCCATGTACAGATGTAGTATATGTCGTTTTGTGTATATCTTTGTCCATGTACAGATGTAGTATATGTCGTTTTGTGTATATCTTTGTCCATGTACAGATGTAGTATATGTCGTTTGTGTATCTTTGTCCATGTACAGACGTAGTATATGTCGTTTTGTGTATATCTTTGTCCATGTACAGATGTAGTATATGTCGTTTTGTGTATCTTTGTCCATGTACAGATGTAGTATATGTCGTTTTGTGTATCTTTGTCCATGTACAGATGTAGTATATGTCGGTTTGTGTATCTTTGTTCATGTACAGACGTAGTATATGTCGTTTTGTGTATCTTTGTTCATGTACAGACGTAGTATATGTCGTTTTGTGTATCTTTGTTCATGTACAGATGTAGTATATGTCGTTTTGTGTATATCTTTGTCTAGTTGTATGCGTTGTAAGTTGTTATTTATTCCTGCCAGGGCCTCTTGGCCATGTCTTGTTCTTAAATGAACTGGTTCTCTAGCATTTTACCTGGATAAATCAAGGTCAAATAAATAAAAATCTATAGCAGTATAAAAACAGGAGACACATTTTAGTCAGAAGTGCATATCCTTTTCTCTTAGATATTACACCAAACGTCCCATATCCACCACGTTATGAGTGAGTGTAGGTGTTCCCATAAGACGGCGATGAAAGCACTGGAGCACAAAAACAATGTTTAATGGCCTTCCCCAGGTAATGCCCACACTTCAACATACATCTACATGAAAAAACAAAAAAACACTACTGCATGTGATATGCCTTTGGTACATTTGTGACGGCCGGCTTGTTTCAAGCCGAGAACGGGCAGCGGCAACAATTCAAGCCATTTGAAACTCATGGCTGCTTCTGGGAGGCAGCGTGACCACCTGCAGACAGATGGGACGCATAAAGTGAGATGCATTACAGAGCTCGGTGTGTGTCTTTATGAGAACGGATGCTACCTGTGTTGTAGTGCTCAGGTAGTATCATGTGCAAAGTGGCCTTTTTTTCCATTTTCCGCCTGATTAAACTTTGAGTCGACTTCCCGGCATGTTAACATACACACAGAGCGCTGTTAGAAGAATAAGGCTGGTGACAGACAAGCTAAGTTAAGAGCACACAGAGGTGATTGAACCCTTAGCCCCTGGATGAACCTGCTGCTGGGGTCAAACAGGAAAGCACAACTCCTCACTGGAAACTGGCGGCTGGATGAGAGATTAATACCAAAGGAAGGCGTGCTCCTCATTGGCACACTGACACTGGAAGCCTGTCAGTACCATAGCAATGAAATGCTAGCCTGTAGATGTGAACAGTAAAGCTGACCGTCCATATACAGCTGCCATATGAGCCTAATGAAAGTGATGAAACATTTTACAACAGATATTATCACAAAAGATGAGCTCATGAGGGTCTAGTGTTTACAATGACAAGAGTAGTGTAGTCATTTGCATCAAGCTAACAGTGAGCATTTGTTAACATCTTTATTTTATATGAGTCTTTTTCCTAGGCTGTCTCATACAAAGTGAAATTCAACCTTTTAATTTCTCGGTTGCACGGGTTTCAAATTTGGATAAAAGCATCAAATGTCCTCCAAATGGTGGATCTGGAGAAATGACGTGGACGTCTGAGATCAGTGAGCTGCAGGACAGAACGCCACAAGAACTCCTTCTTCCCAATCAGTCAGAGGCAGAAGAAATATGAATAAACTCATTTAAAGAGCCCTAACAACCACATTTCTCTTTGGGTATTTGAATTGTTGAAGTAGAATAGAAAAAGAGGTTGTCTCAATAGCAGGCCTCGGAACTGGAACAATTTATTTTTTTTTTAGTAGATGGATCTCAGCTTTCACTAAAACTGAGGTTGGTGACTACTGCTTTACAAAATGTCCCTTCAGAAACATTTTAGCTTATGTGAACGAGAGCGTTTTTATCATGCAACCTACCCCAGTCTCTGTCCGGATGGAGGGCAATCACATGACTGCCTGTTAGAGCCACACCAATGAAAAACACATCGGATTTTATGAGAATAACCAACTGTGATATAAATGGTCATAATTAAGTTGTATTAAGGAAGTCAACGCAAACGCTCACTGCGGATTGCACTCTGTGGCTGTCTGCATGAATTCATCTGGAGATTGAGAACTGACTTATGAAGTGAAACTGAGCTTCACTTTGGAAATACAATAAACTGTCTTTAGTGTCAATGTTCTGCAAATACTTTACTTTTGTATCATTACGCTGTAACTCTCAGGATTGGTGTTTTTCTTTTGATGTGGCTCTGATATTAACAGCTACATCGTACATTAGGAACCGTTTCATTTACAGAAGCACAGCGGACACTTCATTACAAGACATCTAGAGTAACGCTAGGTGCAGATAATAACATGCTGTAAATTTTGCAATGATGTGGGCACATTCTGGAAAGAAATCTGTGCTTACCGTAGTGCCAGTGGTGACGTAGTACCTGAGACCGCTCTTGGTTTTGAGACTTTTTAAAACGAGAATGTGAGATTTTGTATTTGGTCTTCTCTTGGGTTGGGCCTTTTTGCAGTAAGGCAGTAGGTTGACAGAAAACAGTGTGAGAGAGAGGAGAATGACATTGTGTAAATGACAAAGCAGAAATTGAACCCGGGTCTCCAGGCGAGCCACTGAGGTGCCCCTTCAGACTCATTTTTGCAAGGTCTTTTCTCAGTCTCGGCCAACTCATGTGCTGAGTTTATGAGGCTACCCTCGGGTCGCAGGTTTAGGCTTCCCAAGTCCAGACTGAACCAATACAAGGACTCTTTTATTCCATGTTCCATTATGTCATTGAATAGAAATGCAAGCATTTTATACAAACTTTTATATTTTGGCCATTTTAGTTATATTTATTGGCATGTGGTTATATGACATGTTTCTTAATCTATGAGTTTTTATGTCTCAATGTCTTTTTAAATATGACTTCTTTATTATTACTGTCATGTTGTTGGTTGTGTTGTTGTGACTATATGAGGCAGCTCTATGTGCCAAAGACAAATTTCCCCAAATGGGACAATAAACGTATTCCTTATCTTACCAAGACCAACCAAGATCACAAATATTATATTTGTCTGTTCTTAGAATTTAATAAAAAGCTGTATTATTCCTCCTTCACCAAACACTAACCCCTCTGTGAGGCAGGACACACTCCTCCTTAAAAGATGTACCAGTCTCTTATTGTGATGATTTTCTGGTTCCATATCATGAGGTAAAATAGTTGCATAGTGTTTGTTTGACCATTTATAAAGAATAAAATACAGAGGCGGATGTTTTAAGAATCTCTCAAATCGGCAAAACAGACTTTTGTTTTACTACCAGTAAAAAGTGATATAAACATTCATGGTTTGAAACAGTCTTAGCCTCCAGGACACTGCGAATGCCACATGAACAAAAAGTACATTTAGATTTAAGTGCACCCAGCTTGAGTTGTAATGGAGTCCAAAATGAGAAGGTAAAGCGCAGGTAAAGCGGAAATAATCTGCACGGTCTGCTGTGCGTCCTTCGCCTGTCTGAACTCGGTGCCCACCCGCCTGAGAGATCGCTGACATGTAAACGCCGGGCCCACATGCTCCTCGCCACCAACAGATGGCAAAGAACCCGGAGCGAAGTCTGTCGCCAGTCGCGCACAGGCAATTTAACACAGTGATGGCGCCCGCGAAATGAGGACAAAGCTCCATTCAGCTTCCCGTCATCAAGAGAAAAGAGTTTGGCCCAACCGGGAGCGCTTCATTTTCATTTAAAATCAATTGGGTTTAACGGACATAAATCGAGCTGATGGGAGGAACCTGACAATTATACCAGATCACAGACAGAAGAAGAAGAAATGTGAAAGAGGGGAGGAGGAGGGAGAGGCATTTCCTGGAGGCCCTCTGGGTGTTTGTCTGTTTGGTGGGAGTTTATTGCTGCTTTCATAGGCTCTTCAGTCAGGCTCTGTTTGTCCAACTTTGGTGTGCTTTCTGTCTGGAATTTTGGGAATGTTAACAATGCAGTTCACAGACTGAATATTAGAAAAGTGTTAAATAGGTTTAAAACAAAGAAGATGTCAAGAGTAAAGGTTAAATTGTTGTAGTGTTTGATATCATGACCACAAAAACCAAGCCATGTCTGGGACCAGAGTTTATCAATAATCAAGAGAAAGATTTATTATGGGTCAAGAACAACTGACAATGGTGGTGGAAGATAAAATGTTTTGGCTGCGTTGGAAGAGATCCTAGAGTTCCAAAATCAAAATACATTAAATGTCCAGTCCTAAACCATGTTCAAACTCCTAGAGTCTTCAGCATGTGGTGAGGGAGACAAAGTTAAGCCTATGTGATGTTCACACACACATCCAAGTTTCCTAAAAGTCCACTTCAAATATTCTTTATAAATAGTGTGGCTGCCAAAACTGTGGATTAAAACATTAGTGGGACTTTATCACATTCCTGTTATATGGAATAAGATTATTAAAAGAGAAAAGGAGCATCCAGCGTTCATTGAACATACCTATATACCCAGGGCTGCACATTATATTGTCCATTTTACAAACACAATACAAACAATGCAATATCTAAATGCTTGAATTGCAATGTCACAGTCTTCTGACCAGACAGATGTCAATTTAAATAGTAACAAATTCTGTTTAACTTCCAAGTTTAGTCTTTGTTTGCAGAAAGCAATCAGTGATTGAAGCAAAATCTAGTTTATGTAAACAGTTATTATTTTACAATAACTTTTCCCTTTGAGTAAAACTGGTCATTTAAACTAATAGCTGTAATAACTCTTGCCTCCAGCACTACCTCTGTGTGCTTATGTGCAGGGATTTGGGTGCAGGGCTGGGCAGGAGGAAAGAATATTAGCCATATGAGTCCAGTCTGGAGGTGTTCGCAGGAGCACGCAGCACATAGCTCCCATACACCGGGCCCTGTGAGAGGAAACGGTCAAAGTTCACTCAGAGTGCACCACATGAGAAGCAGCTTTGGGCCAGCGCTGCTACACGCCGTGGGATATTTAGACCAACTTTAAACACCAGAGGGGAAGGAATAACAAGAGGCACGGAGCTCATTTGACTTTATGTCAGGAGGGCTACACAGAGCTAGATCTGCTTTTAATCAAAATGGAAAAACCTTTCCATGATTCATCACAAAGGACTTCAGGATATAGACAATGATGGATGGATTATTGTTTTAAGGTTTTACTGCAGTACACTTGATGTCCACCAGGGATGTGCAACCAGGCTTTTGATGAAGTAATCAAAAATACACTCCAGTAAGAATGCACATGACACACACTTCTTAACTGTTCCTTAAAACACTTTAATGCCAATATCTATTAAATGTGAGAACTGATCAAATTTACAGCAATAGAATTCAATAAATACCAAAACAAGGTTTTGTTACCAAATTCCCATAGGCAGACTGAAATGAAAAAGAACCGTCACAAAGTATGGACATTTGGATGGAAGTGGTAAATTTGACCTATTTTTACTCACGCTAGCATCACCAGATCATCACTAGATCATTTTAACCACCAGTGGGATGGATCATAGAAAAGAAGTTCCAGGAGACTCCATGGGCCCCAGTCAGACAAACTTTTTTGTCAAAAAATTATTTGCTGCTCTCCAGTGACGTCCAATCCAAATTTTTCCGACTTGTGAACTTATACATTGTCCTGAAAGAGGCTTTGTGGGAGGTGATGCAAAAGGAGTGAAGGAAAAGACATTCTCAAACTTAAACTCCATTTCTAGCATGACCTCTTATATAAACACTCACACTTTGCTCAGACTCGAGTCGAGTCATCAGGCTTTATGTGACTCGTGACTCGACTCGAGGGTAAGCCTCAATGACATATCTTTGCTTACTACAACACTGCCATCCTCACCCAACGATGGTGTCATAACAGTAAAAATGTGTAAGATCTATGTTTGTCTAAAGCACTAAAGCACTTAGTAAACTAAAGTGATAACTCAAGAGAGACAACAATGTACCTCTCTAAACTCCATAATATTTTTTAGATTTCAACAACAAACACCAATGACTCTGATGAAGGTGCAACGCTGTGTCTTTAACTTAAGAAATGTATACTTTAGCTAAAAGGTCAAATCTTTTTCATAGCAAACAATCTTCACACCCTGGATATTGCCCTCCAACTTCAAATCTTAATATTCTTTACAACTTTAAAATCCAATCACAAAAATGTCCAAAAAACCTTACTTTCAACACATAATCTTGTGCTACTTCTGCAGCATTAAGCAGAGTCTTAACTGCGTCATGAGAATAAATCTGCTTTCCTTGACCCAAATTATGTTTTTAAAATTATTTTTTTAATTAATGGAGCAGCAGAGCCTCTGCAGCAGTAACACGTTCATCATCGGCAGACAGAACAGTACATTTGATATGTAGCGGGGCTTGAAAAGCTGCTAAAATTAATCCAAAGTAATGTTTCTGGGGTAGAATGTGAAGTTCTAAATAGTGTTGTATATATGTATTATATATATATTTGAAGTTGTCTAAAATCTATTTTATGTTGTTTTGTTCTTCTGAGGTGCTGTTTTGTTGCATTTGTGTCAGTCTTTTTTCTTTTAGAGTTGTTTAAGTGTAATTTGTCTTGTTCATTTATAGCTTTGCTTTTTATTGATGTATTTTTCATGTTGATAGTTTATCAATATGTAACTTTTTTGTGACACTTTATTTGTGTTAAGAACTGCTTTGATCTTTTCTAGTGCTTTTTGTTTTGTTCTTAAGTGCCCTTGTTTTAGTTTTTGTTTTTTTTATAATTTTTTTTTCTTTATTCTCTTTTTTAGCAACAATGTCGTGTTTGTGTCACAAGTTGATTTGAACAAAGAAGTGCATCTGCCACATTTAAAGTTGAACAAACAGCATTTAATATCCACTTAGTTATACCAACTAACAAAGCTACTGAGCGAAACGTTTAAATAAATAAACTGATGGTAGTACCCCTCCCCACGCCCAAAGTCGGCTCCACTCACCTGCGAGCCCCTGACGAGACAAAGCGGTCAGTATTTGTTTTGTATAGAGATTAAAACACATTATTCTATTAAGATAAGAGATAACGCTGACTCTAATCAGTAAGTGACACATTTATTGGGAATAATATTCATATTTCAATAAAAATAATATATATATATATATTTGAAATTCCTATATCAATATTTTTTTTATTTTTAAGCTTGTAATTGAAAATTAATTGAAATATGATGGACAACGTGTATCTCTTTTAGAAAAGTTTAACATTATAAACCCATTTCCTTCCTTTAAGTGCCATTTCATTTTTGTCCATTAAACAACTCACAACTGTGACATGACGTCTGCTGGTTTGTAATTTATCCCGTCGTTTCATTTGCCCCCATCCGCTGCTCACTTCACACGCCCACTGAATGAGGCTGGTGCGCTGTGTGCTAATGGCCTTTCATGTCCATAGACAGCCGCTTAAGCCTCACAGACAAAACCAGCTCCAATTATCCACCGACAGACACCAGCTGTACCGTATCACAGCAGAACGGCACTTCTTCACTTCAGACATCATCACCTTTTAATTAACTGTTTGGATACAAAGACAAATACAAACTCAAAGAACAAAATATTGCTAAAAAAGCAACAATTTTTAGTGAAAGAAACAAGAAAGTGATGAGCAACTTGAATACATAAATAAACAGTAAATATTGGGGACCATTTAAATAACAGGAGCCCCTTTTATACTCCTTTTGTCACAGTTATGAAGGTTATTTGTATTATAATAACCCGTAGAAAAATTCATAGCCAGCAGCCACACTGTTTTTGATGATGGTGGGAGAAACTGGAGTACCCTTTAGAAACCCACTCGAGCATGGGGAGAACATGCAAACTCCACCCAGAAAAGTCTGGTCTGACCCGGGAGTTGAACTCTGGACCTTGCTGCCAAGGGGCGAGCATGCTAACACTGACAAATGGGACACGAGGTTGAAATGGCCACTTCCTGCATCATTTAACCATTGACTGCAGTACTTCTAGATATTTCTCTGCATTATGTGGCGTCTTTGTAAGTTCGGCACCAGATGAATACTATACCTTTAGGTTTATGAGGTTTCGTGCTCTTTGGAAAATCATTAAAATTGGAAATGCTGAGGTAGGTAACTACACAGTTCGATTCTTCTAAAAAAGAAAAAAACTCCTTTGACATTGTATGGACAAGATGTAATAAAGCAAAGATGGTGTTGCAGTGTATGAATAGCATAGGTCAAGTACAAGGACAAGAAAAGGGTAAAACATGTATTTAATTACAAAATAATAGATTATTCCTAATATTACTAATACTACACTCGAGTGACCTGGATTAAATTTCAGCTCGAGTCCATCTGCTGTGTGTCATTCCCCTCTCTTTCACCCTGTCTCTGGTCAAACTACACTCACTTTATCAAATAAAGGCTAAAAAGGCCAATAAATAAACCAATAATGGACTTTCCTCCAGTCAGAGCCAAAGGTGACTACAGAATTATTTGGACATTCTGTTGTTTCACGTGAGTCTAACAAGTTTGGTCTAAGACTAATTCAAACTTTATGGCAATAGACTCTCTACAAAGGGCTCTCATGAACAATTTCACAAATTCCATCTGTAAATTGTAAATGATAATATGATGTAGTGGTAAGAAAGTTATAGCAGGCTGGGCCATGGTGACCTTTGACCTTCCCCACACCCCATGTGTTCCTTGGCCCCTTCCTGTCTGACCACGCCTCTCTCTAAGCTCTGCTGTGATTGGCCGCAGTCTCTCGGAGGTCCATTGTAACGCGCCGTTCCTCATGTATGTATTGAGAATAATGGAAGCCTCCTGGGTGTTAATTAGCCGCATTGACAATGAGGCTGACCGTTACTGCACTTCCTTCTCCACTTCAGATGTTAATTAAGAATGATCAAGCACCTCCTCTCGGCTGATAAACTGCTGCTTTGGGGCTGAGGAATGTCTCTGCTTTGAACTAGAGGGAAACAAATGGGTTTACATTAGGAGCATGGTGGTTCATTTGTGTTTTTATATCCCCTTCTTTTGTGCCCTGAAGCTAGATTACCAACATGCTCATACAGTTATAATTCATATTTGTCCTAAACAACACTTTTTGGGGCTGCACAATATATTGCACTAATAATATTACAAAAATATTAATGAATTGCCTTAATATTATATTTAAATGATATACATTGACACTTGGTAAATGATACGGTAGTGTAAGTGTAATATTATATTATAATAGTACTATTTAGTATATTATTTCGTTTCAGCAGTTGTATTAAATTTGCATTGACATAATTCATAAGTCCCCCAAAAAGTCATGTGATATAAAAAATATATATATTTATAAATTTTAGCTTTAAATGTTAGCGTTAAAGTAACACACAAAAAAATCATTTTCAAATACAAACATGAACAAAATTGTAATCAGTCTGTGTTTTGAGAAACTTGGTCAAATAACAATTAACCACTGTACCACATCAAAGCCACATAAAATCATATATTGGTGCGACCAAGTGTGGAAAAAGTAGCTCCAGAGTTAAGCCAAGTCAAATGGTGCATTTGAGTTTTTCAAGTCTTATCATAGCACATATTCAACATACATCGTCACGCCCCTCAGTGTACGCACCTGAATTAACACTAGCTCTTTGTGTTGTGTTTGCATAAGGCACTGTGTTTGTGTGATTCCACTGCAAATTAAATACAACTGTTTAAATCATTATACAATTAGGCAAAACTGCTGAAATGACTTTGTAAACCAAACATTACACTGAGTGCACAAAGGACACATAGCAGGACTTTAACACTGTAATGTGATTATATAGAGCCAGAATGAAGGGGATTTAATCAAATGGGCCACACTGTATCCACTGTGTGAGTTTAAAGCCTTACTTAGATTGTTCATTTAAAATAATCTGAGCTATGAAAGAGAAATATACTGAGAAAAGTTATCTAAACAGTAAACAATCCAACCTGTGCTTACAAACATATCCTGCAAGTGAAAGGATGGGATAACAATCTCAATAATATCTCTCAATCTCAGGGCCATTGCACTTTTCGAAATGGTTTATGAGGGTTAAAAAAGTTTGCAAGCACTACAGGTCAATTCTTGAAGGTCCCTCAGATTTCTAGTATGAACTATTGATGAGTAACTGTACCGCATTTCTCTTTTTAATGCGTTCCTAAACCTTAGCCAATAAACGATTTAGTGATCGTGGCTTCTCCATAATCACATTATACAGTCGATGTCCACATTAGTCAACAGTTACATTTATATGTATATAACAACTCCAAAAGAATATAACAGTAAATGTAACATGTTTTTAAAGTGCTTTCTCAATAATGTACAATGATCCCCCCTTTTTTGGCGAGTTGCAATTCACATTTTCCTGATTTTTCCATGATAGACATGACCCTTACAGGTTTTTATGAAGATAGAAGCTATTTTGTCCCTCATCTGTCTTAAAGCCAATTATCATATATATATATATACCTGTTTGAAGTGCTTTAAAAATGCAATTATAGAAATGTAGAAATTTTAAAGCACTATATTTTAAAGCACTATATATATATATATATATATATATATATATATATATATATATTGGATTACATTTATATATAATCCAACATATCAACCCACTTTTTTCAACTTTGAAATCTGTCAGATATCTAAAAAAGAAAGATATTTGGATATTTGGTTTCATTAATCCCTACAGCAGTGATTCTAAACCTCCCTGATATGTTCTTGGAGAAAAGCAAACTGACACTGCAAGGGGTCAAAGGTTGTGCCCCCGGTGCAACTTTCGCTGCCACTGATAAGAGCCACTTGTTACTAAGTGCCCTTGAGCAAACACTTCCTGAGGAGTGACAGCTGGGGTTTATCAGATGACAGTAAATCACAGAGCAGCAGCAGGGAACAAGTAAAAAACAAACAGGGACATGTGCCGTAGATGCTGCTGCACATGAAGGACCGTTCAAATATTCAAATGCACCTGGTCACTGCAGAAACGCCTTTGAACGTACTGCTGTAGAACCACCGACCAGTTCTATTTCTATGGTTTAAACAGAAGATTTAAGTGAGCAAACCTGTGTTTAAAAACAGATCCTACAAGAGAAAATTCTGCAATTTACAATCTCAAAATGTTGAAATTATAACTCTAAACAACGTCTGAGTAATTACAATTTAACTTACTTTTGCAAAATAAACACTTGTGTCTACATGTTTACTCGTGTACTTGTTTATCAAAATATTGACTTAGCAACGACATTTTGACTCAGTATTAGTGAGTTAAAATAATGGCAAAGGGTCTCAATATTTCTGACATTGTATCTTAAAATCATAATGTGTTTATTATTGATTTATTGTAAACTTGTTTTGTAAATTTATTGATTCCCGAAAACAAAATTTGTAATTTTATTTTATAACCTAAAAACACAGAATACTTTCTGTATTTGTTTTTTTTTATTATTATTATTTATCTCAATGTTTCAAAATAAAGATTATTTCAGAAATATGCCTCATTAGGGTTAAGGTTTTAAATATGTCTGATATTTTCTTGGATAATGCAAAGTCATTTTAAAATATCATTGCAACAATATTGTTACCTGTTCCTTTCGCACAAACCGTAATTTTCAAAAACAAAGTAAACAAAATTTTTTAATTGTGGATTAAACTGCTGTACAATATCCAGGTCTAATGTCTTTATTTTTTACTTAAAGTAAATTGTACATATTTTAAAACTTTGTGTATTTCTGAGTAATTTGAGTAAAAGCTAAAAAAAAAACATAATGTGATACTGAATTAAAAAAATGTGCAGTTAGTTCATGTAGTTAGCCGTCTCAGTTATGTAAATGTGCTTCCACTCTTTTAGCACTAGTGTGTAAACATGTGTATACATTTGTCTTGTGTCTTAAGCATCTATCCATCAGCCTGCACACTGCCCAGTGCCAGAGGCTGACACGTCCCGATAGAAACAGCAGTCCGCTAATGTGGCCCGGGGGTTGTGGGGGCGGGCTCATTTATCTAAATCAGTGTCAGGTCGTGCGGTCGTGGCTCGGCAGGCCGCCACCTCGTGTCATGTGCCGCTAAGGAGACACCCCCGATGTGTTTAGCATTCCTGTGGCAAACACACACATCCTTAGGCTAGGAGAACATACATCAGCAGTCAAGATGTTTCCAGAGTGGACGATTTATGAGAATGAAGAGAAATGACTCCATGACTACTAAATTCCCACTTACCACTTTAAGTTGTAGTTAAAACTTTGTTGTCACTACGCCATTGCACAGTATTGCTATTATTAATTGTTAAGGTTTTTTTGCAAAACATATCAAAGACATTATTAGAGCTCATCTACAATACATCATACTACACACTTTTATAAAAGAATGTGTGTTTGTTTGTTTTATGTAAAAGATTATGTACCAATAAAATACTGATTATACTATGTATAATTTTCTTTGATTTTTTAAGACATTGAGAGATGTTTTTCAAAGTCTTTCTCAAATGTATTTTTTCAAATGGCAAACTACTTAACACTTTTTTCAGGTTTCTCAGGACATGTGAGTCCCTGTTGTTGTTTGGAATATGCCACACATTCATTTAAAAATCCATGTCGCAATTTTAGGCAAAAGCTTTATACTGAACTAAAATGCACCTCTTGTTAATGAATACATTAACCAATAGTGTTGCAATAAAGCACATTGGCTTGAACCATTCTTTATTGCTTTGCTCATTTTCCACGTCATTATGTTATTATCTAAGGTTGAAACTGCACAGAAGAAGCCCACACCTCAGAGCCATGCGATACTTTTACACCACACCTCTTCAAGTCAAGTTGGTTTCGTTTTGCTGTTTGAATCATCTTTCATATTTATTGTTCCAGATTAAACCCAATACGGCTGAACTTCAACTTTCCCATGATTCATGAATATGACAAATAAGAGCAACCTAATCCAAACTGCCTTATTTAAACAGTCTACTATTATTTGATTTGAGTCTACCATTATACTGCAAAACTCTGCTCTAACTACGCAACTAAATGATCCCTCTTTATCTACACACGTTACCTTTGATTAAACTGGTCACTATTTTCCAGGGAGATCCTCAATAATAACAGTGACACGGGAAAAAGTACAGAAGAAAGCATAGACCGTCTGTGGATAAGGCCAGCGCTTCAAAAGAAAAATTTACTTGTGAATTTATTGAGGCAGTTAACACTTTGTCTAATGTTTTTAGCCGGTGTAAACTTTCAAAGAGTCAGACTCAATCAAAACAAAAGGGCACTTGTTCATTGTGGGCCATTTTTTAAACTGCAGTCATTAAAAACATTCAAAAATTAGACAAAAAATGTCACACCAGGCGCAAATCTTCCTAGATTATAATTTCTTATTAAGAGCAACCTAATCAATAAACTGTCTTTTACATAATCTGACCATTAATGTGACCAAAAGTAACTTGATCTTATCAATGCGCTATGTTTACCCAAATCACAACATTCCAGGACATTTCTTCCTTACTTCCCCTTGTGTTCCTCGACTGTAAACCTGCTCAAAGTATTAGACCGGTTTTCCAGGCACCAGAGAGCCTCTTGTTTGTACTGACTTGATCCTATATTGAGGAATAATAACGACAATAAACTTACTGTCAATAACAAAACAATATGTGACTGATCAAAGCCTGTGTTTATAAAGACAGTGCCAGTGAAAATATTGTCAAACCTTCCCAAAATAATAACTATTTGCTACTTGCTTTGTCAAAATATTCTGATATCAGTAATAATAAATAATAATAAAAAAACTAAATGGTCAAAAACGAACCCCTAACAATGCAGAGTAACAATATGTCTGCTGAAATAATGACATTCCAGGACATTTTTTCGACTTTCTCAAATGTTTTCCTCAATTGGCAAGTTAACATTTTTTCCCAGGTTTCCCAGGACACGTGAGTCCCTATTATCTCAATCCACCGAAAGAAAAGTGATGACAAACATGAGCAAAAAAGTAAAGTATGGGACCTACAGTGCGCGCTCCTGCGGTGCTGCCAGTCTCTGTGCGCCAGTCCGCTGATACAGGCTTTCAACGCCTTCTCCTGCAGCATGCACGAGGACGGACTGGACGTGTAGAAGTCCAACATCTGCCCGGGACTCACGGCCAGCACGTCCATGCAGTCGAACATGACGGGAACACAACTCGATCGACAATTCTTCTTCTGAAGGTGACGCGTTATGGATCACAATCAGAAGCGAACAACTCCATCAAACTCCTGCTCCTTCTTCTTCTCCCCCTCCTCTTCCTCCCCTCGCTCATTCACGTCTTGGCAAAGCAGATTCCGTCCCGTACAAGAATCATGAATTATTAGTCCGCTCCACGTCCTAAACGAGGCATAGTGTCCGTCCACGACGCGCTCCGCCACGGGACTGCTCCATAACAACAACCCCCGTATGTGTTGAATCTGTCCCGGCTACGCGAGAGGAAACAGCCTATATCTATCGAGGAGATTTTCAGTGAGGAATATCACAAAAACAACACTGGGTGCGTCTCAAAGCACGCGTTTTCTTCAGCAATGACAAATGGCCGCTCCGTCCTGCCGCGCAGCTCATTTCCAACTAGTTTTGCAACGGAGAATGTAAGATTGAATTGCCTAATATATGCGAGTGAACTTTGTATGAACCCTTTCGAGGCTGCTGACCTTCAAATGACCCAGGCGGGCTGACATCACTGCAGCTCTGCAGCGCGGAACGAGGCGGAGAGGAGAAGCGCAGGCAGCACAGCTCACACACGCGGACAACTTCTCTAAATTAGAAAGAAGAAAGTAATCCTAAAGCGGGGTAAAGTGGGAGAAAAGGCGCGCGTAGAAGTGAATGGAGGTTTGTTTACGCACAGCCACGCTCATACTTCTCTGGGTTTGTGGGAAACGTTTCACTTTAGGCACAAAGAAAAGTTAGTTTACGCACTGACCACGCGGAATAAGGTCTCAGTTGATGTGAAGGTGTCAGTGTTATCTGCTGTCTGGGACCCGTCCGTCATTAGATCAAAAGTCCCATCTGTCAGGAGGAAATTCCTTCACTCAGTGCTCACTGTGAACAAAGAACATGCCACTCCTTAAAAACGATCACCAACGAAAATTTTAATAAGGAATGATGTTGTCAGACTTGAGAATGAGTCATGTTGTAGGTGTAAGGTGCATTGTGTCATGTTGCAGGTAAATACCTTGTGTTGTTGAAATTGCTTCAATTGTTTTCCCCACTTGTAAGTCGCTTTGGATAAAAGTGTCTGCTAAATGACTAAATGTAAATGTAGCATATCAGTCAAAACGGTTAATACTGTAAATAACATTGCATTTGTCTTTCTCGGAGAACTAGAAAAAATAAAGCTCCATAGAACCCAGTGCAAGACTATGTAACTTTTTACACCACAATAAGGAGCCTCAAAATCATAGCAATAATAGATGTGCCTAGACTGACAAACGAATTAAGCCTGGTTTGACAGATATACCATGTGTGGGTCATGCTCCCATCTCGTGAAGACATGAGTCCATCCAATCAAGTCAAATTTATACTCTATAGTTTGGATATTTAAGTTTATTTTGTGGAAATGTAACAGTTTTATGTGAGTTTTGACTCAATTTTATTGTTCAATACTTTAGTGGAAATACATCCTGAATAGTTCCATCATCATCAGTCCTTGTCATGGCAGAAGGCACATAAGGTCGTTATAAAAGTTCTTCAACCCAGCCTTATTTCTGCCCGAGACAGTCCCAAGCATATCTATGCTTCATAGTTTAAATAGATGTCATGTAGCATCAATGAACAAAGAATTTGAACATTCTATATTTATGCTAATTAACGTGGCTAAAGTTTCAACTTTTGAATTTGTTGCATATTGCCCTTATTTAGAGAAGATTGTGTTTACTCTTAAACTCAATGCACATGTATGTTTTATGCAACCTAATATACATCCTTGTTTCTTTGTGACACAATTCTTTCCCCTGCTATCATAATATGTTGTATGCTAAAAAACTTTGATGTCTTTTAAATTAAGAAACCATAAACATTCACTTTGCCCTGCAGTGCAAAGTTCACTGTTCTTTTAAAACTTTGTTCATATGTATTCATTTGAAATGTATGTGCATGCAGTTATTGTTAATACTTTCAACATGTTAGTCGGCCATATTGTTTCTTGTACAGCCTGCCAGTTTCCCTCAAACATAGTAAACTGTTGTGTTATCAAACTGCACTTTCATATTGTGATGAAGCACGACCCCTTTACTGTCACTGAGCACGACACAAAACCATCAAGGTCAACAACGTAATATGCTGCTAAAGAAAAAAATTTTTTTTCCAAAAAGTAGACAATGGGGAAACACAGGATGCTCTTCTTGATCTTCAATGGTCCCTGAACTCCAGGGCTTCTACAAATAACAACTATTATATTCAACTGTACAAATGTCTAGTTTTTATGATTACGTCTATTACATTTAGAATAGGCATCTGGGCAAACCTGGCCATCATACCCATTCACTTTGAGAAGTTACCACGGATTTCCTTCCTTATCCCATACCAAGTAAATTCAGGCTGGGATCACCGATACCAACCCGATACCCATACTTTGTACAAAAATCTAGTGTGTTTGGAAAATCAAAATCAAAAGTAGACTATTTCAAATTATAGCTTCATAATGAATACAAGACATCAGATAGTGGCTGTTTTACTGCAAGTACTGTATATTTTAATGACGCCGAGTCTATGTAATCCACTTTAAATGATCTACTTTACAGGCAGCTTTAACTGACTAAATATCGGCCTATTGAACTGATGTGAGGGGTTCTCAGGGACACACATTGACCTACTACAAACTGAACTCATGGAGATTATAAGCATATTTACTCATGTAAATTTGAACAAAATAAATTTTGTAGTTTGAAGAATGCGGTGAAATCCTGTTGTGTGTCTGTGACTGTTCCGGCATTAAGACAGCTCTACCACTGAGCCACTTCACCCCTGCTTAAAGTTGTCCCTGTGTGCGAGCTGATTTTAATAGAACTTATTTAAATGGAATCCTTCGACAGATAACTGCACTGGCTCCATTTTGGGAAAACGATTTACAAAATATACACAATGAAACAAAAAACATATAGACTTTACTTGTTTATTAATGTTCCCCTTAACTTCCACAATAAACAGTAGCCATAAGCCTGTGTTTAGGGAATGGTCACTCTGTATACTCACGTATACAGGCTATTGAAGATGTGGCCCATCATAGCTCACATGTGGCTATCTTTAGCTTGTCCTAAGATGTCCTGAAGAATAAGTGATGGGCCAGCGTCCTGACAGGAAGCGGCTGGTGTGTACTGATGAATCCCACTCGGATAAATACACACAGGCTTGGCGTTTCATCCCTGATGCTAATACTAGAGAGGATGAGCCAGTATTAGGAACATGTCTCTACTGGGATGAGTTTCTGTAGACCTGCATATGTGCTGTTGATAGTGGTGTTTCTATAAATATAAAGGGGAAATTTGAAATGTGGCAAAAAAATAAATATGCAAATCAAGTTTTGACATTAACTGATGAGTGGCAAATAAACTCTAGCTGGGATCAGAGAATCAAGGTTTCAGTTGAATTTTGCAAAAGCCTAAGAAATTATTTTCAGGAGTTTTGTATTGATGACTAATACTTGCTCTCTTGACCCAAAAAACTGCCTGAAAAACAAAACAAAACATGTCAGTCCAGAATTGAGGATAACTGTGGTGAATCTTTCCATTGTATATAAGGCTATGTAAAAAAAAACATATGCTAATAACTAACCCCAAGCTCCTACAAAAGTAACACCCAACACTGTCATTTACAAACTGAAGAAGAATCGTGGGTATTTTTCAGCTCAGACAATAAGTGTTCAGTGCTGTGCTACTGCAGTGAACTCCTTTGCTACATCAATATACTGTGAAGCTTTTGGAGAAATAACTCCACTCTTTTCTTACCACTCACAGGTAGATCTGTGAGTGGCTTTTACCTAGAGGATGTTCACTTAAAGTAATATAGTATCCACACTTCCCTGCTGCGTAAGGAGGGTAATGCTAAAACTAAAACTAAAACTGTGTGAGTTCACTTGGAAACAGAGGGTGAAAGAAGGCAAAGATAAATACTGTGTAGCTTTGAATAATACAAGGATATTGGCAGGCACCTGATTAGTGGAAGTAAGAGTATACGTTTATATGGGAGCATGAGAACACAAACCAGGTTTAAGTATAATTTTCAGAGCCATTTACATGACATTAAAACAATGCCTTGTTGCAAACTGGAAAGAATGCAAAAAAGAAAAGAATGCATTCATATAATTTTGTAACATTCAATTAAACATGATTTAACGACAACATGAACAAAAAAATAAGTCAATATATATATATATATATATATAAGGCAGACATGAAAACAAATTTTCTTTTTCTGAAATAATGAGTAATGAGTCTTTTTCTAATTTACGAAAACAACAGTTTTTTCAATGACATACTCAAACAGTTATGTGGGCAACGTAGAAGGGAAGATAGCTCTCATTCAACAGTGCCATTTAAAAGCAAAAACACACTGTGAATGTAGAAGAAGACTCTGCGGGAGAGCGTCTGACATAATGAGCCACAGTGAGACAGTCAGGAACATGTTGGGACTCTTTGGAACACACTGTCCCTCTGAGCTCAGAAGGGGACGCTGGCCTGAGCGCAGTGGCACCGAAGCCCACACAGCTCATGAATATTGCACAAAGCCCTGAGCAGAGCTGAAACAGAAGCCTCGGACCCCCCCACACTCAGCAGCTGACCCCCTACAGCGGTGTGGTGTAACAGTACCCACCGGTCAGCGCAGGTAATGAACCCACCTCAAAATCCACCTGTAATTAGAAGGTGATAATGAAGCCATCCATCAAGATAAGCCGCTTTCTGGCTTCAGTGCTTTGCAGCCGTGCGCCACCCCCAACCGCCCCCCGCTGCCAAAAAACCACCAGGCTGTGACAATACACAGCCCAGCTGATCATTTAATAAGGCCGGCTAAAGCCTGACAGCTCCCAGCGCCACACACAGGCAGCGCTGACTTGACATCACATGGTTCCCACGCATCCTGGAATTTATGCAATATAGTTTATCAAGTGAGTGTAGAAAATCAATTATATGCCTTAAAATGTTTCTTGTTTTTGACAGTTACACACTTTCACAATTAGAATTGTGGAGTTGCTTTTGAAGTGCAATTTGGCTTTTCTTTGCCTTCCTTTTAAGTACCACCTTGTGAAGAGTTTATTGTATTTTGACTCTGAACAGTATCAGCTGCTGTTTCCTCAGTAGATATAAGACACAAAAACCAAAAAGACTGTTTAGTTACTACATATCTATTTATATGGACGGAAACACAGATTGCAGTGTTATGCATTAAAGTTTTTAAAAGTTCTGCAAATATGAGACTGTGACCTGTCGATTATGAGGCTAAAGTTAGCAAGTTAGCATTTTTATAAACTTTCCAAAGGGAAAACAGATCCGTGAATAAAGAAGTTCAAGATTAAAGGAAACTAAAACAGGACTCTTGTAATCTTTAAATCTTTATTTTTGACGTAATTAGGGAGCTTATATTTTGAACCTCTCACAGCTGCGGAGCCAGTGAACACATTGCATGTTGGGAATTAATCTTTCCGCTTCGTTTCAAGTGTGGTCCTCTAAAATCTCCGTTTGAAGGTGTACAGCTCTTCCTCTTTCCCCTTCCCAGAGGGCTAGGAGGTAGGGCTACAATTTAGCCTTTATCAAGGTGTGTCCCTTTTAAGTGTGTCTTCTAGCGTTGTTTATTTTAAAATTGAACTTTTCTCGGTTTAGCTTTATCTCTGTATTATATGTTGCTTTGTTTGTTTTATTTTTTAGCATTTTGTTTTCTTTAAATGTTAGTTTGTTTGTGTTAGTGCTTAAATTTTGTGTTGATATATCCCCTTTGAAGAACTGTTTTGTTTCTTTTTAGCTAGGGTTTGCTCCTTTAAGTTGTCCTTTTTACCTTTTCATACAGGAATGGCCCTAATGTGTACACCAGTTTGCATAACTTTTATACAACATCTTGAAACAAATCATTGAAAAAAAGTGCATAGAAGTCATTTTTTACATGTCCACCTTCAAGAAAATAAAACTCATAAAAGTGAGCAGAATGTGAACATGAGGTGTGTTACAGAAAACGTCAGATAAGGGGGAGTTTTTGTACAAAACACAAAATAACACCACATAAACAGTACTGTAGCTGTACAAAGATTGTTTTAGAACCTGTGCTTCTTCATCAAAGACTGCTATGCTAACATCTGCATCAATATTATACAAATGCATATTAGGTAAACTAACACTAAAGGCTGTACAACTTGAGGGCTTTGCGGAAAAAAAGTCGAACTAATGACGTTGTGGAAGGATCTAGTTTCTCTTTAAAGCAAAGGACGTTGTAATTAAAACGTTTTATTGTATTTTAACATGTTACTTTGTTCTACGTAGTGTTCTATTCTTTTAAGTGTCTATTTAGTTGGTTTTATTTATAGCACCTTTTCATCATCATACAATTTCATTTTAGGTTAGGTTTTTTAAGAGTAAGAGTTGAGTGCAACTTCAGGAACTTCACTTAAGTCACTGTAAAAGTTAGGCTAATCGACTACTCCACAGCAACAGGTGCACTTCACAACTATATTAATTCCATCTGCAAACTCATTTTCCATGGCATATTTATGAGCCGAGCTGGACTCCGTGTCGCCATTGGGTCAGAGCCCGTCCTAACCACTATATTTAGTTACACTTGCACTTAGCCTATTTGTAATTTAATTGAAGACACGTGGCAGGAGCGACTATATTTTCCACTGGGGTTGTGTTTCACGCGCTGCCGTATTATGCCATTGTAAAGAAACATGATACGCACAGTGAAACTGAAGATTAGGATTAATTTCTACACGCATCACACAAATTATTCAAATTCATACCGTAAGCAGGCTTTGCAGAGTTTCTAATACCTTGCTATTTAAAGACATGTTTATCATATGATCCCGAAATGCAGACATATACAAACACTATACATTGCAATAATATGTTTATGTTGGCAGAACATTATACCAACATATCAGCAGCCAAAGGATTGACACTTTAGAACTGCATGTTAAGTGATGTCTGGTTAGGACAACATCAGAAAAAAATCCTTATAGCAACATCAAAAAGCATATAAACATGTTTCCTTTAGTCTTGTATTTATGCTCAAATAAGTTTTTATAATGTGCTTGAATGTTGTATTGTATATAGCTGTCTTTTTCTTTGGGTGTGTCCTGTAGCTGGTGAAGCCCCTTCCACTCTTTTATATGAGCTTTGACACTTGTTTTGTTCAGATGGTACATCCTTTTGAAAGAAATGATCAGAGGGCTGTTCCATAAAACTAGCTAACCCAAATAGATAGGTTTATTTGGAAAAATCTGGCTCATTTTGTCATTTCTGTTCCATAGAACAGGCTCATCCTGAGTCACGTTCAGTCACTGTGGAAACGTATGCAGGCGGATGAGCCTGGTCCAGAGCAGGATTAAACTCAGGTTTAGCCCAAACATTTGTAGAATCAGAGAACTTTTATCACAAAGTAAGTGTAACGGCACTAATCTTAGCTCTGTCCTAGCCCTAATGATTAATCTTATTAATTTACTTTACTAACACTAGAACCGTCAAATGAATATTTAGCCAAAGTAAAAATTATTAGATAGACTATAATATATATGAGACTGAGTTTATTTTGGTATTTCATTTAAATGGCTTTATGGGGCATTTCCTCGCTGTAGTTTTTCACTGAGGCTCGATTGAATGAACTCTTGACTTCAATGTTCTTCTGACACACGGTGTAATCGTTTTTTATCAAGTGAGACTGAAGTTAGCCTGGCTGTTCGAGCCCAGAGTGGTCTTTATGGAACAGGCTAAGCCTCGACTCCTATGTTTACACTAATGCAGCTAGAATTCAGCCTGTGAGCCACACTTTCTGAGTTTTATGGAACACCCTTCTGAGAAGACTTAGGCCCAAATGTTATCTATTAAAGATAAAATACTTGACATATGGAGACATATGTTGAATATTGAGAATAACACCTGCATTCTCAACTGCTCCAATCTAGAGGAGTGAACCAAGTTATATGCATTATTCTGGTTTTAACTAAAAGAAGTGGGTAAACCTGTGCCACTTGTTAAATAAAATTTCTTTGTCAGTAATTTCTGAGTAATCAAAATTTCGCATTGACTGATCTGCCACAGACCTTTTTACTTAAATGGATTTTAACACTCCCACTTGATTGACTATTAAGTACACTATAACAAAATAGCTGTCCTCTAAAAGTGAAAAGATTAAATTATTTTGACTGTCAGATGCCGTCATCCAAACACTAGTAGGTGTACTCAAAAGAAAATGCAGGTATTATTCTGGTTCCTTCAGTCATGCAAGTCAAATGGGAAGTGTTGTGAACGTACAGTGAATGACAAGCAAAGCAAAAGCAAAAAACTGCTTTGTTGACTTCCATACGCAATTTAAGGCTCCCTTAAACCCAGGATGGCGTTAAGTTAAAGTGAGTAAATAAAAGTATGTAAAAATGGCTCTCCAAAAGCAACAGCTTAACACTTGAGCAGCTTGATGTGACTTTAAAGACCCAATTTCTGAGCACTTCCATCATGTTACGTACCTCCATAAAAACAGTTAAACTTTTTCTTACAATTCATTTGATTGTATCTACCTCAAGGATGTAACACACTGTGTAACAAACTGTAAAAACATGTTACTACATAGTACATACATAATGAAATTATGTGTACTTGCTTATTGTAGGTGGTGGGTAGGTAGGTCTGATAGAACATTGCTGCAGATTGTTTCTTAGTTTGTAAACTTTAAAGAAACACACATTTTTCAATAAAAGTTCCATGGGCTGACTTTAGTGGCCTGTATGATGCAACTATGCACCCCAATACCCAAACCAACATATTTTGACAGTAAGTAGTGTCTTTACTCTACAATAATAGGCCTATAATAATAATAATAGGCCTATATAATACTTTGACAGCTGGGACCAATATTAAAAATGAAACCTGAGGTGCGTCATCAAAATGTTTTTTGTCCAATAGAAAAATAAAAGCAGAGGGAGGTTTTTAAAAATGTTGGCTAACCGCTTTCTCCTCTGATGGCGGGGGAGAGAGCTGGACAGACTCGGCCGGCCCAAACGTACTGTGAGGGTCTGTTGGGAACATTTGACAAAGTCCCCTTTCAGAGAGCTCTTCAACTCCCACCTCCGGCAGAGCTTCGACCAGATTCCGAGGGAAACTGGAGACATTGAGTCAGAGTGGACCATGTTTTCCCCCTCCATTGTCGACCCGGAGCTGTGGCCATAAAGTCTCCTGACCCTGTTGTGGCGGCAACCCCCGAACCCGGTGGTGGACACTGGAAGTAAGGAATGCTGTCAAGCTGAAAAAGGAGACCTATCGAGCCTGGTTAGCTCGTGGGACTCCTGAGGCAGCTGATAGGTACCGGCAGGCCAAGCGGACTGCAGCCCAGGTGGTTGCGGAGGCTAAAACTTGGGTCTGGGAGGAGTTCGATGAGGCCATTGAGAAGGACTATCGGTTGGCCTCGAAGAAATTCTGGAAAACCGTCTGGCGCCTCAGGAGGAGGAAGCAGTGCACTGGACGGTGGAAGGAATACTTCGAAGATCTCTTCAACCCCACCAACACATCTTCCACTGAGGAAGCAGAGACCGAGGGCTCATAGGTTGGGAAGCTCCTCAGTGGCAAGGCACTGGGGGTGGATGAGACTGGCAGACCGGGGTGGTGGGCCCTCTTTTTAAGAAGGGGGACCGGAGGGTGTGTTCCAACTACAGAGGGATCACACTCCTCAGCCTCCCCGGGAAAGTCTATGCCAGGGTACTGGAGAGGAGAATGCGGCCGATAGTCGAACCTCAGATCCAGGAGGAACAATGCGGTTTTTGTCCCAGTCGTGGAACACTGGACCAGCTCTATACCCTCCCCAGGGTGCTGGAGGGTTTATGGGAGATCCAGATGTGTTTTGTGGATCTGTAGAAGGCATTCGACTGTGTCCCTCGTGGTGCCCTGTGGGGAGTGCTCTGGAAGTATGGAGTCCGGGGCCCTTTGCTAAGGGCTATCCGGTCCCTGTACGACCGGAGCAGGAGCTTGGTTCGCATTGCCAGCAGTAAGTCAGACCTGTTCCCAGCGCATGTTGGACTCCGGCAGGGCTACCCTTTGTCACCGGTCCTGTTCATTATCTTTATGGACGGGATTTCTAGACGCAGCAATTATTCTTTCCAATTTCATTAACTTTCTTCTTTTTTTTTCTTATAAATTACTAAATTACTATTATTAATTACTTGTTTATGTCACATGGACACTATTGAGAGAATCTCCAAAAGTGTCTCAAACTTTTTGGGTCATTCTAAGACTGAAACAGCCTGGAAAAAATATTATTTTAAAATTAATATTAGTCTCAATACAACAGACTTGTATTTACTGACCTGTGTCAGGACATAGAACTGCTGCACACTTTGAGACAAAGTTAAAGTCGAGCTTATTTGGGCCGCGATAGGGCACTTCCAGTCAAGCTCACATTATAGTCCGCTCTGTACAAGACAATAGCTAATAAACATTGAGCACACAGCCTGATTGTGATTGGTTAAAGACTTGTACGGCTGGCCAGGGGTAATGCTCGGAGACTCATTACAAACTAGAAGGCAATAAAGCGAGCTCATTTACTGCTAACAGCCTAAGTAGCTCCAGAAATGGGTCCCCTGCTGGAGATTGGGGTCGATGGAGGAGCAGTAATTACACTTGTGACTAAGTGTCTTAATGGGACTGCCTCCATTGTTTACTTTTGTGGCTCCCACAAACCACGGCTTTGACGGATCATGTTCATTTCCAATCAGATCTGTGATGGTGCGTGTTTGTGTCGACACATGTGTGAGGAGGAGCTCGTGGGTGTGTTTATCTCCATATTGTAGCTGAGATAATGTGATCAAATAAAATCATGAAGCTGGCACCATTTGTTGGTTTCCACTCCAGGAAAAAGATTAGTTGTAATGATCCATTCTGATTTTGGCATTACATATTTTGCTTTCCTCCTCAATTCTTAATCCACTTTTAACAGCAACAGAATGTACTTCTATGATATTTCCGTGAAAGTATTACACTTAATAAAGTAACCAAAATATCAAAACAACTCAGACTTAAGTAAAGAGTAAACCATCCATGTCAATTATTTATTTGTTACTTTTATTGTGTTGCACACATATGTTGAGTAAACAAATATCCCTATACACCATAAAGCTCCAAATATAAATAATTGGGCTCAGTCAAGCTTAAGATGTGAGTATAAGTAAGTATATTTTATATATTTTTGCAATTTTAAACTTTAGAGCCGTATTCTCATACCTGTCTTAACAGCTTTAAAGACATACTGTACCATTCTGTAATCCATAAGATGTTTTCTAACCTGTCTTTTATGGACTGGCAAAGGAACTACTGATAAAAGATTGTCTAATTTAGCTAACTTGGGTACATTTACATTGTTTAATGTTGATTCAAGTACACTGTTTTTTTTTTTTTTTTCAAATAACATTTAAAAAAAATGTGGCTCTCAGCCTATTTGCTGGGATCTCTTTTCTGACTGGATAAACCAGGACAGAGTACCAGGGAAAAAATTCAATTTGTTGTAAAGCAGAGGGACTAGGACAGCCATGTTACACTCTCACACACCTATGAATATCAGTGTTGTAGTCGAGTCACCAGTTTGAGTCAAAGTCACTTTCAAGTCCTCAATGTTAAAAACCGAGTCCAAGTCTAAGCCCAAGTCACCAAAGACTAGTCCAAGTCAAGTCATCATCACTTAATGTACAAGTCCAAGTCACCCCAAAAATTTTAATTTGAGTCTGAGTCGAGTCATCTTTAGTTAAACTGCCTGAGTCACTAAAGAAAGGTCCAAGTTGAGTTGCCAAAATGACACATTGAAAGAGATTTTAGTTTTGTACAAGCCTATTTTAAGACATTTAATGGAGTTTTGATTATGGCATATCAATTAATGTAGCCTATATTTTTGCATTTGACAGAGAGAACATGTAGACACATTTATCTTATGTCTGTGAAGGTTCTCAGTTATCCAGGTCATCTTGAAGAAAAGGTTGAAGCAAAAGCATCTGGACTCAGTTTTCAAGTTGGAGAAGTTTGTCTCTAATTCAAAGAGTCTTTATCAATTCTGAGATCAACTGGTAAGAGCTGAGCTTATATCTCTAGAGGGAGGGGTTTCCCCTGAAACCTGACAGGACCAGGCTGGTCAGGTCTCATAGACGTTAGCTGTGAAAGAATAGTGTGACTCCTGAAAGGCTCAGGTCGTTTGTGTCACTGTTCCATTTGGGGTTTGTTCTAGAGTGATTTAGATTGATTTAGGTTTCAGAACACTCTTGTAAATACTTGGCAACATGAATGTGAGGCCACCTCCTTCACAACTCCCTCGAACCACCTGGCCTCTAAGGTCAAAATTTGGACATTGATGTCCTCAGAGGAATGCCCTTTCTCTTTGAGGTGGAGGTGGACTGCAGACTCAGGTCCTCCAGGGTTGGTTCTTCTGTGCTGATACCTGTACAGTGCCCAGTCACTGGTTTAGATATGTTGATGACATGTCAGACAGTAACCAGGGGTCAAAAGGAAAGGGTGTAGTTATCACTTATGTGTCTGGTTTATCTGAAAAACTTTAAAATATTTTCTACAAACACAATATTCCAGTCCACTTTAAACCTGGTCCATCCCCCCTCGGTATGTTAGAGAAACAAAACATAGCTTCACAAGAGGATGTATCAGAAGAACCAATCCCGGAGGACCTGAATATGCCGTCCACCTCCACCTCAAAGAGAAGGACATTCCTCTGAGGACATCAATGTCCAAATTTTGGCCAGAGAGGTCAGGTGGTTTGAGAGAGGTGTGAAGGAACCCATTTTTGTTAAAGTGTAAAAAGCCTTCCATGAACAGAGGAAGTGGCCTCCGATTCATGTTTCTTAGTATTTATAACAGTGTTTTGAAACCTAAACCAAAAGAGATTCACAACAAATCTACATCTAGAAAACACATCTAGAACAACAAAACACCTGAATGGGACAGTGACACTAACGACTCTCACATCAGGAGTCACACATGAGACCAGAACAGCCTGGTCCATCAGCTTTAGTTTCAGCTCAAACCCTTCCCTCTAGAAATAAAAGCTCTACTCTCTTACCAGTTGATCTCAGAAGTGTAAAGTCTCTTGGAATTAGAGACGAAACTTCTTCACCTTGAAAACTGAGTCCTTTAGTGCTTTACCATTTTCTTCACATTTAGCTTACTTATTTTGTTACTGATTCTGGACAATTTCTACAAGTTCACGAGGATATGTCTTTACCTATACATTTATATCAATAAACTGCTTGTACTGTAATACAAAGCATGTCTTCCCACAGTGATTGAAGCCATAACCCCCCATCAACTTTTCTCCTTAGTCCTCTCAGTGCCGCAGCCTCACCCCTGTACTCAGATACTTAACCCTCCGCTGTCCGGCTGTGATGGAGTGTTGTGGTGTTGTCGGTGAAGGCAGCCTCCAATCCATCAGACGGGCTTCTGCGTGGCTCGGAGAGGAAGATTAAAGGGCATTGAGGCAGCTTGAACATGGTGAGCCCGAGCCTGTCTGATCAGAGATGTACTGGTCCATCTCCCTGGCTCACCCCTGGGACCAACGATTTCACACAGATTAGCACACAAACTCGCCTAATCTCTGCTCCACTCTCCCACTACTGATGGCCATCTCAGACACAAATACACAAGGGTCTGAACAGACATATGGAACAACACAACAAGCTATATTCCAGTGCCATTGTGCAAACACCAAAAATGTTGTAGCATTTTTTTTAATAGTCCTAGTGTCAAAGTCATTATACTAAGTCTTGCCTCAGTCTTCGACAAAAAGGTCTGGGCATTTCAAATCAAATCAGTCGAGGTCACAATTGGTTTTCATTATCCATCCTGTGCTGCACTTAAATGATTTGTTTATAGGTGTCACTTTGAAGGATATCCCTTTGCAACACTTCCAGAAAAAATTAAACATTGTGTGGATGCAACATGTCTCCTTCACCAACAGGACTCAACAGAAACATCAGGACAGATGCTATACTTAACAGCATGGACCATCCTCTGCATTGGGCTTTTGAAAAACAGAGAGCAGTCAAATGGACGTCTGAAATCAGCAGGACAGAACGACACAAGAACTCCTTCTTCCCGACTGTAATAAGACTGTACAATAAATTAGTCTGTGGAAGATGAAGTCTGAATCAATTTTTTTAACAAAAAATGTTTGCAATACCTGTACACTCAACATTAGCCCGCACAAACTTAAAAGGCCTCTTTGTTGCTCCATGTTTGGCCTCTGCTCAATTTGTTTTGTTCCAACAGACTTCATTCTTTCTGTTCTCAAAATATAAACCTGCTAATTTTTTTGTTTATTTTTTTTATTTGTTATTATATTACAACCAACAAGTACAGAACATATTTGGGAAAATAAAGTTAACATAAAAGTGTAGAAATTAAACAAATTTTAATTCTTGATGAGAATGAAAAAAAGAACAAAACAGAAAAAGGCACAAGCAAAAATAGTATTTAAAATAGCAAGGCTTTAGCAATTTCTTGTCCATATTATGGTTACATTATAGTGGCTTAAAATAATTGATAAAGTTATTTAAAAACTCATTAAATGGCAGCACTACTGTTACATTTAGAAGTATAAATCTACAATTTGCTCATAATGATTACAAGATTGACGACCTCAGAAGAATCTGAATCCAAAATATAAACCTTCCGTCTATAATTGATCAAGATGTATTTATTAGCTGGTCAAAGTTTTAGAAGAAAAAAATGAACCTTTAATTTGAGGTAAATAGTTTATTGGATGAATCCAGGTGCACTTTTGATTACAAACTATGGAATAAACTTTTGTAAACAGTAGAACCTGGCTTAAGGAAATGTGAGCCTTTCATAGCCTCAACTCGTCTGATAACACTACAAAAAAGAACCAAAAACAAAAGGAGATTCTGTCATTCTGGGAAATATATTTACGAGTGTGTTCTTTGAGAGGAAAAGATTCATATTGAATCAGGATGAACAAGGCTCTAGTGAAACAAGTTAGCCTCAGTCTGTCCAAACGGAAAATCCAAAGATGCCCTTGTGATGCATTGCCATCTACCAAATCCAATAACAATTAGACTCGATTTGAAACTCTGTAGAAACCTTGTGACAACAGCAGAGTTGCCAGATATCGTCAGTACATATAAAACCTCAGCAACACTGAATAATTTGCACATAAGACATATTTGTATTTCTCATCATCAAAATGCTACAAAAGATCATATAATTAACCAAAATATGTAGAATTGTTAGTGTTACACATGTTGGTTGAATAAAATAAATAAATAAATGAAAAAAAAAAAACTTGGTTGAATAAAGTGAATGAACAAACTTTTTCCCTAAAGTCTGATTTGTTTGGCTGATGTGTGCTCCCATTCAGGCTTTAGAATGAAATGTTTCTAGGGCTTCAGCTCGGATGGGTAAGGTGTTTTGAGGAACAGAATGGTTGCTCACACTTTGGGCACTTCTACAACTACGAGTTGCATGCATTATATCATTGATGCAAACATTCGTCTCGGTCTTTTAAATAGACACAAAGTCCACCGCTGGTCTTATGTCCTCCTTTGTTCAGTTTTACAAAGTGCTGAGGGAGCTTTAAAGCTTATCACAAACAAAGGGCACAGAGCGTGTATAATAAAGATGCAATTAAAGGGGTGTAAAAAAAGTGTGGTTTGTGTGGTTGTGGAGTTAAAAACTTGAGCTTCCACTGAGGAAGCAGATACCAAGGGCTTGAAGGTGAACTTGTCCATCACCCAAGATAAAATCACAGAGGTAGTTAAGAAGCTTCTCGGTGGCAAGGTATCGGGGGTGTATGAGAGCCGCCCTTAGATCCTCAAGTCTCTGGATGTTGTGGGGCTTTCTTGGCTGACACGCCTCTGCAACATCGCGTGGCGGTTGGGGACAGTACCTCTGGACTCGGGTTAGTGGTCCCTCTTTTAAAAAAGGGAGATGTCTGGTGTTCTTCCGGGGATCTGCTGTAGCCACTCCTCCAGTTCGGGGGTTACAGCCCCAAGTGCTCAGTTGACCATGGTTGCCTTCACTTTCCATTCCTTCTCAAACGCTTTTTTGAGGCCTTGGTATTTCTCTAGTTTCTCAAATTCCTTTCCCTGATGGTATTGCTATGTCTGTTTGTCCACCACCACAATGTCCAGTTGGTTCACCATTACATATATTTATTTACACACAAACATACAGATCTAGATACTACATGTTGGCACCAATCCATTATATTATTTACATACATTTTTGATATGGTTATAGAATTTATAAATAAAAACAAAACAAAACTGCCTCATTCTGAACAGTATGGCCTGTTGGGCAAAGCAAACCATCGTCTGTGAGGAAGCTGTGCGACTCCTAATTATTGGATTTATGAACAGCAGCATTGTCCATTTTTTTAAATCTTCTCTTTGAAAGACAGTACATATCTTCTGTCCCTATTGAGTGTTGGAAATACTTCAGGCTGGTACCCAATGGCAGAACACAGACGCCTAATTCAATCAGAAAGCCCTAGGGCGGCCCAGCATGGCTAACTACATCATGGTTAAGCATCTTGATTTTGTCAGAATTATAGAAAATGACAAGTGAACTTGAGGTGAACCAGAGAGTCGGGGTGGAATCCTCGTATTGGCATTTCTTAATTCAAGCAGGACACTGCCAGAAAATCAATACACCTCAGCTGAGCTCTGTTTGCACCGTCTCTCGTGAGTCTCAAAGCAGACAGCAATAATACAGTCAGCAATACGAGGTAAACTCAGTGCAGGCCTGTGTTTCTTTTATTTGTAGATGTTGATGAGTGGTATACTTGTTCACACAAAATAACCACAAAAACATCTGCAATGACTATATGTAGGGTCAAGTCAGTAAACTGTATTACTGTTTTGATTATTGCGATTATATTATGTCATGTCATGCTGTGCAAGTTATTTTTTATTTTTTATTATAGTCTGATTAAGCTCCATGCCTCATGAAATGCTTTGCCATTATATATATATATTCAAAATATGTTATCCTATTAGCCAATATATATACAAATATTGCAATGCCATTTTAAAGAAAGGTTGGATCATCATTTCAGTATTTTACACATTTATTGTGTAAAACTACTGAGGATAAAAAAATATTATTACTTATTAAATGCTACACTGCACTGTGGTCAATCGCAAAGGTAGTATTGGTAGATTGCAGGTTGCTTAGGTCACTGCGCATGCTCAAACAACGGCACTAAGTGCATCATAACTAACAAGCTTCAGCGAGTTACCTCCAATTTTTAGACCTCGTTTTTTTTCCCTTGAACTTAAGAAAGGGTATAAAAATGAGTGGGGGAGCTGGAAGTAAGAAGACAAAAACGTATCGCTTTCAAACAAAATGGGAGGATAATTTTTTTTTTTTACGATGACATTTTTGTAGGGCGTAAACTCAGGTAATGACAATAAGTGTACATAGTTAATTATGTTGTGTTGTGCAATATTGGCTCATACGTTTAAGCAAGGTACATCAACATACATTGCACATATAAAGAATCCTCAATATATTTGTAAATAAATATATGTTTTTCATTTTTGTGGTTGGTAGATCATTTTGACTTGATCACTTTACAAGTAGAACAAGTATGTATTAAAGCAGCCCTCGTAACTGTTAGCCTGTAAAGGGCGCAAATCCCTTTCTGTGCAACACAAATGCTTGTTTACAAATTAACTTGCAAACTTGTTGGTAAGTTTCAAACCAAACTGTTTTCTTCTGAGAAAAAAGTAATTTTAGTTCATTTTGTACAAATACAACTCTTCTAAGGTCAAGTATATTGGCCTATTTTCTTTATTATGTGCTTTGTGTGGTAGAGCGACTCAATCACAATCTATAGCAAAATGTTGGAAACTGACATTGGAGGTTTCTGTCCAGCTAAGAGTACTGTGTCAGTGAGGAAGAATTCTATAATCATGTCTAAAATGATTCTGAGAATATAATTTTACTTTTACATTTAATTTGTCAATGAGTCTTTGATATGTAAACCTGCCATCTGTTTCTTTTGTTGAGTGTTTGAAATGAAAACAAAAGCACAGATGAAACAAAAGGAAGGTTTTACCGAATCTTCTGCACAATTTTAATGCAGTGCAGTGTATTTGAACCACATATGACAGCCACAGAGCTCTTTTTTTTCCTGCTGAAATTTGTTTTTCAGCATTGTTCCCTGCAGTTTCCGACTCAAGCAGCAAACACAATGCCACAGGGAGCAAAGCAAAACATAGTGTGGAAAAGAGGACAAAAAGGGAAAAATAAAACTCTGAGGGACTCTTTTCAGTGCAAACAAACTTACTTTTCATCAGGTGCTATTACATGTCTCATTCACATTTATTGGATTGGCTCCATGCAGCAGAACCAAGGTGCTGACAGGGGTTGATTACTACAATAAGTCTGGCGGCCCTACCAGAGAGGTCACCCAGAGGACAGGAATGCAGAGGGTCTTCCTGTGGGCCAACACTGACCCAGACCACAGCCCTGCCCAGAGGATGGCTAACTTCCCCTCACCCCACCTCGACACTGAACCTTCCTGCACATTTCTCTTCAGACTGAGCAGCTGTCGGACACAAGCCCACTTGTCATGAGTCTGTGTTCCTGTTTGTGGGCTGGCGGTCATACTTGACTTTCCACTTGGATTGTGCTTCTTAGAAATGAGGTTCAGACAGTGTTGGGCAAGTTACTCCCAAAATGTAATATATTATAAATACTTGCTGCTGTGATTTAAATGTAATATATTTATACTACAATATTACTGTCTCTGAAATGTAATGAGTTACATTACTTTTGAGTTATTCACCAAAATAACAGCCACATTGTGTCAACAATAGGCTAATGGCAAAACAAGACACGTCTCATCTAAAAGGGAAATTCAGACATCTTGATTTATATCTCTTTTTTATGCTTCATGTCAAAACAAATCAATCTAAAAGCAATACCAGTGCACATTACTCTAAAGTCTTTTAGTCTTAGCCCTAGTTGCCTCTAAACAAACACAACTCATACACAACAGTGTTGTTTGTAAGACACTAATGCCACATGACTCATTTACATATCCAAACGAAATACTCAGCACAGCACACTACACTGTTTGTTTGAGACAGTTTGATGCACTGTAAAAAACAAAAACAAATACAGATAGAATTTCCCCCTTAAAAATCTTGGTAACAATTTGCACTAACTGTTTTGGCTAGATATTACCCTTATGTGTAAAGTAAAAACACATCCATTCAAGGTAGATATAAACAATCCAATATTTTCAAATAGCGTTTTGCTTTAATGGTCATCTTCTAAATATTTATCACTATTATCATAACATTATTAAAAAATATATGTATAATCCATTACTCCCCCCGAGTTGTCGTTGTTGAATACTATTATTCAACAATATTACTCCGTCATGAGTCTTTTCACTTCTCAGGCTTCAAGCAGCTTGGCAGGCTGAGAGAATCTGAGTGTCTTTTGTTTTATCTACTTCAAATTTAAAATAGTAATTATAGTCTTGTTAATGTAGATGTAGCCATCTGTGCATCAGACAACTTTCACCTGTTGGCAACAGGAAATTGCACATCACCTGCAGCTTTTGGTCACCCATGGTTGTGTTTTTTTTCTCTAAAACTAATACATTACTGTAACACTGTTACTATTGTAACACGTTATTCCCAATATGTGTTTTAAACATGACAAACTCTGAAGCCAAGGCCGCTGGACTAAAGCAGTCATCTACTAGATACTCAACACATTAGCATATAATGGGACAGATCTACTAATGCATTGTGCCTTTGTGTTTAAAATAAGATTTGTCGTTGAGATATATTAAATGGCAGTGATGATTGTGATTGGCTTATGTATTTGTGGTAACTATTGATAGGCAAAACTTGTATTACAATATATCAAACTTATATTACAGAATATCAAGAAAGATTACAATAAAACATACAATGACAATGTGGAAATATATTGTATTGTATAGAGAAGCTGCATTTATATACAGATAATGCACATAGTAATAAAAAGACAATTTTTCCAAGACCAGGATCCGATTTTCCAATGGGGAGCCCATACTTCTGCTATAAATATCTGGAGCCACAAAAATAAATATTTTATAAATATAAAAAACTGAATAAATGCGTCAGGAAGGGCTTCCGGCATAAAATCTATGCCAGACTAAATATGCAAACCACTTCTGAAGGGAGAGGCCAGAAGAAGTTATTGTCAATCTAATTCAAAGGTTGGACCTAATACCAACTACCACAAAGGGGCAGCACCAACAACATTATAGCATTGTATGAAGCCTGTCAGTCACATTAATGTACTTTTGTTAAGATCAGGTAGTTGTAGTCAGACTGGGGGAACACTCTTTTCTTTTTGAATCCCTTGAAGCAGATGACAGTTCTCATTAATGACGTTTTTTTGACTTGTTGCTGTATTGTATTGTGGTACTTTGTTGATTCTGTGAGAAGGCATTTTTATATCACCCCCCAAAATGGTGGTTGTTCCATTTCATTGTGCAAAAACTGCACAGGAACAAAACTGGGGAGCTTTACAAGTAAAAGTAAGTAGCACCAACACTTAACAAAAAGTCATAATTTAAACATTTGTGTCTGGCCTCAGCTGAGTTGGGTACAAAAGAGAAAACAGCACCATGCACAGCAGAGGAAACGTCACTTTCAGATATTCATGAGACTATTGCAAATCATCGCCTCATGCTTAATTATGCGGATTAGTAAAACAAACCTAGTAAGTATATAATGGTGTGCTTTGATTGTGGTGAGAATGCGACGCAGACCAAACAATAAAAAAATCTTGCTATGGGCAAAGAAATGTGAAACCAAGGCATATCAAGGTAGAAACAGGGATTTGCTGAGAATTAAAGTATGAATTTTGTTAAAACACTGATTTTAAACTAATCAGCGGTGAATACTGACAGTGGGATTTAGACAATTATCTATTTATAAAAGTATTTAATGTATGTTTACGAGCTTATATCAATAATTGGCTGTGGATTTCTAACAACTCAACAACCTGGTCTGGTAAAAGAGTGAACAAGTCCAGATATTCCTATAGAAACCGAGATTTCTTGTACTGCTAGTGTTTTTATTTTATTGACCCACATTTATAATAATAAACTTGTTGACTATTACTACAGTAATGTACACGCTACATAAACACAAGGTCACTGAAAAGGCTGTGATTTTTTTTAACAAACCCAATCAAAGTGACAACAGACGAGAACGGTTGGCTTCATTAGCCATATACTAGACTGCTGCAAGATCAAAGTCAGAGCTCCATTAGACTGATCTCATTTTCATTTTTAAACAGATTGTGGGATGAAAATGATCCGTGTGTTCTGTTGAATTATACATATATATATATATATATATATATATATATATATATATATATATATATATATATATATATATATATATATATATATAAAATAAAATACCTTACAAAAAACCCAGTTATTCACCAAAATCTTCTGCTAAGTTACAGCAAAATTCCAACAACCTGTTCATACTGAAGAGCAAACGTTGCACTAAATTAAAATAAATTGCTAAAATAATTTTGCTATTTTAATTTTAAGCGGAAAATCTGTAAAATAAAAAAGATCTGTTTTATATTTTAAGCAGATACTATATTGCCATTTACAGTATCTTGAAAGCAATTTATCCAGAAAATGTACATTTTTTCTCCCATAAAGATCAAAGTGCATTAAAGTCAAATGTCTCCATCAACACAACACTAGACTGGAGTTTTGCAAAACCCTCTTTTCACATTTCAAGCATTCTAAAACAAAAGTATAGTGTAGCAAATGCATTAGTGTAAATGCAACCTGAGTCACCAGGTTAAACCTTTGTGTACCGTGCAATGAGGTGTATTTGACGTCACCTGACATTAAAAATAGTCCAGTCAAACTAAATCAATACAGTCAGTCCATCATGTGCTGGTATTCAATTTTCCTTTAAATGATGTCCAAGCAGTACAATGTTGTTGCCAGTGAAAGCATCAATTCGTCACCGAGCTGTTTGTTGTACGCCTGTCTTTTGTCACTCCCGACCCTGTAAATCCAGTGGTTTTTCATCGCTCACTGCAGCTCTACAGTGCTCCCAAGAGTATGTGGCTTAGCGCTATTCAAAAGCCTGCTTCTCTCCACTGGCACAAACCAAGCGGCCACATTTGAGAGAACAGTCTTAGCACATAAGCAGCCTTTTGTCCACGCTCTCCAGCACAGAAAGGGTCCACACAGTCCACTGGCCGTCCCCCAAGATAAATTCACTCTATTAGAAGGATCTGTTCGAGGGGATGTGTGCGAGAGGAGGCCAAGAACCGGCAGAACACTGAAGAAAGCAGCTTCTATGTGCTGCCTTAATAATGTTATCTGTTTGGACTAAATCAACGTGCTCAGTGGTAATGTAAGTGATAAGGGAAGGACAGACTTACTAACTCAGGCAAACACAGATGTCCACTATGGCAGGCTATTAGAGCCCAAAGTGTAATAGGTTTGGCCTAAATGGACTCTTTTAACTGTCAAATGGAGAGAAGATGAAGATCATAACTTGTCTATGTATCAACATTGCATATCTAAGTCCAGTTGGAATGCTCCTCTGTGGCGAAGGGGTTAGTGCACCTGGTTTAGGGTGCGGGAGATTTCGGATTTCAATCCTCCTCAAAAAACAATCCCTTAAGACATCTAGACTTCATGATGTACCACATACTGTACTGGAAACTCGTGCTTGAGTAGAAGGGGGTCTCGAAGTAGGGATTGTCCTGTTGGTCCACGCTGATGTCAACGAGGTCATGATGGCTATGATGACTTCTTAAACAATGCAAAAAAAGAAAAAACATAAATATTGAAAATGGAAGCAAAGAAAATGTTGGATAATGCAGCTAAAAGTGAGTTTGAATTATCCTTTTTATTTGCTCAATGTATTCTCTGTATTCTTCTCCTGACTTTTTACAAGCAAGATTATTTGACAACCATTACAATAAAAATGGGTACAAAAGTTATTAAGAAAATTATGCTGCCATCCAAATGTTTGCAATGAGATATACATCCACTTTAATGCTATTCATGTCAGCCTACACCAAATCATTTGGAGACCTTATCAGACCTTATTTTGGCTGACTTGTATCGTTCATACTGGACACAAAACAAATAGTGACACATTGTCAGTTTTTGAGCCAAACATTTTGGTAATGATGGCCAAATATGCACACTTGCTGTTGGGATCCAATTGCTTAAGACCAAAGCCTAAAATTGATGTTTTTCTTATCTTCCCTGTGAGTTCATACACTTGACTTGAAGGCCACATGCAAAGTAATATAATTTTTTTGGCTTTCATAATAACATTTTTTTGGACATATTCTTCTACTATTTGCTCAATATGCAGGAGACATTTTGCATGGATTTAGCTGTTTTAATACAAGACATATTTCTTCATTCTTCCCTTTACAACACCACACAGATTTGTCTTGACAAGATTTGAACAAATGCACATCTTCCATCATCATAATACTGGGTTCAGCCAACATTTTGTCCACTGTCACGGTACAAGAGCAAAGGATAAGTTGCTAAAATTCTAGTCAAAACATGTCCTAAACAACATTATTCTCCAACTTCTGGTCTGCTAAAATTCTATGACCAACTCTTTCCCGACTTTCCCCGTAGTTTAAATCTAGTTGGTATATATAGGTTTGCAGGGTTATTTCCATGTATGTGTCAGATCCAGGTTGCATGTTTTGGAGTATCCTTAGCCCATTCAGCCGGCTCAAGAGCATTGGCTTGCTGTGAAAGAGAGCCAACTTATCTCTGAGAGCAGACTCGGGCTCGGTGCCTCATAATTGCAGGTTCATACACACAGCTCGCAGACATACATTAAATAGCTTCTTTGTGGGAGGCTTAAGAATACCGGTCATTTCCAGGCTGTTCCGAATCAAAGAGTGGAAAAACCGGACTTTGGTCTTCTTTTTTGCTGCAGTCTAATTCTATTTGCATTGCCACTTATAAAACCTGATTGCAAGTGTGGGGATAGACTTCCTGTGATCATTTATAAGAATTCAAGCCTGGGTGGTTCTATCCTCTTCAGGGCAGAACTCGAGTGCGGTAAAGCCCTATATAGCTGTGAACCAAATTTAGCTGTGGAAAGTTCACTTTGGCCTGCGTTTGACTCCTCCGTAGCCGGCTCCACCCAGCCCCCCACTTCCTTTCCTGTGATGAAATCTACTCCTGAGCCCCTCCTCCAATGCCATACCACCCACAACCATCGGAAAAAGAAAAGATCTTTGAAGCGCACTGCAACTACGTCGGCTCTGTCCAACAATGAGATGCTCTCTGGCAGCTTTGTGCTGCGGGCCCCTCAACGCAAACAGAGCGGCTTTTTCATTGTCTCGTCTTCAAGGGGTAATAAATAACAGCGGGGACAGCTAGACAAGCCGCTACAGGGCGAGAATAAGAATGGCGCGGTGAAAAAGGCCGGCTTTCAATCAAAGTCCATTCAAAGAATAGTTGGGGTTTTGTGTAGACACATGTTGGGCCTATTAATGGATATACAAAAGGAGCCATTTTGCTGATTTACGGGTGGGTACCATGGAGAATGCACTGGGAGCACAGGCAGGGAGGCCATATGTTTGGATCCACATTCACATGTTTATGTTTGACAATGAGCACAACAATAAACAAATTGTTGGCTAAAGGATGCCGAGTAACTTTCTGAAACTGGAATAATTATTCCCCAAATCCTTTAGATGGTTCTTAGACATGAGATCAGTAGAATTCTGTCTATTTCACTGACACAGTACCCCTCATTTGGACACAAACCTCCAATGTAACCTTCCTGTTCCAGGACTTATAGCAAGAGATTATGAGAATAAGGCTCTACCACAAGACACATATAATAAAGAAAACAGAGTTGTATTTCTACAAAATGCACAAAAATTACACTACAGTTACAGAAGACATTCTTTCTTCCAAACTTGCCAGCTAGCATACTTGTATACAAATATTACGCTGCTGAAATTGCAGTGACTGGCTAAAAGTTGCAGCAAACAGCCAATTGTGTTCACCATTGGGAGAAAAATAGGCATGCCTATTTAGAAACAGCAAGCAACATGTTTGTGGTGGAGAAAACTGCAAAAAGAATGCATATTTTGTAAAGGTTTGTGTTTATTGAGGCAGAGCTGGGTATACACTTCGAACACTTAGGAACATTCACTGACAGAGAACACTCACATTCATTCACCCTGTGCACCAGAAATGTAGAGCCAACATCGAGGATAAGACTGATTTAAAAACTCATTACCTCATATTTCACGCCATTTTACCAAATACAAGTGTAAATAGTTTGATATATCAACATGTAAAACTGTGAAAGCTTAAAAAGCTTAAAAAGATAATTGCATAAACATTGGTGGAGTAAAAGCAATCTTCTCTTGTCCTTGTGTGCATTCTCAAATGTGTATCCTCCATAGCCAAAGGAAACAAATTTGAAGCGTAGGAAATAAAAGGTTTAGTTGTGATGCATCAGACTTATTTCACGTTGCTCACACTGATTGATTTGGTCTCAGTGCGGGCCATGAGACCCGCTCAAAACTAAACCACCCTCTTGAGCAGACAACTCTGAGTTTGCCCAAAGTAAACCCTGGGTAAAAACAACAGCTTTGTGCAACAAGGCAAGCTGCCGGGACTTTACTTTATTGCCTCTCAGTGTTTAAATACATAATAGACAGGCTTTTCAGTGTCACCAGTAAATAAAACCTAACTCTGGGTTTATTCTGGCTTCAAACTCTCACCCCCTATTCTATAGGGTCTCTCTTCTTCTTTGAGCTCCAAAATATCCCTCCCTTATAAACAAAAGAGAAATATGGTGAAATGATAATTTACAGACACATTTACTGTACCGCCACACTCTAGATGGACAAAAAAGTGACATTTTTATTTGCATAATACTTTTACTTCATATAGGCTGGGCTGTTACCACTCTTTAAATTGTGAAAACAAACATAATTTTGACACTACTGTGAATATGATTTGTTCAAATACACACAAAAAACATCCATGTATTTAGTACTGACAGTCCATCCCAGGTGAGTTCAGGCTCCCTGCTACTGTCCAAGGGCTTGCACTGTATTCGTGAATTGGTGACTATACATTTTTCACAATACCCTGTGATTGACTGGCAACCATGCAACTACTTAATATTATGAATTATTCATTTAAAGTTTATAGACAGCAATTTGTGAAAAGAAAACAGTAACAATAATATGTACTGACAACCCCTGTAGTCCACTGTAAAATCAACAAAACAGAAATCGACAGTGACATAGTGTAAAACCAGTAGGAGCACTGGAACAATAACAGTAGAAAACTAGCATTCCTGTTGCTAGTATTTTCCATAAGTGAGCCGAACAGCTGTTCTAGCTGGTCTCAAAATGCCCCGTATCCACTGCAGCGGATACGGGGCATTTTGAAACCTGAAATCCACTCCAGGGTCCCGACCAAAGTACTTTTTTTTACTATTTAATGGGTGGGTATGGTTTGTGTTAGCATGTACCATAGGAATTTTTCCACACCCTGAATTATGACTTCAGCTATGTTTCCTGTATCCTACAGTACCCTACACCAGATTGGGTTGTAATAGCAATAGCTCATCTTCAGTGCTTTTACAGACAACAGATATGACACAAAGCCACTACTGTATGACCGAAGAATTATTACCAACAACTTCAGATGCACTTTGTTGAATTCACCAAGTTTACGTTGTAATAACAGAACAAAATCAGTGTCTCAAAATAAAAGGCGAAAATTACAGTTACAGAAAACTACTTGTTCTGATGCATATTCTCATGACTTGGAGATGCATTAAAAGCCGCTGGCCTGCCTAAAGGTACAGGCCACAATAATGATATCAGTGCACTACAGCGAGCCGTGCAATCATCACACATGGCGTACTGCTCTGGGGAATAAACACCACTGGAAAATGGAATCCTTCCCAATTAGTTTTGCTCAGTTCTAAATTCCCCCCTCGCAGCTTTTTGCACCGACGCATGCCGTTATCATTTATGTATCGACATCATTTGGCTTTGCCCGAGCCGAGACGAGGGTGGAAGTCTCCTGACAGCTCTGGAGTGAAGCCGATTGATGGTGCGCTCCAAGTGGAGAAGTCGGCCAGACCGAGCCTCTCATTAAACAGCTCCAGATGTGTGCCAGATGTTGAAGGGGTCTACTCTGTTATAAAAAAAAGAGAAAAATCTGGCCATAAAAACCCCCTCGGCCAATGTAATCACAGTGGGTAACTGGCGTTCCTCACAGCGCTTGAAACTGGAGACGGAGTGCGGCGTGCTGTAAACACGCTTGTCGATGTATGGAATGTGCATGCATGCATAGGATTTCCCGAGCTGTGCTGAGGGAGGGGGGAAGGTAGGGGGAGTTGGGGAAGAGACGTCTGGTGATGTGAACTGTGTTTGAACTATAGGAGGGAGTGTGCGCAGAGGTTGCAAGACGTGGGGGTAAAATCTGTCACAGACGCCGACAATAGTCTCAGACATTCCTCTGTATTGTCTATGACCAATCTTTCTGCATTTTCTTTGTTCCACGAGCTTCTTTCCTAAAAAGTGCAACCAATTTGTCTGTACTGTTTATATAATTACGCATTTCTTATAGTTTCTGTTCTTACCTGATGTTAAATTCCCAAAGTGTGTACAGTGTAAATATTGTACTGCCCTCTCTGTTCTTCCCTGGGAATATTCCTCAGAGAGGTTGCACTGACTAGCAGACTGTCACCTGCACACAACTACACTGCCATCAGTTTATCTCTTTATTCTTCTTCTGAGTTTGGGTGGCAGATGGCGACCCAACCTAAAAGCACATTATATTACACATTTAAACTGGCTGCATCTAACGCAACGTCCGCACAAATGATGTGCCCCCAATTTGTCACAACAACTGCTTATAATACTGTGTTAGTTTGAAAAAGAAACACAATGAATTTCTGTTTACTAAAAAAGCAACATATGTTACTTGCACCATAACAAATACTGTCCACGTACAGCTGTACACAATGCTTGTTATTTACCCACTTCTCTAGAGCAGGGGGGGGGGGGCAAACTGTGGGCCAGGGGGCCTACATACAATCCCCTTGTTTAATCTGGCCCACTAAGCATTATTTTATCATTTATGAATTAAAACTGCATATATTTTCCCCCATTCCAGCAATATGCTGCAGTGACCAGTCGATTCCAATTAAAGTACACACCAACACAAACAAACTTTCCTAAAGCCAAGTCTGTCATCTCTACACAGGTTAATTCTTTGTTTTTGCTTTTGTATTGAACACTACTTTAGCAAAGAATGGCCCAACAAAAAGAAAAGTTAATAGTGTGCTAAGTTTTTAATAAACAGTGAACAGCTTAACTCCGATCAAAGGTCAGATGTCTTTTTTTTCAAACAACACAATATTTCCACTTTTACACCAGAAACGGTATTTATACACTCCACCAGTCACTGCAACAAAAGACGACTACAGCTCAACGGTTACAATGCCACATATGAGGTGTTTTAACCTGCACTCTTTTTTTTTTTTACTTTAATCCATGAATGTGCTCTGATGTTGCCATATTTGCTCACATGAACCATCAACAAAACTAAAGCTGTAAACTTATATTAGCACGTTAAAGGTTGAATTTATTTGACCTTTTTATCATTTATGGTGTACAATTATTATTTTTCTGACCTATACAGTATCATTTTTGGATCTTTGTAGTGAATTTCTAGGGGGTAGTACCAACATACGCAGAATAAACAGCCTCTGGACCCAACCAACAGACATCCGACCAATTATAAAGCAAAAAGGCCTAGGATAAAGCTTGTCCCATTTCTGATCAACCATTATGATTGGCCAGACATGATTAATTACATTTGTTTTTCTTTTAAAATATGAGCAGAGTTCAGGCTGGAAACCTATGTAAGCACGACACTGACTGAAAGAAACCCTTGGCTTTGTTGTAATCATACATTATTGTCTGTCAGTCCAGAGCACAGGTGTAATGTGGTGTAATGGCAGACGTCTACATTATTCATCCTTTGTCATGACTAAAAACCGCATGTGACCTAAATACAACTCGATCCAAAGAATCCAAAATAACAACAGTGACAGACGGAAAAACAATGGAGGTGTGGGGGAGCAAACTGACAGCAAAGATGTACTGTTTTATTGAAGCATCAGAGAACAGGCTGGTAAAATGTTGTTTGTTAGAAATTCAGTGTTCATGCATTTGTGTTGATGGTATATCTCAGTGTAGTGCAGGTAGGATTTATTGCACGCACTGATGAGAAAGCTGCTTTTATGTAAATTTTTGGAGATAATCTGTCACACATTGAGTGATGCTGTGGAGGTGTAGCTCAGACTCTCGCAGAGAAGACACAATACACACACAAGGCGGATGTGCAAAAACACCCATTTAAATGATGCATTGTCTGAATTATAACTGTTAACTGATAAATGCCTTAAAGCTGTTTTGGTATGAAGAAGAAATTTAGATTTTATTTTAACATTGCAACTGCTTGCATGTTGTCGAAGCCAATTGGCTGTTTGTAGATACAACCAAAGTGTGGTGCTTTGTTATAAATAACTGTGCTATTGATGCACTGTCTTTATCTTGCTCATGGTGCTTTCACACTTTCTGACCAAACAGCTGCTCTTTGGTTCGACAAAAAGAGGTGCTCAGTCCAGACCAAACTGAATCAAGGTCCGGTTTGTTTGTGAAATTGGGTTTTGCAATAGTTTGACTTTTGTACCAAATGCCAGAAGTCATGGCCAATTAAACATACAAAGAAGTACAAAAGTGAGGATTTAAAAGGGCCACATGGATATCAGTAGGGTTATTAAAACAGGGCATCATCTGCAAATATGCAAGAACACAGGAGACCCGGTTCAAATCTTAGACAGGTCATTTACCCATCATCCCCCTCTCTCCTGCCCTGTTTCCTGTCAACCTACACTGTCAAGTATCAATAAAAGGCCTAAAAAAATTTAGAAATAGATTAAGTTGTTTAAAGTTTGGTATGACTCTTTTTTGCCGCTACACTACAACAGACGCCTGTGAAGCCGATCACCATTTCCTAATGAGTATTTTAGTGAATTAAATCATCTCTAAAGCAGTGCTTTTGAAGTGTCAGCTGTTTGTATTAGATCTATTTTATGTGTTTATGTCTCTATCGGCCCTACTCCAGTCTGATTATTGTATTTCTCCTGTTCAACTGTAAAATGAGACCAATTCACCACAGTAACAGCCATCTACAGGAGACACGCCCCTCTTTGTCATGACGACAGTAATCACAGCATCAGTCAAAGTCCCATAGTTCGCTTTTAAAAACTGTAGTCTGAAATGTTACAGAACCTCAGAAATACTGCCTAACAATGGATGTGCATTATTTTTACATTTGCAAATAAACCGTAAGGTATTTTAATTTTTTTGCAATATATTTCTAAAACACTATTTTAGCTAAAAAGCTAAATACTAAATCAAGTCTGTACTTAAAACATTGTCAAACATTGTCAAAGCAATAAAAACACATTTTTCTCTGTTCTAATGTTTGAAGTAGTGCAGAAATGTCATTGTTACGTAGCGAGCTTAGGAGTAAAAGTGCATAACATTATAGCAACTGTTCATGTTACATACCTTTTTGATCAGATTCTTATGTATGTCTATTCCTCTGTATTCCTAATATAGTTACACATAACTCTATCATTTTCACTCCTCAGCATCATCATTAGTGTAGCCAATCTACCATGATAGTATCTTGAGCTACTCCTTTTAACCCTAAGATGAACTTTAGCATGATCAAAATTCTGCTTATGTGAGGCTGCGCCGCAAACATATTCTAAATTATTAATGCCTGAGGAAGACGTTTTTTCTGGTGGGCTGTGGAAGGACCGTTTCTTCTGTCAGACGGAGCCTTTGATAAATCACAGTGCTCCTAAGAGGACGGGACGCTGACAGGTTGGAGGCACAGGTATCCCCCTCCCCTGAGCCCCTCGCTGCCAGATGGGAGGAGAATGTGGGGAGGGGACTGGCAGATGGGCAGAGGGGGAGGTGGGCAGACTGACAGGACCCATTAACCAGCACGCTGACATGTCGGATGTGTTTTTTTACTGGGTACAACCTGTTAGTTTAACCTGCACTGGGTCTGTGCTGTGTAGCTTTCAGAAAACTATTTAAACTATAGACTGTTCAAATACAGTACACACTGTACTTTATTCATTTGAATCAAGGCTGTAAATAATAAACAGTAAAGATACATACAACATGTCTGATGTTATCTCTTAAATACTAGTTGTAGCAGTTTATTAATTATTGTGTCATACACAATACAATTACTTTTATTATATTTTGATGTACTTTAATTATAGATTTTTTATTTTAAAATCATTGGACTGTTATATAAGGCATAACTTTTATTGTATAATTTATTGTTTAGCCCTTCTTTTTTAATATTTGATGAGCAGACTATTATAAAAATATAAATGATTCAGACAAGGCTATACTTTCTTTTAACTCATTTTATAATAAACAAAGTCACTATCATCCAGATAAAAAAAATAATTTATCATTATTTTGGAAGAATTGGGATTTTTATGTTAGATTTTATGTGTGATCATTTTAATTGTGCCAATTTTCTGTGCAACAAAACCTACAGCTACAAGTCTGAGCATGCTCTTTATCAACACGAGATTTTTAATTTGGTTGTGGACTATGGACAAGAAACCACAAAGGGATTTTCTTTTACTCATGTAAAGCTATCCTATTGCACGAGTCCTTGATCTCAATCACATGGATGCTGCATGATCACTTGCAGCGCGGGTCTCAGGCAGACAGAGCAGACAGCACAGACAGGTGTCACACCTGGCAGGACATGGTCCAGGACCAGGCAGAGATGAGGAATATGGATGATCTCCAAACCACAGACCCACGCTCCTGATCAGGCTGAGTCCCCGGTGAGTTTCCTGTGTTCTGATTCTAAAGCCTTGATTTCTCCTTCTTTAAGCAAAATCTTTAATCTTTCTCCGCCTCTATCATAACTTTAATTTAGCCACGTGCTGTCCTGGCTGTAGCAGAATACATTTTTTCTGTGATTTAATAAAGCCGTGGTTGTAAAATAAATTATAAATAAGTCGGTAGAACAAACTGCTGCTGACTTGTGCATTGATTAAGATCAGCTGTTGTACCCATCTGCATCAAACTCAGACAGTTTACAAAAAAGCTGACTTTGTAGAAAATGATACAAACAAGAAGTGCATTTCATTTTCAAGAAACACAGAAACAACATTTTTGTGGAATGGTCCTGTTTCTAGAGCCAGAGGAAGGGACACACACATCTCTGCACTTTCGTTCAGCTCAGTGCAGAGATGGGTTCTGGGCCAGAAACACTTTCAATTAAAATATATGTTCTTGATTTTTGGTTATCGCAAAATATTGTTGAGCTACAAAATTTAATCTTACAGTGCCTATATTGGTATTTTTAAGTTGTGTCAGCTTAATTAAATCTTAGGAACGCTCAATATCAACTTCAAAAATACCCTTGGTTTGTGGCGTTAACTTTATAAAGTGAGATGAAAGAGTATAATTTAAAGTATAAATGCTTTACCAAAGTTAGAAAGGTTTATTACATTTTTTAAGGCAACAAAAATTATGTTTAGTTTTTCTTTAAATTAAACTTCAATTCACAGACTTCAGGGAAATATATAAACCTGCTTTGCACAAACAATGTTTAAATTGATTTTTTCAGTAGAATGTACAAAATGTCAGCAAAATGAGAAATTATTAGTTTAGCTTACAACAAATAATACTCTAAACAGAATGCAACCTTCTACATACACACTACCAGTCAAAGTTTGGACACACCTTCTCAATGTTTTTTTTATTTTATTACTTCTACATTGTAGATTCTCACTGAAGACATCAGAACTATGAAAGAACACATTAGCTTTATCAGAGCCAAAGGTGGCTACTTTATAGAATCTTAAATATAAAACACATTCTGGTTTGTTTAACACTTTTATGTTTACTACTTAATTCCATATGTGTTCCTTCATACTTCAGATGTATTCAGTATCAATCTACAATGCACTGTAGACGTAATAAAAAAAAAAAGAAAAAAAATCACTGAATGTGTCCAGGTGTGTTGACTGGTAGTGTATTATGGCTTTTTAAAAGTGTGCTTTTATAAATTATTTAAATATTACATTCCCTATTATACAACAAAGTTTTTTGGGAGGAGAAGTGAAAACGAGGCTGGAGTATAAGTTGAAAAACAAAAAAAAAATTGTTTATACAACTGTTGGAATAAACTGATTGAACAGAGTCTTATTGTTTAAAGCAGACTTGATGTATGAGTGTGTGTTGTTGATTATTCATTTAGTATGTCAGTGATGTACGACCCTCAGTGAGTTTGACTGGGACACTGGTGTTCCCTCAAGGTTTGCGGTGTTTTCCAGTTTCCTTTGCGAACCCCCCTGTTGGAGGAAAAAGTCAGGCGTTGGGGTGAACCAGACCGCTGCCCCTGTATTTGAGAGGCTCCCCTGGGACGCCACTACACAACACTGTATTGTATTAATCCACAAACACTACTTCCCTCCTGTTTCTTTCATCTGGATTTGCTTGAACTTCAGATGAATCCATATCAGACAGGCTTATATTTATTCTTTTGTCTCTAATGTTGTAAATAATACCATAGCTATCCCACACCAAAGGACTATCAAGCGCCAGACAAGTTCTGTTGTCGATTCATCTGCTTTTTGTTGTGGGGATGTTGTCTTTGTGCTCTTGGTGGGATGTTTCATCTCTGAGCAGTCCTGTCCTGCCCCGGTGACAAGGCCACGTCAAACTAATGCACATCATCTCACTTTCAAATGCAGCAGTGCTCCGTAAGACGCTGTTTTTAGATCCATATAAGTAGATCACACTTGTCTTTGTTGACAGTGTAAAATAGCAATCAACTGTCACTCAATTATATGGGTTGGGTTGTCAAAAAGATTTTTTTCTGTTTTTTTACTATTTTGGCAATTTTATCTTGAAAAAAAAAAAGTGTTTTAAAATTTTGTTTTAAAAGGAACCAGTGAAACCCACTTCAAAACTTGGTGCAATAAAAGTTTTTGACCGCAATTTAAACTGGTAAGAAAAACAAATAGATGTATTTACAGTCTGATTAAATGGGTTCAGCTATGTAATAATAAGAATAAAGTCCAGCTGTGTTTTCACATTGCGTTAAAACCATCTCTCCAGAAGCATAACACCAAACATCCTTTTGTACAGTTTGAATTTGCCATGTTAGGATTATATTGTTGAAAAGGAGTCAACCAAGCAAGAAGCACAAGAAGTCCTGACAAATAAATAACCAATACTGAGATTGTGTTGTGTGTGTGTTTACTGCAGAATCAGGCAGCACTCGGGTACATGAACTCCTCTGTGGGGCAGAAGAATCCCCCCAGGGTGAACCTACCTGCTGGTCGCAGCACATTTCTACATGATTGGGGGGTGAGGGGTGTAAATGTGTGGCGTAAATGATGAAAACAGCAGCGAGCAGCCCGAGACAACACAGTCTGTCAAAATATTGCTACAGTCCTGGCAGTAGTAAAGGACATAGGGTCGCAAACCAGGCAGTTGTCCACGGCCCTGAACATTGGGTGATTATATGTATTTTTTTATTATTTGACTGCATTGTAGCAAATAATAATAAAAACCATTGTTGTTTCTGTATGTATTTCAATTCAAATGATCAAAATATTGGCCACTATTTTCTTCTGCCTAAGGCCCACACACACTCAAATAAAAATGTATTTCCGAAACCCCAATTATGTCTGTGTAAAGCACAAAACTTCCTCAATTTGTCAGCCCTGTTTGTCTCTGCTATCTCTGCAGAATAATGTACCACGAAGCTCTGTATGGGAGCCCCTTTAACCCTCAGAGAGGCTGGTTTGTTGACAGTGACAACACACACCGGCCTCAGTTCAATCGTTAAGTTGTGCAGTGTGCTTGGAAGTGGACCAAGACACTCCTTTTCAGTTGGACTTTTGGCCTGTTTCTTTAGTCTGGAGATTGAATTCACAGCTTTCACACCAGCTTAAACACACCACACAAGCAAGCAACCCAAACTTGTTTTACCCAGATGAAGTTCATCAGCTGAGATAGTGTCGTTTATGAAGCACTCACCGACAGGGGATGGAGTGCTCCCACTGCTGGACGGCTGTTGGATCTGCAGTCTCTGTGGGGAGGCCGGGGGATGCGGGGGCAGGGAGCTGATGACTGAGGGGAACAGGAAAGGGTAGACCCCCGGGCTGTAGCGCCTCATCTGGACCAGCGGGGGACTGCTGCGAGGCTGGGTGCGGCTGGCGGTCTTCATCACGGCAGCGGTGTAAGGAAAGGGGAGGCTGGGAGGCCATCAGGTGACCCCCGAGGTGCAGTTAGAGGCTCTGGGGTGGGATACAGACCACCTCAGCTCTACCGTGATGCATGATGGTGGAGAAAGACGTCAGCCACTCATAGACCTGGTCCACTGCAAAAAAAACACAGTGGGTGGGTGAAAATTCATGTTTAAATGATCATAATATGACATCTGGTTCATTATTGTACCGTATGAACATATTTGAATGTACAGTGAATACATATTTTGGAGATACTACACATCCGCTAAATCTGGAATAAACACAAACTACACATATCTGTACAAGTCTCTTTGAGTGATGTCCTAGACTAGCCTCGGACCTACATATGTATTGACCTCATTTTTATATTGTCAACAAGAGATGTTCTCTGTTCAACATTTTTGCTCATTTCTAAATGCCCAGCAATGCTGTAAAAATAGTAAAATAATGGTAAATATGGGGGCTTATCCAGGATACAGGTTGATATTTTTGATTATAAGGTCAAATTCTTTTTAAGCTTACAGTAAAATGTGTTCTGTGAAACTTGTTGCAGCCAGTGTTGGGAACGGGACATTGTTGCACTCATGTTAACTAATATGTTCTCGAACAAGAAAAAGCATGGATTTTATTTAGCGCTTTTCCAACTACTAGGGCGCTCAAAGCTCTTTACATCAAGCCACAAACACTGAAGGCATGGTGGGTTAAGAACACAACGACAGTATGAACCAGGGAGAGTGGGAATCAAACCACCAACCTTCTGGTTATAGAACAACTGCTTAACCAATGAGCCACTGCGCCCCATTTAATATCTGACAACTTTCTTCACACATCACATAATTTTGAAATCAAAATACAATAGACTGTAAGAGAATAAACTATAGCCCCTTTCATTCATGTACAGTCCTTTGACCTCCAGGCATCATCTGGAGGGGTTGCATTAGTGCTGTCCACTTTTTTTGTCACCCATGTTGTTCATGATATCCTGCTGATGACTTAGAATAACCTCCAGGTGGGTGTCCTGTATGAACACCACAGATCATCTGAAGCCGTGCCAATAGTGGGTGTATTAATAATACTTATTTAGGTGTTGTTTGTATTTTGTGACTCGTTCTGTGCGGTGTGAAAATGCTGAATCTCTTCAAATTTTTGCAGATTACTGCCTAGTATTTTGATGGGTTTTGCTTTGTTATCCATTCATAAACCACCATCAGTGTGACGAAGCAGACTCTTTCAGCAGCAGTAGACTGTCATACCCTGCTTCCATACAACATCACAATATTCACTGCAGTAACAATCTAAATAGCTTGTGAAGTTAATGGTCAATAAAGTACAAGTAAATTTCAGAAAGTATTAGTGGAACACATTAGAGAGTGCTTTCAGTATAATCAGTGATGCTGTACAAAGACGTTCTAAAAATGTGTTTTCAAAGCTTGACGGGCAAGCTATCAATCACAGCTGTCAGTCACTCTCCACATGGCGTACTATGACAGGTGACTAATTTGTTATTTGGTTGAAAAAACATCAATATGCAGCAATAAGTTAATGGTGAAAAACTGACAGTAATCTTTTGAATGAGTAGGTTTGTGCCAGGACACTTTCAGTAGCTGCAACAAACCCTCTCACCTAAATGAGCTTGTTTGTGCTTCAGTGAAAGAAGTTATCATGACACAACAAATAAGCACATAAAAAATAAGACCTTGTTCAAAGACACAGTGCTTATTGGCAATAGGAAATAATTCTTGGTGTTGCAATATCACTAAAAGCTTATGTTATGTGGCAAAAAGCTATGTGGATATTGCTGGGGACATTCTCTACTAGAGTTTTGTCATTATAAATCCACCGCCAAGGTCGGCCAGAGACACCAGATGAGCGGGGTGGGGTTATCACTCTTCACAGCTCACTTCTCCTTAGCCGAGTTATAAACTGTTGCCATATAACTGAGCTCATAATGCTCTAATCTGCAGTAAGGAGGCCATTAAAGTGAAATGTTACGGCACTTTGTAATTAACGGACATGCCACAGAGAAAGGCAGACAAGAGGTTGGAAATCCAAGCTGCATAGATCTCAGTGCTGTTTTCGGAGAGTAAAAAATAGGACCACCGTCGTTTCCTTTGGCATTTATCAACACTGCTAGAAATGTTTTGTCAGGTAATTCACTGCAGAGAGTAACATTATCAGGACAAATACAACAGTAAGTGAAGGAAGAGACATCATCACCATGAATAAAAATGTCAGTGCCGGCACGAAGGAACATCAGATATGTGACTGCTGGCAAAAACACCATTAGCACAGATAGAAACATTACCGTTATTCCAGCCAAATGTACAAATGATGCATGCCTACAGAAAACAGGCCCATTTTTCTACTATAAAGCGCCATTTATAAAAATATACTGCACAATGAAAAAGTGTGTCAAGCTCAACTGAAACCGCCATAAAAGGGTTTTTGACTTTTCTTCTGGTGATGTTATGTGGAAGTTAATGTAGGCAATGTAAGGCAATGCAGACCAGTGGGGCTTTGTCCAGGATATACTGCTACATAAAATATACTGAAGTAGTGTTGAGTAGTACTTGAGATCATCACTGCATTATCAGTCATTTATCAAATGAAACAGGGCGTGAGAACAATGTCAGGGAGTCAAATAGAGTGGCATGATTAAAAAAATTTAAACTCATCAAATGTTAAAAAACTTTGTTAAACATGTCCATTTTCCACTCTGTTCTGGAGGTTGTCAATGGTGGTCAATCAAGAGTTCTTTGCATGTATTTTGTGTTTATGCTCTAGTTTGGGACTTTCGGGACTCTAGGGTTGGTTTAGAGAAAAACACTATATTTAAGTGTTAGCTTGTGCATGATTGATAAAAGTGTACCTCAAAGAACACCAAAGAATGCTATTCCATGAGGAAGCATGAATAACACGTCCATACAAGAGATACTATAAGGCTTTCCTTCATTTAATACTGATGCATGAGGAAGTTGGAGTGGTGGATGGGACACAAGTTAACTTTAATCAGTCATTCCAAGTAATGTCACAAAAAAATTATTGTATATATGACACCAAAATCTTTACACCTTAAACTGTAAATTTACACACTAAAATAACTATGTTGAGATGTGTTTTTCACTTGACCTGGATGACTGTGAATCTCCACAGGCAAAGTCAAGTGCAACTATTGAATAAAAGGCTGGTGCATGCACAAACTGGCTAATAGAGAAACCAGCATACTAAAGTTTACCTGAATATGTAACTCTAACTCCCATGTTATGACAAAATATTCTGAAAAATTGTTCAACTAAAAACTAAATCCTGCCTAATACACATTTTTCAATCCATATTTAAAGCATGACAGCAAATTCAAATCACCCTCAGTTGAACACTGACACAATTCACAAAATTCAAGAGTCACATTTTACAAAGTGCATAGTTTCATGAGTTTTGGAAAGCAGAAAATGAAAAACTTAATTTTGTTTTGGCCGTGTTGAGATTGAACTTCTTTATCAGTGTTATAATGTAATATTTTTATTGTCTATATATATTTTCCGGGTTCACTCAAGAAGCTTTTATTGTGAACTGGAAGTCCTCAGAATACAGGGACACAAATTCAAGCACCATTAGAGAACCATTTGTTTTTTCAAGAGTGCACACAAACATGCTACAGCACTTTGGCCCTTCTTAATAATGGTCTTTTATAAAGGGCTTTGTGTAGAAATATAATCTTAAGTTTTGTAACTAGTTAAAAATAAAACCTTCAACTAAAGCTTCCCACATAGACAGAGGCTATGATCCTTGTGACTAAATGTGATAAAGTTTCCACGCTTGTTTCAAAGTTTTAAGTATGTCTCCAGTTAATAACAGAACAACTCACTTAAGCCATTATCAAAGCTGTACTAATGTGTTTGGTCCAATTGTCAAACTTCAGTTCATAAACAATTAAAGAAATCCTCACACAACTGCCCTGGAAAGGGCACTTTTAAGGGCGTAGCTGTCAGCCAATCACAGCTCACAGAAGAAAGTAAAAGATTAAAGAGGGGTTTAGAGTTCATTCAAAGCCTGAATAAACCCAGATTTGGTTTACTGTTGCGCACTATTGGAGAGGACATGGCTCAGAGACAGGTTTGTCTACGAACATTCTCCTGGAAATCTTGCATATTTTATCTGTAAATGTCTGAGATATTAAAGTTAGTTATAAATTCCCCTTGTCCTCCTTCCCCTGACCAGGCAACAAGTCCCCTGTATCCTGGCAATAAAAAGGCCAACCAATGTCTAGTGTGATGTTTAATGTGCACACCACACAAGCTCTTTATGCGATGTAACCATGGTGCTAGAAAGTCTAAATACACATGACTAATTTGCATATAATGTGTTTCAAATATAACACATGCAGTCATGGTCTGGATCCGTGGTATCATAATGCAGGTTAGCAACTCCTTCAGTTAACCCTGTGGAGTTGTGACCGTGTTCATGTGAAACTTAGCAAATATTTGTTATAGTGAAGAGAAACATACACACAACATTCGATAACAGTCACAAGCCTTCCATTCACAGAGTCAGTCAGTTTCTTGATCTAGTCAGAATCTACTTTTTGTGCAGCTGCAACCACAGCCTCCCAGACACTGTTCAGAGTATTGTTTACCTTCACTGTAAATCTGCAGATTGTTCAGAGGTGGTTGGGTTTCAGCCTTTCTTACCTTGACCATGTCTCTGAGAACTGAACACTTCACACTTCGTCACACTCCAGGTCGGTTGCAGTTGTGGAAAATGGCAGCACTGGAGGATAATGGGTAATGGTAGCTTGTGTCTTTTCTTCTCGAAGCGTTTCTTGCGACCCTGTCTATTTACTACAAAACGTTTGATGGTTCTGTGACTTTTCAGAGTCAGTTAAATCCCTTTTTTGGCCCATTTTTCTTCAGGAGAAGAATCTGTCTTATAATTATGCACAACTTGATATAGAGTGTTGACCTCCTTGGGCCACACCCTCCCTCGTTACACAAATCACCTGACATGCATTAAATCCAATAAGGATTCAAGTTTATACAGCTTGGAGTTGGAAATTATGGATAAAATGATGATATGGTCAAAATAATCACTTGCAGAATAATTGTGCACACGCTTAAAGAGAGAACAGATGACGTTGACAGGTTTGTTCACAAACATTCAAATTTAGGTAATAATACACATTCTCCAGTTACCCCAGAGTAAGCTGCAATTGTGCTCATTAGTTTACATACTCTGACAGAATTTGTCATTTTTTTGGGTAATTTTTTAGAGAAAATACGTTTCTGCATTCTGAGTCATGGGGAAAGCAAAAGAATTGTGAAAGAATCTGCGGGAAAAGGTAATTGAACTGTATAAAAAAGTAAAGGGATATAAAAAGAGATCCAACATAACTTTCACATTATGTGACATTGTGTCATTAGGCCAATATGATGTGTGTCAATATAAGTTAATTCAATTCAAAAATTACATTTTAGGTGAAAATAAAACAACAACTTACCTTTGTTTTATTATTATTTTTATTTTACAACAAAATATTTATTTCTAATTGTATATATTTGTCACTACTAGTCTACTGAGGAATATAATTGTATGGGTTACTTCATTGTCAATTTGTCTGTTTGTATAACTTGTTATGGTTGAGACTTGGTCGAGACTAGGAAGATGGCCGTGAGCAAGGTGCAAACCTGAAGTGTACAATAAACCTTGTTTGGCACCTCATCGGTTTTAAAAACAAAGGTTAATATAAAAAAATATAGAAAGTGAACTAGCTTTTAAATACAAAAACCCAAGGTTAACCCCAAAGATACCTCACTAAAGCCCCTGATCCAGCGTCAAAGTACAGGGCCCAGATAAAAGGTGGATCATGCTTATATGAAAGAAGCCTCACTCTGAATCTCTGATGTGTCCTTGTATGTTCAGTACAAGTGCAGTTGTAGCTTCTCTCTTCCCACACAGCACAGCTCCTCTGATAGATGGAGGCCTCTCCCGATGCCAACCCTTGGCATCTAGAATACAGCCGTGATGACGGGGCCAAGTGGTGCTAACATGACTCACAGAAAGGTCAATAGTCCTGAATGGCTGCACAGGCATCGACAGGGTCATCTGTCAGGGGCTGGGGGCTTGCAACACGCCACCACAACAATTGATTGTACATCTGTCAAAAGAGGATCAATTACAAAATCATTTCTGCATTATTTTTGGAAATCAAAGCGAGCGGCCCTGGTATCCCCCTGAGGGTTTGGATCTATATGATATACTCAGGTTCAATCAGACAAACTGCACCGAGACATTAGCTTCATTATTCATACAGGAGATATGGAACCTCTTCCCATCTGCATTATTCATATGGAACATGAAGACAGATTCAGGGAGTGTCAGACCTGTTTTTCGGCTTTGTTGTGAGTATCAGGTGTTATGAAAACACCGCAGAACAAGGCGCTTTATTAATTCACATGCCCTCGCAGTCATAGCACGGAGACATGCACACAGCAGTTCACAGTTCACAGAAAGACTCTTGTATAGTCATGACATTGTAGTGTAGGTTTTTTTAATCAAAAGAAATGCAGCAAACCTGCCCAATTACTATTTTCTGTACATCATTTTTTCTATTTATACAGCAAAATATTTAACTTATATTGACAAACAACAAAATACCAAACAACACACTTCTCGCTTACGTTATTTTTATACTATTTCTGAAAAAAGAACATGACAACTTTTGCAAGACTTTCCAAGTTGTTTCATTTGTTTGCACAATGCACTTCAACACAGTCGTACACATTGTATTACTATTAGGCAAGGCAAGGCAATTTTATTTATAGGCTATAGCACAATTCATACACTGGGTAACTCAAAGTGCTTCACAGAAATAAAAGACAATTTACAAGATTTAGATTTAGAAACAATAGAAAAATTAAAAATTATAAAAGAATAAGAAAAAAAAACACTTTAAGTTGTAGTGTAGGCGGATCTAAAGAGGAAGGTTTTTAACCTGCCCTTGAACATTGTTAGAGTTGAGTCTTGTTTTACTTCATCTGGGAGGTTGTTCCAAGTTTTTGCTGCATGAAACTTAAACGTTGCTTCACTCTGTTTAGTTCTAACTCTGGGCACGAGCAGAAGGCCTGTCCCAGATGTTCTCAGAGTCCGAGGAGGCTCATAAGCTACTAGCATTTCAGAAATATATTCTGGTGCTAAACCATTTAGAGACTTGTAAACCAGCAGTGTTGTTTTAAAGTCTATCCTCTGAGCAACAGGAAGCCAGTGCAGAGATTTTAAAACTGGACTGATGTGGTTGTACTTCCTGGTGTTAGTTAGAACCCGAGCAGCAGCGTTCTGAATAAGCTGCAGCTGTCTTAACCCTCGTTTTGAGAGACCAGTGAGCAGGCCGTTACAGTAATCTAACCTGCTGGAGATAAAAGCATGAATAAGTTTCTCTAAGTCTGGTTGAGACATTATTCCTTTGACTCTGGAAATGTTTTTAAGGTGATAAAATGCGGATGATGTAATAGACTTAATGTGACTTAATCTGAGTCCATGATGACCCCTAGATTTCTAACCTGGTTTTTAGATTTTAGAGACTCGAGGTCACTGCTGACACGTTCTCTTTGTTTCTGTGGCCCTCAGATGATTAGTTTAGTCTTGTCTCTGTTCAGTTGGAGAAAATTATTTTGCATCCACACATAAATCTGTTTGATGCAGTGACACAGTGAATGGATCGGTCCATTTTCACCTGCTGTGAGTGAAATGTAAATCTGAGTGTCATCTGCATAAATATGATAGGATACGCCACAGCTGTGTATTAACTGGCCTAAAGGAAGCATGTAAAGATTGAATAATAGAGGTCCCAAGATAGACCCCTGTGGAACCCCACATGTCAGGGCCATTTGGTCTGATACACAGTTTCCAACCGAAACAAAGTACTTCCTGTCTTCAAGATAAGACTGAAACCATTTAAGAGCAGTTCCAGAGATACCTATCCATTCATCTAATCTTTGTGACAGGATTTCATGGTCCACTGTATCAAACACAGCACTCAAGTCCAACAGAACTAAGACAGAGACTTTGCCCGCATCAGTGTTCAGACGGATGTCATTTGTGACTTTGATAAGAGCAGTCTCAGTTTGTGATGGGGCCTAAAACCTGACTGAAAAAAATCAAAGCAGTTGTTAAGCAATAAAAGTCGCTGAGATACAACTTTTTCAATAACTTTCACTAAAAATGGCAGGTTTGATATGGGCCTATAGTTGTTGAGCACTGTAGCATCAAGACTGCTCTTCTTTTGGAGAGGCTTAATGACAGCAGTTTTTAAGGCCCTTGGAAATGTTCCAGACTGTAAGGAATTATTGACTATATCGTTGAGTTGTGGTAACAAACTGCTTATTACTGATTTTAGAAATCTAGTGGGTAAAACATCGAGGCAGCAGGTGGATGAACTCAGGCTGGAGACAGTTTTATTAGACAGTTATTAGTTGTGGCTTAGGTAAGAGTGGCATGAATAAGTTAGAAAAGCTCACATAAACAGGGGATTCAACCCAAAAAGTATGCAGTAAATTCAGTAGATGTAGCTAGTGCTGGAATTTATACACTTTTTCTGTTTGTTCAGCTGCCATTGATTCAATGTTGACAACCAAAGCTTCCAGTACTGGACAGTCTCATCAGCTGCACAAAGTCACACACATATTTTGGGTCACACTGCTTTTGGCTCATGTTTGTCAGTTATTTTGCTCTGTTCATGTTGTAAAAGGTGTAGAAGAACAGGCTCAGTCTTTGGACCATGCAGTTGCCGAGTAACAAACAAGTATAATATTATGAATATTAGGATTTAACACTACAAATGATTCAAGTTTAACATTAGTTTCTTTTATCTTTTTAACCATGGCCTAATCCTGTGAAATACTTAGGACACATGAATGCAGCATCAGTCTCTCTCGTTCTTAAACTCGGACAAGGAGTGAACTCAAGCTGTGAGGGTTTAATGGAGCTATGAGCTTAATCAGAGTAAGGTCTGCAAGTAAAAGTACTGACTGACGGACTGTCAAGGATAAAGCATTTCTTTGTGTGGTGATCAGCCCCATGCACGTTCAGCTCAGGAATCAATCAATTCAAAATATTTGAATGATTCTGATTTTGCACTGAGGATATATATCTGGTTAGTGCTAAGGAAAGGTAACATTCAAATTTTTACAAACTAAAAATAACCTGTATCATCATGAGCATGCTACATCTATTCAAGCACTGGCTTCTGACAGGCTCACAGAGGTGTCCATAGGAGAAAGCTGCAGCAGAGGATGTCATCTGCACACAGCGCTCATCAAGTGTGACTAAAGCCCAGCCGCTTTGTCCTCAGGATATACACTGTGGCATGCATGGCTGTGATGATAACTTCTGAAGGATGCACTGAAAGCAAACACAAAATTGTCACTGGAGTAGCTACATTGCAGTAATAGAGGATATGCAGGTAGGATATAGATGCACCAGGTTAACAGCACAACAAAGAACATAGAAAAATGTATAGAAGTACAGTATATTATCCTTTAACGGGTTGTTCAGAGTTATTCCAAAGTGTTTGCAAAAGCACAATCTTAGTAAGAATGTTGCCTTAAAGCAAAGATTACAAAAAATACAGATACTTACTGCCACATTTCTTCAACATGCGAAAGGTCTTAGTCATTCTATACATTTACATTCAAATAATAGTATTGGGTTCGTATTTAGTCGTATTAAAGCTATTTCTTCAAACTCTGTCTTTTTCCAATCACTTGTTACAGTATTTGGAAGCCTAAAGAAAGATGTACTGTATAGAGCTATACAGAAGTTTTTGGAGGGTATCTAATTTTTGTACTTGTCTTTTTATTAACACTAATAACATTGCAAATAGGCATATGAAAGCAATTATAGCTTAGCGCCCCAAAACAGGAAGAGTGGATCTTTAAAGGTCTATTTTCCCAAGACAAACAAATGCAGCAACTGTAATTTTAATGTGATTATATTCTAAAACAATCTAAACTACATTTAAAGCGGCACTTTGCAGGTCTGGCAGTTTCTTTGCTGTTTTTGTTTGGATTTTTCCTTACAGAGCTCCCCCTACAGCTTCAGTGTTTGACCATGATCAACGGTTTTCTCTGTTTTTGCTTCTTTTTTCGCCGGCTCTGCCTTGATGAATGTCTGAGACTGACTGGGGCGAGTGTTTATGTATGTAGTGTTGTTAAGTTCTTCTTTAAGTAAGACATTTGTTTAAAAATTCTTGAGCATGAATCCAACATGTACCTATACTAATCTCTGCAGGCCAAAATTAGTTTAACCGTCTTTGATGTGGACGCACAGGTCCTAAAACATTCCGAGTATAAATGTCTATGCGGTGTTATTGGTCGTTCTGTTCATGCATAATATGCGCAGACTGCGCATTATGCCTGTCAGGATACATTTACATGACCGTTAGGATTATGATAACAGGCTATTATTGACTGTGTAGTATAAAGGAACTGAGTATGAAATGAACTGCAGCAAATGTTCATTACTGCTTTTTGCGGTCATCGTCCCTTGGGTCAAGCCATGACTGTCAGATTTTAGAGCACAGTATTCAAGTACAAGGCCCAGGCTCAGTTCCCCGTCTTATCTCAAATAAAACATGTAATGTGATTTTATCAAGCACATCAGCTGTTTTTCTATCGCTGACATATGACTTCCAGATAAACAGTGTGTCCATAAGATCTGCCTGCTACTGTGAGAGTTAAGTAGCTAAAGGACAAGGATATTACAAAATGGTGTAATTAGCTCAGTGTAAAAAGTACAGCGTCTGTTAAGATGTCAATAAAATGGAGGCTCAGCGTATCAACACCAGAGATTTGAGAAATAAGCCTCTTTTCCCATCTGAGGAGGAAAAGCCACAAGCCCTGGTGTTTTCATAAACTCGCAGCCACCCCGAGGCCCAAGCTGTCTGTCCGCCTCTCAGTCTGGAGCCCCGCCAGCCACAATATTGTTCCATTTCTCACTGAGGAAGGAGGCCTGCCTGGAACATACAGTACATCCTACAAGTACATTATCTACAAGCTCAGCTCTTTGCCTCAGCTGTGGTTATTCTGTTTCATGTCGAGCCGGGTGCACATTTTGCTGTCTTATGAACATTTAGAAAGTGGGAGAAGCTTCGACACCCTCCAGGATGTAGTATGTGCATTGCCATGTGAGGCAAGCTGATGCGGCACATATATATAATACTTACAACACATTAGTGGTTCCATAAATGTAAAAAGGAACTGTCATAATAATATGTTTGTAGCCAAATAAATACATATATACTTCTAAAAGACACACAGAAAAGGCTGTGACTTACCCGTACATTCTAGCAAGCAATACTTACATAGACACCTTTATTTATCCAGGAAAGTCCCACTGAGATTGCAAATCTCTTTTAGGGGTGTCCTGGCCCCATGTGGGGGAACTATTGTACATCTTAAAAGCACATGCAATAATGATCTTATACTATTAGGTTAACATTATATAAACAAATGTCATATCTTCAGAAATGAGCTGAAACTATTAGATAAATCCTTTTCTTGCATTGCATCAAAATGCTGCTCAATTATTTTCTTTTATCAATAGTCTGACTCGTTGAATGACTGCCCTTTATTTGTAACACTAATGACTGTATTCTTACTGTTTATATACTGCAAATTCTTTTAAAATTTTTTTTTATTTTTTTAATCTTTTCTCTAAATCTTGTAAGATATATGTTACGTGTTTGATTGTACATAAAACTTGCAATAAAAATAAATACAAACTTAATATTCAACTATTTTGGAAGTTATTGACAATGACAGTATTGCAGTTTAATGGCCTCATTGAGCTATAACCAAGGTTCCACTTTTCTGTGCATGGAAACATCACCTTGTTTGTATTAGCGGCACAGGCAACAGTCTCCGGGCGATCTCTGTCTTTTGTTTCCTGTTCCTCTCTGCATCCTGTAATCTGCTTTGCATGGAATAGCCTTGCCCTCAATAGCGCTGTTGTCCTGATTAAGCTCTATCCAGTCCAATTAGCTCTGCCTGCTCATGAGCTCTGCCCAAAACTTTCTCAAGTCGGATAAACTATTTTAGAGATACTTTACAGGAGAAGCATGGCTCTGCATAACAAGCTGTTAGTTTGATCAAAATGAGGAATACACAACAAAAGAAAGAGGGTTATGAACTTTCTGTTGTGATTGGACACTTACATCACACTGTATTCTCCCGAGAGTTTACAAACCCAATAAAACAAGCTTTTGTCCGTGACACTGGGAAGACCTTCTTGTGTGTGTACTTCCACAGTAGGTCAGTGTGAAAAGTGCTTGGTTCATTTGAAATTGGCAAAACTAATTTTTACTAAGATGTATTTATTTCAGGTAGAGGTTTGCCGAAAACCCTAAACATAATTTTTTTCTTGAGGATTACAGAGGTTTATTTATAAGTGTTTGAAACTACAGACAATACAATTTGTTAACATTATTTAAATTTGAATGTATTTATGAGAATTTATATTTTCATAGTTCAAGAACCAGGCTCAGGAAAAATGCCCGTCTAATGAAACAGTTTGGGTTAAAGGACAAAGTAGAGACAAAATGACAACAGAAACATTTTCAGCAAATATAGATAATTTATATATTCTTTTGAAAATTTCATAATCAACTTTTTACTATGACACACTACAAGACCCAGTTTTTCTTGTTTCTTGTTTCTGGAGACCCCAGACAAAGATGCTAAGATTTGTTGTATATTCTCAAACGTCTATAGATACAAGATAGATTGTAAAACACATCATCAAAAAAATGCACACACGTTTTCGCTAATTTTTATTTTATTTATGTAAACAAGCAAGATACTAGCAGCGCAGTATTGCCTATGAAACTCATTTGCAATTTTGTGGTTGGAAGTGAAACTTAAAAGGTGCATTACGGATGTTTCAGTGGTTCAAATAACATTTTTTCTAACCCAAATATGCATCAGCAACAGAATCTGAATCTGAATTTGCCACAGTTGCCTTTGTAACTCTGTAGATTCAATTAAATGAGAATGTTTTAGGATTGACCCTCCTGCGCTGTTTCAGTAATGAGTGTGTGCTCGTTTACCTGGTTTTCATTTCCTAATTTCTGCCAGAAGTGAACTAAGCAACACTAGCGGCAAAGTTGAAAATAAATCCTGTGAACACAGGGAAGAGACAGGCCTCCAGCGCACAAGAAACCGTCAGATTCTTCTTTGGTTGTTGTTTGTCCGTGCACGTACTAGCATACGTACAGTAAACATGCACAACACTGGATGCAGTACCGCTAACACCAGAGGCGGCACACTAGTACAAAAACAAATTTTAAGTAATGCACCTCTAAACTGGACTTTTTTTTACTGCACTAACTTCCATAAATACGTTCATGCAGCTTACCTGCCATAATTGTGTATATTTTTAGTAATTTCTTAGTAGATCAAATTCTTGTTGTAGCTTATAGTATTTATCTTAGTTTAGTTTAGTTTTAGATATTGTGTAACTTTATTCTGTGTTATGCACCAACACGCCAAAACAAATTCCTTGTGTTGTGCAAACCTTTTCATTAAATGACAAAAACCTGATTTTAAGGTTTGGGTGCAAATGATGATTAATGACCCCGTGACAGAGCATGCAGGCTCCGTGAACCTGCACCAATGAGGCCAGTTCCCTCACCTTTTCTGCAGTTCTTTAGTAAAAATGGAAAGCACAACTTTGCACTTAAAACAGGTTTTCTGATGGCGCAACACCTTAGTAGATCTGTATGGAGTCAATTTGAAGTCAGGGTTGAAAAAAAATGTATAACTGTAACCCTAAACCGTAACCAAAGAAAATAAAACCGTTTTGCTGCTTTCACAAGTTACTGACCTTGTTTTAATGGGGGGTGGGCTCTACGCCCATTGGCTGAAGTGAGAGGAAGTTGTACCACAGTGGATCAGGCATGATGGCCCAGAAATGGCCGAAGATGGATATCTTTCACTCTAGAGGAGCATTTTCAGATTTCAGCGTTTGTTTAATAAACAGTTACGCAGACTGACTGATTTAAACAGAGAATTACTTGGTCTTATCCTATTTTATTTCAATTTTGGACTCACTCTGTTCTGTTTGTGGTCAGTACAAAATCATTCTCATTGGTTTTCATTTACTAACACCTGAATACTGAATATACAGTATTCTCCAATACGCTAGTGACGTTCAGAAATACGTTTCATAAATGAATGCCTCTCTCATTCAACTTCCTTTAAATAGGCAAATATTTGAATTATGAGCTTAAATATATGAATATAATATTTGTGAAAAATTCCCATCCCTGTTATCAGACAGGATTGTGTTGGTCTGTCTGAACACAGCCTGCTTAAAAATATCTTGTGGAGTCATGGGCTTAGTGAAACATTTACTATGCAATTTCCTTACACATGTGCAGTGTGCATGTAGTCAGCACTCATGCCTCACAGCCAGAAGGATGTGAGTTCAAATCCCAGCCGGCCCACTCCTGCCTTTCTGTGAGGAGTCTGCATGTGGGACCGTGGCTCTCCTCTGGGTCTTTCGTTGAGGAATGTACCACAGTTGGAGAACAGGGGGGTCAGAGAGTTGGGACGGCTTTAGCATAAGTGGGACCGCTCAGAGAAATCCATGATGTATAAGTTGTGGGCACCTGCTGACATACCTTTCATTTAGACTGCATCAACCTGAAAACAAAGCTTTAATCTTTCCTCACACAACAAACAACACAATACGATGTCACCTTTGTTTATCCCTGCAGACTTCACGCTACTCACAACCTTCCCATTTCTTCAATGTCTGTTTGCTTTCCACCTGGATTTATCCTGTCAGTGTGGAGCCCTTTGTTTTCCCGCTCTGGCAGTGGCAGCTTTCTGACATTACACACATCTTTATGCAAATTACCATGAAGCAAATCCAAACTGCACATTTCCTTTTTTTTATGTAAAAGTTAGAGGCAAACTTTCCGAGCTAAATTGCAACGGATGCATTCGTCAAAAATAACAATGCTGTGGTTTGCATATGCGGTTTGATCATCCTTTTAACAGATGTTCACGACAGCTAAAAGCCGGATGGAGAAATTTTGGACAGTTTTGTGTGGAGTTTTACCGCTTTGTTTTTTTCACTAAAACTCCTGAAATCCGGCTGTTGGAACATTAGCTGGTCCTTGACGATGGTGTGTTTTTGACAGCTCGCCTCAGCCGCACCGTTCTCTGTGACACTATGGTATTCATTATCAGGCGATGGGAAAATAAGAGGAGAAACCAAGCGGAAGATGTTGCTTTTTAAGTGCAATCTTGGTGGACAAAAAACAAGAATAATGTTTTCTGATCAGGAATGTTGTATTAAATTGGCTCACTCCGGATTAAAGGCATGATTTTGTGGCGTTGTAAATCTGGGCTTTAATAACTGAACTAAACTCCACTGATGTATTCTTAGAGACAGTGAAAAGTATGTGTTCCTTATTGCAGCGCAAATCATTTTATTGGGGGGAAACACTCAAGATGCCAGGCGAAAATATAGTTGTCAACTGAATAAGTAAAAAGGAATGAGTAAGTGGAGTACAGCCTGTACTTTTCTTTAGGCTGCAAACACAAACTGTGTTCGCCTCATTTAACCGAAGGACTTCTTAAAAGTTGGCTTGTAAATAGAGACAGGTTTCTGGCGCATTTCTGAAAACTTGAAAATTGAAGGAGCAGTTTTAAGGTCATGAAAATTACTTTGAAAATAAACATTTCCTGATATTGAATGTTCTGAGAATTTGAATTGAATCGCTAAGCCCCGGCATTAATGCAAAGACCCATGACATCAATATCTAAGCCTAGAACTCCACAGAAATTAATTTTTAATTGTCAGTTTACTGGCGTTTTGTTGAGAGTGATGCAGTTTTTACAGCTGACAATGCAATGAGCTTCACTTCAAAGTGCATCGGATACTTTATTTCATTCAGAGTGCCCTGCAGTCGGCTCAGTCTGGTCTAATGTAAATATTAAACTGATCTGAAGGGCGCAGTTTGTATCGGAGCAGTATCACTGAATAAACCAGATGAAAACACTGAAACGAGGCTAAGTGAGGGAAGAAAATAGGTTCTGTGTCAAAGGGAAGTGGAGTTTTTATAACGTTTTGGAAATCAGATTCTGTCCAGACTAAAACCTTACTGTGCACATATACTTTTGTTATCGCGCTTGTGTTAGAGCATTGCGGTCACTTCAGCAGTGCTCCAGCGTTGATTACGGGCAGATAGAAGTTTGATTAAACACATTATAACACTGCGGTTGCATTAACGGTTGTGTTTGAGTCTCTAAGGACACATTGGTTTACCTTGAGAATCTCACTAGATTTGTACTCACTAAATTCATCTTGCACTGCTCTGAGCAATGGGATTTCTCCTGACCCGCTGCATGTTTGGACCAATGTTCTTGCAGTAATGGCAGTTATGGGTGGTTATATTTTACTTAATATTAATGAAATGTTACTAACAGTGGTGGTGCATCCAATTACTGACAAAGAACCTGCCTTTTGTAAATGCTTTCTATGGATGGTTCTGTGTAGCTAACCTTGTGGGAGGTCTGTTACACAGTGAGTCAGGTTGACAGCAGGTGTGACTCTGGAGAAGACCAGAGAGCAGCCAAACTCTGCAACAGACCGACTCTCATTTTGCTGTAGCGCATACAGGTGTGGCTCTACGCTCCATGAGGGTCTGAGTGAGGCTGATGCCACTAACTACGTCATAAGGCTTTTTTACTGCATATACTGTATCTTTGATATCGCTCTGATAAGAAAGTCATTTTCTCCCCTAAAACTCTAAATAGTTTTGACAGTTTAGTAGTGAATCAAATGGGCTTCACAATAAGTCAGTTGTATTTAAGCACAACTTTTTTTAAGATTGCGTCTGTAAGCTTGGCTGTAATTTAGAATCAGAGCATAAATAGCACAGCTCAGTGAAGGAAACTGATGACACAGTAGGTGTGCAGATTTCAGTATCTGCACAAAAACAACAGCAAGTGTACGCTGCATTTAGGTTTCTTTATGCAAATTATCCATTTGCACCTTTGTGCACTTCTTCTGCTTTGTTTATAACCACTGCTGCATTGTGTAATGAGTTTGAGTGGCATGTACATAATAGTATAGGTCACCCAAGAAGCTGGTCGGCTATTTTACAAAAAGATTGAACGCAACATGGAAAGGGGCTATGGTTTGTATTTGTCTGTGTTACTGGGGCACAAAACAAAGCCACAAGGCAGAATGAGATCCAATGTTGATGCGAGAAATTCTCACTAATGTCGCGCAAAGGAGCCTGAAAGGGTCTACAGTGAAGATATCTTGCAGCAGAGCGGACACGCTCGCTGTGGGAGAAGCAGAAAAGCCAGAGGCTCTAGCACCACTCAAACCTTAAAACGGCAGGAGCTCCTTCTGTTGGACTGACTCCAATTCCCAACACTCCAGGAAACTGACAACAAACTCCTGATGCTCACTGAGAGCTGACAGACCCACTCAAAGAAGTACATTCCCTACATACTGTCAGCAGTCAACTTACTTTTTACCAAAGATACAATCTATACAGTAGCAGCATACGTGGGATAGCAACAACAATAGTGTTTATAATGGTATTAAACCACACAAAAACTTTTTAGAGTTTTTGGAGTGTCAATTTACAACAAAAGTCAACCTCAAGCAACAAAAGAACACAAACCTCTTGAGTGACAATCAAGAGGAAAACTCTAATGAATCCCAGACTGAAGAAGATTGCCTCAACGCTCCTTTCTATTTAACAACATAAGTACATTTTAACATCTTATTTTAGTTGCATTCAAAATTAACACCTTCGGAGTCTGATTTATTTTAAACTAGTCTTATTTCCATCCTTTGTTTATATTCTCCTTACGTGCGACACCACAGTAGCAACACTAGTATTTATTCATTTTCTGTCACTTTGTGTGGAGCTGGAGCCTGTCCCAACTGCTCTGGATGTGAGTCAGAATACACCCTGGTTAATTTCAGGGCTAATACAAATACATATATAATTACATACAAATACAGTGATAATAAAGTAAATGTAAAAAATAATACTTCGAGGTATACACTGACATTAATTCACTCTGACATTCGTTCACCAATTCACCAATACAGTTTGAGTCATGGGTAGCTGAAGATAGCCTACATGGTCACATTACTGACTTGTCATTGTACCACACCAGACAGTTTATCTGGTAAAGCACAAGCACTGATGCTCCTCAGTCCTTTATTCAGACTCCAAATGGGTCAATTGCATTTTTTTTTCTTTCTGGAAAAGTTTATAATATACTTATTCATTTCTGAGGACAAATTATAATAGGGTGCTTTGATGCCAACCCTGGATACATCACATTTTACACATTTTAGATAATGCTATTGTCCAACTGCCAACACTCGAGCTAAGACTAAAATACTCCAATAAAAATTGTCTTTCAAAGCTGAAGGATACTAGTCAAATGCTTGAGTTTGCAAATTTTCCTTTAAATGTTTCATGTCGGTTTTTAACCCAAGCAGTGTATTTCAGGTCATCTCTAATAATGCTACCAGCTAACAAAAAGTTCCACTGATTACTTTTTAATTAAAAGAAGCCTTTTGGCCACTGCGACTCATTCTGATGCTATGATACAGTTTTATGTGTATATAGAGAGCTGCACTTTTTCTGTCAAAGTGCCTGTCATCAGTTTTTGCTGCTGCAGTGAGAGCGAGTGGAAGCTACAGGACAGAAGAACGCAGGGAGGTTGACAGCACAAATAGAGCGCTGGAGGCATGCTGCAGGGAGCTCTGGACCGGTCTACTGGTCAACTTCAGTCCACTCTCAAGTACTTCTTCTATAGGTTGCCATTTAGTGTTATAGACCTTCTGTCCATTTTAAAGAAAAAAAGAAAAAAACTTTTTCTATAAAGGTCTAGTAATGGACACTTGCATTAAGCTGTCATAATTTTAATTAAAACTGGAGCAATGTACTTGTACAGTGTGCAACAGTGTTAGCATAAAAAACATTAAGTGCTACTGCCTGAATAATTTCACATTCTACCACTTATCCTGTTAGATTAGATTAGGTGGCAGTGGCTGGAGGCTGTCATGGCTGCTTTGTGCATGAGACCAGGAACCCTCTGGACAATGGCCAGTTAGTCGCAGGGCTGGCACTTAGAGACGTAAACTGAAAGACAACTATTCACTCTTACATGCATGCGCCTGGAGAGAACCGACTGTAACACAGGGAGGACATGCAGACTCCTGACAGAAAGACTGTGAGACAGGTCTTATGAGACAGGTCTTAGATCAGGATAAAATACAGCATAACGTATTTGCATATTGGAACACATATGTCAGAAATAATCCAAGTGACTTGTAAAATATTGTGCATTGTTCATTTGTCATCCCGTGGGGATTGCAAAATATAAATTACAACTACACTGGATAAAACCCTTTTGCTAGAAGTTCCTTTTACAATCAGCATCATCGAAATATGTCTTGCCGTAGTTTCCATTCATAAATGTGATCATTAAAAACACCAATCACACATGTTTTTTAATAGAGTTAGTATTTTACTTGTGGACTCAAGTTCTACTGAAATATGTTTCCTGTTGTGTTGTGTAAGAATGTATCTAAAAATCTGTGACTTCCACAAACTTTTTGCAGTTTTGCCATATGTGAATGTCCAAACTCAACTGGGGATTGGACCCATGACCTTCTGTCAAGAATGAGTGCAACGTCTGCCACCCTGCTTCCAAAGATAACATCTGAAGTGGACATTTAGGTTTAGACATACTAACATGATGCAGTTAGGTCATTAGGTTTATGAACATTTATATTTCCCTTTAGTCCTTTTATTCCTTGATCTATAGGTGATCATGATCTAGTAAGTCAGAAATACAGAGTATACAACACTCTTTTATTCTTATTCACAAAGGCCTTAATTAACCAAATATATTTTGGGTTTGAACCAAACCCTGATCAGTCTAATGACTAGTGAGAGCTGACTAAATGGGTTTCTGGGACTGGATGGAGAATAACAATGCATTTATTTTAATCAGTTCTTTGTGCACTTCTTTCAATTACTTGCTCAAAATCAACTCAAACTCATGAGACCGCTGCATCAGACTGTGCAGGCTCTGAGCACCTTTAGTGGCACACTGAGGGATCCCTAGTTTAGGAAGGAGTGCTGCATTGTTACCCGCTGCTGTTAGACTCCATAGCAATACAACAATAACTAAATACTGTGCATACATGTCTATTTTCCTCTAATTACTTTGTAAATATGTATATGAATTGCTTTTGTTTTATTTAACTATCCCCGCTTTCTAATTATTTGCCTTATTGTATTTTTAAAAAATCCTTCAGAATTTATTCTGTTTTAAATGTTTCTAAACTTGTACATATATTCTTTATTGCATGTGCTTCTTTCCTTCTTTCTTTCACGTTTTGCACTTTACTGTCTGGGAGGTGCTGTAACAAGTGAACTTCCCCTCTAACCAAATTTTCTCATAAATCCAGAAAAGAAAAAAAAAGTTGTGAAAGGAGGAATTATTTAATGAAAAGATTTCTCCTTTTAGAAACAACTAATGGTCCGGACATTCTGCTGTAAGGGTAATAAAAATGAAATTACGATTTACACAGCACTAAAAATTTAGAAAAGCAGGCTTAAAGTAACCAACCATAACCAAGAAAAATTACTAAAATGAGGCTAAGACGGAGCAGAGAATTGAAACCAAGATGTTTTGGTCTTTTTAAAATGGAAAAAAAGGTTGAAAAAAACACTGCTTTAAAGGTTTGTAAATCATCCAAAGTTGCATAGTGTAGCTTTAATCAACAAAAAAGAACACTGTGAGTTCCAGACTGTACTCTGAACCCTCCAGAGGCAAGTTCATTTTGATCAAATGGAATCGCACTCGCATGCACTATCTGTACAGCCAATTACAGTAGAACAGCTTCTGGTGAAATGGGAACCTCTTTTTTTTATTGGGAAGAGGGAGACTTTGAGATTAATGTTGTTCCCTGTCACACAGTGCAACATTCGCCACAGGTTTTGTCTTGTCCCGTAACTAATCGCCTACAGTACACATTACTCTTCACATCAGTCGTGTGTCAAATGAAAAGCCTCCCAATAATCTTTGTGGCTGCATGAACATGAGCATGCCCCACTCAAATTTACACCGATTTCACACATTTGAAAAGGCGCATACTGTCTGGAGAAGTTGTTTGGTAATTTTAAATTCCTGTCTCCAAACAGCCATTTAAGCCTCTGCTAATCCCTCGCTTTCTGTCTGCAAGTGACTCACTCTGACTCAACAGAACACTTCGACGAGGATCACAAGCCAAATAAACAAACAAATGCCAAAAATGTAATGACTTGGATAAGGCCAAGAAAAGAAGGCTAATTAGAAAGATGAGGAGCAAGAACACAAATAATTGGCAATAACAATGCTACCCTCCAAATACTATCATACCAATACTAACATTTTCAGAATTATTGATAAAGAAATGTTCTAGAAGAAAAATGGTGTGCCAATTGTCCATCCATATATTGTGTACATTAAAATGAACGGAATAGTTACCGTCCTATTCTTGAGCAGTTTTTCAGGGCCTGTCCAGTCAGACCCTCTCACTTTCTGAGCAAAGTGAGGTGGGTCTGGAACCCCTTCCATTGACCATGGCTTACACTGAGCTCAACACAGCCGACCAATCAGATCTGTTCATTTTAAATAGGGCGGACTTTTGTAATGCTTTGTTTCTCTGATTGATTGTGTGTTTTTTTCAAATTGTGTGGTAAAGAGACAGTTTATTCTGTGCATGTCAGTTCTGAAAACCTGAATTCTGATTGGTTGTATGTCTAATTGCAGTAGTCCTGTTGGTCCTGTTTTATTTTTTTCCAAGTGCTCTGTAAGTGGGCACTTGTTGATAAGTGTCAACATTTCCTGTTACAATTACCATTTATCAATAGTAGAATTTTTTATTTTATTTATTTATTTACTTATTTTGTTTTTATAGCTATTTGTCTGGATAGAATGGTTAGAATTATTTTTTTTTTTGCCCAAAATAAAATCTCCCTGGGTTACGAACCAGGGGTTGGTAACCACAGCTTAAACATTTTATGGTGTTGAGGCAAGAACCAAACTAGTAATGGGCAACCTTTGTGTGTGATAGATCACATGTAACAGAAGTAGATGCACTCCGAATGCAAACATAAAGCCATATCACTACAGTGTAAAAACATTATGGCAGTAAATGTTAACTAAAATAAGTCCAGTCATAGCCCAAATCCAAACTCATGTAGGTCAGTGTTTAGAGAAGGAAGCAGAGTGAGAGGGGTATTTTAAAGCACAATCAAATAAGTTAGCATCTGGTCACAATAATGATGTGGATAAATAAACCAGCTGGGCTCCTGGACAGTCGACATTTGAAACTCCAAGAACTCTTTGTTGAAAACAGAAACAGGCCTATGAGTAAAATGAGTTTGGATCCGAGACAAGACTGAGACCTTTAAAAGTAGATCTTAAATCCCGTCTCAAGTATACAACAATAATTAGAAGAAAATACTTTATCATAAAGACATGTTCAAGCAGATGACCAGAGGGGCTGTTGCTAGAAGCCGGTTGAACAAACTCAGAGTTACAGAGTAAGTTCTGACTTGATAAAACCAAACAAATCCAAACTGAGTAACTTTGGGTTTATCTGTTGCATGACACTGGTTATGAACTTTATCTGTCAACTCAGGTTTAAACCCTAAACCAATGATTAGTGCACGTGTCTGTGCAGTAAACAGCCAATAGCATTTATCCTGGAGGGACAGGGGGCGGGGCTATTTCTGCTGAGAAACAGGAAGCACTAATGTCACAGCCAAAAACAGGAGGAGAAAAAGGTGCTTGTATAAGTTTAAAGACATTATTTGTATTTGGTTCATTCTGATTATAGTCAAACTTAAAATCTCATGGGTTCAAAAAATATTTAGTAATGTTTTAAACCAAATGTAGAAGAAAATTACATTAAAACATGTAAAACCATAGAAAAGATTCCTCAAAAATGAAAATGATATATCAAAAATGATTTACAAATTTTGTAATAAAACTTAGGTGTGACCCAAATTGTGACCAAAAATTTTTATACAGAAAAGGCTGTAAACGGATGTCCTCTACCTTGTTTTGTGCAAAGTTTAATAAAGTTCCCTATATTCTTTAAATCAAAAGAAAAAAAGAACAAAAGGCTTGAAGTTGAGACTTTTTCAATCCTGAGGAGAGGGAGGGGTTTGATCTAAAACTAACTCTGATTGGACCAGGCTGTTCTGGTCTCAATGTCGTTATTTTTGAAAGGACAGTGTGACTCCTGATGTGAGAGTCGTTAAAGGCTCAGGAGAGTTGTTAGTGACACTGACACCTCCCGGTGGGACGTGCCCGGTGGGACATGCCCGGAACATCTCCCTAGGGAGGCGTCCGGGCAGAATCTGTCTGTAGGGTCAATTACCTATTTCACAAAATGACTTCCTTCACCCCTCTTTCAAACCATCTGGCCTCTCTGGACAAAATTCGGACATTGCTGTCCTTAAAGGAATGTCCTTTGTCTTTGTGGTGGAGGTGGACTGCAGATTCAGGTCCTCCAGGATTGGCTCTTCTGTGCTGATACATCCTCTTGTGAAGCTGTTGTTTCGATTCTCTGACATAACTGTCACTGCACTCTTCACTGAACTGCGTTGTTTTTGGCGACCTGTTTTAATTTTAGTTTTTGTCTAGTCCTTGTGTGAAGCTGACATTATATTTTTTTTAATATATGTGGAAGTTATCATTTATACGACCCCTTCCGAAAAAAGTGAGAGCAAAAGACTTAGAGGACTTTCGTCCTGTGGCGTTAACCTCAATACTAGCTAAATGCATGGAAAGAGTAGTTAGTTATCATCTAAAACCATACATATCAGAACAATTAGATGTACTGCAATTTGCATATAAATCGCAAAGAGGAACAGAGGATGCAACGCTCACATTGGTTGATACAATTGCTAGCCATTTACAACAAGCAAAGGCTTATGTGCGTGTTCTTTTTATAGATTATACCTCTGCTTTTAATACCATGCAGATACATTTACTCTTGGAACGTCTCCTGGTTCTAGGTGTGAATGGGGGAATAGTTCATTGGATAAAGAATTTTTTAACAAACCGACCACAGCGAGTTTGTGCTCGGGGTTTTAAATCAGATATTATATCCTTAAACACGGGGGCACCCCAAGGATGCGTCCTGTCACCCCTTTTATTTTCTGTTTATACAAATGGTATAAGAGTGCAGCATGAGAATTACAAACTATATAAATATGCAGATGATATGGCACTTGTGGCACTTTTATGGAAAGACTGTGTACATCTTGAGTACGAGGAGCAGGTTTTGAAACTAGAAAAATGGTGTGAAGAAAGTTCTTTATTGATAAATGTAAGTAAAACAAAAGAGCTGATTTTAAATCATCCAGAGCCTCTAACAGAAATATTGTTATGTGATCAAACTGTTGAAATTGTGAAGACTTTTAAGTATTTAGGAATCATGATAGACTGTAAATTGAACTTCTCTGATAATGTGGCTCTTATTTGTAAGAAAGCAAATCAAAGGCTATTCTTGCTAAGGAAACTGAAAGAATTTTGTGTGAGCAAGGTTGTGTTGCAAAGAGTTTATATAGGCTTAATTGAAAGTGTTTTAGTGTATAATATAACTGTGTGGTTCGGACGAGTTACTTCCGTGAATAAAGTTAAATTAGACAGAATTATAAGAGTAGCTGGGAAGATTATAGGAATAAAGCAAAAGTCAGTTACTCAATTATACCAAACTGGTATTCACAGAAAAGCTTTGATTATAACGAGGGACACAACACACCCCTTGAATCATGTTTTTGAACTATTACCATCACGTCGTCGTTATAGAACACCAAAAGCAATGAAAGCAGTATATAAACAAACCTTCGTACCAAATGCAATAAGTCTTTTGAATAAGAGGTAGGAATGTATATTTTAATTTTGTTACTATGGATGTGTGTATGGCTAGTGGTATTTATGATGTTGTGTATTGTTAATTGGTTGTTTTGTGATTGTATATTGTATGGCGAGACCAAAGATCAATTTTCAGCTTAGGCTGAACAATAAAGTACTACTACTAACTACTAACTAACTAAGTTTTAGTCACATTCATACTCTTTTTAGTCTAGTCCAGTTACAGTCAACTAAAAGTCTGAGCATTTTAGTCAGAATTATCCATGACTATTTTTTGTGTAGTTTTAGTTAAAGAAAACTCGATGATGGTTTTAGACGATGTGAATTGTATTTTAGTCTCTTTTTAGTACACATGGAGTCAGTCAGTCTGGTAGGAACTAACCCACATTACACTCTGTCACAAAGAAATATACACGCACACGCTATTCACACAAGTTTGTCTTAGTCATTTTCAGCTCCACTGAAAAAGGTTTAAAGCTAACATTAAACTGAAACACATTAACCACAACCTCGTGAAAGGCATGAGCTTTCTAAAATAGAAAGTATGTACTGAAAGTTTTTCTCCCAAAGACGAACCCGAGCTGGCCGGTACATCGGTCCCTTTCCCTGTGTCAGACTTAACTTCGTTTGCTCTGAGCGACCTGATGCAGACACAGGAAACAGAAACACTGCAAAATAACATTATATTATTTGTTTGTCTCATTTTGGAGACATTTTAGCATAGTTTTTATTTTGTAAACCACATTTATTCTTGTTTTTATTCGTTAATAATTTATATTGCATTATAGATTTAATTATAGTCATCGTCACATGACCAGCATTTACCTCGCGTCTCCCATAGCTGTATGCAATTTTTTGCTGGAAAAACTAGATAGGGAGCAGGGGCTCAGGTGGTAGCGCAGTTGTTCTGTAACCAGAGGGTTGATGGTTCAAATCTCGCTCTCCCTAGTTCATACTGTCACATATACTGGGTGTGAGAATGTGCGACAATGGATGGAAATTAGCGTATGGTTACATTCTGGTGAGTTTACATTCATGTGGCTGTGTCCCATGTATGTTCACTTACAAACATTGTACCAATAAATTAAAAGATTATTATTTGCAAGAAATTAACCGATTTCTTTCTTGTATTTGAGAAAAAAAAAGTTCAATCATTTTAAAGCACAGTACAAGAAAATAGCTACAGACAATACAGAGGAAGTGTCTATTCCAGCGCTTGATACTTACAAAGAGAAACTGCACATAAAACACACTTAAATGTTGTTGGCAAAATTGTCAGAAAATCCAGAAACTAGTGTTAAGAATCTTCTAAAAGTGCCACAGCATGGACACATGTTTGTGATTATACCAGCAGACAAAAAGAACATTAACTGAGGCAGATTAACATACATGCGCTGAGTAATGGCACCATCAAAGATGGAGAGCTTCTGGAACCATCTTCAAAAGAAAAAGAAATAAAATGGGGGTCGTCGAGCTGTCACTGCAACCTCATTCTGCAGATTGGTTTATAATGTCATGTCCGTCTATCCATTACCCCACCCCCATCAGCAGCAGCACCACATCTAGCACTGCCAGCAGCACACAATACATGCTGTTTCCTCTGAGGACTAGCACAGTGAGGCAGTAGGATAGAGATTAGAATATGAAAATGCTTGATTCATCAGAAGAGATGTGCTTACTGTACAAACACCAAAGCATAAGCCTCCATATGCACTGAGCGGATGTGGGGAAATATTTTTGTAAGTAGGCTACAGCATAATAATCAAGTTTTGCTTCAGTGTGTTCCCTGTTTTTGTCTTGGTACAGAGCCTAGCAATTGCACGGCTACAATGATGCTGTGAAAAGCAAAGCCTCCCAAAACAGCTTACCATCAGAACTTACCACCAGGTTAATTTGGGCTTCCAAAGAAAAGTTTCTTATGAAAAAAGTTGTTTGAGTATTAAACTTTGACATTCTTTTTCTTGCTAACATTGCTAATCCCAGATGCTACAGTTTTAATTTACAGTTTCTATATGATGCTGCAGCATTGTTTTACACTTGTTTTAATGTGCTTTTTCACTAAGTCGGCTGTGGTCCCAGTTTTATAAAGTTATAGACTCATAAAAATACAGAAAATTATTCTTCATTTGTATGTATAAAGAGAAGAAAAAAATACCTTAAGTGCAGCTACATAATACTGGAGAAATTCTAACTATAGCTTTAGTCCATCACTAATTACTTTTGTAAAGTGCATGCAAACATCTTCTGAAGTCCTTGTAACCACCATCAGTCCATTAGCCTCAAGAGGGCATTCAAGCTGCAAAAGGTTACTTAGATTAATAGAAAATGTTTATTTATATTTCGTCTTGAAAAATATGTTTTACCCAGAAGGCTCGATAAAAAACAATATCCTCTGCACGTCACCAGGGAGGAAATGTGCAAGAACAGAACAAGGTGGTCGATTCAGAAACTTAATGTTCAAACATAAAAATATGAACAGGAGAGGCGTTGCATTAATGTTGGGAAATCAGGCTGTAGCCAATGTCCCACAGACGGCTGACTACATATAAGGAGTAAAACTGTATTCACTCCATATTGTTGTATACATTGTTGCATAGTTTTACAGGTTTTAAAAATCCATTGATTTATTCACAAACTATGCATTACTCGTGTAAACAAGAATAAATTATCTTTACATATATTTGCATTGCTCCATACAGATCCTTGCCATTCTTTTCCAGTATTTTTAAAACAGTGGTTTACTTCACAGCTCTGTTCACACTGATGCAGTTCTGCCTAAAACCACTTTTCTTTTCAGTGTGTTTTTTCTTTCATTTTCTACACACCCAGTTTTAATCATGGAAAAAGCACCCTAATGAAAACTACGGTCAGAAAAAAAGGATACACTTCCTTGCAAACGAAACAACAGTTGGACTGACAGTTACAGGCTATTCTCAGTTGGCGGTTCTATCCTAGTCAGAGAAACTTTTTTAGCATATGATATAGTTTCCTGCAGAGATTCAGAAGCTTTACACAAGTATACAATAATATACTGTAATGTTCATGTTATCTAAAAAGCAGACATTTAAATGATTAACCCGTAACAGTAGGGTTTATATTAATTTTGGTTTAAAGGGAAAACTAAATTGTGTTTAATTTGGAATTTGGATTAAATCTTGCTGCAATGGAAATTTTAGTTAAACCTTTATTTCAATTGGTTTAATCCTTGTTGGTGCTTATAGAACCCTAAATATACAGTATTTTGTAAAACGCTCTGGAGAAACTATAATTTTTCAAACACATTTGACCTAAACTCCGGCCCCTGGATAAACATAATCCTGCAGGTAAAGTGAGCCCATGTTGGCCTGTATAGTAGGACAAACACCATAATGGATCAAGGCTCTCATTTTGGTCCAAGAACGGAGCGTGTGCTGTTCTGCCGCTGGAGCCCGGTGACTCCTAATCCATGTCGTCTTTCATTTAGCGAGAAGAGCACTTGGCGTATTGCGATATGGAAATAAGAGGAGCTGATCAAAGCACTCCTCCCCTGGATGTGCTCTTCATCTGTCTCTCCAAGGACCACGCCGCCTGCCAAGCACCGCTGCTGCTAATACAGACATTTCAGCTCTCATGCCCAACAGCCGTCATCATTAAAATTTCATCCCGACACGCGGCATACAGATTGGCGCGAGCCCTACAGGCGCAGACGGATCCACCTGCCTGACTGGAGCGGCTCCCCTTCTGCCTGATTGGACGGTCAGATGCATATCGGTGTGTGATGGATTTATTAGGCCAGCGTCGAAAGGACAGAGGTGAGGCAGGTTCAGATATTTCTAAGCTGAACCCAGCGTGGCCCGTGCCCCGGAGCATGGGAAAGTGTGTCAAGAGAAGCACACTCATATTTTGGAAAGAGGTGTGGGCTTACTGTAGTTGAACTTTGGGTGATCCCAAAATGCACTCAACAAGCTTGCACTGCATTCCAGCAGGGTTTATTTATCACGCCATGTCAAGAGAAAACCTGGAAAGTTTTCTAAAAACAGAAATGAGACAAAAAATATCCAAATAATATAGTGATAGTATATTGATTTGCCCATTAGGTATAGATATAGCAAGGAAAGCATAAGAGAGCATTTTGTTTGAAATGTTGAATTTTCTAATCTGTATTAGTGATGAGTTTTTAATTATTAGGATTCTAGGATTAAGTCATCTGTGTTGTCAAAAGAAAGATCTATACCAAAATAAGAACTAGGCCTACATCACTCACCAAAGAAAATGCGTGATTAATTGTGGAGGAAAACTGTGTCAAGAAGTGATTGATTTAGGAATGAAATAAAAGCAAGTTTTGAAGATATTCATTATCCTTTAATGCTGCTCAACACTGTCATGAAAGTAAGTCTTCTTGGAAATGACCTGCAAAAGCACTTCCTAAAAATGCGTGTGGGAAGTCAGAGTTTTTGTGTGGTTTTGTGCAATAAATAGCCCAAAACCAAGTGAGAAAAGACTAAAAATTATTTTGCAGAATAGGCTTTAAATATGAAATAACACCCATACTACCAGTGAGAAATGAATATAAAGAAAAGCTGTTGTACAAAAACCTGAAAATCCACAAACTGAGAAACTAGTAATACGCACGTTGTGTATGATCCATGAAAAAATGTATCTATAAACTCTCTTATTGTTTGTGTGTGTGCTGTCAGTGAGTGATTAGAGAACATTAGGCTACATTAGCTAAGGGCTATAAGCTTGTACAAAGGGAAAATCTTTCTCTACATTTATCCCATCTATTCCAGTGTCACTGCGGGACCTTGTCAGGAGCAGTGGCTCGTGACTAGATTGTGAGCCCGTATCTTGGTCATAGTTACTGACTGGACGATTAGCCTATAGAGTGCACGTTTTTCAGGGTTAGTAGGGGAAACCGGACTACCTGGAGAAAACCCACTAACACCACATGAAAGGCACATACATATACGCTGATTGAAAAAGGACCTGTGCTTCCTGTTCAAAGACTGATAAACTGTGATCTGCTGTAAAATTATGGAAAAATGCATGTCACAATTGTAGAGGTAGACATTGTACAAGTGCAGATTTGTTAAGGTAATACACACATACAGCTCGATGGCAATGCAAAAATATATGAAGTCTTTAGCATTTTACCATTCTGCAAACAAGCTCTGACATAGTGTATACACATTGTTTGTTTGTACAATGACATCATTTCCCTGTGACTCATACTGGTTAGAGTCTGACTTTCTGCTTCCACAGAAGTCATTTGTCATCAAAGCTCAGTGCTTTCCAGCTTGCAACCTCTTGCGCACTGAAATGTGACAGAAGCGTTTAAGCCTTGGCCGCCCTTTGTCACTCTCTATCCCAGCTTTTCACCAAATAAAACGGCTCAAATCCGCTTTCTCCAACTGTTGTATTGTATTGTAGACTGGGATGCCTGCTTTGATCTACACTATCTCCATGCAAATTCCAGTCCCAGGGGAGAAAGAAGAAGCACGTGGCACGCTCGGCGCCCTTGTTGATTGTGTTTGGGGGACACTAGAATGAAAACGCATCAAAACTCCCCGAGAGGCATTCCATCTTTTCCCCACTCTCGTCATTCAGGCATGGCAGCAACACACATGACTACGCACGAGTATGAACCTATTGTCATTCAGCTGCGGTGTCAGGACAGAGGGGAGAGGAAATGATGCAGGAGCGTCGGGAAGAAATTTGTGTCATCTGCCAAAACTCGGTTCTGCCACAATGCACGCCATTTAGCCGACCTGAACTATTGATTCTGCTCATTCTGACAGAAAGTAGCAGGGTGTTAGCAGCTGCAGGGGTGATGTGACAATATTGTGAAGAATTGGAAAGTGTCGACACTCTGCCAGTGCAGAGAGAAAAGAGCCATACAATGCACATCCAGATGCTGCAGTTCTTTGATGCTTCGTAAGGTTGTTTTTCTCAACCACTTGAACTGTTTGCTTGTCCATGTCAGACTAGACCAACCAATCACAGAGAAAGACAGTACGGCTAGTGTCTAAGTCAAACACAGTGGACACATAACCCTTGGACACCCAATTATGTTTGTTGCCATTTTAGTTTATAGTAGCAAAATTTACAAAGGTTGCTGTATATTAAAGTTGTATTACCTGAAATTGTGTACCATCTAGTGCCGGCCGCCCCTCTTACCCTCAACAACGGCATAACAAATACTGCTGCTTTTAATTTATATATAAGCTAAAAAAAAACACCAATTTATCACTTCAAAATACATAAACACTTTATAGCTTACCAGTTTACCAGTTCTAGCTCTGAAATTAGAGTCTGTATGCAATCTCCACTTTGTTAATCTTTATGCAAATGCATTGCTAATATTGGGTATTGGTGTATAGGTGGGTATAGAGGTATTGGGTAGAGAACCAGCTCAGGAGAATATTTTTTTTCCTTCTTCTTCTTCAGTGCATGATTTCGACTTGACAGTGTAGACTCGACGCTGCTGTGTTTTGCGCGGGAGACCCATCAGGACTGAAGCTGACATGCAGGAGGAAGATGAGTCAGGTGAGACAGGATGGAGGAGGAGGAATGTCAAAACAACACGTTACTGGCACAAACCTAATGTTGAAATATTGGCCCCAAATGAACAGCTCCAAATGTGTTCATTATTAAAAATGTGAACAGACACATCAGTACGTGCCTAACGGTGGGGAATTGAGTCCAGCTTTAGAGTCCACTAATTAATAAAGCCAAAATATAAAGGAATGGGACTCTTTTTTTCCCAGTATAACATACTTTGAAGATTAACAACTTATATCAACCTCCCTCTTCCACTTTTTTTTGTCTAAATCACAAACATGTCAGCACTCTTTTGTTTTTCATTTTGCTTTAAGCACATGAACAGCAAACTTAATGTTCACTGAGACTGCCTGTTGTTGACCAGAGTGAATTGTATCTTACATCTCACTCAGCTTTACCAAATATAGACATCAGAATTTTTTTTACGACTACTACAGGTCTGTAGTTTTTGCAAACAGTGCAGTGTGACATCTATGCCAGATCCGGTTTAACACAACATGTTGTATTGTACTTGTAAAGCGACTTTAAGTTAAGTGTGCCACTGAACCACTTTGTTGAAGTGGTGCATGTACAAATAGATATAAAAACTATTTTATCCCTGTTGCCATTGGTATTTTAAATCCGTCACTGTAGTGTATTTATATGATTTTATTTATTTTATTATTTACTATTGTGAGGTGTGTGTGTGTGTCCTGCTGTTCTAAAAACAAATTGCCCCGTGGGGATAATAAAGACTATTTGCACCTCTTTGCCTTGGTTTGTTCCCCATTAGGAAAACTAAATGGCAATATGATCTTTTTCTTGTCATAAGGAAGAATGTTTCCATTATAGGCTTGTGTGGCTTGTGCAACTTGTTGGATTTACAGTTTAGCACTGGAAGCAAGAATCTCTGCAGATTTTTCTGACCTGCCCGAGTTTGTTTCACGGAACCATCTGAAAGGGCCTCCATAGAAAATGTTTGACAGAGGGCAGGTTCTTTAAATACTTACCTGGTCTGTGATTGGATTTTGTCATCCTGTGAGTAACCACACTTTTATCCAAACAGAGCAATGTTCCTAACGCCCACTCCTTCTTCAAGCCTGAAACACACCCATACCTGTCTGCACTGCACATTGTCGGTCACACTATCAGTCATTTGCACATATGGAACATTTTAAAATGATTTTGTGAGTTTATACATTTCCAGCAGTAGTGGAGGGTAGCCATGAGATGATTTTTGTCATAAACCAATCTTTATAAGTGTAACTTCAGCAAGTCTTTCAAAAGTAAATATTCTCATTATTGTTGATCTCTTTTAAAGTGGCATTTTTATTGATCTGTTTATTAACTCTTTTTATTAAGACACAAAAAAATAACTTTTCATACCATTCAAAACCTTTTATAAAAATCTCGCTCCTATTATATGTTTTATACCTCTTTGTGACAACAGAAATACATAACTCCTCATGTATTAGGACTGTAGCTTCATTGTAAAGCTCAGAATGACACAAACACTCCATTCCTCATTTTATTTCTACACTGGTGATGCTTTTTACTCAACCATAAAATGCCAAGAGAGAATGCTCCTGAAAGGCCAGTGAGCTTGTTGAAACATCATCAATAGCAGGGTACGGCAGAAGAGTTTAACATAATGTGGATCAGGCCAGGCTCTTGCGCTCATTATGGGCTGTGTCAAGGCTCTGGGAAAAATCGATACCAGCAGAAAATGGTGCGAGGGCAAAATGCTGAATATGACTGGTTCAGAAATAAGTTAGAGCTGGTGTATAATGCAGTGGCAGGCTGGAATATTGTTGATGTCTTTATGAGTGAGGCGCCCTGCATAATCAGCATAAGATATGCTAAAAACGCTCAATGTAATGCCAGTTTACTATTTCCAATTAAAGAGTGATTGAAACACTGATGATGCACTATACTTTTCTTTGTTAGTTGGCTTTTCTTTTCTTTATAAAATGGTAAATAGTATGTATTTATATAGCATTTTTGTACCCTTCTCAGGCACGCAAAGCACTTTAAATGAGGGGCTGCGGGTGGGTGGTTCGATCCTCGCTCGAAACATCCCAAAAACATCATAACATCCCGCTCTCCCCCACAGTTTATACGTTGTGTCCTTGGGCAAGAGGTGGAAGTTGGAAGAGCGTTATATAAATACAAATAAAAATACGCACCTCCACAGTCATACACCAGTGTTGTGTGTGCCACTAGAGGCAAGGAGGGTTAAGTGTCTTGCCCAAGGACACAACAATATGAGCAGGGGAGAGTGGGTATTGAACCCTCAACCTTTCAGTTATAAGACAACCACCTGAGCCACTGCGCCACGAGAAATTTGCTTTTCTTGTGGTTATTTTAAACAATGTAACAATTTAATTTAAAAATATCTAACAAAGCAGAACTGACTTAGACTGGTGCAACAGACTGCTCCAGTGAATCACAGTTGCATATTCTCCTTGCGTGGATCTGGACAAAAACGCTCACCAGCCGTACTAGTTTTGCAAAAAGAAATGAACAATAAAGTACAAGAATTGAAAACCTCAAAGGAGATGTGTCATTTTTAAAATTGTCTTAAAAAGTCCTATATTCATTGTTTGATTGTTTTGTTCACTGTCAACCAATATGTTATATGTGAAATAAAAAATCCCTTCAGAAATATATTTTTTCTGTCACTTTATTATTCACACACAATTGGGTAGCCTTGGCCTTATGAAATCTTGGATTGGGTCTAAAAGTGAAGCCAGTCACTTACGCTTTGTAAACAACAGTATAATATTGAAACTACAGTTTGAACTGTCGTTGTCTCACATAAAGCCTGTAAATGGAACAAACACTCAACAAACCTACAAGCAACAACAAAGAAAACCTAGCATGATTGCATCTCTGCGAGCCGTAAGCCGTAAAGAAATGTCACACAACAGTAGCTATATCTCGAAGGACATAAAACAACAATATAACTAATGGAAACAGGAAGAATATAAAGCTGTTAGTCAAAGTATCAACAACAACTCTCGCGTAAACATGACCCAAAACTTGCATCAGGTCGGTTTGAGATGTTTTCGGTGCTGTTTTCTCAATTGGGGCAAATAGGGGCAAGGGATTTTTATACCAGCACAAACCAAAGATGGAAACCCCAGTGATAAATTATGATCGATTAAAGTCAAACAAGAAGGGGTTATTGTTTTTTTTTTTTGCTAAAACAGGTTCATATTTTTTGCTACGGTCTGGGCTAAATCATTGGTGACATCACAAAATCTTGAAAATCCCACTCCAGACATTTCAGGGGCTGGGGGAATTTCTAGGATTGAAAAAGAAAGAGTCTACCTTGCTGCAACTTTGGCCCTTGGGACTTTGGATACCTTTTATACTAATGTATACAAAAAGCTCCTGACTCATTGTTTTTCCAGTGCATTTGTCTGTCCAGGTCGAACAAGCTTTGTTCTAGATTGTGTCAAAGTGTATATCAACGGAACCCCAGACCAAACACAAGAACAGACAGACTCCATTTGAAAAAGTGTATCTGATGCAGTTTGTCTTTATTTCATACTGCACTGACAGCATGACATGTCACTTCTAAATTCTCCACTGGACATAATACAACACTTGTATCTGAGTAAATGAATAAAGAGTGCTGATTCAGTCACACCACAATTTACAGCTCCATTAGACTTGGCAATTATTCTGACATACAAATATATAAATGTATATGACTGGATTAAAGGATACCATCATCTGTGGTATTGCACTATGTTTGGATTGTAATGGTGATTAGATGTGTGACTTTGCAGATATACAATGGAACATTATCATGAACCGTGGCCCTAGTCTGGAATGAAATGTGAATGTATTTTAGCTTGTAACAACCTGTAACGGCTAAAGAGTCATTTTCTATTCTATACAAAGAATTAGTCTGGTGTCTGTAGAATTGTGGAAATGGATAAAGAATGAACTAACTCATAGCCATTGGGTCAAACTGAGATTCAATTTTCAGAAAGAAGTATGGTTGACAAGGGTAATAGTAATGTGCATGATGTTTAATTCCCCAACCACTGCATATTGCGTTGACCTAATTGTTTCCACTTTACTATCCACATGTACTTTCTTGAGACTTTTTGGACTGTGTAAAAATGTTGGCCCAGCTCTGTAATGCAGTAAGCTGACAGACTGGAATAATACTGATGTTTTCATGAGCGCAGTTCTTTGCATAATCAGCAGCAGACAAGCTATTGCTTCCCAGTTTAATTTAGGCTTACTATTTAAAATCAAAGACAAAGCGTGTTGATGCTCCATTGTGCAATCCTTCATGAAAAAGCAATAGCAGGAGTAATGTGCTAATGATTTCCCCCTGCTGTAAATGGATGTGTCTTTGTCTATCAAGGTCTTACTGGAATAACAGCCACACAATGCCAGACATTGTCCAGCAGGGCGGACGCAGCCGATTGTGTACATAGTGTTGATGTTTTTAAAAATGCTTCAGGGAGCACATGACGGATTTGTGGGCTCCGAATGGAAAGGCAAACAAAAAACAAAGATGTGAACTTCCTCGGCCAAAAAATGCCATCTGCAAAGTCATGAGATCCTGTGGCCTTGAACACTGAAGTCACTGTTTCCAGGTTCACCCCTAACAGGCCCACACTGCACTGACTCGAGAAAAGTGTAAGTGTGTGATGAGATAAAAATAGATCTGAACATCTAAGAAAAAAGGAATTAAACATCTCGGTGTTTTATCGGCACGTTGAATTTAAATTCTCTATGAAAGCAATGTGAGTGTCATGCAAAGAGAAACACACAAAAATATTTTAGTGTAGTGTATTGTAGGGTATGCATGTATACTCAACTTCACTGTCCTTATTTAGTCAAAGGTCAAGAATGTTACTGTCTACTACAACAACTGATACACTGATTAGCCAAAACATTATGACATTACATATTTAGTCTGAGGTTACCATCAGGTTACTGTTAAATATATAGTGAGTCAGGGGCGGAGATTTCTCACAGTAGTGGCCCACCACTACAGGCCTGGCCCCTGGACCAGTGGGCGGGCACGGCACAATAGTCCAGAATCCACAGACTACTCTACACGAGGTCACATGACAAAGAACTGACACTTGTGGGTAATGTTTGTCTGGGGCACACACCCTGAATACAGGTTTGGAGAACATTCAAGTCAATAAGCAACCTGGCCCCTAGATGGCAGTAGACAAATACTACAAGGTCAAAGCTATTAGGGGGGTTTGTCAGGGGCGTAGCAAGCTTTTCAAAAGAGTGGGGGATGTGAGGGGGGACTAATACAGTTTTAAGGTGAGCTGAGCAGCTCACCAAGCAGGCTAAAGCCACCAAAAGAAACATGTTTTGGATGTGTAGTCAGATGTAAGTATGTTGGATGTTAAAGTCTTAATAAAAACTGATATAATTCCTTGAATTCTGGTGCATTTTAGATGATTTTTAGTTGGCCATTGTGTTAGAAAGTTCTTGTTTCCAGACATGTTTTTGATTTAACTGGTCCAAAAATCCCAGAATAATCAAGAGCAAATATTGTTTATAAAATCCTCCCTTTACTCTTTTTAACTTGAGCAGTTTCAACAAGGTTGCAGGGGTCTATGAGCTCATTAAAATAAGGTGAAATCAAACTTCCTAACCTGGAAACAAAATTTATCAACATGTTTTAGCCTATCTACTACCCACAGTCCTAAAACTGCAGGAGAGCTTTACCCTTGACTGGATCCTTCATGTAGCACAGACCTTTTAATGTGGGCTTCACTTTTAACTGGTCTCATAGGCTGCAGCTGACCCTGTCTCAGACACACACAGTGCACAGGCCACAGATACATGTGTTACAAACATAAGTCTATTTAAAACTGCCAATCAAATCCACAAAGCTGCACAGAACTAGCAAGGATGTGTTTGATTCCCAGACAGCACGGTTGTGTTATCACTGTTGTCCTACCTGTCCTGCGAGAGGGAGGGGGAGAGGAGGCAGCCGCAGACACTGAGCGGCCAGAGAAACTGAGTGACTATAGACAAACTGTAGGCTATAACATAAAAGAATGTAGGCTATGGCATAAAAATCACACAAGATGGATCAATTGACACAGAGATGCTTATTTTGAAAAATGCAAACATAGAACTATCTCTCAGGGGTAAAGTGGTTGTCCAATTACCGGAAGGTTGGCGGTTTGATTGCCGCTCTCCCCATAGTTCATACTGTTGTTGTGTCCTTGGGCAAGACACTTAACCCACCTTGCCTCCAGTGGTGTTCCGGCTGGAACACTGCTGAATAGAAGCTTAATGTAAGTTGTTTTGGATAAAAGCATCTGCTAAATATAGAAACAATAAACAAAGTACAGTTAAGTGATAGCCTTTAGCCTACTCTCTGGGCTGCTCGGTCTATTTCAAATTCTGGATGTTTGGACTGCGATGACATCGCAAAGGACCGCCGGGAAAATTCCTGAGTGTCCCAATTACCACTCCACCCTTAGCAGTAAGTGGAATAAGTAAATATTCTAGCCTAGCGTACTTTCAGAAAAACACAAGATAGCATTGTATTGCGTCATTGTTCAGGCCAGACCATGGCCATTAGTGTCTAGACTAAGAACACCTGTCTAAGCTCAAACAAAGGCAAAGTCCTTACAACCACATTCTTGGTGATGAAGGGAGGCCTCACAGGGCGTCACAAGCTCAGGAAATTGTTCTAACACAAGGAAACAACTTTATAGAAAGGTCACTTCAGCTGAAAAAAGTGCCATAAGCCCCAACTCTTGCACAAAATTTGTGTTGAAGTATTTTGTTACTGAATTATTCTGGTGCTCCACGAATACAATAAAAACTTGAAGCACTTTACATTAAGCTTTCATTCACCCATTCATACACCAGTGTCACAAACACTGGAGGCAAGGAGGGTAAAGTGTCTTTTCCAGGGACACAACAACAGTATGACTGGGGAAAGCGATTATTGAACTGCCAACCTTTCAGTTATAGGACAATTGCTCACTGACAGGCTTATTCTGTAGTTCATTCATTCATTATCCAGTGCTTAGTCCTGTTTGGGGTCGCTGGAGCCTATCCCAGCAGCAGACAGGCAACCATTCTCTAGTTTGGCTTTCGTTATAATCTGCATTTAATAAAGGCAGAAGTTTATCAACCTCTAATTCAGAGTTCATTTGCAAAAGCAGATAACTCCTTTTTTATAAATTGTCAGTTTTTTATTTATTTTATTATTAGCTAAAGATGATATCAGTCAAACCAAACTTGAGGGGCTTTGTCCAATTAGGACCACTAATATGGATTAGGACTTTGAAAACAGGGCTATGCAAAGAATAAATTACAAGCCTTAGTTCACTGATTTCCAAAATGGCATTTATTTGTTTTTGCAAATTAACTCTTCAAATGCAACCCTACTTCATATGATATGTAATGTTCCTTCAAGAAAGTTGAATTGAATAGTACAGAATATTTACTAGTTATCTTTTACTGAATTGAGAATGCTGTGAGCATGTTTAATTTGTCACTGTTCATGAAGTCAAGCCAAGCCCTTTAGAGTGTCTTGATGTTGCGCTGTTATCAGCCCATGACAGCACAGTCTCAGTACAGTGTCAGTTTGCAGTGCAGAGAACTAAACTTGAGCTGGGAGCAGATCCAGCTCTTGATGGTGAGATAATCAGCCTCCTATCCCTGTTGTCTTTGATAGTGGCCTGCAGCCCGGGGGCCTGATCCAGGGTGAGCGCTCATTAAAACCCCAACACAGTCCACACGGACTCTGGCACATCTTGTCCCCCTCAAGTCCAGCCCCAGCACTGAGTGGATTAGGCCGTCTCAGCCAGGCTTTGTAATGTTGACAGATCTCTGACAAGCACAATTCACTTAATAGGGTCATGTTCACTAAGTTACTTTCAGACGCCTTAAAGTGATAGTTGGGCTTTTCTCACTGGGTTGGATGGAATATTTGTAGACACTACCACAAGTGTATCCTTTAGGCACCCAAAGCCAAAATTTTGAATGGAATTAATAGAAACAGAGAAACATTGTTTGGGTATGTTAATTAAAAGGAAACCAAGAAAGAAGAATAGTTTTCATAATCACAGTAGAATAAGATATCTGCACTTTGTTTTCGTTTCACAGATCTGACCTGTCAATCAAATCATTGTAGCTCCTCCTTTCTGTACTATGTCCCTCCCACTTTTATGCACCAGCTTTTAGAAACACTCTTTAAACACGCTTTACAACAATTAACTTCTACTGCAGATTATAAAAATGTAGCCTTGAGTTTTTTTTGTTTTTTTTGACGGTATAACTTTGATAAAAATGGTAAATGTTACATAACAAATGTTTGGGTTGTACTGATTGTTAAGTACACATTGGCACAATTTTTGCAAATAAGTGTGTGCAGTCTCTTCACCTCACTTTCCCACTTTCTCACTGGTGTTACTTGTCTGTTCATTTGGAAACCTCATGTGATTTGAGAGAAAAGTTCTACAGTCTCCGTCACTTGGTCTTCTCACAAACATCACCCAAAGTCAGTACAATCTCCACTAGAGCTAGCACTTCAGAGTCAAGACTCATTTGAATGGCTTATTCTGAGTCGCAATCAATGCTATTTTTTATTTCCAATCTTGGAGCAGAGGTTTAATTCTAAATGAAATGTAGTGTTTTCCTGGGGCAGTTTTAATTATTATAAAGTTACTCCATCATAATAAAAATCAGCTACAATGTCTTTCTGTCTAGAATAATTCAGTTTATTCCTCACACTGATCCTTAGACACCGCTCAAACCTGCAGAAAGCTAATAATAAAACCAAATGGTTCATATGGATTATCAGTGACTGTGCACATATCTTATCAATCTGAGTGATTTTGGAGTGGAGCAGCGGTTTTCTTCAGCCCCAATTGTGAAGCCATCTTCATTTTTAGTCTCTCCTTCAGCCGCAAGCTCCCCGGCTCACATCCCACTAGAATATTCTGAAACTGACCTAATTTCGGGAGCTCGCTGCAGGCTCCGCTACGCTCCTTTGTACTTTTCATTTTCGCTTAAATAATTGATTCAACCCTTCTTTCTTTGTAATCTTTCCCACAAAACAGCAGTCAGTGATAGAGATGTAGCGCCATTATAAATTAAAACGAATAAATATGTAATAGCTGTTGTCTTAGCCCAATCGCAGGAGATACCAGCCTGGAATTCATTTTGAAACCAATTAGAAAAACATCGCTTTTGGCTCAAAGTTAGGCCACACGTATACAAAGAACATCAGACAAAGTTTGCTTCTTTACGTATTTGTAGCATTTTTTTTTCCCCCAACAATGTGCTATTATGGTCCGGCTTGTGTCCATTTAGGTTGAGCGAGGAAGACACCGAAGAAGGAAACCGTGTGATCTGTCAATCAATCATTTAAATAACCTTTCTCCTTTGACTGTGTATCACAAGAAAGAGGCGAGCTCCGTTTGAAAAAAAAAAACATTGACATATTAGCCACAGCTTTAAAAAAAACACACCTGAGGGGTTACCAAAGTTGCATGGTACTCTTATTTTGGACACTCTTTCCCCCCATTTGACAACGAAAAAGATTCTAAAAGCGTACTGACCCGACTCAAAATGGCCTTCACAACTGGCCTTCCTCACTGATGTCCTACAGAAAGAAAACACTATCTTTATTGGAGAGCATGGTATTTTATTTTGAGGGCAGTTCCTGTATTTTACCTCCCTCTTGCGCTTGTAATTTTTCTACTTGCTCGCAAAACCTTTGCTTGTAGACCTTTGGGAAACTAAACAATCAGATGCCAGCTCTGACGCTGAGCAATCAAACTGCTTTGGCTCTTCATTGGTGCGTTTGCTTTATGTGTCACAGCTAATATATCCTACTGGTTTACTCTGTAATCATTGAGTTATTAATAAAACTCAACAGTAACACACCAAATTTAGGAGTTAAACGTACATTAACACAACTGTGCTGTCCAAAAGCACATGAACACATCATAAGCTACATTGTTCTTCTAAACTTTTTACAACCTGAACAGAGCAGAAAAACAGACAAACAGGAGCCAGCAGCAGTATGAGTCTTTGCTCTAAAACTGAGTGAGTCTGTCTCTAAACACTGCTCTTCATGATGTTTCATCTGAAGTGTCTCTGTCTCTGTGTGAGCGTGTTCGGACGCTGCTGTGATGTAGTTCTGTTTGACAGATAGCTGGTGGCCGTGTGCGAGGCTGTACCAGAAATGCTGAGAACTTTACTCTAGAGATTGGCTTACCTGATACAAAAGGTGTGGGGGGGGAGTGGTTTTAGAAAAGAATGACGTCATGCTGACATTTAGATTAGTTCATGTAAACCAAAACAGCAACCTACAATTTTATAAAATACATGATTTTAAATGGGTTAAAAAGCCAAAAATTATGACAAACAATGTATTTACCATGGCAGATAATGGAACGCAAATGCACCTGCGAGGAGCCAAAGCTGTCTGATTCGTCAGCGTCAGTCCTATCATCTGATCTGGTTATTGTCAAAAAGACCCGAGAGTGAGCAGAAACATCGCGAGCACAGCAGTAAATCTGAGTCCACACAAACAGTGCTGTGTGTGAGAGTGAGTTAAAATGCAGAAAAAATGCTGTCAAACTAAAATACCACACTCTCGAAAAAGGATTTTTCCTTCATATGTCATCAAAGGAATCTTCCAAAGGGTAAGAGCTTTTTTCTGTTCTGTTTAAGAAGAACAAATAATGAATGTCAAAAATACTTTGTAGGAGGCCCAAGGTTATTAATTAGTGTGCAGTTTGTTGCTGTCTAATGGTAAGGTGCACATATTTGTCCTTGTGTGTTTGTGGTTTTGTTATAGGAATGATTTTATTTTATTTTTTTTTATCATGAAGAGTTTTTATGGACTGGAATATAGTTCCAACCATGGTAAAAAAAAAAAAAGTTTTTATATCCAGGCATAAAGTTGCCTATTGTACAAGTGCTCATATCTGTAAAGTGGTTAATGCACACACCAAATAACTTTCCTCCTTCAATATGTTTATAAATGCATTATTCCAAAATGGAAAAATATAAATAAAAAATATGGGTTTATAGTGGTATCATGCTACACCAACACATGCCGACATGTGTGTATCATTAGATAAGGCTTTGCTAGTGGAACGATGCCAGCCCAAAACACTCTTCCTAGACATGATTCTCCACAAAATAAATCCAGCAATACAAACATGTGCTGATATACTGAGCGCCTCGGGACTCTTCCGCATTCTGTTTGACACCGCTTGTTGAGAGCTCGGCGGCAGCCCAGGCTCTGATAAAACATTCAGAGGCAGCTTCTCGGCGCTGAGTGCTGCTGTTGCTGCTGTGATAAGGGCCCCCTCCTCTAATTAAAGCCAAGCCAAAGCCCGCTCTGGAGTTGCCTGCAGTGAGAAACCTGCTGAAGCTGCTGGGAACGGCTGCCGGAGTAGGCCTCTGAAATATTAAGACGCCGCTGACAAATGGAGACTCAGGTGAGCATTGTGCTGTCAGCCTCTCAGCTTCACTTCCATCACAGCTCACAGAGGTGGCTGGCGGCGGTGAGAGAGTGGAGGCGACGCTGGAATATTGGTGCTTAAAGGGACAGTGTGCTCATTTAGTCAAAGGGACTCAAAGCACTTTACAGAGTCCAGTATTCATTCACTCCACAGTCATACACTGGTGGTGGAAACATGGCAGCCATTGTTGTGACCACAGCCCCTCATCCTCCAAACACACTCACACATTAATACACCAGTGTCACGGTTGGAACACCACTGGAGGCAAGGTGGGTGAAGTGTCTTGCCCAAGGACACAACAACATGTGAACTGGTGAAAGCAGGAATCAAACCACCAACCTTCCAGTTATTACTCTACCACCACTTGTCTCTTGTCTCCATGTCAGCGACAAGAGACAAGCGTTGGTATACTCTTAGTTGCATGCCCCTGTAGTAAAAGCAATAGTCCTAGTTTTGCATAACATGACTAAACAGCTTTGAAATGCAGTATTTGCTTTGGACATGACGTTGGCAGAGTGGTTTGCACTTCTGGACAAAGGTTCTGGGCCTTTCTGTGTGGATTTGCATGTCCTTCCCATGTCTGTGTAGGTTTGCTCTGGGTGCTCCGGTTTCTCCAACCACTAAAGATGTGTACAACTGAGCAAACGACTAATAATCAAAGTACTGTCAGAACAGCTACACAAGGTTCAGCCAATAATAAAAAATATAAATAAAATAGTGTAACAAAAGCCACAGATGTAATACAGTACTAGTTAACCTATCATTTCAACACATTTCTTGTTGACTAGAATTCAAGGCAAAGTTTTGAATATGGTATTAAACATGCAACACTAACAAAGACTAGGCCTTGATTAACAACAATAGTCAAATTCAATTTCACCCAGAGCCAAACATTGTGCTTTAATATTCCAATCAATCTGCAAAAGATGGACAAAAAAAACACTTGTTAGCTATGACAAGTGACCTGAGAGGCTCACAAAGACGCAATAATTGGGTGTCATATTCCGTAATGAGATTCTCCATTCGATCATGTTAGACAAATGAAGTGTGAACGTATCGACACATAATGAATAACCCTCTATTTGATGAGAGGCGGGAATATGGCAATGGGAGCCATAATGCCAAGTCCATTTTCTACAGTTATTCTATTTTCAGAGCAATCACTCCATTAACAATTCATTACCTTTTTATGGAATCCCCACAACACCGCTGAGAGCAGCTAATATTCCTCTCAGTGCATATTTATACACAAAATGTACAAGCCATCAGGGCTATGGCAGCACGGCCTAATCCTGGTTCTGATGAGCGAAGACAATAACAGGGAGGCTGATGACGGCGTTAGTCATTAGAGTGGGATTTTAGGTGTCATGGAGTCAACACATTAGCCTGAAGAAGTAGGCGAGCACCGGTGGAGGAATGCCATCACCCAGCAGATATGATGGCTCAAAGTGGGCGTGGCAACAGGGGAGAAATGATGGGAATGGGACGGGGGCGCTAATGGGTGCTGACATGGGGATGAGGGCATAGCAGCAGGGTTGTGGGCGTGATTGACAATCAAATGAAAGATACTGTATCTTTAAGTTTTACACATTGAGGTTAGCAAATTAAAAGTGAATTGTGTGGAATAGAACCAAATGATATACACAGGTCAAAATTATGTTAGCAAAAGTGATTAGCTTTCTCAAAATACACTGCATTTTTAAATCTTGTAAATCTCCACCAAACCCGGTGGAGCTATTATTTCCAGACACTTCCTTTTCCTGTTCCTACAACTGCCCTACAACAGCATGTCCCAGCAGGGCTAACGTAGGTGCTCAAAGACTCAAGAAAGGAGAGGTGTGAGTTGTAGAATATTTATCTACAACGTTGGGACTGTTGAGTTGGGGAAACGTAACAGCAGCTTCACAAGAGGCTGTATCAGCACAGAAGAACCAATCCTGGAGGACCTGAGTCTGCAGTCCACCTCCACCTCAAAGAGAAAGGACATTCCTTTGAGGACAGCAATGTCCATTTTTGTTCAAATTGAAAAGCCCTCTCTGAACAGAAGAGGAGGCCTCACATTCTTGTTGCCCACTATTTATAACACTAAATCAAAACAGTTTCACTCTAGAAAGACAACAACAGTTTAATGGAACAGTGTCACTAACGACTCTCCTGAGCCTTTAACAACTCTCACATCAGGAGTCACACTGGCCATTAATATCTAACAACTATGAGACCCGAACAGCCTGGTCCAATCAGTTAGTTTCAGGTCAAATTCCTCCCTCTTGAGATACAAGCTCAGCTCTCTTCCCAGTTGATCTCAGAATTCTCCTGGAATTAGAGACAAATGTCTTCACCTTCAACTGAATCCAGACGCTTTTGCTTTAACCTTTTCTTCAATTAGATACAGCTAGTCTTTTACGCCAGACCACACTCACATCATCAAGTCCAGACAGAGTCCAGTTTGAATCAAGACTTAGACCTTTAGGGTTTGAGACTGAGTAGACCAGTGTATAATTACAGCGTTTCCCACAAGAAATGTGTCATCTTGTTGGAGCTACAAATTCTCATATATTTAAATTGCCCCTAACCCCTTTACAACCTTGTCTCTGATCTAAGCTTCAACACAAATGCACCACAATATGCTGTAAGGCTGACTGTTAAGCATTGCACAAACTGATATTAAACAGACTTACTATATTTCATTACGTATGACAATAGGTGTTTTTTTAAGATGGCAACCTTTCCATTAGAAAGACGAGATCAGGGAACAGTCATAAAATCCCAACAGTCCAGTCTAAGAATAAGTCAAGATTTAGAAAGGCATAGTTAAATTGAAATTAAATTATATAAGTTTTTATCCAGTCAAAAGATTGAAGTGAAGAAATAAACCAGCTGCAGTCTTTATTCAAAATTATGATACCAAGAATAACTTAGCTTACCCAACTTTACTCAAAATCTTTTTTTTTTTTTAATGTGGATTAAGATTTGGAACAACGACATTAATTTAGTGATAAGCAGACGTATTCACTTCTTGAGTCAATTCCAGTTGGAAAGTGCTGACAGGCATATTGAATATTTCATGTCCTATTCACTCAGTGGTATTTGAGCACACAAATGGTTTGGGTTTTGAGTCAAAACTTAGAGATGAATCTGTAAATGAACGCAACTGACACAGAAAGAGAGCCAGTCCTCTCATGATATTACGCCAATATTAGAAAGTTCATGGAAGTCTGACTCAAGCAAGTCCCCTACCCATCCCGACTTGTTCAGAATGTGTCAAAATGTTGGTTCATGTCTGCCATTAAAACGAGATGATTCATCTCAAGGGATTATTCCTCACAAAAAATGTGAATAAATAAATTAAAGAGGCTGTAGATCCACCTAATGTAAACTTTAACAAAAGGAAAGTGAGCAATTTTGCACAAGGCACAATTTTACAATTATATGGCAGGAAGTGGCCTACAGTATTTAGCAGCATATTTACTAAGATTGTGCTAAGCTAATTTTAACATGCAACACAAAACAGCACTGTTGCTTTAAGCCAAGATACTTGGGGCTATTTGTCTCTTTTCTTTTTACCTTAGTAAATCAGGTTCAGTGCCTCATTTAAATAATCCATTCAAATATCAACACCATCACTTTAGCCAGCGTCTTAGTAAATCAAAATGTCAAAATTAATGCACGTAGTTACCTTCTATGTAGCACACACTTGTACTTACTGTAGTTTTTTGACATTTTATAAACCTTGTTGTAAAATTTGCTTTTATACCTCACTCAAACCTATGACATTTGTCATGTCTGCTTCTCCAAACGGGGAGTGTCCTAACAGTTACATCCTGGGAATAATTTACCCGTCCCTAAGTATCTCATATACCCCCTTTTACTAAATACTGAACTTTCCCTTTAAACAAATCAGAGATGCCAGGTGAACACAGTACGCAGGCCATCTACTGCAACAGTGCCACTAACACTAAAACAGTAAACTGATGTCTTTAACATTCTACTGTATAAAGAATATTATGTTACACTTTTAATTATCATATACTTACAATAATCAAAATATATTTTAAAGAAAGGGGCAATGTAAAATCATCACTTGAAGATAGCTTTTAAAGATGTATTTAACAGACGTCACTTTTTTCCAGAAGTAATACTGCCAACTCCGGGTCGGTGCAGCTGCCAGACCAGATGATTTGGTCACACTTTATTTGACACTACATTTGATACATTGTATTTACCTCATTAAGTACAATGTAACACACTTTGTAACAAATGTAATAACATGTTATGGTTAGGGCATGTATGTATGTTATTACAGTTTGTTACACAGTAACAAACTGTAACAATGTATCAAGTGTAGTGTCAAAAAAAGTGTTACTCGTGATTTTTTGAATTATTTTGTTTTGACAAGAGCATTTAAAGCTGGCAAAAGTGTATGGGACTGGCTCAAGTAAAAGTGGCCGTAATGTGGAATGCTAGCCACACAATCAGGAGAACTGTTTTGAACCAAAAAGGCTGGGTACTAAATGAATGTCAGCTCAGTCTTTAGTGTCAGTGGAAAAAGTGTTTTTTACCAAAAACGTAATGAATTCTTGAAATGTATTTACAAATACCTTTTAAGAGTACATTATGTGTTCTTAATGATGTCCCGTTATAACATACAACAAAAACGGGAGACTTGGGTGATTTGTCTATTATTGTAGACTGTGCAGGGGCTCAGTGGTAGGGTGGTTGTCCCATAACTGGAAAGATGGTGGTTTTATTCCCGCTCTCCCTACAGTTCATACTGTCGTTGTGTCCTTGGGCAAGACACTTAACCCTCCTTGCATCCAGTGGTGTTGCAGCTGTAACACTGGTGAATTGAAGCTTAATGCAAGTCACTTTGGATAAAAACGTCTGCTAAATGACTAAATGTAAAAGCCTTATAGTAGCCCAAAATATCATCAGTCTCCCAGTAATGTGTTTGGCAGTATTCAGCGTTGCTATTTTGTATACACGGAGGAGAAAGGACACTTGTAGCATTTGTTGAATTAAAAACCCGCCTCTTCCTGTTCCTGCTGCCACAACATTGACCACAAGAGGCCGGTGAGCCCAGTGTTAGACTCAAGCAGTTGGCTTAGCGCCAACCTTTAACCCTATGGTACCATCTAGATGCAAAGCATGTTGCATCAAGCACAAAAAACGCTCCGCTTTACTTCATTCAATTTCAAATTAACATTTTTTTTGCTGTTATGCGAATAAAATTAAATTAATTGAGAAGAATTAATTACAATACTTCTAATTATTTACTTTTTTTTTATTAACAGGGATACAACCCTACATCATACATTACTGCAGATAACCTTTAAACAGCAATCAGAAACACAAACCTTAACAAGCCATCTGACCAATACGACTACCAATATAAAAACCCACGTTCTTTGTACTGACTTCAACTTCTGTCAGATAGTCCTTGTAGCTCAAATGTCTCTTTTGTTTGTGCTGTTATTTTCCTATCTCAGTTGTGTTCAGTGTCAATCGCTGGAATGTGCCCAAGCAGGGACACTCATAAATGCACCAAATACATTTCTAAGAACACCTCAGAGGGATTGCAGAAAATCAAATCCCACTTGCGGAACAGCAGGATATTTTCTGTGAACTTCTATTTACCTCATACTGAACTTCATCTCACTTATGTACTTGTATATTCCTAAGACAAGTGGTCATTCATCTTCGCGGGGATTACATTTTTACAGCATTTACAGTGTTTCATATTCCAGGGCGGCAGTATTAATGCAGCTATAAAAAAAGCCCGACTTATCTTTTCGAGCAGACACAATATGGTTTTATTTGCTTAGGCCCCTTCTGCTTTTTCTCTGAGTGTGACCTGAGATTCACTCCACAACGAGAGCCGTATTAACAGTCACCAAATCTATGCCGTCTTTGACAGTCTATTCTCTGTGGCTACGACAAGGCTTCGGAAACACTTTTAGTCACGCTGGAATGTTAGGGATTGCTGCCACATGTGTCCAACTCACATGAAAGAGGAAAATAAATAGGGGGATACTTCCTGTTAGGAAATAAAGTACTTATTTACAGTAGATCTTATGTTTTGAAGGAAACAAAAGTTATGAACCATAATAATGATCTATTAGGTGTTGTTACCATGGCAGTTTGGGTAAGGTTGGGTCAATATAGGTTAGTTTCCATGTCTGTGAAGGTTCTCGGTCATCCAGGTCATTCTGAAAAAGCAAATGTTGAAGCAAAGGAATCTGGATTTAGTTTTCAAGGTGAAAAAGTTTCATCTCTTCCAAGAGAATTTGTCAGTGTTTTTAAACCTAAAACAAAACAGTTTCACTCTAGAAGGACAACAACCTGAATGGAACAGTGTCACTAACGACTCACCTGAGCCTTTAACAACTCTCACATCAGGAGTCACACTGTCCTTTCATAGCTAACAACTATAAGACCAGAACAGCCTGGTCCAACAGGTTCTGTTTCAGGTCAAACCCCTCCCTCTAGAGATATAAGCTCAGCTCTTGTATCAGCTGAACTCAGAATTTACAAAGTTTCTTGGAGAAGAGATGAAACATCTTCATCTTAAAAACTGAGTCCAGATGCCTTTGCTCTAACCTTTTCTTCTCCGTTAGTTTCCATTGTCAAAAGGGATATAATGCGTCCCAGATAAGTATAGTGTACTTTGGTAACCCCTTAGCTTTGGTTTCAACAGTGAGATATGGTAAACGTTGAACTAAACTCCACGGTTTATTGAGTAATTTTTTATGTACCCAGAATAATACACCCAATAATCTGATAATTAGTCATTAGGCTCTCTTGCTTTTGAATGAAAAATCCTGCATTGTCTGTCTAGGCTGCAAAACGTCCGACATGTCATGAGCCTCTTTTACTTGTGCACTATCCTCCAGACTGAACTGAAGAGAGCATGTATGAAAACAATCCACTAACATTTCTCACCAGTCTGATCAAGGAAAGGTTTCTAATCATCTGGATGTAGGTTTAAATGTAAAGATGCTGGGATAGGCTCCAGTCAACCATGATCCCTAACGGGACTAAGCAGAAGAAAATGAATGAATAAATGAATACTGTAGTTGGATTAAAGTTAATGAAAGCTAGTGAAAGTCTGGAAACTGTGGTTTCAGTGGTGTTAGGGGTTAAATGGTCTTTGTGTAACACCTGACAGACCACCTCCTATACTCTAAGTAAGTTGTTCAAACAGGCAACAAAAAAGCCTAGGTAGGGTTTTACATTCTCATATGTTCTCAGCTCATTCTTATTACAATATGCTCTTAGATGATGTCCCTCAGACATCATTAATTTTTTATTCTGTCTTTGATCCTGAGCCCTACTGAAAAGCTCTTTTTAATTCATTGTCAACCATTAGGTAACAGCAGTGGATTAAAGGCATAGAAATGGCACATTAAACAGTGCCTTTGTGTCTAAAGGAGATAACAGATTTATGTAGGAATAAAGCTTGACATTTTATGCTTGAAATGGTATTCCTATCTTCTACTGATGCTTATTTGTTTACTTATCCTCCAGCTGTTTTCATTTCAGAATGTCAAATCTACATATAGACACCTTGATTTTTGAATGTAAGTATGGCTATTTCTAAAAGAGGCTCTGTAGAAAGTATGTGTCCATTATTGCCAGAAGTAATTGTAATGGCATTAGTAGAGGAGCAAAAAAAAAAATTTAAAAGTGAAAGACGTTTGTACAAAGTTGAAAAGATCCATCTGAATCAAGTCAGTTTAAGTCAATATCCTACAAAGAGAATATTCCCACAGCTGGAGTCCATCGAGGACAGACTTCAGGGCTGGGAAGTATCTCAACAGTGCTTTTTGGATATAGCTGTAAATAAGACTTTTTAAAACCAATATTTTGTGTCTCGACAGAAGCTACAGGGACACTACAGATACTAAAGGTAAAAAAGGGCTTTGCTCTTCAAAGCTAAAGTGCAAAAGCTACCCAAACAAACAAAATTTATAGAATTATTTTTTTTATCTCAGCTTTATACATTTTTACAAAAAAAAAATAAAAAAAATATATTAAAGATTCTTAGATGTTAAAGGGATATCACCACTTCTCTGCTTAATCTTCCTGTCAGATCACTTTACAGTCTTCATCTGAACGCTTGAGGTCACTTTTCACATGAGCAAGCATTCGTGTTTTTAGCCATTCCCGGAATGATGTTTTTTTTTATAAATCCCTTCTAAAAACCCAGTAAAGTCTCATTTATAACCCAGAGAAAGCCAAGCTGTCCACCACATACTGCAGACATTTATCATTATTTACATGTGAGCCTATTATTTGTTAATCGCTAAGACACTAAATGAATAATTAATTGTGATGCGAGCACATTAATCTGGTGCTGACATTTGGGATGAAGTACAGGATATTTATCGGTTACAAGGCTCTAATTGTCTTGCGAGAGTGATCCTCCTCCCCTATTGATTCACTTTTGACAGGATTCTTCAAAGTGGCAATTCCAAGATGGCAGTGTTCCAACCACGACAAAGAAACATCCATTCCCCCACTCGAGTTCCTGAGCAGACCTACCCACACCTGTTCATCACTTTTTATTACCAATCTTTTGTCTTTTTAGTTTTTTTTTAACTGGGGACACTTTTAGAGGCATTTATTTCCACAAAAAGTGCACTGTATGACTATGAGGTCAATGTTGCTTGCTGTCTGAATAAAAAACATTGCTGCACTTTTGTAGATGTAGGAAACTGGTGCAGCTCATTGAATTATAAAGTGTTGCACTTACAGTTAATGCAATGTTTTCAATGAAGTATGATGATCCAAATTATACTCTTTGCATTTATCTGTCCTATAAAAACATTTAAGACTTCATAGACCCCAGGGAAAGTTTCATTATTTCCTGCCAAGAGCCAGAGACATAGTCTTTGGCTACGAGTCCAAGTCAAGTCCAAGTCTTTTAGTCCCTAAGTCACAAGTCTCTTTGCATATGTAGCTTAATGTGAGTACTTAAAGCATAATACTGCTGTCTTAATAATAAACCTTTATTTATTTTCCTTTATTTGTACTCCACAGACTTTGCATTTTGTAAGTATTTTGTTGTGGCTCTGTAGAAACTGTTCATAGACAAAACCTATCATAAAGTGCACTGGAGCAGCTAGAGATGTTTTGGTGATGTTTTGAGTATTTTTGTTGGCACAGTAAACTCAGGACACATCCTTAACTGTCGACGCACTCCCGGAGAAGGGAGGGGGAGCGAGGGCCGAGCAGGTGTGAAACGGTTCATCGTCCACAGGTTTGAGTCGCTAATACGTTATTTTACCTTGAACAAATTGTGGAAACTCCAGGTAGGCCTGTGCCCTATCATATCACCAATGTTAATGCTGGTGTAATTGTTCTGGGGATAAAAGCATGTAGGCAACAGCAAAACGCAAGATGGATTGATGAAGTGAAAATGTGGTTATAACAATAAGAAGGCAATAAGCACAAAAATGAGACTACACCATTGATGTCATCTGATGATTTATTATCAGCAACAACACAAAGTACTCAGATTATCTCTCATGATGACACTGATATTAATCTTCTCTGTCAAAGCATGCATAATGTATCCTGTAATATACCTAAGTGTGTCTCCCCTGAACACTAGAATGCACTATTCATGTCTGATCAATTAGCCCTGATTTATTTTGATGAGAGGCTCCATAAACGAGATCAACTGACAGAAAACAGCCTGTTATTAGAGCCAATAACCAGAGAGGGCAGTTACAATTGTTTCTAACAGTACAGTCTCACTCCAAGGACACATTAGCACAACAGCTGCTTGAACAGTAAATAGAGCCGGCTCCACTATGGGTAACTGGGATATTGCAATGCTCTTTCATCAGCTTAGCTTATAAAAGCACCCGAGTTGTACTGCACTTGAAATTGCTGTGAAATGGAATTGGGAAAGAGAGAGCTGCAAGTACATCAGCAGATAGGCTCTGGGATGTAAAATGGACTGGATTCATTTAGAGGGAGAGAGTAAGTTTTGGTTCAGTTTATGAAGCAGGAAGTTACCATAGTTGGAAAAAAATCAGAGTTCAGAAAGTGCAAAATTAGCTATTGCTGGGAAGTAATGCTGGTGGTGAAAAAGGAACCACACACGTTCAGGATGCCTTATTGAAACACAGTTGTGGTAGAACAGCCCGTCTTCAACACTGTTAAGCTTCAAAATGTGCCTTAAAGGGTTTTTTAAGGATTTTTAAAGGGTTTTAAAGGAACCCTCCCACTGCTCCTTTAATGTCACTGGCTCTAGTCTAAAGTGAGCTCCTGAGAAGTGACAGGTCATTGGCAGGTGGGACCACAGTGTCCTCTCTGCGAGGCAGCCTCTCATTGTAAAAAAAAATAACAGCTGTGCCAACACACCAGGATGAAGTTGTTTTTAAGTGTTTTTAAGTGATGAAGATGAGTCAGACCACTGGAAAGCCACGTAAAATTAGATGGTTTGGGCTTGTTTGTAATGTGGCTGCTTAGACTGCTCTGGATGTGAAGTGGAAGAAGATGGATGGATAAAATGTGGCTTTTACCTCCTGACAGCAAAATCTGTACAGATGTAGACAGAGCAGGGTGGACTCTGGTCAGGGATACTTTGCTACTTGCTACAGCCTTTAACACTATAGTATTCACTCAACACAAATGTCTTTGCAGCACATTTCCGTTTCTTCATGCATTTGTCACAGTTCACGTCAGTATGGGTGAGTTTCAAATAGTCAGTAGTGCAGGTGAACGAGGCAATCTAATTACCCCTACCAAACTACTTTGGAAATCTGGTTTTCACTTGAATCCCACTTTTTTTGTTGTTTTCTACATTTATTTAAACATGGACTTTCCCTGTGATATAAAAGAGCGACTGTCATACAGAAACGCATTTTAAGGCGTCACTGTTTTGCATCAGACTCCACTCTCCTGCAGGGGTTATCCATTCAACAAGGTGCCAACCCAACCTGTCCCATATAACACTCCATGGACACCTGGCTTTTGACCAAGACAAGACCAAAGCATTGACACCAAAACCAAAGTGGGACAAGGCTAAGGACTAAGGCCGTTAATACACGTACAAGGGTATTTTTACAAATGCATTCTTTTTGTTCTTCCATTTATAAAAATACTTCACCTAACACCCAAAACACCACAAGATGGCGGTAAACACTCTGCCAGAAACCATAGAAATACATTCAGTGAGTCGGTTTTGTTTTGGCAGCGCTAAACTCTTCTGAAAGTATCAGTGATGCTGAGTCTGAAGCAAAAAGTGATTGATTTGTGTCACAGACGCCGAGGTGGAAGTGTTAAACGTGTCTTTACAGTAAGAAAAGAATGGATCTGTTAGTGAAGGATTTTCAGCCGACGATGTGGTGAGTCGTGCAGTAAGCTCATGAGTGTTTCAGACTTAAGTAATGTCATAAAACTAAGTTCACCTGTGATGTGTTCTGCTGTGATATGTTAGTTTAAATAGACCCAGTTCACAGCTGCTGTGGTTGTTGTAGTACATGCATGCTCAAAACACACATACGTCGTACACAACCGTAACATCAGCGCGGATACTTACATCTCCGTTTTGTCCGTTTATACGTCTCTATTACATCCAAGGTTTTGAAAGGTCTTTCCTTTGGGAGACATTTTTAAAAATATC